>CM031952.1:25331855-25953845 GCA_018749465.1 Paracanthobrama guichenoti | reverse complement strand
TGACTTTATATCTATAGTTACAGCTTTATATCACTCAATTCTGACTTTATATCTGTAATTCTAGCTTTATATCTCGCAATTCTGACTTTATATAACTCAATTCTGACTTTGTATCTAAATAATTCTGACTTTGTCTGCTTTCAATTTCTGACTTTTTTTATATCACATAATTCACGGCACCTATCTCCAATTCTGGCTTTATCCTATGAATTTGACTTTATATCATAATTTCTGACTTATATCTCTCAGATTCCGACTTTATATCTCCTCAAATTCTGACTTTATATCTCACAATTTTGAGACTTTATCTCTGAAGTTCTGACTTGCATATCTCTCAATTCCCTGAGACTTTTGTATCATCAGTTCTGACTTTATATCCTCTCAATTCTGACTTTGCATATCACTCCAGTTCTGACTTTATATCACTCAATTCTGACTTATATATCCTCCAATTCCTGACTTTATATCTCTCGAATTCTGACTTTATCATCTCAGATTCTGACTTTATATCTCATAGATTCTGACTTTTATATCTCAGATTCTAGTTTATATCTCTCAATTCTGACTTTATATCTCAATTCTGACTTTATATCTCTCAGATTCTGACTTTCTATCTCTCAATTCCTGACTTTATAATCTCAAGTTCTGACTTTAATATCTCTCAATTCTGACTTTATATCTCTCAGTTCTGACTTTATATATCTCAATTCTGACTTTATCTCTCGATTCTGACTTTTATATCTCTCAATTCTGACTTTATCAATTCTGACTTTATATCACTCAATTCTGACTTTTATATCTCCTCAATTCTGACTTTATCTATCATTTATATCTCAATTCTGACTTTATATCACTCAATTCTACACTTTATATCTCAATTCTGACTTTATATCTCTCAATTCTGACTTTATATCTCTCAATTCTGACTTTATATCTCTAATTCTGATTTTTATATCTCACAATTCTGACTTTATATCTCTCAATTCTGACTTTATATCACTCAATTCTGTTCTGACTTTCATATCTGACTCAATTCTGACTTTATATCTCTCAATTTCTGACTTTATATCACACAATTCTGACTTTATATCTCAATTCTGACTTTATATCTCTCAATTCTGACTTTATATCTCTCAATTCTGACTTTATATCTCTCCAATTCTGACTTTATATCTCTCAATTCTGACTTTATATCTCAGTTCTGACTTTATATCTCTCAGATTCTGACTTTATATCTCTCAGATTCTGACTTTATATCTCTCAATTCTGACTTTATATCTCTCAATTCTGACTTTATATCTCTCAATTCTGACTTTATATCACTCAGTTCTGACTTTATATCTCTCAATTCTGACTTTATATCTCTCAATTCTGACTTTATATCTCTCAATTCTGACTTTATATCTCTCAATTCTGACTTTATATCACTCAGAATTCTGACTTTATATCTCTCAATTCTGACTTTATATCACTCAATTCTGACTTTATATCTCTCAATTCTGACTTTTATATCTCTCAATTCTGACTTTATATCTCACAATTCTGACTTTTATATCTCTCAATTCTGACTTTATATCTCTCAATTCTGACTTTATATCACTCAATTCTGACTTTATATCTCTCAATTCTGACTTTATATCTCAATCACTTTATTCTCTCAATTTTGATATTATATCTCAATTCTGACTTTATATCACTCAATTCTGACTTTATATCTCTCAATTCTGACTTTATATCTCTCAATTCTGACTTTATATCTCAATTCTGACTTTATATCTCTCAATTCTGACTTTATATCTCTCAGTTCTGACTTTATATCTCTCTGACTTTATATCTCTCAATTCTGACTATATATCTCAGTTCTGACTTTATATCTCTCAATTCTGACTTTATATCTCTCAATTCTGACTTTATATATCTCAGTTCTGACTTTATATCTCTCAATTCTGACTTTATATATCACTCAATTCTGACTTTATATCTCTCAGATTCTGACTTTATATCTCTCAATTCTGACTTTATATCACTCAATTCTGACTTTATATATCTCAGATTCTGACTTTTATATCTCTCAATTCTGACTTTATATCTCAATTCTGACTTTATATCTCAATTCTGACTTTATATCTCTCAATTCTGACTTTATATCTCTCAATTCTGACTTTATATCTCTCAATTCTGACTTTATATCTCTCAGTTCTGACTTTTATCTCTCAATTCTGACTTTATATCACTCAATTCTGACTTTATATCACTCAATTCTGACTTTATATCTCTCAATTCTGACTTTATATCTCTCAATTCTGACTTTATATCTCTCAATTCTGACTTTATATATCTCTCAATTCTGACTTTATATCTCTCATTTCTGACTTTATATCTCTCAATTCTGACTTTATATCTCTCAAGTTCTGACTTTATATCTCTCAATTCTGACTTTATATATCTCAATTCTGACTTTATATCTCTCAATTCTGACTTTTATATCTCTCAATTCTGACTTTTATATCTCTCAATTCTGACTTTATATCTCAGATTCTGACTTTATATCTCTCAATTCTGACTTTTATATATCTCTCAATTCTGACTTTTATATCTCTCAATTCTGACTTTATATCTCTCAATTCTGACTTTATATCTCTCAATTCTGACTTTATATCTCTCAATTCTGACTTTATATCTCTCAATTCTGACTTTATATCTCAATTCTGACTTTATATCACTCAATTCTGACTTTATATCTCTCAATTCTGACTTTATATCTCTCAGTTCTGACTTTATATCTCTCAGATTCTGACTTTATATCTCTCAATTCTGACTTTATATCTCTCAATTCAATTCTGACTTTATATATCTCAATTCTGACTTTTATATCTCTCAATTCTGACTTTATATATCTCAATTCTGACTTTATATCTCTCAATTCTGACTTTATATCTCTCAATTCTGACTTTATATCTCTCAATTCTGACTTTATATCTCTCAATTCTGACTTTATATCTCTCAATTCTGACTTTATATCTCTCAATTCTGACTTTATATCTCTCAATTCTGACTTTATATCTCACTCAATTCTGACTTTATATCTCTCAATTCTGACTTTATATATCTCTCAATTCTGACTTTATATCTCTCACAATTCTGACTTTATATCTCTCAATTCTGACTCAATTCTTTATATCTCTCAATTCTGACTTTATATCTCTCAATTCTGACTTTATATCTCTCAATTCTGACTTTATATCTCTCAATTCTGACTTTATATCTCTCAATTCTGACTTTATATCTCAATTCTGACTTTATATCTCTCAATTCTGACTTTATATCTCTCAATTCTGACTTTATATCTCTCAATTCTGACTTTATATCACTCTCAGTTCTGACTTTATATCTCTCAATTCTGACTTTATATCTCTCAATTCTGACTTTATATCACTCAATTCTGACTTTATATCTCTCAGATTCTGACTTTATATATCTCAATTCTGACTTTTATATCTCAGATTCTGACTTTATATCTCCTCAATTCTGACTTTATATCTCTCAGATTCTGACTTTATATCTCAGTTCTGACTTTATATCTCTCAATTCTGACTTTTATATCAGTTCTCTCAGTTCTGACTTTATATCTCTCAATTCTGACTTTATATCTCTCAATTCTGACTTTATATCTCTCAATTCTGACTTTATATCTCTCAATTCTGACTTTATATCTCTCAAGTTCTGACTTTATATCTCTCAATTCTGACTTTATATCTCTCAATTCTGACTTTATATCTCTCAATTCTGACTTTATATCTCAATTCTGACTTTATATCTCTCAATTCTGACTTTATATATATCTCTCAATTCTGACTTTATATCTCTCAATTCTGACTTTATATCTCTCAATTCTGACTTTATATCTCTCAATTCTGACTTTATATCTCTCAATTCTGACTTTATATCTCTCAATTCTGACTTTATATCTCTCAATTCTGACTTTTATATCTCACTCAATTCTGACTTTATATCTCTCAATTCTGACTTTATATCTCTCAGTTCTGACTTTATATAGTTCTGACTTTATATCTCAGATTCTGACTTTATATCTCTCAATTCTGACTTTTATATCTCAATTCTGACTTTTATATCTCAATTCTGACTTTATATCTCTCAATTCTGACTTTATATCTCTCAATTCTGACTTTATATCTCTCAATTCTGACTTTATATCTCTCAATTCTGACTTTATATCTCTCAATTCTGACTTTTTATATCTCAGATTCTGACTTTATATCTCTCAATTCTGACAGATTCTGACTTTATATATATCTCAGTTCTGACTTTATATCTCTCAATTCTGACTTTATATCTCTCAATTCTGACTTTTATATCTCTCAATTCTGACTTTTATATCTCTCAATTCTGACTTTATATCTCTCAGTTCTGACTTTATATCTCAATTCTGACTTTATATCTCAATTCTGACTTTTATATCTCTCAATTCTGACTTTATATCTCTCAATTCTGACTTTATATCTCTCAGTTCTGACTTTATATCTCTCAATTCTGACTTTATATCTCTCAATTCTGACTTTATATTCTCTCAATTCTGACTTTATATCTCTCAATTCTGACTTTATATCTCTCAATTCTGACTTTATATCACTCAATTCTGACTTTTTATATCTCTCAATTCTGACTTTATATCTCTCAATTCTGACTTTATATCTCTCAATTCTGACTTTATATCTCTCAATTCTGACTTTATATCTCTCAATTCTGACTTTATATCTCTCAATTCTGACTTTATATCTCTCAATTCTGACTTTATATCTCTCAGTTCTGACTTTTATATCTCAGTTCTGACTTTATATCTCTCAATTCTGACTTTATATCTCTCAGTTCTGACTTTATATCTCAATTCTGACTTTATATCTCTCAGTTCTGACTTTATATCTCTCAATTCTGACTTTATATCTCTCAGTTCTGACTTTTATATCTCAATTCTGACTTTATATCTCTCAATTCTGACTTTATATCTCAAGTTCTGACTTTATATCTCTCAATTCTGACTTTATATCTCTCAGTTCTGACTTTATATCTCAATTCTGACTTTATATCTCTCAATTCTGACTTTTATATCTCAATTCTGACTTTTTATATCTCTCAATTCTGACTTTATATCTCAATTCTGACTTTATATCTCTCAATTCTGACTTTATATCTCTCAATTCTGACTTTTATATCTCAATTCTGACTTTATATCTCTCAATTCTGACTTTATATCTCAATTCTCTCAATTCTGACTTTATATCTCAATTCTGACTTTATATCTCTCAATTCTGACTTTATATCTCAATTCTGACTTTATATCTCTCAGTTCTGACTTTTATATCTCTCTCTCAATTCTGACTATATCTCTCAATTCTGACTTTATATCTCTCAGTTCTGACTTTATATCTCTCAATTCTGACTTTATATCTCTCAATTCTGACTTTATATCTCTCAATTCTGACTTTATATCTCTCAATTCTGACTTTATATCTCTCAATTCTGACTTTATATCTCTCAATTCTGACTTTATATATCCTCAATTCTGACTTTATATCTCTCAATTCTGACTTTTATATCTCAATTCTGACTTTATATCTCTCAATTCTGACTTTTATATCTCTCAGTTCTGACTTTATATCTCTCAATTCTGACTTTATATCTCTCAGATTCTGACTTTATATCTCTCAGTTCTGACTTTATATCTCAGTTCTGACTTTATATCTTCAATTCTGACTTTTATATCTCTCAATTCTGACTTTATATCTCTCAATTTCTGACTTTATATCTCTCAGATTCTGACTTTATATCTCTCAGTTCTGACTTTATATCTCTCAATTCTGACTTTATATCTCTCTCAGTTCTGACTTTATATCTCTCAGTTCTGACTTTATATCACTCAATTCTGACTTTATATCTCTCAATTCTGACTTTTATATCTCAGTTCTGACTTTATTCTGATTCTGACTTTATATCTCTCAATTCTGACTTTATATCTCTCAATTCTGACTTTATATCTCTCAATTCTGACTTTATATCTCTCAGATTCTGACTTTATATCTCTCAATTCTGACTTTATATATCTCAATTCTGACTTTATATATCTCAATTCTGACTTTATATCTCTCAATTCTGACTTTATATCTCTCAATTCTGACTTTATATCTCTCAATTCTGACTTTATATCTCTCAATTCTGACTTTTTATATCTCACTTTATTCTGACTTTTATATCTCTCAATTCTGACTTTATATCTCTCAATTCTGACTTTATATCTCTCAATTCTGACTTTATATCTCTCAATTCTGACTTTATATCTCTCAATTCTGACTTTATATCTCTCAATTCTGACTTTATCACTCAATTCTGACTTTATATTCTCAATTCTGACTTTATATCTCAATTCTGACTTTTATATCTCTCAATTCTGACTTTATCACTCACAATTCTGACTTTATATCTCTCAATTCTGACTTTATATCACTCAATTCTGACTTTATATCTCTCAATTCTGACTTTATATCTCTCAATTCTGACTTTATATCTCAATTCTGACTTTATATCTCTCAATTCTGACTTTATATCACTCAATTCTGACTTTATATCTCTCAATTCTGACTTTATATCTCTCAATTCTGACTTTATATCTCTCAATTCTGACTTTATCTCTCAATTCTGACTTTTATATCACTCAGTTCTGACTTTATATCTCTCAGTTCTGACTTTATATCTCTCAATTCTGACTTTATATATCTCAATTCTGACTTTTATATCTCAATTCTGACTTTTTATATCTCTCAATTCTGACTTTATATATCTCAATTCTGACTTTATATCACTCAATTCTGACTTTATATCTCTCAATTCTGACTTTATATCTCTCAATTCTGACTTTATATCTCTCAATTCTGACTTTATATATCTCTCAATTCTGACTTTATATCTCTCAATTCTGACTTTATATCACTCTCAATTCTGACTTTATATCTCTCTCAATTCTGACTTTATATCTCCTCTCTTTAATATATCTCAGATTCTTATATCACTCAATTCTGACTTTATATCTCTCAATTCTGACTTTATATCACTCAATTCTGACTTTATATCTCAGTTCTGACTTTATATCTCAATTCTGACTTTATATCTCTCAATTCTGACTTTTATATACAATTCTGACTTTTCTGACTTCTGATATATCTCAATTCTGACTTTATATCTCTCAATTCTGACTTTATATCTCTCAATTCTGACTTTATATCTCACTTCAATTCTGACTTTATATCTCTCAATTCTGACTTTATATCTCTCAATTCTGACTTTATATCTCTCAATTCTGACTTTATATCTCTCAATTCTGACTTTATATCTCTCAATTCTGACTTTATATCACTCAGATTCTGACTTTATATCTCTCAATTCTGACTTTATATCACTCAATTCTGACTTTATATCTCAATTCTGACTTTATATCTCTCAGTTCTGACTTTATATCTCTCAAGTTCTGACTTTATATCACTCAGTTCTGACTTTTATATCTCTCAAGTTCTGACTTTATATCTCTCAATTCTGACTTTTTATATCTCTCCAATTCTGACTTTATATCTCTCAATTCTGACTTTATATCACTCAATTCTGACTTTATATCTCTCAATTCTGACTTTTATATCACTCAATTCTGACTTTATCTCATGACTTCATATCTCTCAATTCTGACTTTATATCACTCAATTCTGACTTTATATCTCTCAATTCTGACTTTATATCTCTCAAATTCTGACTTTATCTCAATTCTGACTTTATATCTCTCAATTCTGACTTTATATCTCTCAATTCTGACTTTATATCTCTCAATTCTGACTTTATATCTCTCAATTCTGACTTTATATCTCTCAATTCTGACTTTATATCTCTCAATTCTGACTTTATATCTCACTCAATTCTGACTTTATATCTCTCAATTCTGACACTTTATATCTCTCAATTCTGACTTTATATCACTCAATTCTGACTTTATATCACTCAATTCTGACTTTATATCTCAGTTCTGACTTTATATCTCCTCAGTTCTGACTTTATATCTCACTCAGATTCTGACTTTATATCTCTCAATTCTGACTTTATATCTACTCAATTCTGACTTTATATCTCTCAATTCTGACTTTTTATATCTCAATTCTGACTTTTGTATCTCTCAGTTCTGACTTTATATATCTCAATTCTGACTTTATATCTCTAACTTTACATTCTGACTTTATATCTCCTCAATTCTGACTTTATCTAATCAATTCTGACTTTATATCACTCAATTCTGACTTTATATCTCTCAATTCTGACTTTATATCTCTCAATTCTGACTTTATATCTCACAATTCTGACTTATATCTCACAATTCTGACTTTATATCTCTCAGTTCTGACTTTATATCATCAGTTCTGACTTTATATCTCTCAATTCTGACTTTATATATCACTCAATTCTGACTTTATATCTCACAATTCTGACTTTATATCTCACAATTTTGACTTTATCTCACTCCAATTCTGACTTTATATCACACAGATTCTGACTTTATATCTCATAATTCTGACTTTATATCTCATAATTCTGACTTTATATCTCTCAATTCTGACTTTATATCTCTCAGTTCTGACTTTATATCTCACAATTCTGACTTTATATAACTCAGTTCTGACTTTTATATCACATAATTCTGACTTTATATCTCACAATTCTGACTTTATATCTCACAATTCTGACTTTATATCTCTCAATTCTGACTTTATATAACTCAATTCTGACTTTATATCACTCAATTCTGACTTTATATCTCGCAGATTCTGACTTTATCTCTCAATTCTGACTTTATATCTCTCAATTCTGACTTTATATCTCTCAATTCTGACTTTATATCTCTCATTTCTGACTTTATATCTCTCACAGTTTGACTTTATATCTCACAATTCTGACTTTATATCTCTCAATTCTGACTTTTTATATCTCTCCAATTCTGACTTTATATCTCTCAGATTCTGACTTTATATCTCTCAAGTTCTGACTTTATATCACACAATTCTGACTTTATATCTCTCAATTCTGACTTTATATCTCTCAATTCTGACTTTATATCTCAATTCTGACTTTATATCACACAATTCTGACTTTATATCTCATAATTCTGACTTTATATTCTCATAATTCTGACTTTATATCTCTCATAATTCTGACTTTATATCTCACAATTCTGACTTTATATCACACAATTCTGACTTTATATCTCATAATTCTGACTTTATATCTCATAATTCTGACTTTATATCTCTCAGTTCTGACTTTATATATAACTCAGTTCTGACTTTATATCACACAATTCTGACTTTATATCTCACAATTCTGACTTTATATAACTCAGTTCTGACTTTTATATCTCAATTCTGACTTTATATCTCAAGTTCTGACTTTTATATCTCGCAATTCTCTTTATATCTCTCAATTCTGACTTTATATCACAATTCTGACTTTATATCTCAATTCTGACTTTATATCACTCAATTCTGACTTTATATCTCGCAATTCTCTTTATATCACTCCAATTCTGACTTTTATATCTCAATTCTGACTTTATATCACTCAATTCTGACTTTATATCTCAGTAATTCTGACATTATATCACACAATTCTGACTTTATATCTCACAATTCTGACTTTATATAACTCAATTCTGATATAAACTCAATTCTGACTTTATCTAATAATTCTGACTTTATATCACTCAATTCTGACTTTTACATATCTCTCAATTCTGACTTTATATCACTCAATTCTGACTTTATATCTCACAATTTTGACTTTTATATCTCGTAATTCTGACTTTATATCTCGTAATTCTGACATTATATCACACAATTCTGACTTTATATCTCACAATTCTGACTTTATATAACTCAATTCTGACTATAACTCAATTCTGACTTTATATAACTCAATTCTGACTTATATCTCTCAATTCTGACTTTATATCTCAATTCTGACTTTATATCTTGCAATTCTGACTTTATATAACGCAATTCTGACTTTTATATAACTCAATTTCTGACTTTATATCTCATAATTCTGACTTTTTATATCTCTCAATTCTGACTTTTATAAAACTCAATTCTGACTTTATATCACTCAATTCTGACTTTATATCACAATTCTGACTTTATATCTCTTAATTCTGACTTTATATCTCCCAATTCTGACTTTTATATCTCACAATTCTGACTATATATATCACAATTCTGACTTTATATCTTGCAATTCTGACTTTATATCACTCCAATTCTGACTTTATATCTCTCAATTCTGACTTTATATCACAATTCTGACTTTATATCTCTCAATTCTGACTTTATATCACAATTCTGACTTTATATCTACTCGCATTCTGACTTTATATCTCCCAATTCTGACTTTATATCTCCCAATTCTGACTTTATATCTCGCAATTCTGACTTTATATCTCCCAATTCTGACTTTTATCTAATAATTCTGACTTTATATAACTCAATTCTGACTTTATATAACTCAATTCTGACTTTATATCTCTCAATTCTGACTTTATATCACAATTCTGACTTTATATCTCTCAATTCTGACTTTATATCCGCAATTCTGACTTTATATAACGCAATTCTGACTTTTATATCTCAATTCTGACTTTATATCTCATAATTCTGACTTTTATATCTCTCAATTCTGACTTTATAAAACTCAATTCTGACTTTATATCACTCAGTTCTGACTTTATATCACAATTCTGACTTTATATCTCGCAATTCTGACTTTTATATCTCCCAATTCTGACTTTTATATCTCACAATTCTGACTATATATATCACAATTCTGACTTTATATCTCTCAATTCTGACTTTATATATCACTCAATTCTGACTTTATATCTCTCAATTCTGACTTTATATCACAATTCTGACTTTATATCTCTCAATTCTGACTTTATATCACAATTCTGACTTTATATCTCTACAATTCTGACTTTATATCTCCCAATTCTGACTTTATATCTCCCAATTCTGACTTTATATCTCGCAATTCTGACTTTATATCTCCCAATTCTGACTTTATCTAATAATTCTGACTTTATATCACTCAATTCTGACTTTTTATATCTCTCAATTCTGACTTTATATCTCTCAATTCTGACTTTATATCTCGCAATTCTGACTTTATATCACTCAATTCTGACTTTATATCTCATAATTCTGACTTTATATCTCATCAATTCTGACTTTATATCTAAGTAATTCTGACTTTATAACTCATAATTCTGACTTTATATCTCTCGCAATTCTGACTTTATATCTCCCAATTCTGACTTTATATCTCACAATTCTGACTATATATATCACAATTCTGACTTTATATCTCGCAGATTCTGACTTTATATCACTCAATTCTGACTTTATATCTCTCAATTCTGACTTTATATCACAATTCTGACTTTATATCTCTCAATTCTGACTTTATATCACAATTCTGACTTTATATCTACTTGATTCTGACTTTATATCTCCCAATTCTGACTTTATATCTCCCAATTCTGACTTTATATCTGCAATTCTGACTTTATATCTCCCAATTCTGACTTTATCTAATAATTCTGACTTTATATCACTCAATTCTGACTTTATATCTCTCAATTCTGACTTTATATCTCTCAATTCTGACTTTATATCTCGCAATTCTGACTTTATATCACTCAATTCTGACTTTATATCTCATAATTCTGACTTTATATCTCATAATTCTGACTTTTATATCTACGTAATTCTGACTTTATAACTCATAATTCTGACTTTATATCTCGCAATTATGACTTTATATCACATAATTCTGACTTTATATCACACAATTCTGACTTTATATCTACATGAATTCTGACTTTATATCTCGCAATTCTGACTTTATATCACTCAATTCTGACTTTATATCACTCAATTCTGACTTTATATCTCTCAATTCTGACTTTATATCTCGTAATTCTGACTTTATAACTCATAATTATGACTTTATATCTCGCAATTCTGACTTTATCACATAATTCTGACTTTTATATCTCTCAATTCTGACTTTATATCACATAATTCTGACTTTATATCTCTCAATTCTGACTTTATATCACATAATTCTGACTTTATATCTCTCAATTCTGACTTTATATCTCGTAATTCTGACTTTATAACTCATAATTCTGACTTTATATCTCTCAATTCTGACTTTATATCTCAATTCTGACTTTATATCACTCAATTCTGACTTTATATAACATAATTCTGACTTTATATCTCTCAATTCTGACTTTATATCTCGCAATTCTGACTTTATATCTCCCAATTCTGACTTTATATAACTCAATTCTGACTTTATATCACTCAATTCTGACTTTATATAACTCAATTCTGACTTTATATCTCTGCAATTCTGACTTTATATCTCCCAATTCTGACTTTATCTAATAATTCTGACTTTATATCACTCAATTCTGACTTTATATATCTCTCAATTCTGACATTATATCTCTCAATTCTGACTTTATATCTCACAATTTTGACTTTATATCTCGTAATTCTGACTTTATATCTCAATTCTGACTTTATATCACTCAATTCTGACTTTATATAACTCAATTCTGACTTTATATCTCGCAATTCTGACTTTATATCTCGTAATTCTGACTTTATATCTTGCAATTCTGACTTTATATAACATAATTCTGACTTTATATAACTCAATTCTGACTTTATATCTCATAATTCTGACTTTATATCTCTCAATTCTGACTTTATAAAACTCAATTCTGACTTTATATCACTCAATTCTGACTTTATATCACAATTCTGACTTTATATCTCATAATTCTGACTTTATATCTCCCAATTCTGACTTTATATCTCACAATTCTGACTATATATATCACAATTCTGACTTTATATCTTGCAATTCTGACTTTATATCACTCAATTCTGACTTTATATCTCTCAATTCTGACTTTATATCACAATTCTGACTTTATATCTCTCAATTCTGACTTTATATCACAATTCTGACTTTATATCTCGCAATTCTGACTTTATATCTCCCAATTCTGACTTTATATCTCCCAATTCTGACTTTATATCTCGCAATTCTGACTTTATATCTCCCAATTCTGACTTTATCTAATAATTCTGACTTTATATAACTCAATTCTGACTTTATATAACTCAATTCTGACTTTATATCTCTCAATTCTGACTTTATATCACAATTCTGACTTTATATCTCTCAATTCTGACTTTATATCTCATAATTCTGACTTTATATAACGCAATTCTGACTTTATATAACTCAATTCTGACTTTATATCTCATAATTCTGACTTTATATCTCTCAATTCTGACTTTATAAAACTCAATTCTGACTTTATATCACTCAATTCTGACTTTATATCACAATTCTGACTTTATATCTCGCAATTCTGACTTTATATCTCTCAATTCTGACTTTATATCTCACAATTCTGACTATATATATCACAATTCTGACTTTATATCTCGCAATTCTGACTTTATATCACTCAATTCTGACTTTATATCTCTCAATTCTGACTTTATATCACAATTCTGACTTTATATCTCTCAATTCTGACTTTATATCACAATTCTGACTTTATATCTCGCAATTCTGACTTTATATCTCCCAATTCTGACTTTATATCTCCCAATTCTGACTTTATATCTCGCAATTCTGACTTTATATCTCCCAATTCTGACTTTATCTAATAATTCTGACTTTATATCACTCAATTCTGACTTTATATCTCTCAATTCTGACTTTATATCTCTCAATTCTGACTTTATATCTCATAATTCTGACTTTATATCACTCAATTCTGACTTTATATCTCATAATTCTGACTTTATATCTCGCAATTCTGACTTTATATCTCGTAATTCTGACTTTATAACTCATAATTCTGACTTTATATCTCGCAATTCTGACTTTATATCTCCCAATTCTGACTTTATATCTCACAATTCTGACTATATATATCACAATTCTGACTTTATATCTCGCAATTCTGACTTTATATCACACAATTCTGACTTTATATCTCTCAATTCTGACTTTATATCACAATTCTGACTTTATATCTCTCAATTCTGACTTTATATCACAATTCTGACTTTATATCTCGCATTCTGACTTTATATCTCCCAATTCTGACTTTATATCTCCCAATTCTGACTTTATATCTCACAATTCTGACTTTATATCTCCCAATTCTGACTTTTATCTAATAATTCTGACTTTATATCACTCAATTCTGACTTTATATCTCTCAATTCTGACTTTATATCTCTCAATTCTGACTTTATATCTCGCAATTCTGACTTTATATCACTCAATTCTGACTTTATATCTCACAATTCTGACTTTATATCTCGCAATTCTGACTTTATATCTAAATGTAATTCTGACTTTATAACTCATAATTCTGACTTTATATCTCGCAATTATGACTTTATATCACATAATTCTGACTTTATATCACACAATTCTGACTTTATATCTCGCAATTCTGACTTTATATCTCGCAATTTGACTTTATATCACTCAATTCTGACTTTATATCACTCAATTCTGACTTTATATCTCTCAATTCTGACTTTATATCTCGTAATTCTGACTTTATAACTCATAATTATGACTTTATATCTCGCAATTCTGACTTTATCACATAATTCTGACTTTATATCTCTCAATTCTGACTTTATATCACATAATTCTGACTTTATATCTCTCAATTCTGACTTTATATCACATAATTCTGACTTTATATCTCTCAATTCTGACTTTATATCTCGTAATTCTGACTTTATAACTCATAATTCTGACTTTATATCTCTCAATTCTGACTTTATATCTCAATTCTGACTTTATATCACTCAATTCTGACTTTATATAACATAATTCTGACTTTATATCTCTCAATTCTGACTTTATATCTCTTAATTCTGACTTTATATCTCCCAATTCTGACTTTATATAACTCAATTCTGACTTTATATCACTCAATTCTGACTTTATATAACTCAATTCTGACTTTATATCTCTGCAATTCTGACTTTATATCTCCCAATTCTGACTTTATCTAATAATTCTGACTTTATATCACTCAATTCTGACTTTATATCTCTCAATTCTGACATTATATCTCTCAATTCTGACTTTATATCTCACAATTTTGACTTTATATCTCATGTAATTCTGACTTTATATCTCAATTCTGACTTTATATCACTCAATTCTGACTTTATATCACTCAATTCTGACTTTATATCTCAGCAATTCTGACTTTATATCTCTGCAATTCTGACTTTATATCTCGCAATTCTGACTTTATATCACTCAATTCTGACTTTATATCTCATGCAATTCTGACTTTATATCTCTCAATTCTGACTTTATATAACTCAATTCTGACTTTGTATCTCGTAATTCTGACTTTATATAACTCAATTCTGACTTTATATCTCATAATTCTGACTTTATATCTCCCAATTCTGACTTTATCTAATAATTCTGACTTTATATCACTCAATTCTGACTTTATATCTCTCAATTCTGACTTTATATCTCTCAATTCTGACTTTATATCTCACAATTTTGACTATATCTCACAATTCTGACTTTATATCTCTCAATTCTGACTTTATATCACAATTCTAACTTTATATCTCTCGCAATTCTGACTTTATATCTCTCAATTCTGACTTTATATCACTCAATTCTGACTTTATATCTCACAATTGTAACTATATCTCACAATTTTTGACTGTATCTCACAATTCTGACTTTTATATCACACAATTCTGACTTTATATCTCATAATTCTGACTTTATAGCTCATAATTCTGACTTTATAGCTCATAATTCTGACTTTATATCTCACAATTCTGACTTTATATCTCACAATTCTGACTTTATATCACATAATTCTGACTTTATATCTATCAATTCTGACTTTATATCTCAATTCTGACTTTATATCACTCAATTCTGACTTTTTATATAACATAATTCTGACTTTATATCTCTCAATTCTGACTTTATATCTCTGCAATTCTGACTTTATATCTCCCAATTCTGACTTTATATAACTCAATTCTGACTTTATATCACTCAATTCTGACTTTATATAACTCAATTCTGACTTTATATCACTCAATTCTGACATTATATCACTCAATTCTGACTTTATATCTCGTAATTCTGACTTTATATCTCGAAATTCTGACTTTATATCTCGCAATTCTGACTTTATATCACTCAATTCTGACTTTATATCTCTCAATTCTGACTTTATATCTGCAATTCTGACTTTATATAACTCAATTCTGACTTTGTATCTCGTAATTCTGACTTTATATAACTCAATTCTGACTTTATATCTCTGCAATTCTGACTTTATATCTCCCAATTCTGACTTTATCTAATAATTCTGACTTTATATCACTCAATTCTGACTTTATATAACTCAATTCTGACTTTGTATCTCGTAATTCTGACTTTATATAACTCAATTCTGACTTTATATCTCGCAATTCTGACTTTATATCTCCCAATTCTGACTTTATCTAATAATTCTGACTTTATATCACTCAATTCTGACTTTATATCTCTCAATTCTGACTTTATATCTCTCAATTCTGACTTTATATCTCACAATTTTGACTATATCTCACAATTCTGACTTTATATCTCTCAATTCTGACTTTATATCACAATTCTAACTTTATATCTCGCAATTCTGACTTTATATCTCTCAATTCTGACTTTATATCACTCAATTCTGACTTTATATCTCACAATTGTAACTATATCTCACAATTTTGACTGTATCTCACAATTCTGACTTTATATCACACAATTCTGACTTTATATCTCATAATTCTGACTTTATAGCTCATAATTCTGACTTTATAGCTCATAATTCTGACTTTATATCTCACAATTCTGACTTTATATCTCACAATTCTGACTTTATATCACATAATTCTGACTTTATATCTATCAATTCTGACTTTATATCTCAATTCTGACTTTATATCACTCAATTCTGACTTTATATAACATAATTCTGACTTTATATCTCTCAATTCTGACTTTATATCTCACAATTCTGACTTTATATCTCCCAATTCTGACTTTATATAACTCAATTCTGACTTTATATCACTCAATTCTGACTTTATATAACTCAATTCTGACTTTATATCACTCAATTCTGACATTATATCACTCAATTCTGACTTTATATCTAAGTAATTCTGACTTTATATCTCGAAATTCTGACTTTATATCTCGCAATTCTGACTTTATATCACTCAAGTTCTTCTGACTTTATATCTCGCAATTCTGACTTTATATCTCGCAATTCTGACTTTATATAACTCAATTCTGACTTTGTATCTCGTAATTCTGACTTTATATAACTCAATTCTGACTTTATATCTCGCAATTCTGACTTTATATCTCCCAATTCTGACTTTATCTAATAATTCTGACTTTATATCACTCAATTCTGACTTTATATCTCTCAATTCTGACTTTATATCTCTCAATTCTGACTTTATATCTCACAATTTTGACTATATCTCACAATTCTGACTTTATATCTCTCAATTCTGACTTTATATCACAATTCTAACTTTATATCTCTCAATTCTGACTTTATATCACTCAATTCTGACTTTATATCACTCAATTCTGACATTATATCACTCAATTCTGACTTTATATCTCGTAATTCTGACTTTATATCTCGAAATTCTGACTTTATATCTCGCAATTCTGACTTTATATCACTCAATTCTGACTTTATATCTCGCAATTCTGACTTTATATCTCGCAATTCTGACTTTATATAACTCAATTCTGACTTTGTATCTCGTAATTTGACTTTATATAACTCAATTCTGACTTTTATATCTCGCAATTCTGACTTTATATCTCCAATTCTGACTTTATCTAATAATTCTGACTTTATATCACTCAATTCTGACTTTATATCTCTCAATTCTGACTTTATATCTCTCAATTCTGACTTTATATCTCACAATTTTGACTATATCTCACAATTCTGACTTTATATCTCTCAATTCTGACTTTATATCACAATTCTAACTTTATATCTCTCAATTCTGACTTTATATCACTCAATTCTGACTTTATATCTCACAATTGTAACTATATCTCACAATTTTGACTGTATCTCACAATTCTGACTTTTATCACACAATTCTGACTTTATATCTCATAATTCTGACTTTATAGCTCATAATTCTGACTTTATAGCTCATAATTCTGACTTTATATCTCACAATTCTGACTTTATATCTCACAATTCTGACTTTATATAACTCAATTCTGACTTTATATCACATAATTCTGACTTTATATCTCACAATTCTGACTTTATATCTCACAATTCTGACTTTATATCTCACAATTCTGACTTTATATAACTCAATTCTGACTTTATATCACTCAATTCTGACTTTATATCTCGCAATTCTGACTTTATCTAATAATTCTGACTTTATATCACTCAATTCTGACTTTATATCTCTCAATTCTGACTTTATATCTCTCAATTCTGACTTTATATCTCACAATTTTGACTATATCTCACAATTCTGACTTTATATCTCTCAATTCTGACTTTATATCACAATTCTAACTTTATATCTCGCAATTCTGACTTTATATCTCTCAATTCTGACTTTATATCACTCAATTCTGACTTTATATCTCACAATTCTGACTTTATAGCTCATAATTCTGACTTTATATCTCACAATTCTGACTTTATATCACACAATTCTGACTTTATATCTCATAATTCTGACTTTATAGCTCATAATTCTGACTTTATAGCTCATAATTCTGACTTTATATCTCACAATTCTGACTTTATATCACACAATTCTGACTTTATATCACATAATTTGACTTTATATCTCATAATTCTGACTTTATATCTCACAATTCTGACTTTATATAACTCAATTCTGACTTTATATCACACAATTCTGACTTTATATCACACAATTCTGACTTTATATAACTCAATTCTGACTTTATATCTCTTAATTCTGACTTTATATCTTGCAATTCTGACTTTATATCTCGCAATTCTCTTTATATCACTCAATTCTGACTTTATATCACAATTCTGACTTTATATCTCAATTCTGACTTTATATCACTCAATTCTGACTTTATATCTCGCAATTCTCTTTATATCTCTCAATTCTGACTTTATATCTCAATTCTGACTTTATATCACTCAATTCTGACTTTATATCTCGTAATTCTGACATTATATCACACAATTCTGACTTTATATCTCACAATTCTGACTTTATATAACTCAATTCTGATATAAACTCAATTCTGACTTTATCTAATAATTCTGACTTTATATCACTCAATTCTGACTTTATATCTCTCAATTCTGACTTTATATCACTCAATTCTGACTTTATATCTCACAATTTTGACTTTATATCTCGTAATTCTGACTTTATATCTCGTAATTCTGACATTATATCACACAATTCTGACTTTATATCTCACAATTCTGACTTTATATAACTCAATTCTGACTATAACTCAATTCTGACTTTATATAACTCAATTCTGACTTTATATCTACTAATTCTGACTTTATATCTAATAATTCTGACTTTATATCTTGCAATTCTGACTTTATATAACGCAATTCTGACTTTATATAACTCAATTCTGACTTTATATCTCATAATTCTGACTTTATATCTCTCAATTCTGACTTTATAAAACTCAATTCTGACTTTATATCACTCAATTCTGACTTTATATCACAATTCTGACTTTATATCTCGCAATTCTGACTTTATATCTCCCAATTCTGACTTTATATCTCACAATTCTGACTATATATATCACAATTCTGACTTTATATCTTGCAATTCTGACTTTATATCACTCAATTCTGACTTTATATCTCTCAATTCTGACTTTATATCACAATTCTGACTTTATATCTCTCAATTCTGACTTTATATCACAATTCTGACTTTATATCTCGCAATTCTGACTTTATATCTCCCAATTCTGACTTTATATCTCCCAATTCTGACTTTATATCTCGCAATTCTGACTTTATATCTCCCAATTCTGACTTTATCTAATAATTCTGACTTTATATAACTCAATTCTGACTTTATATAACTCAATTCTGACTTTATATCTCTCAATTCTGACTTTATATCACAATTCTGACTTTATATATCTCAATCCTGACTTTATATCACTCAATTCTGACTTTATATCTCACAATTGTAACTATATCTCACAATTTTGACTTTATATCTCAATTCTGACTTTATATCACTCAATTCTGACTTTATATAACATAATTCTGACTTTATATCTCTCAATTCTGACTTTATATCTCGCAATTCTGACTTTATATCTCCCAATTCTGACTTTATATAACTCAATTCTGACTTTATATCACTCAATTCTGACTTTATATAACTCAATTCTGACTTTATATCACTCAATTCTGACATTATATCACTCAATTCTGACTTTATATCTCGTAATTCTGACTTTATATCACTCAATTCTGACTTTATATCTCTCAATTCTGACTTTATATCACTCAATTCTGACTTTATATCTCACAATTTTGACTATATCTCACAATTCTGACTTTATATCTCTCAATTCTGACTTTATATCACAATTCTAACTTTATATCTCTCAATTCTGACTTTATATCACTCAATTCTGACTTTATATCACTCAATTCTGACATTATATCACTCAATTCTGACTTTATATCTCGTAATTCTGACTTTATATCTCGAAATTCTGACTTTATATCTGCAATTCTGACTTTATATCACTCAATTCTGACTTTATATCTCGCAATTCTGACTTTATATCTCGCAATTCTGACTTTATATAACTCAATTCTGACTTTGTATCTCGTAATTCTGACTTTATATAACTCAATTCTGACTTTATATCTCATAATTCTGACTTTATATCTCCCAATTCTGACTTTATCTAATAATTCTGACTTTATATCTCTCAATTCTGACTTTATATCTCTCAATTCTGACTTTATATCTCACAATTTTGACTATATCTCACAATTCTGACTTTATATCTCTCAATTCTGACTTTATATCACAATTCTAACTTTATATCTCTCAATTCTGACTTTATATCACTCAATTCTGACTTTATATCTCACAATTGTAACTATATCTCACAATTTTGACTGTATCTCACAATTCTGACTTTTATCACACAATTCTGACTTTATATCTCATAATTCTGACTTTATAGCTCATAATTCTGACTTTATAGCTCATAATTCTGACTTTATATCTCACAATTCTGACTTTATATCTCACAATTCTGACTTTATATAACTCAATTCTGACTTTATATCACATAATTCTGACTTTATATCTCACAATTCTGACTTTATATCTCACAATTCTGACTTTATATCTCACAATTCTGACTTTATATAACTCAATTCTGACTTTATATCACTCAATTCTGACTTTATATCTCGCAATTCTGACTTTATCTAATAATTCTGACTTTATATCACTCAATTCTGACTTTATATCTCTCAATTCTGACTTTATATCTCTCAATTCTGACTTTATATCTCACAATTTTGACTATATCTCACAATTCTGACTTTATATCTCTCAATTCTGACTTTATATCACAATTCTAACTTTATATCTCGCAATTTGACTTTATATCTCTCAATTCTGACTTTATATCACTCAATTCTGACTTTATATCTCACAATTCTGACTTTATAGCTCATAATTCTGACTTTATATCTCACAATTCTGACTTTATATCACACAATTCTGACTTTATATCTCATAATTCTGACTTTATAGCTCATAATTCTGACTTTATAGCTCATAATTCTGACTTTATATCTCACAATTCTGACTTTATATCACACAATTCTGACTTTATATCACATAATTCTGACTTTATATCTCATAATTCTGACTTTATATCTCACAATTCTGACTTTATATAACTCAATTCTGACTTTATATCACACAATTCTGACTTTATATCACACAATTCTGACTTTATATAACTCAATTCTGACTTTATATCTCGCAATTCTGACTTTATATCTTGCAATTCTGACTTTATATCTCGCAATTTTCTTTATATCACTCAATTCTGACTTTATATCACAATTCTGACTTTATATCTCAATTCTGACTTTATATCACTCAATTCTGACTTTATATCTCGCAATTCTCTTTATATCACTCAATTCTGACTTTATATCTCAATTCTGACTTTATATCACTCAATTCTGACTTTATATCTCGTAATTCTGACATTATATCACACACAATTCTGACTTTATATCTCACAATTCTGACTTTATATAACTCAATTCTGATATAAACTCAATTCTGACTTTATCTAATAATTCTGACTTTATATCACTCAATTCTGACTTTATATCTCGCAATTCTGACTTTATATCACTCAATTCTGACTTTATATCTCACAATTTTGACTTTATATCTCGTAATTCTGACTTTATATCTCGTAATTCTGACATTATATCACACAATTCTGACTTTATATCTCACAATTCTGACTTTATATAACTCAATTCTGACTATAACTCAATTCTGACTTTATATAACTCAATTCTGACTTTATATCTCTGCAATTCTGACTTTATATCTCGCAATTCTGACTTTATATCTTGCAATTCTGACTTTATATAACGCAATTCTGACTTTATATAACTCAATTCTGACTTTATATCTCATAATTCTGACTTTATATCTCTCAATTCTGACTTTATAAAACTCAATTCTGACTTTATATCACTCAATTCTGACTTTATATCACAATTCTGACTTTATATCTACTTAATTCTGACTTTATATCTCCCAATTCTGACTTTATATCTCACAATTCTGACTATATATATCACAATTCTGACTTTATATCTTGCAATTTGACTTTATATCACTCAATTCTGACTTTATATCTCTCAATTCTGACTTTATATCACAATTCTGACTTTATATCTCTCAATTCTGACTTTATATCACAATTTGACTTTATATCTCGCAATTCTGACTTTATATCTCCCAATTCTGACTTTATATCTCCCAATTCTGACTTTATATCTCGCAATTCTGACTTTATATCTCCCAATTCTGACTTTATCTAATAATTCTGACTTTATATAACTCAATTCTGACTTTATATAACTCAATTCTGACTTTATATCTCTCAATTCTGACTTTATATCACAATTCTGACTTTATATCTCTCAATTCTGACTTTATATCACTCAATTCTGACTTTATATCTCACAATTGTAACTATATCTCACAATTTTGACTTTATATCACACAATTCTGACTTTATATCTCATAATTCTGACTTTATAGCTCATAATTCTGACTTTATATCACACAATTCTGACTTTATATCTCACAATTGTAACTATATCTCACAATTCTGACTTTATATCTCATAATTCTGACTTTATATCACACAATTCTGACTTTATATCTCATAATTCTGACTTTATAGCTCATAATTCTGACTTTATATCTCACAATTCTGACTTTATATCACATAATTCTGACTTTATATCTCATAATTCTGACTTTATATCACATAATTCTGACTTTATATCACACAATTCTGACTTTATATCTCATAATTCTGACTTTATATCACACAATTCTGAGAATTGCGAGATTTAAACTCACAATTGTGAGAAAAAGATTGCAAATATCTTTTAAAGATTTTTTGTGGAAACTAGGTTTCATAATGTTCAGATCCATAAGAGAATGAAGAATCTTACAGGTTTTGAAATTGAAAAAAAAGAAGCAGCACTTTTCGAAGACTGGAGGAAGTCTTTCTACTTAAGTTAAATTTTTAATTCATTTTTAATTTAATTCCATTTCTTTATAATTATTTGTGAAATTTACTAGCAGTTTCTGAGCAAAAAAATTTCACCGTAAACCCTACACTAATTTTTTTTCAGTGTATGTGTTCACGACAATTCACATTTTGTTTATCAAGAACTATATAATATGGAAGAAAAACATACTACTCGTACCATTTCCGTTCTTAAATTTGCTGAAATGTTCAGTATACAACAGCAGACACTGTGTCAAGGATGTCAATAATAGGCCTACCTTGAGAGAGTGAGGAGATTGGGATTTTTTGATAAAATTATGCTTAAAAACATACATAGACCTTTCAGCATATCAGCATTGTGCATTGACTCTGCAGTGTTCCAATAAGAAAATGAAACTTGCATTGTGAGCCAATTTTTTTGCGATGACCTCATCAGAACCTACAACCATCACTAAAAAGACTTTTCCAAAATCTGGGCTGTCGTCCTGCACAATGAAGACATTGTTTTACTCTGCCACCAATGAGAAATCTAAATATTTGCATGCATTTGCCTAATGCACTCTAAATCCATCACAGGATGTGTGTTTTTCACATGTTTTTTTCTCTGAGTTTATCTTTGCTTTTAAATGAAGAATGTTACTGTCATGACTAAACAATGGCATACATCTCTGTCTCTCCCTCCCCCAGGGCTCTTTCGCATCTCCATATCATTTGCGCTCAGATTCAAGACAGCTCTGAGACTTTGGAACATCTGGCCCTGCTGGTGAAAAGGTTCAGCACATGAAAAACCCAAACAGCCCTAAACGCTACACTCACCTTCATCTCATGACACCTGCATCATTCTACTGGGGTTTTCTATTAAATAATGACCCTAAAAAGTGACTTCAGACTGCGGTATTTGTTATTGAACTGAATATTTTAAAAATCATAGGCAAACCGTCAAGAGAGCCAGACAAAGGAAAACAGTCTTTTTCACTGATCACTTCAGATCTTCTGTTTTTTTTTGTTTTTTTATGTCTATGCCAAGATCTTCCTGGAGGTTGTCCTCATAGTTACTATTTTTATGGTAAATGTTTATACATCCACATAGCTATGAAAATACAATTCAAAAGCTAGTACCACAGTGCTATTCTGTGTTTGAGGATTTGATCTGCACATGTGTGTAAAAGTGGCAGATAATATGCTTTTGACCAAGTCTATGTTTTCATGCTTCTGCAAAATTGCCCAGGTGATACAGGAGCTGACCCTCTTAGATGTATAATATATAATTATATAAATTCCAGGTAAATTATACATTTCAAAGACCTTCAGATTGCAGGAGGATTATATATGTGCCCAGATATATGGGCACATTCAAACCTAAAATGTCATACATGATTTGCAGCATCAAGAGGATGAGAGACTGTAATGATGCTTCAAGCAGTCTGAATTGCTGGCTGATTTGTCTATTTGGAGACATAATGACTATGATTGTCTGCTTGACCTTTGGTTGTCCGTATGGATGTTGTATTGACAATCCATACAGCGTCAGATTCTCAGGTGCCATTACACTGACTAAAGACACTCTCAAAGCTTATGGAAATGTAAAAACTCACTTGTCCAGCACAAAATAGAGGTCAAACCCTCCATAGCACGATGACCCAGCCTCCCAGCGTTCATAGCTCTGTCCAGCACAGCAGCTGAGCCTCAGGATGAGCATCACAAACAAGCCTACAAGCAGCCTGTCACCTCCACGCCAGTCCATGGACATTATTCCAGTTTGGTAACGGCAGCCTTGCACAAGTCAGTGGCACTTCCCAGCACACCCTCAAAGCAAGACATCCAACTTTGGTGGAGATGATTTACTCTGCAGCCTCTTTTGTCTGTGATCCATCCAGGTTGGAGTAGGTCTGGTCTCAGTGCATGTCTGTGGCAGAGTCCCAGAGCTGCAGTCAGATCCTGAGGAGCTCCAGTCAGACTGGCCTGAATCACTCCCTCACGCTCAAATAACTCTAATACTGCTGTGCTGTTGCCACAGATGTGTTTCAGGCTTCTTCAAGTGCTGGCCTTCGGTGCCCCTGAGACATGTGTTGACAATGACTTGGGATAGTTTGAAAGCTTCATAAACTAATTTGATTTGGTCTGGTGGTGTCTGGATCTCTGTGAAAATGGGGGTTTATCTTGAATACGAAGAGGGAGTGACATGGTTACTTTTGGAAAAACGTTCAAAACAGTTTTATACTGACTCCCTCTCTCTCTCTCTTTTTCTTTGTTGCCCCCGAATGGGCTTTTTGTTGAGGGTATTTTTCTTCTCTGCTGCCACAGTGTGGTGACTTTTATTTTTGTTGTGGCAAGGGAAAAAAAGTAAACAAATGGTTTAAATTAAATAAGTATAGTTTATTAAAATTAGATGATGAACAAAATTAAATATTGCTGTATTTTATGTATTTTAAGTTACAAGAAACAAAATCCCAAACAAATAACGGTTCTTTATAATGGATAACAAAAAACATTCAGCGCGCCAATGTAATGAATTCTGAATTAATTAAATATGGCACCACATTTTTTCTTTATTATTTTTATTTGAAATTTATTTAGGAGGATTATTTAACTGCATTTATGCAGCTTGTAAAAATACTTTACTTTATAAAATATTTATTCTGTCACCATTTACTCATGCTGAAGTTCTTCTGCTAAACACAAAAGAAGATTTTGAAGAATATCAGTAACCAAACAGTTGATGGTAGACCAAACAATGACTTCCATAGTATTTTTTCCCCATACTATGGAAATCAATAGGCCCATTAACCCTCTAGATTCAAGAGATTCAAGACTCAAGAGTTTTATTTGTCACATACACAGTTATATACAGAATATACAACCAGCAGTGAAATGTAAACAGGTCCGCTCCATGGACAGTGCAAATTCACAGTTAAAAACACAAGGAGGAAATTATAATAGAAATAGAATAAAAAAGTACTATATATATATATCTGTAGAATTATAAATAAATCAAGTCAAGTAGAAAAAAAATAAAAATAAAGAAGTGCAATAAAATAAGTGAAGTAAACTGTGCAGTGAGTAAACTGTAGACTTATAAATATGTGGTTAAAAGAAATGTACAAAGTATATTGTGCAAACAGGTTTATAACAGGTTGTTACACAGTAACAACAAGAACAGAAAGTGCAGTGTATCGATGTTTATCCTGAAGTGAAGTCACGTGGTGTTAAGTGACTGAGTTCAGGAGTCTGATGGCCTGGGGGAAGAAGCTCCTCCTGAGTCTCTCAGTTTTGGCCATCAGGCTTCGGAAGCGCTTACCAGATGGCAGCAGCGTGAAATGAGGGTTTGCAGGGTCATTAGAGTCCTTGATGATCTTAGTCGCTCTACCTTTGCAGCGTTTGGTGTAGACATCCTGCAGAGACGGGAGAGCTGACCCTGAGATACGCTCGGATAAGCGCACAACTCTTTGCAGGGCTTTGCAGTCATGACTGGTGCTGTTCCGATACCACGCTGTGATGCACTGAGTTAAAACACTTTCTATCGCCCCTAAATAGAACGTTTTCAGGATAGCTGATGAAACCCTGAATTTCCTCAGCTGGCGCAGGTGGTACAGTCTTTGCCTGGCTTTTTTCACCTGTGTCTGAATGTGAGCAGTCCAGGTCAGGTCCTCTGAGATGTTTACACCCAGGTACTTGAAGCTGCTCACTCTCTCTACTGGTGACCCGCTGATCATGAGGGGGGAGTATGTCCGTTGCTGTCTCTTCCTGAAGTCCACAATCATTTCTTTGGTCTTGCCAACATTCAGAGAGAGACAGTTGTCCTGGCACCATGATGTTAGATGCTCCACCTCGTCTAAGTATGCCGTCTCATTGTTGTTGAAAATGAGGCCCAGGACAACAGTATCATCAGCAAATTTGATGATAGAGGTGGAGCTGTGTGTGGACAAACAGTCATGCGTGTAGAGAGAGTAGAGCAGGGGACTCAGGACACAGCCCTGTGGAGCTCCCACACTCAGGGTGATGGAGGAGGAGGTGAACTGGCCTATTCTCACCACCTGAGGCCTGCCAGTGAGGAAGTCCTCAATCCAGTGGCAGAGAGAAGAATTCAGGCCGAGATCCAGGAGTTTGGCGGTTAGCTTAATGGGAACTATGGTGTTAAAGGCTGAGCTATAGTCAATAAATAGCAGTCTTACGTAGTTCCCACTTTTGCTGTCGATGTGAGTGAGGGAGGAGTGGAGGACATGAGAGATGGCATCTTCAGTCGATCTATTGGGACGATAGGCAAACTGAAGAGGGTCCAAAGTGTCAGGAATGAAGGAGCAAATGGTGATTTTAATGAGTCTCTCAAAGACCTTCATGACTATAGACGTGAGACTATAGACTCTATGGTACGGTGTTGCCTCCACGCAACATATTCTATTTTAGTTTATTTTTAATTAAATGAAACACCAATTTATTGGTCAAACCTATATCTCATGGGAGGAGAAGAGCTCAAATACTAATCAATGTAAGTGCAAAAAAAAAGTGGTCACATGACCCACAGGGTTCCATTTTTTTTGCGTCCTGGGTTGCGTTCAGCTCCGACAAACGTTGCAAAATGTTTTTTAAACGGAAACGGTGGAGCGTTGAACACCCTGTTCTGATCACGTAGGAGTTGCAACTATGGCATCTGAGAAGGTAATTTTTTTGTGTTCTTTTTGAAAACATTTCACAGCCTGATGAAATCGGTATAAATACATGTTTAATACTGCAAAATACACTCGATGTTACAGTCACTGCACTTTCCGTCCAGAATAAAAGAGAACACCCCAATCACTCGATTGGGACTTGTGGAAACTGTGATTCCTAATTATTGTGATCCAACATTTGCCTCGCATTTTAGGATAAAAAAAAATATATATATATATATTTCAGGTTAAGGTTAATCCACTTCCTACCTCCAAGACTGTGTTATGATCCTTTTTTTTTTGTTGTTGTTGTGAGTATTAGCCTTATCATTATTGCTGATCACTGTTGTGCTATGATATTGTAATATTTACCATTATATAATCAAAGGAGTATAGAACATTTTATGAAAGTGTCACTCCACAATACAGCAAAATATATAAATATGTATAGTATTTTTATGGACTCATTGTGCAAGCTGACTCTTTAATACTGCATAGTTTATATACATGTTGCTGCTGATTGGGCTGACATTTCTGAAACAAGAGAACAGTAAAAGAAATGGACACAGCGACCCCATAGACTTCAATGGAGAAAAGTGAAGTCAATTAGAAGCGCTCACTTCCTGATGGAAGCCTCAGACTGAGCTTGATGACGTAGATGTGACGTGAGCAACCTGTCTGACAGTTGTACGTCTTCTAGTAGTTGTGCAAAGTCAAATCAGAATCACAAAATCTTGCAGAGATTTTGGCTCTCTATGGGCTTCTCCCCATGCTTCTCCCTTGACTTTATCAGACTTCATGCCTCCACGTCCCCCCAATTGCCTCATAGACAGTAAAAGATTGCCTGCAAGCTTCTCCTCCTGTCCATACGGGTCTATACGGTAATTTCTCTATTGTGCGACAGTCGTTAGCCACAATCGTTAGTCTATTTTTACAAAAAAGGGTTTAAAGACTTGAGTAATCCAGCGGAAAGCGTACCTTCCATAGGGGCAGCCATTGCTAACCAAGCCATCACCTGCTGTTAGCATTCCATTGACTCCCATTCATTTTGGCGTCACTTTGACAGCGAATAACTTTACATTTGAGGCGTTTAAAGACTCCATTTGTCCATTGTTTATTTCTAAAGAAACACGACAATGTATAAAAGGCTCCATTACCTTGTATCTTACACTATCGCCCCATAGAAGCCGTTTTTGTAAAAATAGACTAACGATTGTGGCTAACGACTGTTGCACAGTAGAGAAATTACCGTATAGACCCGTATGGACAGGAGGAGAAGCTCGCAGGCAATGTTTTACTGTCTATGAGGCAATCGGGGGGACGTGGAAGCATAAAGTCTGATAAAGTCAAGAGAGAAGCATGGGGAGAAGCCCATAGAGAGCCAAAATCTCTGCAAGATTCGATGATTCAGATTTGACTTTGCACAACTACTAGAAGACGTACAACTGTCAGACGGTGCCTCTGTAGAAGGTGCGCATGATGGGGGCTGGGGCTCCGGCTCTTCTCAGCTTGCGGAGAAAGTAGAGTCGCTGCTGTGCTTTCTTGGTCAGTCCTGTGGTGTTGGCGGTCCAGGAGAGGTCCTCTGTGATATGTACACCCAGAAATTTGGTGCTCCTCATCCTTTTCCACTGTCACACCGTTGATGGTCAGAGCAGCGTGCTGGGTGTGCATTCTCCTGAAGTCAACAACAATCTCCTTCGTCTTCTCCACGTTCACAGAGAGATTGTTGTCACAACACAACCTGGCCAGGTGGCTCACCTCGCTCCTGAAGTTTGTCTCATCGTCGTTGCTAATGAGACCAACTACGGTCGTGTCGTCCGCAAACTTGATGAAGAGATTGCTGTTGTGTATGGGTGTGCAGTCATGTGTCAGCAGAGTGAAAAGGAGGGGGCTCAACACACATCCTTGAGGGGCTCCAGTGTTCATGATGATGGAGCTGGATGAGTTACTGCCAACCCGAACTGCCTGAGGTCTTCCCGTCAGGAAGTCCAGCAACCAGTTGCACATCGATGTGCTGAGTCCCAGCTGTGACAGTTTTTGAGTGAGCTGTAGAGGGATGATTGTATTGAATGCTGAACTAAAGTCTATGAACAGCATTCTGACATAAGTGTCTTTATTTTCCAGGTGAGTGAGTGCTGAATGGACGGTAGTGGCGATGGCGTCATCGGTCGGCGTTTAGACCGATATGCAAATTGGTAGGGGCCCAGGGAGGGGGGGAGGACAGACTTAATGTGGTGCATGACTAGCCGCTCAAAGCACTTCATAAGGATGGGGGTAAGTGCGACTGGACGGTAGTCGTTGAAGCAGGATGGAGATGATTTCTTAGGGACTGGAATGATGGTGGTTGCTTTGAAGCATGTGGGGAAGACAGCTTGACTCAGTGAGATGTTGAAGATGTCTGTGAAGACATCAGTGAGTTCCTCTGCACAGTCTCTCAATACACGTCCAGGAATGTTGTCAGGACCTGGAGCTTTGCGTGCGTTGACCCTGCTGAGGATCTTCTCACGCTGTCCCTGGGCAGTGACAACATCAGGTCATCGGGAGGAGGTGGTGACTTCTGTGCAGTGGTGCTGTTGTGAGCTTCAAAGCGAGCAAAGAAAGTGTTCAGCTCATTCAGCAGGGGGGTGGAGCTGTCACGTGTCCGTGCAGGGGGCTTATAATCTGTGATGGTCTGAATACCCTGCCACAGGCTCCTTGTGTCTCTGCTGTCGCTGAAACGATGGGCTATCCTCCTGGAGTACTGTCTCTTATAAAACACAACTTCCAGTTGATGAGGGTGAGGATGAGGTGTCATACTCTAATGAGGAAGATGAGGTCATAGTGACAATCCGGCAGGGAGAGAGTGAAGGTGAGATTGAAGATGGAGATGAGGATGAAGATGGATATGACAACTTGATATGATGGTTTGGTAATACTTGTGCTCCACGATGGTACAATGTTGCCTGAGAGCAACGGCTGACTTTTAAATGTTACTTTTTATTAAATATGAAATGTGTAATACATCTGGTTAAAGTTTGGTTAAAGAAATTGATGTTTTCAATAAATATATTTATTTTTTCTACATGAAAATGTCAAATGTTTCAATGTCAACGCATCTCTTTACTATGGCTTACACATAAAACATTATCAATTTCTATTATTCAAATCAGTAAATGAATGTTAGGCTATATCTATTTGCCTAATATGAATTAAGACCTGCCATGTTGCCAGAATTATAATCATACACTGTTTGTTCGTCGGCCAGAGGAGAACTGGCACCCCGACTGAGCCTGGTTTCTCCCAAGGTTTTTTTCTCCATTTTGACCCTGAAGGAGTTTTGGTTCCTTGCCACCGTTGCCTCTGGCTTTTGGCTTGCTCAGTTGGGGACACCTAAATTTCATCTATATTACCGATCTGCCCGCATTGACGCTATATGATACTTGAAATTAGCCGGATAACATCACCGTTTCACCAGAACGGCTGTACAAATTCTGTTGCATTATTTTCCTGTTAACAATGTGAAGCTGCTTTGAAACAATTGGACTTGTTAAAAGCGCTATATAAATAAAGGTGATTTGATTTGATTTGAATGTTTGTTGCCTTAAGACAACAAGCTTTATAAAAATAAAAAATAAACAAATAAAAATTATTGATATAGTTATTGTGTCAAATTTTAAGCAGGAAAAACTATATATAGATATATATATATATATATATATATATATATATATATATATATATATATATATATTTTTTTTTTTTTTTTCCTCATTGATATCATATTGCGTATCATAGAGGGTTAACTGTTTGGTTCCCCATGTTCTTCAAAATATCTTCTTTTGTTTTCAGGAAAGAAACATACAGATTTGGAACAGCTTGAGGATGAGCAGTCTAGATCATAACAGACCTTTCATTTTTGGGTGAGCTATCCTATTCAATCAGTTCAAACACACCTGTGTAAGAATTGAATTATGCTAAATCCATCTGTTTTGAAAAGATTTCAGCATATGGCAACAGACTGCTTGAGGCAGTAAATGTAGTAAGACTTACACTCCGTTCCCCCTCAATATCTCCTCAAAAGTAGGCTAAGCAAAGACTAGAGCCGTTAGGAACCCGTAATCGATCACCTTACATTTAAATGAGTAGTTTGTAGCTGAAGACTTTGTTAATTTATAGCTAAACTGAAAATACACACAATCATATGGTATTTATTCATTCTTAATCCACTAGGACTAAACATCTAATAAATAATTAAATGCAACTGTATTTCACTTTACGTGAATAAAAACTATTATGATCGATGACGTCACGGGACACACAGCAGTCACCGCACTAGTGGAATCTGCTGTCGCGTCGCGCGCATGTTTCCAGTGCATTGCGCTTTACTATGAAGTGAGAGTTGCGCATTGCAGCCAGAGCACAAGGACACAGAAACCTGCTCATCAGACGAGTGGATTTAACACACACACACACACACACACGCGCGCGCGCGCATTTCACGTGTCAGAAGCAACAGGTGAGCATTCCCATTCGCTTTTTGACTAATGTAATCTCTTCTATGATGTGCTATGTTGTAAGACTTTTCTTATTTTGTTTGCATTCACTCTATTGTCATAAAAAAAAAACTTTTGAAATACGAAAAAATATATTTATATTGAAATGATCATACTCTGTGGCTAGATACGGAGCCGATTAAAGTCTCGCGTTTATACTTTTAATAACGCATGCACGACAGTAAACAAAATTGCTATTGTTTTATGAATTTGTTATGCAATTATAATCTATGCTTTTCATTATTTTACAACCCTACTAGTTTACACCAGCACAAGCTCTTAAATAAATTAAAGTCTTTGTTAGAAATATTTGACCAATGAATAACTGATTACAAGCTAATTTTTAAATAGTGGTGTGGTTGAGACATTTTTCATCAACCAAATATCATCAAAAACATGTGGACATTCTAATTTTAATATTTCTGTGCAGCTTATTTTTCCTTATTTTTTTTTTTTTTTTTTTTTTTTAGCAGTAAACCACTATTCCATCCAAAACCATCATTTTAAAACCCAAAATAGACAACATAATATATACCACAATCAATTAGAGAATGCACATCGTTTAACTCATTTAAGTATAATATTACGAAATAACTTCTTCATAATCAACAATGTGAACATTAATGTTGCTCCTTTTATTATTAGCCTATTATTATTATTATTATTAATAAACCCATAACAATACACATATATATGTTACATATATTGTTATTGTATTTGACAGATTTTCTGGTTGTATTATTATTGTTCTTTTTCTCTCCCTTTTCTTTTCTTTAGTTTTTAGGCACAATAACATCTGCAAATGGACTACCAATGAATGCTAAAATCATCAATACCAAATATCATCAATAAATTCTGGACATTCGAATTGTAATATTTCTGTGAAGCTTTTTTTTTTTTTTTTTGGGTACATTTACATTCATGAATGTTGGTTGATATACACTGTCACCTATTTTTCTAATAAAAAAATGAACCGCTCGGCTGACAACCTCACTTCGGACAACTGCACGCTCCTGCCGTATTACATCCACTCGGCAGGGATGGCGATCAGCTACATCCTCTCGTACCTGCTGGTGCTGCTCCTCTGTGTTGTGGGGAACGGACTTGTCTGCCTGGTGGTCATCAGGAACCGCAACATGCGTTCGGTCACTAATCTCTTCATCCTGAACTTGGCCATTAGTGATCTCCTGGTGGGCGTGTTCTGTGTGCCCACCACACTGATTGACAGTCTCATCTCAGGTCGGTGGGTCATCATCTTCATTATCATTGCCATCATTATTAACATCATCTTCATTAATGTGACCATCATATTCAATATCATGATTTTCATATTCATTAATATCATCATAATCACAGTCGTCAGATATCTGCTTCACGTGTCCTTGATTTCTTGACAGGTTGGCCTTTTAACCAGATCACCTGCACTATGAGCAACCTGGTCCAGGGCATGTCAGTGTCTGCTTCTGTCTTCACCCTGGTTGCCATAGCAGTTGACAGGTAATGATTAGTATTAGTCATTGAATATTTTAATTAGAAATAATGCTTGGTAAAGCAGTGTAGTGAGATAAATACGCTTTTGCACCTGAGAGATGAGAAGGGCTGTGGTTTTTTTTAAGGTATAATCTGCAACTAGTGCACTCGGGTACTACAAAACACTGCTGAGGGAAAATAGCCACTAATAGCCACTAATTTAATGTAATTTACCTGCGTTGGCTTTGTATTTGTGTGCAGTGCCCATATCTGTACTTTTGTTAGGGTGTTTGTTTGATGTGTTTTTTGAGCATCCCAATCAATGTTGATACTTTAGTGTTTGAGTGTGATCATTATTTTTTGCAGTACTGTTTATTAAAGGTACACTATGTAACTTTTTTTTGTTCAAAATTAACAAAATGTAAAGTTTGAAAATTACCTTTCATGTAGTGTCACATAGCTCTAAGTGAATGAAAACATCTGAAAGTGCACCGCATATAAAGTTATTCTTTCAAAAGTAAGAGTCGATTCTGAGTCAATTAAACAAATTGCTTTTAAAACGTTTCGTTTCGTTGTGACGTCAAGACCAAGCATTAGCATATTGCCTGCATTTTCAGCCTCGCTTGGCATTTTGATACAGTTCCCACATGTGCACCTAAATAAATTTGGCAATTAATTTGTGACGCGTTACACTGAACTAACAAATGGCGACAGACAGCGAGATTAATCAGAATACAGAACGTCAGTTCTCAGACTTTCTTACTCTGATTCTGCATGTTCAATCGGCCTGATGTGCCATAAACTACACCGACACTTACCATTGAGAAAGGTCCTGCTCTAGTCGTGTTTGCAGCATGACTTTCTGGTTCATCAGCAACTCTGGACATTTCCTCGTCCCGTCCTGTTCATACACTATAAAATGTTCAACACTTGACAATTCGTGATTCAGTAATGGTGATAGGCGTTCTGTTTCCGACATGTGCTGCACACAGTATACCAATCACAACTGACTGGGTCATTTGTCCAATCACTGTAGATTGTCACTGTCAAATGGTTTGGAAAAATGTATCATTGAGCGAATGCTTTGGGAGTCGTTGAGCAAATAAGGTAAAAATAAATGCATATTATAAGACAATGAAAGTGTTTTTTGACCTTGCATGCATGTAAACCTGTTGTTGGGGACTCCCAAAACAAAAATAGGAACCTTTCAAATGCCATAATAGGGGCATTTTTAAAGGGTTGGTTCACCCAAAAATGAAAATTCTGTCGTTCCAAACCTGTAAAGAACTGTTCACACCGGGACGATTTTCGTGTGCGTTTATCGCCGACGTTTAATGCCTCGTGACTAAACAAAGGGCGCCAGTGGGAGTGTGCACACCAACACGTAAGACGCCAGGCATAAAAGCATAATTTTTTAAAAAACGCCTTGGGTTTGTTTTTTTATTTTGACGTGGCGCGTTAAAAACTGGCCAACCAATGAGATCTGTGCTTTTGTTCACGTGCCTGGAGCTGCTGAAGTTACAGTAAAACACGACTTGGTGGCGCTCAAGCACAAAGCGGTCTTGCCGAGCACACATTGATACAACGAAGTAGTAAGTAGACAAAGAAGAAAATGAGCTGCTAATGCTGTTTGCCAGTTAGTAAAAAGTGTGTGAATGGTTTTGGCAAGCACATAAATACTGTCTCTCTTATTCTTCTGTGTGACAAGCGAGTGTCAGAAGCGTAAAGTGCCACAGCACCACCTTGTGTACCGGGAGTGCCATCTACTGTTTTGTAGGTTCACTTGGCGCATAACCAGTGAAAATCGCTTGTGTGAACACTCAAGACAAACACTGGCTATAAGCGCTCGCGATTTGTCCCGGTGTGTACAGGCCTTAAGACCTCCGTTCATCTTCAGAACACAAATTAAGATATTTTTGATGAAAGACTGAGCTTTTTGACCCCACATAGACTGTAAGGTCATAACCACTATAAAGACACTATTAAAATAGTCCATGTGACTGACTACAGTGATTTAACCTTAATGTTATGAAGCAATGAGAATACTTTTTGTCTGCAAAAAAACTAAAATAACAACTTTATTCAACAATTTCTTCTCTTCCCGTGTAAGTCTCTGACGCGGTTCACGTGAGCATCACGGTGCATACATTTGCTGCTGACGCAGGATCTGGCCAATACTGAGCCGGCGCTCTGACGTAGAACCCGGAAGCGCTGCACTGCGTTTACAACGTGAACCGCATCAGAGACTGACAGGGAAGAGACGTTTTTTTTTGTATTACTATTTAGGTTTTATTTTCTTTTTTCCTTTTTATTTTTAGTTCGGTTTAAGTTTTTAGTTTGCTTTAATGACACATTGTTTAGTGTAAGTTGCAGAAAGAAAAGTTGCTAATTTTATATTTTATTTAAGCTTCATAACATTTTACAATATTTTTAATATATTTAATGTGAATAACCCTAAAATAACTAAAGGGATAGTTCACCCAAAAATGAAAATTATCCCATGATTTACTCACCCTCAAGTCATCCTAGGTGTATATGACATTCTTCTTTCAGACGAATACAATCAGAGTTATATTAAAAAAAATGTCAGGCTGGCTCTTCCAAGCTTTAAAATGACAGTGAATGGCTGTTTCTGTTTTGAAGCCCATAAAAGTGCATCTATCCATCATAAAAGTGCTCCACACGCAGGGCCATCGCAAGGGAGGTGCGAGGCACTGTGCAAAGTTAATGTGCGCCCTCTGCAATTGTGTGTGTGTGTGTGTGTGTGTGTGTGTGTGTGTGTGTGTGTGTGTGTGTGTGTGTGTGTGTGGTTGCTATAGTAACGAACACAACTTCTGGTCACATCTGATCAACAAATAAAAAAATGATTTGTGCAATAAGATGTCAAAATAAACTGAGCAAAGCTCCATACAATCTTGATGTGGGATGCCGTGCTCAATGTATCACACATATGCTCATAAAAATTGTAAGATTGACTTAACATAAAATAATAATAATAATAATAATAATAATAATAATAATAATAAAGCAATTAAATAATTAAAGGGAATGCGTAAATAAAAATGGTAAAAATGAGGCCCTGTGCAGTCGCACACTTGGCACAGCCTATGCGACGGTACCGTCCACAGGCCTTGAGGAGGTTAATAAAGGCCTTCTGAAGCGAAGCGAAAACATTACAAATGGTAACCTCTAACTTCTGCTAACTGTCTGCACTGTGTATGCACTTTCAAGACAGACTGGCGTTCTAGCGTATGACGTAGGATGCTCTGGTGAGAAAGTTTTGTTTTGCTCTATCCTCTGCGCTTCTGCCTTTGTCACCGGAACTTACGCTCCGCCTGCGTCCTGCGTCATACGTTGCAACGCCAGTCTCTCATGAAAGTGCGTACGGCAGTTTGTAAAGTTTTAAATATGGATATTTTTCTTATACAAACGCATCGCTTCGCTGTAATCCCGGAGCTGGGTGGATTACTTTTATGAAGGATAGATGGACATTCACTGCCATTATAAAGCTTGGAAGAGCCAGGACATTTTTAATATAACTCTGATATTCGTCTGAAAGAAGAATGTCATATACACCTAGGATGACTTGAGGGTGAGTAAATCATGGGCTAATTTTCATTTTTGGGTGAACTATCCCTTTAAGCATTACACTTGTCTATCGACAGGTTTACCGGGATTGTTTACCCTTTCCATCACCGCTTGAGGCCGGTCACTGCGCTCTTCGCCATCATCTTCATTTGGCTGCTCGCTTTTGCCGTCATCTTTCCTTCTGCTGCAACTCTGACGGTCATTCACCTGGATGACATCTACATGGTCCAGGACAACCAGATGTACCCACTGTTTGTGTGTTTCGAGGACTGGCCGAGAGCCGACATGCGGCGAGTTTACACCACAGTAATCTTCGTTCATGTGTATCTGGCCCCGTTGGGACTCATAAGCATCATGTACGGCTGCATCGCTGCCAAACTCTCCAACAACCTACGTGAGAATCGAGCTCGCTCCAGAAGGAGGATGAAAGTCATTAAGATGCTCATCATGGTTGCTGTTCTGTTCATGGTGTCCTGGCTGCCACTTTGGACTTTGATGCTTCTTACGGACTATCAGGATCTGGACCGTCAACAGATTGACTTCTTGAGCAGCTATCTTTTTCCTGTAGCTCACTGGCTGGCGTTCTTCAACAGTGGTGTTAACCCGATCATTTATGGCTTCTTCAATGAGAACTTCCGTAGGGGCTTCCAGGCCGCTATGGCCTGCAGCTCCTGCAGCTCCTGTAGCTCTGTTGTGTTGGAGATGCGTCACACGCACTTTGCTCTCCCGCCCCCTAACAAAGTATCCGACGAGAACCGAGGTGTGACCAGCAGGCGGAAAGATTGCTGCTTTGCTGTAATGCCTCAAGGGACGGCTCATGGTATTCAGGGAATTCTCCTTGAGGACATGAATGGAATTACAACCTCCCACAGAGTTATAGGAGCCTGGATGGAGTGAATGGTGCAATTGAGGAGTTACATAGTCCAGGAGAAAGCTGTAGCATTGCCATTCTTCTCAGTGGCTCAAGTTGCTCGGCTGGCACATCCAAGCGCATGACCCAGATGCTGCCGTCTTTGCTTCATAGATAATCAGACCAAACTTTTGAACATTTTTGTATGTTGCTCGCAAAAATTATTTCAGCCTAAACAGCTTCTTTTGAATGCCTGTCAATGGCATAATGCTGTCACAGGATGATGAGGTTATAAAGGCCACAACCCTTCAGGTTTCAAATACAATGCATCTGGAAAGTATTCATAGTCCTTCAGGTGCCACTAAATGAGTGGTCTCATTTAGTGGGTTAGTGGATATTTTTTCATATTAAACTTTTGTGTTGCATCCAAGGAGGATTAAATAAAATCCACAGAGCGTAAAACCTTTCATGCAAATAAACCACATCTGGGCTTGCAGCATGACAAATGGCACTCAGAAAAAAAATCAATAACAGGATTTATCACACATACCTGGGAATTCAAAAGAGCAACCCAAAAAAATTCTGTGCTCATGCATTAAATTGTACCCATTTTCGAATGTTGTAAATACAATACTTGACATCACTGTACATCAGATCAAAGATGCTTTGTAAGTACTGTATATTTGTAACAAAAATCTTGAATTTTTGCTTGAATTAAACATTTATTTATTGATATTTTTAAATATTATATTTATTTTTAACATATGTGATTTAATTCTCTTTTATTCTCATTTAGTCCTTCTGATATGTTTTGTCAGTAATGATTTATACAGATGGAAACATTTTACCTTAATTGTTTCAGAACTCTGCTTTTAAATGTGTGAAGTGTAGGCACCGATGGAAACAGAAGGGCAACAAACCATTTTGTATTGCATGATTATATGTGGATATGTGGGAGGTACTTTGTGCCCATTGCTCTAGATTGGAGTGACATTTAATGCTAAATACAGAAGCACAAAGAAAAAAAAAAAAAATTAAATATTGTTTTTACATACATTGTGAGGTTATGTCATGTGTGGTGACATTTACTTATATGAACATAATTCTTATCTGTCAGCTCAGTTCTTACTGCCCAGATTTATGATTCACTTCAGAGTGTTATTGCCTCTGTTCCAAACAGAAGTGCTAAAAAAATAACCTCTACACAGGGCCTTTCAAAGTCAACTGATAAATAGACATTTTGCTCTCAAGATTCTTTGCATCAGAAACTCGTGTCAGGGCCAGTCATCATACATCTGCACCAGGTTTGCCAAGTGTAATGTAGTTAAACCAGCTTGATCTTCAAACGTGCTCTGGTTCTGTAAATGACAATCTTTGATCTATGAGTTTTTACAAAAATGTCTGTAATTGTTAAGAACTTTTAAAAACATTTTAAACCCATATAATCCATGGGATTCAAACCGAGGTTGCTGTGGCGTGGGAGGTGGGCACGCTAACAAAGACACTAAAACCGCAGCTTAGCGAGCCTCTTGAAGCCAGGGGAGTGAGGTTTACACACACAGCTCTTGGTCTATGTCCGTTACACTCATTCCCTAAACCTCACTCCCATCCAGTTCACGGCACCAAATGTAAGTGGCCCTACTCGACCCGCTCCAAGCGGGACTCGAACTGGGGTTTCTGCAGCATGGGAGGTGGGCGCTAACAAGGACACTAAAGACCACAGCATCCAGCGTCAGTCTCTAGCGCACGTCTTGAGATCAGCGGAGTGAGGTTTACACACACAGCTCTTACTCTCCTATGTCCATTACATGGGCATTGCTGGTGTTATACTGTAAATGAATTTGGGCTGTTATTATAATAAAGGTATTGAAAGAAAAAACTGCATACTATGACATCAGTGTGAATTTTTTTTATTTATTTAAAGTCTGTGTAAAGCAATATTAAATATGTGTTCTGAGTTTGTCACACCACAGAAAATCTTTCAGAAAACCACCCAGCCAAATTTTAATGAGTAAATAAAATAAGTTATCAAAATCTTGAAAAAATAAGCAGTATCCTCTGCTCTCTGCGCATGTCTGCTGTCAGCACTGAAACCACACCCACTTACACTCATTGGTGGGCACGTACTGTCACCAGGATGGGAGGATGAAGGCCGGGACAGGAGAAGGTCGGTCCAGCCCCATCACCAGTTGTCGGTGGGATGGGAGGATGAAGGCCGGGACGGGAGATAGTAGTTTCGGCCCCATTCACCAGTAACAGTGGATTAGCGAATCCCAGTTGTCTCAGATGAAAGTTTGTAAAACTATCCGGTGTGTAAAATGCTCACTGCAGAGGCAGGTGTTGGTGGTGATCCTCAGCTCTCCATCAAGGTGGCTCTTCGATATCATCGTTTTTAGGAAATTTAAATGAGGAGACTGAACTGCTTTGTAAATTATCACAACCAGGTAATATGCATTTACGTGACAAAGGCAAACTGTAGGCTGTAGTAATGATAATGACAGTAACTCGCGATTGAGCGGGCTAACTGATGTGAATGCGCTTTAGATCCCTTTCGAAAACAGTTCACTTGTATTGCATTGCTAGACACTAGCAAAAAACTCCTTTTCTCCAAAATATTGAAACCTTTTTTGAAAACACAGTGCAATAGCACAGCCATCACAGTGCAGAGCTCTGCATGTGCTGATTGGCTAGGCTGTCGGTACTGCATGAACCTATGGTGATGAGGCATACCTGCGTGAACCAATCATGGTGAGTCCCGCCAAATAGAGTGCAGAGCCTGCCAAAATGGCATCTGCCTATACAAGCGGCTTGTTCACCATAGGGTTCAGATTTATTCTCCTTCAGCAACGATCTTCTTCTTAGCTGATTCTCCTTCTGGAAAGCCTTCTTACCATAGGAACAAGCCCAGCAGCAGAATGAGCCAAACCTCATCTGCAGCCAGAGACCGTCATAAATAACAGCCCCCACCCCCTCACACATACCAAAGGACATCCGAATAGATCATATGACTTTTAACTTAGTTATTTTTAATTTTAGATGTGCCGTGTTCCCTGTATGTATGCATACTTTTTGTTATAACCATTTTAGATGTGTTTGATAGGTTAGAAACTTATAGCCAGTGAATGTGTAAAGAAGAATGACGTCAATCTTCGCCGTTCCTTTAATTCCTAAGTTAAACTCCCCATGCTTGGTCTCGAAATCTTTGTCTCTCAATTTGTATCTATGTGCGTTGTGTGGTACTATGATGCATCAAACTCTTTCTTTTATGCCAAAACCCCAAAGTCTGCATACCAAAACCCCAAAGTCTGCTTATGTAAGAAAGCCATAAACATGTTAATGAGGCGAGACTCGAAGACAAAGGAAGATTTCCCGCTTCTGAGTTCCTTCGCTCTGATTGGCTGTTCCGACAAAAGAGGTGTGCCCCGTAAGGGCCCTTTAAGGAGGCCTACAAACGCTCCTCTCTCTCTTCTTGTCTCTTCTCTTCTCTTCTTGCCCCTTGCCCTCTTCTCTTCTCTTCGCCCCTCTTCGCCCTTTTCTCTCTTCCCATCGCCCTTTGCCTTCTTCGCCATCTTCCAAAGGATCTCATCACACAAAGGAACCAAAGTTGAATTTCCCGCGGACTCCAAGGACACACCCTGCAAGATTCAAACACGGACCGGATCGCGGAATTTCCCCACATGCACGAATTCGCGATCAAGGAAACATATGCAAGTATCCCTTAAGCTGTCGTTATAAAGTCTTGAGCTTATACCAATAAGTTGGACTGATTTCTTGCTTGTGCTCAATAGGTTGTGTTGGTAATAACACCGTTTCCTTGTCTCTCTCTCTCTCTCTCTCTCTCTCTCACTCTCTCTCTCTCCTTCCTGCTTTCAGTTAATTTGTGTATGTTTGTTTATTGTTTGTTGATTTATTAAAATATATATATTCACACATGATTGCGCCTGAATTGCTCATCCATAGGTCCCTTTTACGTTGAACCGACCCTGTTACAAATTAAAAGAAAGATACTTCTCCTGGCCAGAGAAACGTGTTTAAGAGTTATTAAAAGATAGATATTTGGTGGACAATTATCTGTCCTTTGAACTCAATTCTAGAATCAAAGAAATTTCTAAAAGTTGAATCAAGCCCTAGATATTAATAATTGTTATAATCCGTTATAATCAACTGTTAATATCCAAATTCCCCTCTGTGCTGATCTGTGCATGTTTGATCGTAACACGATTAAACGCATGCATAAATCCCGCACCATTTCCCCTGGGGCTCGATCTCGCTACACGCGAGAGGCCTCATCTCATTCGGAGGATCCGAAGAGGACCTCCACGATGACAGCATGTCATTGGTGGCTTCCGACGGAGAGGATTGGTCGGGCTCAGTGGATGACCCCAGCCCCCTGCCGTCTATGTGCAAAAGTGACGCTAGAGCTGGAATGGACACCTAACTTTTCCGTGTCCTTTCTAGAGCCGTCAAAGAGCTCTGCCTCAACTGCTCTCCACCGGAAGAGCCCACACGAAGCCAACTTGATGAGTGGTTCCTGCCGGGGCTTAAGCAGACCCCTCGCCAGCAACCCACACCAGTTTTTCCAGAGGTGCACAACAAGCTGACGAAGTCACGGTGTGCCCCCTACTGGGCCCATCTCTGTACTTCCACCTCTGCCGCCCTCACTACCACCGACGGCACAGAGGAAAAAGTCTATGAGAAACTGCCCCCTTTGGAGGAAGCTGTGGCTGTGCAACTCTGCCTACCCACCGCCATTGAATGGATGGCCAAAGTGGTCCACCCATCTAAACCATGCAGGGCCACTTCATCTCTCGTCGGCCGAGCCTACGCATCCACTAGTCAAGCTGCCTCTGCCCTCCACACCATGGGAGTTCTCTAGGTGTTTCAGGCCAAACTCACCTGGTCTATGGATGAGTCTGACCTGACCCAGCCGCCTTTCGTGACTTACGCAGCGCCACCATTCTCACTCTGCGCACCATGAAAGCCACTGCCCAGGCTATAGGGAAAGCCATGGCCAGCCTAGTGGTACTTGAGTGCCACTCATGGCTCAGTCTAACAAAGATAAAGGATGCAGACAATACTGCCTTCCTCGACTCCCCGGTCTAGTCTCTTCAGCCCCACGGTGAGTGGCTTTATGGAGTGCTTCACTGAGGCACAGAAGTCCTTGCAGGCAATGCGCCACTTCCTGCCTAAACACTCCAGCTCTGCTGCTCTGAGTTGTCCAAAAGCCATGCTGACTCAGCAGCCAGTGTCTGAGCCTTGTCAACGCCCCAGCTTCCCCAACCCTAAATGCCAGGGCCTAGAATTATGCTGGACCCTGAGCTTTAGAAGCCTTCTTGATCTAGAAAAATTTGGCCGGACCATCCTCCAAAACTTCAGACTAGTGTGAGCACAACTTCTGACCTCTGCTCAAGCACAGGAAAACAGCTGAACATCAACTGCCTAGAAATTATGGCAGTTTTTCTGGCCCTAAAGACCTTCCTTCCGTACCTGATGGGACACCACGTCTTAGTCCGTTCCGACAACATGTTGAGGTCTCTGTGCAAACTGGCCAGGCACCTCCTCTTATGGGCATAGCACAACCTGCACTCACTGAGAGCAGTGCATGTGCCAAGCAGACTGAACCAAGGGGCAGACATGCTGTCTCAGAACAATGTCTCCCCCGGGAATGGATGCTCCATCCCTAGACGGTTCAGGAAATCTGGAGAGTCTTCGGGAGGGTAGCGGTAGACCTCTTCACCTCATAAGACAAATCTCACTGCTGATATTCTTTTCAAATAGCAAGGATGCACTGGCCCATGACTGGCCCAGCCTCCCTCTCTATGCTTTCCCTCTGGTCTCGATGCTCCCTCAGGTCATCAAATGGATCAGGGAAGACAGACGTGCAGTCCTTCTAGTGGCCCCTCTCTGGCGGACACAGACATGGTTCCCCGAGTTAATGCAGCTGCTAACAGCAGCCCCATGGCCAATTCCTCTGAGGAAGGACCTCCTCTCTCAGGCGATCAGGACAGTTTACCACCCCCATCCTGAGCTGTGGGCTCTCCATGTATGGCCCCTCAACGGGAACTTGCTCCCCTCCCAGGGAGAGTCCTGAATACTATCTCTGAGGCTACAGCCCCATCCACTAGATGCCTATATGCCCTTAAGGGGTCTGTGTTCGCCCACTGGTGCTCAGTTCGGAACCAAACCCTACTTCATGTGAAGTACCACTGGTACTTTCCTTCCTACAAGAGCTAATGGACACGGGTTGCACCCCTTACACTTACACACGGTTTACGTGGCGGCCATAGCAGCACAACATGCTCCTGTGGCTGGCTAGTAACTAGGCAGGAACAACTTGGTTGTTTTCTTCCTCAAAGGGTTTAGGAGGCTGAACCCACCTCAACCCCCTACTATACCTGTATACTTTGGACGATTTGCAAGCACTCTCTGTAAACGCTTCCTGCCTCGAGTTCGGGCCCAACGACTCCAAAGTTATCATCAAACCAAGGCATGGCTATGTGCCAAAAGTGCTCTCAACTCTGTTCAGAGCACAGGTCATTTTGCTGTCTTCTCTTCCCACTTCGGAAGACCAGCTAGAATCACACCTACTCTGCCCCATCTGGGCCCTTAGGGTATACACAGCGCTCTGCCCAGTTTAGGCAGTCAGACGAGCTCTTTATATGCTTCGGAGGTCACACCAAAGGGCTCTCGGTCACAAAGCAAAGATTATCCCGCTGGACAGTGGTTTCGAATGGGCCTTCAATGCCCCATCGGCGTCAGAGCTCACTCCACAAAAGGCATGGCCTCTTCTGGCGTGGTCCAGTGGCGTACACATCTGTGACATCTGTGCAACGGCCAGCTGGTTCTCGCTGTCCACATTCGCCAGATTTTACAACTTGGAAGTCCCTGCACCGCAGGCAATAGTCCTTTCTGTCTAAGTGAGAATTGACCTCCAAGTGAACCCAACCCACAAGTACCTTGTCTGCAGGCCCCAACCCTTAGTCTGGGCCCCATGGTATCTAGTGATGCAATACGAGTGAACCATTTTCAAAAGGGAACAATACTCGGTTACTGACATAACCTTGGTTCCCTGAGAATAACAGGAACGAGTATTGTGTAGATGGCCATGGTATTATGCCTCAGAACTAGCGATCGTCGCTTCAGTCAAATTAACCTGAATCCTATGCCTATCCTTATATAGGCAGAGGCCCTGCCCATTTTGGCTTCTATTTGGCAGGACGTGCCACGATTGGTTCACGCAGATACGGTGCATCACCATTTCATGTAGTACTGACAGCCCAGGTAATCAGTGCGTGCAGAGCTCTGCACTGTGATGGCTGTGCAGTTGCACTGCGTTTTCAAAAAAGGATTCAATATTTCGGAGAAAAGGATCTAATGATGCAATACTCGTTATTCTCAGGGAACCGAGGTCCACAATTCAGTACTACATAGTTTACAGTCTTTGTAACATGTTTCAGCCATACATTTATAACATTTATAATGTGTTTAGCATTGTAGAAGTTGTTATTAGTGCAGCAAAATAATTAGGCGTAGTACAGATGGAGACCCTAAAGGGAAATGAATAGGGAAAAAAAATATGCTAAGTCAATGCTTTCTCCCCAAAAATTTTGCTAACATTTTGCGAGCGAACAAAAAGTTTCTCGGGGGAACGCAAAACATTTGCGAGAAAATATAAAAGCATTGACAAATATATATATATATATATATTTTTTTTGTTCACCATGTCCCTTTAGGGCAGGGATGGGCAAACTTGCCCTGCGGGGCCACTGCCATGCAAAGTTCAGTTCCAACCCTAATCAAACACACCTGAACCAGCTAATCAATGCCTTCAGGATTACAGAAAGCTACAGACAGGTGAGTTTTATCAGGGTTAGAGCAAAACTCTGCAGGGCAGTGACCCTCCAGGACCGAGTTTGCCCATCCCTGCTTTAGGGACTCCGTAAGTACAGAAACATTTTTTTGAGCCCTACACCTAGCAAACCTCTGAGGCTGAAGCTTCGGTATAGGCATATGATACTTTTGAATGTAACGCACCCCCATTTAATGTTCCTTGAACAAGTCATAATATCTGCCAAGATATTTAGAGAAAACATTACAAATAGAATGTGGTGCTGTTATACAGAAAGATACAGCTTTCCTGTAGCTCAAACAATAAGAGCGTGGACTATCAACGGGTCATGGGTTCGATTCCCAGGGAAAACAAGAACTGGTAAAAGGTTAAAGGTTTCCAAAAACATTGCCTGAACCACATTTTATATGCAAAAAAGCCCATAGCTGATTTGACTTTTTCTTTCTTTCTTTTTTTTTTGTAACAACAACTGTTTTTGCTTAAAGGCACAATATGTATGTTTGTCGCATTTTCAAAATAATAAAGGTGAAGCTAGAAGACAATGAAAAGAGACAAGCCATTATTTAAAGTGTTTTTTGGATATTTTATTACAAACATTATTACAATCATCATTGTGCCTTTAAATCTATATACCTATACTAATAAATAACTTAAAAGGTTAAACAAAAAAATTATAATACAAAAAACATTTTTTTAAATTGTATTCTGAAATTTCAACATTTTGCCGAGAGCATTTCTGATGGGCTACTACTTTTTACATCGGCAGAAATGCGGGCCGCTCCGATATAGACAAGTGCAAAAATGAGAGAGTTTAATGATTGGTTATAAAAGCGTGGGTTAGGCTATGGGTCACCTCCTGTTGTTTACAAATTAGAGCAAACTGATTCACATGCAGAACCCGTTTCTGATTGGGCTGCTCACCTGGTTCTTTTGCTGTTTACAGTCAGAGCCTGCTTGTCAATGTGCATATCCATCCGAGTATGTGTATTAGTAATATTCAATACTATTTAGGGCGGATATGGGTAGTGTGCAGTGCAATGGGATGCAGGGAGAGTATGGAACATTTTATGGTTGCAATATCAAAGAAATATAAGATGTTGCCACTATAAGGGCAATGAACGAAATATCATTTGTTAAAATAGCGTCGGATTTTGCTTCTGCTCTGCAGAGAAATGCACGAGCGTGCGCGTTCGCGTTTTCCCACAGAGATGGGCTCAGGACACTTTGAGTGCACTGACCTCCGATCTGTGATGTTAAGCTTGATGTTGGCACGAGGCCCGGGTATTTGAGCGAATCACTGGACTAGAATAAAGGCATTGAAGAGAGCAAAGCCTCCTTCCCGGGAGCTCCCATTTTCCCAAGTCCTTCCAAACTCCCACCGCAGCCCGCAGCTCTCCGCCGACTCCAGGTCCACATCCGCACTCATTCCCGTCATGTATTCCCTGTGGACGTGTTTGCTTATGTTCAGTCTTCGGCTTTTATTAACGATCGCAGTGAACGTGGATTTAAACTATCACACAAGCCCTGGAGAAAGTGATGAAGTTGACTACAAGGACCCATGCAAAGCTGGTAATATATCATAGTCTACACAATTTGTCTAAACTAATAGTTTTTGTTTGGTTTTGTTGCTGGTGTGATTTTGTTTTGTTTAATGTGGTTTTGATTATTTTGTGTTAATTTAAGTGGTTTTGTTGTATTTTGTTTGCTCTTGTGCGGCTTTGTTTTATATTTAGTTTTGCTTAAGGTTTTGTTTAGTTTGATCTTGCGTTGTTTTGCTGTGTTGCTTTGTTTTGTTTAGCTGTGTACTGCATGACAGCATGAGATCTGGGACAAGTGAATGGGATCCTGGTGATTCGACACCTCCCCCTATCCCAACTCCGAAATCAGCATCCTCGGGCAGAGTGTGTAAAACTAAAATGTTACCTAATTTACTGTATAAAAAGCTTGGCTTACCCAACCAAGTTTTGATGACCTGTAATAGTATGCTATGTCTAACTCAGACAAAAGCAAAGCACCCATTCAGTGGGCAAAACTTAATTGCAATAGACAGCTGGCAACTGTTAACATTGGGGCTGGGCTATTTTAACATAATTTAATACTGTCATTAAATCAAATCAAATCACCTTTATTTATATAGCGCTTTTAACAAGTCCAATTGTTTCAAAGCAGCTTCACATTGTTAACAGGAAAATAATGCAACAGAATTTGTACAGCCGTTCTGGTGAAACTGTGATGTTATCCAGCTAATTTCAATTATCATATAGCGTCAATGCGGGCAGATCGGTAATATAGATGAAATTTAGGTGTCCCCAACTGAGCAAGCCAAAAGGCAACGGTGGTAAGGAACCAAAACATTATGGTCAAACAGTGCTCTGCAAATTGAAGCAAACATTTTTTTCAAAAGACAAATAGCTACATAATCGCTATTTATCATTTTCATTATTGCTCGAGTGGAAATTCATTATTACTTTTACTATGCTTTATTAAATCAACATGTTTTCCACTTCCACATGGCCAAGCATATGTGATTTCCACCTGCTGATGAAATCATTAACTGACAATTGTAATATTGATTTTGACTAAGTTTGGAGCTTTTTTTGGGGGGTGGGTGTAATGCTATTTCATGCATTCTGAAAGAGTCGGATTCTCATGCTAAACATGGCCAAAAAAAAAAAAAAACCGAGATGGACGTATGACGCCAAATACACTCCTTCAGAATTTGTGTATATGTGTCAGAAAGTTTTGAGTATGGCCCTGTATGAGGTCATAAAGGGCGGAATTCCTTGTATGGGCATTCTCCCGGATGAGTACGTGCAGGCCCGTCGCAAGGGGGGTGCGAGGCCCTGTGCGAACATGATGGCCTATATACGGGGGTCTAGCCTATTAACGGGGGTCTGCTGTTGCTATAGTGACGAACAATGTGTTTATGTGGATATTTAAGAAAAAAAGAATCGTACGTTCAATTTAACAGCATTAGGTTCAAGAAATTAAACTGTGCAACTGAATTGCAGTGCGCACATTTTGACACTTAAAGTATGTTCTAAATTATGAATGGGTCAAACGCGTACGGCCTGAATCCACTTGAATTAGTTTGGACAGCTCTCTCTGAATCATCTGAAGCCATTCCTCAGTCAGTAAAACAGACAGTATTGAGAGAACTAACGCTGTTTTCCTCTGTGAACATGCGCTAAATCAGGGGTGGGGAACGTTGATCCAGAAGGGCCACTCTCTTGCAGAGTTTAGCTCCAACCCTGAAAAAAAACACTCACCTGCCTGTAACATCAGTAATCCTGAAGACCTTGATTAGCTTCAGGTGTGTTTGATTAGGGTTGGAGCTGAACTCTGCAAGAGAGCGGCCCTTCTGGATCAACGTTCCCCACCCCTGTGCTAAATGGATGTCTTGACAGTTTCGTTGCTTTTTGCAGTTTTCAGATTTAAAAACTTTTAAAACGTCTAGAGATAGAGTAGCTACACTCATTCTGCGGTGCCGTTGCTCTCACTGATGCTCTGAAAGGTGCGTAATAGTTACGCTATGCTTATTTAACTTTTAATGGTGTTAAATAAAAAACTTTTGTGCGTATCGTCAGATGAAATGCAGGCGTCCATGCTTTCTCCGTCCATGTAATAAATGCAAATCCTTGAATGAGCGTGCATTTCTAGCATATTTAGGCTACTTGCAATTCTTAAGTAATATATGGTTTGACCAATTTGATCAGAGGCGGCCAAAATCTGAATTTGAATGGACTGATTAAAGCTCTACGAACTTGACGTACGATGCCGTGCAGATGACATGTATGCTCATGAATCACTGTCACACGGACACACTGTCAGGAAAAAAAGGTACATTGCTGTCACTGGGGTGGTACCCTAAGGTACAAAACCAAAAAGGTACTAATACGCACTCTTAAAGTACTGATATGTACCATTTTGGGGTGAGTAAGGTACACAGATGTACCGTTTCACGTTTGTACCTTAGGGTACTGGCCCAGTGACAGCACTGTACCTTTTTTCTGACAGTGCAGTCTCATGCACAGAAATCACGATACACATTTTTAGCTATGTCTTTTAACTACTATAGTATTTTAAAGGACAAAAACATGAACTTTAACTATTGGCTTCACATCATCAAGTCAGCTGTCAGCCTGTCACTTTATTTTTGCGCGAGGCCCTGTGCGGTCGCACACTCGGCACAGCCCTTGCATGCATCAGCGCAAGAGCGCGCCCATCAACGGGTTTAGTTTGGATTAGTTTGTTTTTAGGCCATGAAATCAACAGTGTCACTAAAGAAGTGCGTTTCTGGTTATGAGGGATAGATAACCTTGTTCAGCTTCCCAAATAACCCAGCGTTAAGGAAACAGTGGATGCAGTTTGTTTTTCCGGAGCAGCAACGGAGTGTGTTTGTTTGTTCCCAGTTATTAGTCGAAACCACAATCAGCAATTATTGGCAATCGGTGCATAAGTGCATATAATGTAAACAACACAAACATACAGTGAATCAAAAGTTATCCAGGCATAGGGGAGCGCAGGGCACAACCTAACGCGGGGTTTGTTGTAACATGTAGCATGGTTTAAAACTTTGCCAGGATGACGAAACTTTGTGTATTTACGAAATTTGACGAAAACGTATTGTATTTGATGAAACTTTGTGTACTAGTTGCCACTCTCTTAGAAAAAAAGGTACAATGCTGTCACTGGGGCGGTACCCTAAAGGTATAAAAGTGAAACGGTACATCTGTGTACCTTACTCACCCCTAAATGGTACATATTAGTACCTTAAAAGGTACATATCAGCACTTTAAGGGTGCGGATTAGTACCTTAAAGGTACATATTAGTACCTTTTCGGTTTTGTACCTTAGGGTACCGCCCCAGTGACAGCAATGTACCTGTATATCAACATTATTTAGAGAAAAAATGGTGCCAAAATTATGCAAGATATCACTGAACATTTATTTAACCATAGCAAAAGTAAATTTCTTACTTAAGTTTATTTTTCATCTCAGTTTTTTTGTGTTTATTTAAAATAAGACAAATCTGATATTATTGTAATCTTATATCTGTTACTTAACAGTTGAGATCGTTCTTTAATGCTGATCTACAATTGCGATTGGGTTGTTTTAACCCACTAAATGGGTTGTTTTAACCCAGCAGTTGGGTTAAATGTTTGCTTAAAACAACCCAATCGCTGGGTCAGTCCATTTTCAACACAACTTGGGTTGTTTTTAACCCAGCATTTTTTAGAGTGTAACCGGCAGAAGACACGAGCCGGGGTTAAATCCCAGTTGTGCAGGTGGGGCATGTTGTCACACTGCGTTACAATGAGCCCCTATTAGAACTATGCTATTATATTCTATACTTTTATGAATTATTTTGAGAAACCATGAGAAAAGGGTGAATAATGACTGAGAGTCAGTGTTCAGAAATGATTCATTATTATTATGCTTTATAGCTGTATTTAGCGACGTTTGTTGTCAAACTCAAATTAGTGTATTTTTAATGATTAAAAAAGCCATTATTTTATTTTAAAAAGCTAATAATTGTATTTTATTGATAATATTTTAGTTTGTCTTGGATATTTTTTTATTATAGGTAACATGTTTAAGCTGATGTCATTTGGTCATGTTACCTATGGGGCATGTTGTCACATTTCACTTCCATTCTTTCGGGGTAAATCAATAAAAAATTATACACTGCATTAATGAAACAAAACCACATATTTGTACTAGACGTGTGTGAAATGAATGTGGGGAAAAATAAATACTCTGAACCCCATGGATTTACACAAACTGAGAAAGTCAAAAAGCGTTAGGTTGTGCCCCGCTCTCCCCTAATGCCATGATGTATTGTGTGTGTGTGTGTGTGTGTGCGCTCGTAACTCTTTAGCCCCACCCACTGCACTCCTCCACGAGTTTGGCTGTTTTCAGAAAGAATTGCTACAGCGTATCAGATTTATAAAAGACAGATAAAACTACAGACTCTCTGGGGATATGAAGGATGCAATAGCTATTCAAGATTAACATGAGGCTGGCAGAAACTGTGTGTGTTGTGTACCCTTTAAATTTTTCTTGGTCAGCAATCAAAATCACAAGCGCAGAAAGCAGAGATGTGCTTTAAATAATAATAATAATAATTTACATTTACAGTTTTTCTCAGTCGCTTTGGTATGTGGGAGTTTGATTGCAAGAGACTGGACAAGATTCACATTTACGCTTTTACTGTTTGTACTGTAACTTGTTGATAGACCATGTCATTATGATACAGAAAAGAAAAGACAGCACTGCATAACACAAAGAAACAAAAAAAAAAACAAAAAAACAAATGTTGTGAACATAGGACAATCTTTTTATCTCTTTAGGGAAAACTGTACATGCAGTGCTGTAGGAAATACAGTGCAGTCTTCCTGATGCTCATGTCTGTTGGGCCACAAATTCTACAGAATATCTTCAGGAAAAAAAGTATAATGGAAATTTGTTCAATAACATTTTGCTTGTAAAGACTTAAGCTATGAACTAATGCCTAAATGTTGTGGGGCGTGAGACTATTCAACAGAGACCCATTATAATACATTTTGATCAGCATGACATTAGCAATTGATAATGTAGGAAACAGCAAATCATTTGCATGGATGTACCAAAGCATTTGCAACTTGTTCAAAGAAATGAGAAACTGCTTTTTTGATGTGCACAAGTGACACAATGATGTGAAGATTTAACAGGTAGTTTTGAGAATTTCAATTCTGATCTGAGAAAACAGTAAATAATTTATATATGAATCATTTATGTTTCTGACAGGGGCTGCGTAGCGTTTCCGACAACTGTTCATTACCCTCACAGCATGTAGTCGGCTTCAGGCCATTGAAACCTGTCAGGAATTTGGCCTGGCCCAGCCAGAATTAAATTGAGACAGTTAATTTGATGCTACCAAAGAGAAGAACTGAACAACTACTGTGTTGCTGCTGCCATTGAAGTTGATGTAGTGGTAATGACTAGATTCAATGGAACAAAACAAACAGATTTTAAAGGAATAGTTCACCCAAAAATGGGCTTGAAATTATCCCATGATTTACTCACCCTCAAGCCATCCTAGATACATACATGGCTTTCTTCTTTCAGCCAAACACAATCTGAGTTATATAAATAGGCTCTTCCCAGATTTATTCCCTTTCATTATGTATTCATAATGTAATGTAATTCAGTAATATATAGAGTTTTTGAAGCTCCAAAAAGTACATCCATCCATCATAAAAGTAATCTCCAGTGGGTTAATAAATGCCTTCTGAAGCGAAGCGAAGGGTTTTTGTAAGAAAAATATCCATATTTAAAACGGTATAAACTTTGGGCAACGGCTGTATGTACGTTCATGATAGAGTTCCTGAGGGTGACCTCTGACCCAACGTAGGAAGTATGGTGTAGTAGCTTAAGCTTAGGTGAGAACTGATGCACGCTGAAGCACAGAGAACAGAGCAAAACAAAACGCCGGTCACAGAGTGGAAGTCTGAAACGAGAAGTGTTCAAAAATGTCGGAGGATTTCGATATAAGAGAAAAAGAAGCTACGCCATATCTCCTCCGCCGCCAGAACTCGACTCTCGTGAACACGCGTACGACCATTGCCGGAAGCCAGTGATTATAGTTTATAAAGTTTTAAATATGGAGCCGTCTGGATTACTTTTATGATGGATGGATGGATGTATGGGTATCAGAACCATTGTATGTGGGTGGGACAAGACCCACCCTCTTTTTAAGACCAATGATATTGGACCCACCCACTTTTACCGTCTCTAATCCAGCAAATATGTCTGTTCACCTACCCCTAACCAAAAAACACTTTATTAAACACATGTCAGACACTTTATTTCCACTTATTGAATATAAATTGGAAAAGGGAGTAGAGTAAGTTCGGCAAAAGGCTGATTCTAACCTCGGGTCGATTTGCGTCAACTTTCTGCCATGTGCCTTACCCCTACACTATTGCCACTGTAAATAATTTGGTGTCAACCAGACGTTTAAACAAGGTGGGTGATTTGCACTTAGTGTAAATGGCATCTACCCCAGTAAAAATTTTCTGGGTGAGGACCCACCCACAACTTTTATATACATTTTTTGTCCTGTTGTTTTATGCTATGCGTCAGTACTGACGAAATGGGGGATTCGCTTAGAAGCCAATCACCTCTGAGATCTACAAAACGAACCAATGGCATGAAAATTCCATGGGTCTGCGGAATTTGCATAACGCATCCCCGCCCCACCGTGTGGGTAGTTGCGTTGCAGACTCGCATTATGTTTACCTGCTGAAGAGCCGAGGCTGAGCACCCCGGCGGGTCCAGCGGTACAGCTGTTGTGGCAGGAGGATGTAACGTCTCCGTTCCCTTCCTTCAGGGAACGAGGGTTACATACGTAACCGAGACGTTCCCTTTCAGTCAGTGCACTACAAGTTACATCAGTACTGACGAAATGGGGGTCCCAATTCAATCTCGCCACAACGGCTGTCTTCCAGTATCCTGTGCTGACCTGAGCTCCCTGCCGTGAAACCTGTCACAAATGAGGGGCTGGGCTCAGCATACCAAGGTACACTGGGAAGCATATCCCACGTGGAGAAATGCAAAGCAATGCCTACCCGCAGGGAGGACTTAAGAACACACATATGGCCCTCATAGGAGCTAACATATGGAACACTCTGGGGTATCCAGCCACAGGTGGAATATTTCAACCCCAGGGGGGGGCAAGGTGTCTTGCCAAGGGAAGACACGTGCTCGAAGAGACTTACCGTGGAATACACATGTGGGGGTTGCCCAAAGGGGGAACCATGCACATGGAAGCACCTAGCCTAACACAAGGGCTGATCAAGCGGGCATGCACTCAGGTGTCGGCATCAACAGTGCTGGAGGAATTTAGGGCTTACTGAGAAACTCACCTGAGTAAATATGCGCACGCATCCAGTCCGTGGAGTGGAATGGCGCAGCAAGCGATGACACCTGAGCCTGTCCAGTTACTGGCTCTTTGGGGGCGAGTACATGAGAGGAACTGGCTACACTCTGAGATTATGGAATCTAGCGGATGTGTTGGGTGTCGCCCAGCCTGCAGCTCTAAGTCTGTTAGCGAGGCACCATGCGCTAAGCCCAAGACTCAGTGGAGTGTGCCTGAACCATAAGCTCAATGGTGGGACAACCTCTGCTTGGAGAGAGCCTTCCCTTTCTGCTGCTCTCCGTAACAGACAGGAACAGGTCAGAGGTCCTGAACACTGCGATCGGTCTACATAAGCACAAGGGTGCGTACTGGACAGCGCAGTGCCAAGGCTGGGTCTGCCTCCTCCAAGGCAGCGCTTGCAGGTTCAGCACCTGAAGAGGTGGGAACCTTGGGCACACATCCAAGCCGGGGTCTCAGGTTATCACGTGAGAGTAAGCCAGCTTGAATTCCAGGCACGCTTCGTCACCGAAAAAGCTTGCAGGTCTCATACCCCCTTGATAGGAGCTAGGCAATCAAGAGCGTCACTTTTCATTGAAAGGAACTTACAACTCATAAGGACTGCGAGGCTCAAAGGGAGCACTCAGCAGGGTAGATAACACCACTGTGAGGTCATGAGGGCATAAGACCTTTCTGAAGCAGAAACATAATGCGAGTCTGCAACGCAACTCCCTTTATACCTACACGGTGGGGCGGGGTTGCTTTATGCAAATTCCGCAGACCCATGGCATTTTCATACCATTGGCTCGTTTTGTAGATCTCAGAGGCGACTGGCTTCTAAGCGAACCCCCCATTTCGTCAGTACTGATGTAACTCGTAGTGTACTGACTGAAAGGGAACCCATGTTATTTAAATGACTAAAATACCCTAAATGGACAATAAAGAACAATAATAATTTGCAGCACTGCATATGGATACAACATATGATAAGGATAACATACGAATTCAAGCACACAGTTTCACCTAATTAATTATTAATTTCTATAGTTATATCATTTATAATTTGAATAAGAGAACAACACCAATAAACTTTGGGTAATCAGGAAAATTGTTTTATTCATGCATCATAGATCAGATGTTTTTTGTTTTTTTTTCAGGAAATGGACAGACTTGAATAAATAGCAACACAGTAGCGAACAATATACAATACAAAATTGCAAAACAAAAATGTATAATTAATCCAAAGTTTGAACCTTTATAAATAGCCTAAAACATCTTTATTTGACCGTGCGTTGTGTGACTGTTTACAGTAAGCCTACACGTTGCTCAAACACAGCGCGAGACTAAAGGAATTATATAGGGGTAAATTTGACCCGCTGGCGCTTATAGGTATAAATGCCCCGTTTTTACATTTTTAACAACAGGGGATTGTAAATAACACAATTTTAGTAAAAGTCAGTGACTGGGAGACTTGGATATTTTATTGAAAATCTATTCCCAGGACTGTCTTTGAATCCATTTTGTTGAAAGGAAATGGGTTTAGATTGAGAAGCTGAAGGTGAAAGGTTAGATGAGACCTGGCAATGTATTGACTGTTATTTCAATATGGAACAATATGAAACTTTGTTTTCTTTTTTGTGTGTACACTTTAAGTTTTGAGCGGAACAGCAGTGAAGATGGATGCTAATAGTGACACATGGCCATTTATCTGTCAAGCTGTTAAGACTGCAGATTTAAATTTAACCTTTAATTGGGAACTGCTTTACCTCAAAATTGTTATGTTGTGACATGCTTCCTCTTTTGACTCTTGGAGAACAGTGTGACATGAGGGCGTGAATGTATGTTTTTATATTTGACAGCTTTGGGTGAAAAATTTAAGCGAGGCAAAAGCATACTCGTATATTGTTTGGTTTGTTTAGCAAATGTTTCAGGCTTAATAAGGTGTCCTGCCAGGCTGAAATCACCAGGGTAAAATAATAAAAGTGCTCCCTGCTGCTGCACGTTCCATAAAAATATTAATTCTGCTGCTAGGTTACGAATTCTGGACATGATGAATGCTCACAGCCACTGATGCACTGAGTTATGATGTCTTTACAGAATATAAAGGGTAAACAATAATTAATGGAAATGAAAGACATGCCAAAATAAGGCTTTATTGCTTTTAGTTCTTGTACTGTAGCTCTCTGAAAAGTTGACAAAATAAACGTATATTTTTAAAAGATAATAGTTCAAATATATATTTCACGGACAAACAGACCAACATTTATAGATACTTCATCTTCATATTTTGTACAATAAAATGTTCTCTAGAATGATGTGGTTCCCTCTTCCCAATAACAGCTATTGGCTATTTAAAAAGGTGTTTATTTATTTTATTGTTTTGTTTTTTGTTTCGTTACCAATGAGAACAAGACAACAGAACACATGACAACACAGCACATGGCAGGATCACATGACAAAACAGAAAACATGACAATAAACTTGAAAATAAATGACATGAAGCATGAACATGAACAAACCGTGACGCGTGTCTATCAATATTCCCAGTTTTCTGTTCCTGTAAGAAATTCATTAAAACGTCTATGCATGAGAAAGCTTTACAATTTTACGAATGTGTTTTATACTTTAACATTGTTACTCTTTAAAGACTTACACTGCCGCTCAAAAGTTTTTGATCTGTAAGATTTGTAATGTTTTTAGAAGAAGTCTCTTATGCTCACCAAGGCTGCATTTATTTGATTTAAAAACAAAACAAAAAAACCAAAAACAGGAATATTTTGAAATATTATTAAAATGTAAAATAACTGTTTTCTTAAAGGGATAGTTCACCCAAAAATGAAAATCAGCACATGATTTACTCAAGTCATCCTAGGTGTATATGACATTCTTCTTTCAGACGAACACAATCTGAGTTATATTAGAAATGTCCTGGCTCTTCCCAGCTTTATTAATGGCAGTGAATTTGTTGGTTACTTTTTGCATTTGTGTAAGAAAAATATCCATATTTAAAACATTATAGACTAAAATAACTAGCTTCCGCCGGTCAGCGGTACGCAGGTCGACTTGCGGCGAAAGAGTATCCCCTGACGCGATGTATAGAAGCATCGCAAGCTTTGACGCCTCTCGTGGATGGGACTGGGCAACAAACTTAAGCCCTCTTCTCTTATATCGAAATCCTACGCCATTTCTCTTTAAAAATTCTAATTTTATTGACTTCTAATTCATGAGCGGTGTTTTGTTTTGCTGTATCCTCTGCGCTTCTGTGTTAGTCAATACGCATGCGTCAAGAGTTACTCTTTCGCCATAAGCTGACTGGGTTAAAACAACCCATTTACTGGGCTAAAACAACCCAATCGCTGGGTTAGTCCATTTTCAACCCAACTTGGGTTGTTTTTAACCCAACATTTTTTAGAGTGTACACAAATGCGCCACTTCGCTTCAGAAGGCCTTTATTAACCCCCGCGGGGCCATGTGGAGCAGTTATATGATGGATAGATGCACTTTTATGGAATTCAAAAATGAACCAAGTCAATGCCATTATAAAGTTGGGAATATAACTGATTGTATTCGTCTGAAAGAAGAATGTCATATACACCTAGGATGACTTGAGTCAATCATGGGGTAATTTTAATTTTTGGGTGAACTGTCCCTTTAAATAGAATTTAAGAATGTAATTTTAAATAGAATCTTTGTAACGTTTAAAAAATTTCTTTACTGTCACTTTTGATTAATTTAATGCATCCTTGCTGAATAAATGTACTAATTTCTTTAAGTTTCCGAACAGTTATTTTACATTTTAATAATATTTCACAATATTAGTTTTTATTTTTAATAAAATAAATGCAGCCTTGGTGACCATAAGAGACTTCTTCTAAAAACATAAAAAATCTTACCGATCAAAAAGTTTTGAATGGCAGTGTACATGTTTGCAAGAATGGTTTGTTTGAAAAAGTTATGAAACTTTTTTTTTTTTTTTTTCTCAAAAACCTTACTTCTCCCTTCACTTATGGATTATATTTGAATATACAGACAAATACATCAGTTTGAAGATGGTGGTGACTTAACGTTCAAATATCTAATGAATATAAAGGATTAAAATCCCAACAATCAAGATAACTAACACAGAAATCCCAAATGGCATTTTCCAGACATGGGGGAGATACTAGAATCACAAACTTGCTCTGTTATCGCCAATACAGAGGGACCATCCATGCAATTACTGTGCTGTAAGTCCCTGGAAAATACGAAGTGTTCAAATCCCTCAATTTTAAAGGCACTGCACCTGCACTATATAAATGGTTTCTGCCTGCATAGCGTAGCAAAGCCCTGGAGCAAAGTCGTTGGAGTTGGTGTGTAGTTCCTTTTCAGAATCTCCCTGCAATCTGACCAGCTTTTAAGAGTTAGCCCATTCAAAATCAGAGGTACACAAATTGCAGGAGTGGTCCCAGAGCACAGATTTAGTTTCTGGGGAACTGTGAACTGCTAACAAGAACATGCAGCTGGGCTGAATGCTGCTTCTCATATAGGGTTGCATGCATGCTACTCGACCTTGAGAAATTCAGATGGTGATGCATTCTCATTATCTTTGTTTAGCTGCTTTTCTAGGGGACATAGCCTTAGATGAGGAGGACTTGCGCTTGCTTAAAGCAAACTATGTGGCTTCTACTGAGAATGACTCTTCTAAGTTCCCCATACCTGATTCAGGTGAGTACGGTTGCCAAGGCACAGATTGCTGCTACCATGCAATTATATTCAGTGCCGGGTAGTAACTGATTATATGTGATCTGGATTAATTAATCAGATTGCAAAAATGTAAGTACTTGTATTTAGATTATATTACATTTTAAAATTCTCATGATCATAATACAGTTACTTTTTTATTGATTACATGATTACATATTATATGATGTATAGCTGTAAAATACTGTGTCTTCATCATTCTGGAAAACCGGGAAAAAAAGGAAAAAGAAACCTGGAAAACTTTGGTTGTTTTAGTGACTGAGACGGATCAGACACACAATTAGTTCCAAGGCACCAATCATGCAGATTTTTGGCTACATGCTTTGAGTAATACAGTACAGTTAGAAAGTTATTTCCCATATAAATTCATTTTTCTTAGAATGTTCACTGAACGTTTGCTGGACAAACAGGTTATTAGATTATGGTATTAATTCTGCTACGTCAAGTTTATTCTTACAGCTGATCTAAATATTTATAATGAATTTATAACTAGTAATTAATTACTCATATTTGCCTTTGGGCTAATTTACTACACTGTGTAATGTCATTGCTGTTTTGCAACGGCAAGTGAGACGCAAGTGTTTTTTGCTAGTTTCAGCCCGACGCAGTTATCATTTCCACGTCCAGTGTCACATTGCTTAAATAGCAAATACACTCTGTTCGCTCATGGGCGTGCTGGTCTGAAAACGAGGTGTGTTCAGGCGCATTGTTGGCGTGTTGCTATTTTGAGGCAACTGAAAACATCTGCGCCATTGACCAAAAAAAAAAAACCTGGTCTAAAGTCAATAGCACAGTATTTTTTGTGTTATTTAAAGGGCACGTTAGTAATATGCGCCTATAGGCAGGTGCACAACGCACATACACTCTGCTTATTATACACACAGTCACGCACAGCAGCACACAAACATTTTTAAATATTTAAAATAAAAGGATTCCTCTCTGGATAAGCGTTCAGTTTGCAAATTCCACCATGTAAATAGCAAATCCGCTATGGTGCAAACACAACTGGCTTTTAAAGGGAATGGGAGATGAGACTGTGATTGGTTTATTGCATGTTACGCCCAAAACGTTAAACTAGCAAAAGTGGATTCGGACACGCCCTACACTGTCAGAAAAAAAGGTACATTGCTGTCACTGGGGCAGTACCCTAAGGTACAAAACCGAAAAGGTACTAATATGTATCTTTAAGGGACTAATACGCTCTCTTAAAGTACTGATATGTACCTTTTAAGGTACTAATATGTACCATTTAGAGGTGAGTAAGGTACAAAGATGTACCGTTTCACTTTTGTACCTTAGGGTACCGCCCCAGTGACAGCACTGTACCTTCTTTTCTGAGAGTGTAAGTGTACCTACGCCAAGCACTTCAGACCATGCGCTTAGATCATTAAAATAGGGCCCTTTGTGTTTATTAATGTTTCTTCATGTAATGCAGGGATTCTCACATTTTTTTTTTTTTTTCCCCTGTCAGCCAAACCCGTTTGACCTAAAGTATTTTCTTTATGTACCTCTGGAATTTAAGGGTGTACTCAAACTAGGCGCTCTGAACAGTGCCCGAGCGCGTTTGACAAGTGTGAGTGAACAGCTGTGCGCTACTGTCATCATTATGACCGCAAACACCAAACTATTACTACTTGGATACAGTTTTCTATTAAATCAAGTATATTTAGGTTTATAACGGTCCTGGTTTTCACCTTATTGACTAACATGAATTGTAGTTTGTGAGTAAAGCTGCAAATTCCTCCATCAAAGTTGGCTGCCTCCGTAATAATCTTCTGATATGTGCATTGCAGTCAAATGAAAATCGCTGTGCGGCATAAATGATAAATCTATTAGGCAGTCTATTAGCAAAAGCGCTTTTCTTCCGGTCTTCTTCAAAACAAAAAGTTGCATCATGAATGACGTAAGTGTGCTCCGGCTCGGTACGTTAAGTGCAAGTGTGAGTGCAGGCCAGCAGGGGAGTGGGGAGAGGGGACAATCGCGCTCGGGCACGGTACAAGGCAACCGTGCCTAGTGTGAGTACACCCTAAGTAAAATAAAGAAGTAAATTGCATTTCAGGTAAACAAATGAAATTCTGAATCATGTTGAATAATTTATTGAATCATTATTGACAGACATCACAGCAACTGTTTTATTAGGCTATTGTCACCTTTAAGATCTTCCGCTGCCGAACATGACACAGATCTGACACCCTGTCACGCGCATCTCATTTTTTCACAACTCTTTAAGTTAATTTAAGACATTATTTAACTAATTTAACAGTATAAATAATATTTAATACAAACCCAATTCCAAAAAAAGTTGGGACACTACAAATTGTGAATAAAAACAGAATGTAATGATGTGGAAAGTTTCAGATTTCAATATTTTATTCAGAATACAACATAGATGACATATCAAATGTTTAAACTGAGAAAGTGTATCTTTTTAAGGGAAAAATAAATTTCATGGCATCAACACATCTCAAAAAAGTTGGGACAAGGCCATGTTTCCCACTGTGTGGCATCCCCTCTTCTTTTTATAACAGTCTGTAAACGTCTGGGCACTGAGGAGACAAGTTGCTCAAGTTTAGGAATAGGAATGTTGTCCCATTCTTATCTAATACAGGCTTCTAGTTGCTCAACTGTCTTAGGTCTTCTTTGTCGCATCTTCCTCTTAATGATGTGCCAAATGTTTTCTATGGGTGAAAGATCTGGACTGCAGGCTGGCCATTTCAGTACCGGATCCTTCTTCTACGCAGCCATGATGTTGTAATTGATGCAGTATGTGGTCTGGCATTGTCATGTTGGAAAATGGTCTTCCCTGAAAGAGACGACGTCTGGATGGGAGCATATGTTGTTCTAGAACTTGGATATACCTTTCAGCATTGATGGTGCCTTTCCAGATGTGTAAGCTGCCCATGCCACACGCACTCATGCAACCCCATCCCATCAGAGATGCAGGCTTCTGAACTGAGCGCTGAGAACATCTTGGGTTGTCCTTGTCCTCTTTAGTCCAGATGACATGGCGTCCCAGTTTTCCAAGAAGAACTTCAAATTTTGGTTCGTCTGACCACAGAACAGTTTTCCACTGTGCCACAGTCCATTTTAAATGAGCCTTGGCCCAGAAAAACGCCTGTCCTTCTGGATCATGTTTAGATATGGCTTCTTTTTTATCCGGCAATAGCGAATGGCACGGTGGATTGTGTTCACCGACAATTTTTTGTGTTCACCGACTTTTCTGGAAGTATTCCTGAGCCCGTGTTAATTTCCATTACAGTAGCATTCCTGTATGTGATGCAGTGCCGTCTAAGGGCCTGAAGATCACGGGCATCCAGTATGGTTTTCCAGCCTTGACCCTTACGCACAGAGATTGTTCCAGATTCTCTGAATCTTTGGATGATATTATGCACTGTAGATGATGATAACTTCAAACTTGCAATTTTTCTCTGAGAAACTCCTTTCTGATATTGCTCCAGTATTTTTGGCCGCAGCATTGGGGGAATTGGTGATCCTCTGCCCATCTTGACTTCTGAGAGACACTGCCACTCTGAGCTCACTCAGAGGCTCTTTTTATACCCAATCATGTTGCCAATTGACCTAATAAGTTGCAAATTGGTCCTCCTTATATGTACATTTAACTTTTCCAGCCTCTTATTGCTACCTGTCCCAACTTTTTTGGAATGTGTAGCTCTCATGAAATCCAAAATGAGCCAATATTTGGCATGACATTTCAAAATGTCTTACTTTCAACATTTGATATGTTATCTATATTCTATTGTGAATAAAATATAAGTTTATGAGATTTGTAAATTATTGCATTCCTTTTTTATTCACAATTTGTACAGTGTCCCAACTTTTTTGGAATCGGGTTTGTATAAATAAAATATTTTTTAGTGCTGACCACTTTTATTTTGATTTTTTTTAATTAAAGTTTTACATAGTTTAGATTGAATTAAATATCTTTTCGAGATCACCCTGCAGTTATTGCACAAACCTCAGTTTTGGAAACCTTGACGTACTGTGATGTTTAAACCATTTCATGTTAATAACAAATAACCGTTATAAAAAATAACCGGAAATGGCGCCGCTGTGTTTGGTCGCCGTTCAGGTCGCTCCGCGAAGACTGTGCTTTTATTTACTATTTTACTTTCTTTTACTCTCAGTTTTTACAAACTTATCATCTGCATTGATCTACTATGACAGCAAAACTCTTTTGGACATTGGTTACCTCTACACTGGACTGTTTCAGGACACTTACGGCGATCCTCTGTGGCCATCTGAGATCCTTCGGAACGCCGAGTTGAACAATGGACAGAGCCAGCGGCGTAGAACAAAGAAACACCGTGGGAAACGTGCTGGTATCCGTAACAGACTGAGGAAAAGGGCATTCAGACCTCCTCTCCCGAGCATTCTTCTAGCAAATGTTCAATCCTTGGATAATAAGATGGACGATCTTAGAGCCAGGATAAGTTTTCAACGGGACATGAGAGACTGTAATATCTATTGTTTGTCCGAAACATGGCTCACGCCCGCGGTCCCGGACACAGCTGTGACGCCGTCGGAGAACTTCTCTGTTTTTCGGATGGACAGAACAGCCGAGGCGGTAAATCCAAAGGCGGTGGGAGTGTGTTTCATGATCAACAAGAAATGGTGCGATCCCAGGAACATCACCATTCTCTCGCGGTCCTGCTCGCCTCATCTGGAACATTTAACAATCATTTGCCGCCCATTCTATCTGCCGAGGGAGTTTTCTGCGGTTGTCGCGACCGCCGTTTACATCCCACCGCAGGCAGACACAGCGCTGGCTTTATCTGGCCTTCATGATGTTGCCAGCGGCGTCATAAACCAACATCCCGACGCGGCATTCATTGTCGCAGGCGATTTTAACAAAGCAAACCTAAAGAAAGTCCTGCCAAACTTTCATCAGCACGTCTCCTGCCCCACACGAGGAGCAAACACACTGGATCACTGCTACTCTCCGTTTAAGAACGCCTATAAAGCGCGGTCACTTCCAGCGTTTGGCAAATCGGATCATGCCGCCATTTTCCTCACTCCCGAATACAAACAAAAGCTCCTCCAGGAACCCCCGGTGAGGCGGGAAGTTAAGCGTTGGTCACCCCACTCAGAGACCACGCTTCAGGCAGCTCTGGACGATGTGGATTGGGACATGTTCCGAGCGAGTTCAGTTGACGTAAGCGAGTTCACAGACGTGGCGCTTTGCTTCATCAACACGCTTACAGAGCAAGCCACGCAAACAATAACAATAACGTCCTTCTCAAATCAGAAACCGTGGGTGGACAATTCAATCCGCGCGGCAGTGAACGCACGCACTGCTGCTTACAACGCCGGTCTCCATTCAGGGAATATGACTGAATACAGGTCGTCCTGCTATGCTCTCAGACGAGCAGTTAAAGCCGCAAAACTCCGTTATAAAGACCGAGTGGAGTCTCATTTCCAACTCAACGACTCGCGGCGCATGTGGCAAGGTCTGAGGTCCATCTGCTCGTTTGGATCTAAATCCTCTGCAGAGGCAAGCGTTGATCCGTTGCTCGTGAATGAGTTAAACTCTTTCTATGCTCGCTTTGACTGTAACCGCGGCAACGCGACTCCGCCAAGTGGCGCGTCAGAGGAATTTACTCAGAGCAGCAACAATCACGTGATCTCTGTCTCAGAGGATGAAGTTCGGAGGGCACTCAAGCATGTGGACGTCAGGAAAGCTGCCGGGCCGGATGGTATTTCAGGCCGTGTTCTGCGGTACTGTGCTGATCAGCTCGCCGGGTTGTTTACATCTATCTTTAATGAGTCCCTCGCTACATCTGTGGTCCCCACCTCCTTCAAAAAATCCACCATCATCCCTGTCCCTAAGAACAGTAAACCCTCTTGCCTAAATGACTATCGTCCAGTGGCTCTCACGTCTATAGTCATGAAGGTCTTTGAGAGACTCATTAAAAACACCATTTGCGCCTTCATTCCTGACACTTTGGACCCTCTTCAGTTTGCCTATCGTCCCAATAGATCGACTGAAGATGCCATCTCTCATGTCCTCCACTCCTCCCTCACTCACATCGACAGCAAAAGTGGGAACTACGTAAGGCTGCTATTTATTGACTATAGCTCAGCCTTTAACACCATAGTTCCCACCAAGCTAACCTCCAAACTCCTGGATCTCGGCCTGAATCCTTCTCTCTGCCACTGGATTGAGGACTTCCTCACTGGCAGGCCTCAGGTGGTGAGAATAGGCCAGTCCACCTCCACCTCCATCACCCTGAGTGTGGGAGCTCCACAGGGCTGTGTCCTGAGCCCCCTGCTCTACTCTCTCTACACGCATGACTGTTTGTCCACACACAGCTCCACCTCTATCATCAAATTTGCTGATGATACTGTTGTCCTGGGCCTCATTTCCAACAACGAGACGGCATACTTGGACGAGGTGGAGCATCTAACATCATGGTGCCAGGACAACTGTCTCTCTCTGAATGTTGGCAAGACCAAAGAAATGATTGTGGACTTCAGGAAGAGACAGCAACGGACATACTCCCCCCTCATGATCAGCGGGTCACCAGTAGAGAGAGTGAGCAGCTTCAAGTACCTGGGTGTAAACATCTCCGAGGACCTGACCTGGACTGCTCACATTCAGACACAGGTGAAAAAAGCCAGGCAAAGACTGTTGAAGTTGAAGTTGAAGTTTATTCGTCATTACACATGTACAAGTACAGTATAACGAAATGAAGTTTGGAGCAAGCCTCCGGGCCGCAGCCGATTATTCAGGCGCCGCCCTACGCTCTCCAGAAATACAAGAATGCAATTTAGCAAGCATTACATAGCAAACACAACAAAACATAAACATAAACATAAACATGACACAGTACACGTGGTCACGTGATGGGATTTTTTGTATGGAGTGGGAGAGGAGATAGATAAACAGGCAGACGGTTGGAGGGGGGGGTGGGATCGGGTAGGTTGTGTATGGTGCGAGTGAGTCTGAGATTGTGTTGTGTGAGAATGTTAGCCATAACTTCAGATGTTTTCGAGTTCAGTTCTATGGTTTGTCCTTGAAGGGAGATAAGGCAGTGCACAGGGAAAGATAGCAGACAGCTGCCCGGCTGACCTCCCAACCGAGAGATAGGGACCAAGTGAGGTTCGTTGGGCTAGTTGATTAGGTCAGGCAAATACAATTTATTATTTTTAATCCATTTGATGATCTTCGTAATTTGTCCGGATCATAATCAATCAATCAGATCTGGTCCTCAGCATTCGCGTCCGGTCTGTGCAGTTTCCCTAGACATTACGTCCAGCCTCATGGCCAGACCGGTTACAGTCCGTAAAGTTCACCGATCTGACCACCGATAGAGCCCACTCTACCCTGCGTATCCGCAGTCCGGACTGCGTTGTTACGGTTCAGTTCCTCAATTCCTATCACTTTCTGATCTAATTCCTTCAAACGGTCACACATAACCCCGAAGCATTCTTTAATTTCCACAGACAGCGGCTGGGTGAATTTGCTTGCAGCTGTCTTACCAATCTTCCGATAGGTCAGGGCAATCCCAAAGCCAAAGAATAGGAACCCCGCCATCAATAATCCAATCATGTATAAATCTTCCGCATCCTCCACGGACAGAGCCTCCAGGCACAGGACTTGCCAGTTGTTCCATGCGTCCCTCACGTACCCTGCGGCAAAGGTCCCGTCCGGGCAGGTGGGTTCTCCCGGGGCACCCTTCCTTAGTGAGAAAATCTTGTCGATTGCGCTGATTGACCAGTTAATCAATTGTACCACCTGCGCCAGCTGAGGAAATTCAGGGTTTCACTAGCTATCCTGAAAACTTTCTATTTAGGGGCGATAGAAAGTGTTTTAACTCAGTGCATCACAGCGTGGTATGGGAACAGCACCAGTCATGACCGCAAAGCCCTGCAAAGAGTAGTGCGCTTATCCGAGCGTATCTCAGGGTCAGCTCTCCCGTCTCTGCAGGACGTCTACACCAAACGCTGCAAAGGTAGAGCTACCAAGATCATCAAGGACTCTAATCACCCTGCAAACCCTCATTTCACGCTGCTGCCATCTGGTAAGCGCTTCGAAGCCTGATGGCCAAAACTGAGAGACCCAGGAGGAGCTTCTTCCCCCAGGCCATCAGACTCCTGAACTTAACATCACGTGACTTCACGTCAGGATAAACATCGATACACTGACATTGCACTGCACTTTCTGTTCTCGTTGTTACTGTGTAACAGCCTGTTATAAACCTGTTTGCACATTATACTCTTATACATTTGTTAACCACATATTTATAAGTCTACAGTTTACTCACTGCAAAGTCTACTTCAATTATTTTATTCCACTTTATCCCTATTTGTTACCTTTTTTTTTCTCTTGACTTGATTATTTATAATTCTACAGATATATATATATATATATATATATATATATATATATATATATATATATATATATATATATATATATATATATATATATATATATATATATATATATATATATATATATATATATATATATATATATATAGTACTTTTTTTATATCCTATTTCTATTATAATTTCTTCCTTGTGTTTTTAACTGTGAATTTGCACTGTCCATGGAGCGGACCTGTTTACATTTCACTGCCGGTTGTATATTCTGTATATAACTGTGTATGTGACAAATAAAACTCTTGAATCTTGAATCTTGAGTATGGTATGCATTTTCTTTAGGTCAAAAGTAATCTAAAAGTAATCAAAATGTAGTCTGATTATATTACCTAAAATGTATTATATAACAGACTACAGTTTTCCTCATGTCATTTATAATTGATGTAGCCAGCAATGATTATTAAATAAATGCATAGTACTTTATTCTGTGCAGGTCTTTACAAACTTTATGAAACATTCTGAGTAAATTAGATTTTGTCTGAAGCATTGTCTTTGCCCTAGCCAACAGATCCTCAGCTAATAGCAGTGCAAAGCACGACCCAGTTTTGGCCAATCTAAGCCTTCTACGCAGAAGGAGAGCAGCCACAGCCAGACCTGAGAGAGTTTGGCCGGATGGCATAATACCCTATATTATAAGTGGCAATTTTAGCGGTAAGACCCTATGTTTTGTTTTTAATTTTATATTCTCCTGCACAGTATGTGGTTTCTTGCATGCTCTCCTAATGTTCCAGTATAATGTAAGCTTTCCAACTGCACTTAACCTTACACAAAAGCTCTTTCGCTGTAAGCTTAAAGGGGTCATGAATTGAGAAATCAACTTTTCATTCAGCCTTTGATATATAAAAGTTAATCGTGATATAAGAATGTCCTGAACGTTTCTGAGCTGAAAACATACTTGTTAGTTAAATAAAAGCTTATTGACACCAGGCCCAGCAAACGATCAATCTCAGAATGTGCCAGGCTGTGGTGTAACACCGCCTCTGCAGAAGAAGATAAACGCCTACTTCATCACTGCTTGTTTAGCCCTGCCCACCGACTCGCGCATGTAACATAGGCCTAGTGTTAAACCAGATCGAGCTACAAAGCAATAAACATGCCTTTGAGAATTACAAAATATTGTGCAGTGCCTGGACTCGACAGTAATGCAACATGTAAGTAACTCTGTTAATTCTAATGCCTGATCTGAAATGTAATGATTCATGTACAGTCAGATGTTCTTTGTCTGTGTGTCAGTAAATCAAACCAGTGACTAAATGCCAACTTGCGTTGTTTCTCTTAGTAGGATGAAAATAATCTGTTATTTAAGAGTGATTAAATTCTATAAAGAAAGCTCCCTTTGCAATCGTTTGAGCAGCACGCGCTGAAGCTGTCATTCAAATAGAGTTTATCAGTGACTCCCATTTTATTCAACAAATCTCTTGACTTTGTCACGTTTGCACTGTTAGTGAAGATGAAAACATTCGTTAGTGTACAGAAACTGAACTGCAATGACGAGATCACTGCTTTAATGCGCTCGGCATGTGTGCTCGGCATCGGCTACAATGATTATCACTGCAATCTTTCATGCACGATCTTAATATAATGCCATAGATCTTAATATAATGCCATAGATCAAAATATAATGCCATAGATCTAAATATAATGCCATAGATTAAATGTAATGCCATAGATCTTAATATAATGCCATAGATTAAATGTAATGCCATAGATTAAATGTAATGCCATAGATCTTAATATAATGCCATAATCTAAATATAATGCCATAGATTAAATGTAATGCCATAGATCTTAATATAATGCCATAGATCTAAATATAATGCCATAGATTAAATGTAATGCCATAGATCTAAATATAATGCCATAGATCTTAATATAATGTCATAGATCTTAATGTAATGCCATAGACCTAAATGTAATGCCATAGATTTTTAGCAACACTTTTTTCACGATTAGTTAAACATGAGAGCTGTAATAGTAAAAATGTGCTAAAAGAGAGAGTAATACTATTGCTGCCTTCACAAGCTATCGGAAATTTAATAGTCGTGATTACGAGATCATTGCATTCAAGTTTCAAAATGTGAGGGTGTTCATGTGCAATTGTTACCTAGGAAACTCATATTTATGATAATTCCGAGAGCACGTGAAGGCTATTTCAAAAAGGAAAGATGTTAGCCAATCACAGCAGTGGGCGTTTACACTGAACTCTCACAGCAGACACGCCCCTTAAAACAGAGCGCTCAGAGCAGAGGGCTAAAATCAGGATAGGAAAAATGCCTTTTATTTATAAATTATGAAATTTTTTTATGTAAAAAGCATTCTAACATTAGAAGTGCACCCCAGGAAACATCATAAAACAAAACAATGCAGTTCATGACCCCTTTAACACTAATCCTAAATTGTTTTTGTAGTATTTAGTCTTATCCTTTTGTAAATTTTCATTCGTAAGTTGCCACTCAAAGTGTTACCTAGATGATACCCCGTCCTTTACTGATTTAAATCAAACACCCTGCAGGCAGCCAACGAGCCATTTTCAAGCAAGCCATGCGCCACTGGGAGAAACACACTTGCGTGACTTTCATGGAAAGAAGCACGGAGGAGAGCTACATCGTCTTTACCATCCGGCCATGTGGGTAAGTTCACGTTCTCAGTGTATTTGTAGAGAGACTACTGTTGCTCACCTTATTGATTATTCCAGGTTCTCCCTCAGTCCCAGATGCACAGAAACTCACCTCCCTGCCAGCATTCAAAAGCTCCAATCATTTTAACCATTTCCTTGAATTGGCTTTCCATAGGCACCCAGTGCACAAACAAGTTCTCTTTTAGAACAAATCTGGCTCCCAGCAGGTAGTGCTGCAGTGTAGTCTCTGAATTGCCCTCCACAAACCATTTTACAGGATATTCACACACACACACACACACACACACACACACACACAAAAAGACACTATTGTCCTACTAGACACTATAGCCAGAACTGTGTGAATGTGCATTTGCAAAATCAGTGTCAAAATAGCTTGGCTTTTGGTTAACATATTAAATTTGCCTGTACAGCCTAAGAGAGATTAGCAGAAAAAGAACAGAGACCAAGCAATTGTTTGTGTAGAATGTGCACAATAAATCGTTTACAATGGCCGAAGTGTGCATTAAGAAGGTAAATGGGGTCATTTTTTTATTAAAAACATGGCTCTGTTACTTTCAGAGTCACTACACATACATACCGATGTATAAATTAGTGCTGTCAATCGAAAAATTACAGAATTTTGTGTGTTGCTGTTTGTCCAAGCGCAAGAGAACACTGCTGCGCATCTTTCTGTGCGTTGTGTGTGTGTGTGTGTGTGTCTGTCACATAGACCGTTAAAAAATATGGACGACGTGACTTCATTCTCTTCCGCTGAAATTATTGAAGCCTCCAGAGGTCCGAATATGGCACTGACATCTTGCGCAGATTTGGGACCGAGTCTGCGCAGTAGAGAGCAGGAAGTAGAGGCGCAGATCAGAATCCCGCCCACAATCTCGCAGATGCAGATCAACTAATTCAAGATTCAAGAGTTTTATTTGTCACATAGACAGTTATATACAGAATATACAACCGGCAATGAAATGTAAACAGGTCCGCTCCATGGACAGTGCAAATTCACAGTTAAAAACACAAGGAGGAAATTATAATAGAAATAGGATAAAAAAGTATATATATATATATATATATATATATATATATATATATATATATATATATATATATATATATATATATATATATATATATATATATATCTATATATATATATATATATCTCTGTAGAATTATACATAAATCAAGTAGAAAAAAATAAAGTGGAATAAGATAAGTGACAAACTGTGCAGTGAGTAAACTGTAGACTTATAAATATGTGGTTAACAGAAATGTACAAAGTATAATGTGCAAACAGGTTTATAACAGGTTGTTACACAGTAACAACGAGAACAGAAAGTGCAGTGCAATGTCAGTGTATCGATGTTTATCCTGAAGTGAAGTCACGTGATGTTAAGTGACTGAGTTCAGGAGTCTGATGGCCTGGGGGAAGAAGCTCCTCCTGAGTCTCTCAGTTTTGGCCATCAGGCTTCGGAAGCGCTTACCAGATGGCAGCAGCGTGAAATGAGGGTTTGCAGGGTGATTAGAGTCCTTGATGATTTTAGTAGCTCTACCTTTGCAGCGTTTGAGTGCAATATTTGAAGTGTAATTTGATTGTTTAGTTTGTCTCGCATCCATTAGAAAACACGGAAGGGCGGGGGTTATGACCTATACTGGGACCGGCCACCGGGGGGCGATCGAGGCTTCAGTTTCTAAGAGGAGTGCTACAGGCTTGGTCTGTCAGGACATTCACAGTCAGCCTGTTCTCTTTTGTCTTGTAGCGCTTAAATGGTTTAAACGCATTTGCATGAATAAGAGCATGACCATATAATGTAACGCTAGCCAAAGGATGATAGAAAAACAGATGCTTTTACGTTACATATATTTTAACGCATTAAACTGAAAAAAACGCACTAATTTTGACAGCACTAGCATAAATATAATTATACAATCATTTTAATATCATTTTAACTTAATTATACAATCATAAGCAATTAAATTTTCCTTTTTTATCTGGCAGATGATAAAACCGGTTAAAGGGTCCCTTAGACCCGAGCCATACACCATTGTTCAAAAGTTTGGGCTCCGTAAGGTTTTTTTAATGGTTTTGAAAGAAGTCTCACCAAGGTTGCACTTATGTGATCAAAAGAACTCACCAAGGTTGCACTTATGTGATCAAAAGAATTAACTACATGAATGATTGACAGTGTATGTGTAGCTGTTAGTAAAAAGATAGACCTTGCTGAGGTTTTCATGGCTCTAACAGCCCTATTACTAAACAGCAGTTCCCCATAGAGCAGGCCATGCCGTCTGTGACGAAAACATCCCTGTTTTGGATTCAGTCAGCACAAAGCCTTATTTTCCCAACAGAGGCAGATCCTGACCTCAATGTCTGACCGACTATAGAGTTTGCTGCATTCAGCTCATTATGTGTCTGTTGAATTGAGCTAAACTTTGTTGAACTTGAAGTAAATCAGAAGGCTGAAGGATGAACTTGATGGTTGTCCTATCTCGTTCGGACAAACACAACTTATCTGAGTACACTATAGTTACAAATTAAAAAAAAATATTTTATTGTGAAATAGTATTATCTATTATATTGTTTACGGTTTTAATATATTTTAAAATGTCATTTATTCCTGTGATCAAAGCTGAATTTTCAGGATCATTACTCCAGTCACATGATCCTTCAGAAACCATTATGATATGCTGATTTGCTGCTCAAGAAACATTTGTTTTTTATTTCTCATATTATTTAACTGTTGTGTCTTAATGTTGCTTAATATGTTTGTGGAAACCAGTGTTGAGTGTAATGCATTACTAAGTAATTAATTACAGTAATTTAATAATTTTCCTTTGAAAAAGTAAAGTAATGGATTACTCTTATGTTTTCTGTAATTTAATTTAAAGTCCTCATGAAATCAAAATTGACCCTCTTTACTTTGTTAGCACACATTACAGGTCTTAGGGTGAACAATTAATCCGTGCAAGTTAATACACAGAAAAAAATTGTTTGTTGCTGTAATCTTTAATCAAAATCTGAAAGTAACTTCCGGTCTGGAAATGGTGTTCCTTCTCAGATGATGTCAGTTTGATGGCTTAGGTTTGAAAATGCGTAACCACTCTCCTCCAACCGTTAGTCTGCTATGAGCGAGAGATGGAGAGGAGGAGCGCTGAAGTTAAACCCTGCCCTCTGTTCAATACTCCGTTTCACTTGGAAATACGTCACAGCACTGAAGAAAACTCACTCACTTCACATGACAAAAATGTCTTTACTGTCAATTTATCAGATTAATGTGCCTTTCTTTCTTTCTTTCTTTCTTTCTTTCTTTCTTTCTTTCTTCTTTCTGTCTTTCTGTCTTTCTGTCTTTCTGTCTTTCTTTCTTTCTTTCTTTCTTTCTTTCTTTCTTTCTTTCAAACAGTAGTAGTCTTTAACAGTTCTTAAAGAAATAATGTTCTCTGCAACAGAGAGTAAATATACAAACATAAATTTGACTCTGTTTACCAAATGTATCTGCTAAATAAGTTCAAAAGTGTTTTCTAATGCTAGGTTGGCTTCTTTGAAGGTGCTGCTCTTTTGTCGGGCGGAGGGGTGGAGGTCCACAGGCCATATCTATCGGGAAGAACTGTGACAAGTTTGGCATTGTGGTGCATGAACTTGGACATGTCATTGGATTCTGGCACGAGCACACACGACCTGATCGGGACGCACATGTTGATATATTTCGAGAAAACATCCAGCCAGGTACAAGAACCATCTAAGCTTCTGGTTAACTGGAATAGCATCTCATACTTCTGTATATGCTTGTAGTTGCTACTTTTTATACATTATACTATATCTAAAATCCAGAATAATCTGTAATTGTATGGGATTCAGTAGAAGTGTTTGTGTGATGGAGCCTATGTTGTATTTTACAGGTCAGGAGTACAATTTCATAAAGATGGAGCCAGATGATGTAGATTCGCTCGGGGAGGTTTACGACTTTGACAGTATCATGCATTATGCCAGAAACACCTTTTCCAGGTTTGGACTCATAAGCATTTAATGTACTTGTACACAACTAGATATTATTATTTTAGAGATAATTGGATAATATATACATACAAATTAATGCAGTTTCATCTAAACATCACTTCAGTCTGATTATGCAGCCACCCATTTACACTTTAATTCTTCTGTCTGTTGATTGGAGAATCAACCACCATTATTTATTCTCTAACAAATTAAACGGTAACACTTTACAATAAGTTTTCATAAGTTAATGGATAACACAAGAATTAACCTCATTGGTTCTTGCGGAAGCTCAAACTTGCTGCGTAACATGAGAATGAACCTCATTGGTTCTTGTAGAATCTTAAACATGCTGTGTAACACAAGAATGAACCTCATTGTTTCTTGCAGAAGCTCAAATGTGCTGCGTAACACGAGAATGAACCTCATTGGTTCTTGTAGAAGCTCAAATGTGCTGCGTAACACGAGAATGAACCTCATTGGTTCTTGTAGAAGCTCAAATGTGCTGCGTAACACGAGAATGAACCTCATTGGTTCTTGCGGAAACTCAAACGTGCTGCGTAACACGAGAATGAACCTCATTGGTTCTTGTAGAAACTCAAACGTGTTGCGTAACACGAGAATGAACCTCATTGGTTCTTGCGGAAACTCAAACATGTTGCGTAACACGAGAATGAACCTCATTGGTTCTTGTAGAATCTTAAACATGCTGCGTAACACAAGAATGAACCTCATTGTTTCTTGCAGAAGCTCAAACGTGCTGCATAACACACGAGAATGAACCTCATTGGTTCTTGCAGAAGCTCAAATGTGCTGCGTAACACAAGAATGAACCTCATTGGTTCTTGGAGAAGCTCAAACATGCTGCGTAACACAAGAATGAACCTCATTGTTTCTTGAAGAAGCTCAAACGTGCTGTGTAACATGAGAATGAACCTCATTGTTTCTTGAAGAAGCTCAAACGTGCTGCGTAACACGAGAATGAACCTCATTGGTTCTTGTAGAATCTTAAACATGCTGCGTAACACAAGAATGAACCCAATTATTTCTTGCTGAAGCTCAAACGTGCTGCGTAACACAAGAATGAACCTCATTGGTTCTTGTAGAAGCTCATGTTCTGCGTAACATGAGAATGAACCTCATTGGTTCTTGCGGAAGCTCAAACATGCGGCATAACACAAGAATGAACCTCACTGGTTCTCTGTCAAGTGAACATGCTTGAGCTTTCGTTTACCACAATTGATGTGCGAGTTAAAAGATTCACAGCTTGCGCCAGCACAAAGCCTCTTTTGGCATTAAAAAAACTACTGTCAGGATTTACAAAAAACACGCAGTGAAAAATTTGTGCTGGAAAGGTGTGGACAGGGTTATTTTTGTGGCAGACCTTATTGCATATGTATTTGTAGGAGTTTCCGCTGGAGAGTATTTAAATTAATAATGCTAAGGTTTGCGATCGTCAATTTACTGGTGTTTGAGCTATTATTTACTGCCCAAAAACCGATGCTAACTGGTAGATTGCATTGGTCATATGAAAAAGACCCGTCTGTGTTCTTTATTTTGTGCGTCATCAGTAGATCACGCGCAGAACTTTCTATTCCCATCTGCGCTTTTTTGGAATTGCGCTCTCACGCTAATTTGCCATGTTTAGTAAATCTGGCCCTATTTATAAATGACAGGAACATCATTGCAGTGTCTTGATTTTAAGACAAGAGTTGAGCTGATGAGGCAGTGCAGGACTCGAGGGCTTGGCGCTCTCACAGACTGCTGACTAACCTGTTGTTAGTGGCTTGAAGATGTAGATGCAGCCAGCTGCTTTGAGCGGGCCTGTTGTTTAGGACAAGAGGATGGAATCCAGACAGGGAGCCAAGGCTGAAGTGCAGTTAGACGTTTGGTGGAGTGTTCTTTGGTCAGTTCTTTTGGGTCTTACAAAGCTTCTCTGAATTAGCCATTTTGAAAATTTGCAAAGAGTTTGGAAACAGTGAGGCTAAGGCCTGGGACACACTAGACTTTAACTAGATTTTAACTGATTAAAACTGTGCGAGACCACAGACATAAGAGCAGTTTCAACCGACATTATAATCCTCCGAATGCACACACTAGAAGATTCGTCTGGACACACCTACTGATTGTAAAATCTTCACAGTGAGATGAGATCTCATGGAGACTCGTGAGATCAAACGTGTCTTGAAAAGAAAAACAAATTGAGGATGATCAACGTCGTCAGCTGGTTCACCTGGTGCGAGTTTTGTTTTATAGGAATAAAAACAATGGAGAACAAAAGAATATGGGTGATCTTTCTTTCTCAGTACTCCACTTTTGTGGCATGTTTGTGGTTGCCAAGTTTCAGCTATAGAAGCACACAATATCCGGTTGGTGAAGCTTGCTCGCTCTCATTGACTATTGCGTGTGTCACGTCAGAGGCAGTCTGATTAAAAAAATTGGGATATAGTGTGGGCTCCGGCATGATCGGGAGCAATGACACCACACAACTGAGGATTTTTTGGACAAAAAGTCGGTTGTGAGAAGCCTTGAATCAAGCCACACACCCCTCATATCATTGGGGGTAGCAAATTGGGCCCAAAATCTGGCTTAAAATCTGTGGCTAGCCTAATTCTGGTGTAGTTTTAACCTGCATGCATACATATTCAAGGATGTTGTGGTCAGCCTCTGTAAACAATACATTCTACAATACTACAATCAGGGTTATTTTATTTTATGGATTGGTACTGTTCTGTATAATGTGTTTTTCTAGTTTTCTGAGCTACATATTGCTCTTTGTGTGGAGTAAAAAGTTGTGCTCGTGAGCCATAATGCTGTGTGAGTTGTTTTTGTAGTTCTTTTAAATGAATTGGTTGAACACTAACAAATTGGTCTGAATCTAGGAATCCGGCATGGTTTCTCTCTGATTGTTATTTTTAGTGTTTTGCAAAGTGCAAAGTGTCCTATGGCCTCTCAACTAGGAATATTCACATTGTGCGGTTTTACCTCCAGCATTTTGCTGTCAGGGGATCCTGGAATTAGGCCAAAACTAACAAAGCCCTTCCAGGCTTTTTTGTCCTGGACAATTGAATAGCTGGCGTGCTGTTGTGCTCTGGCATGCAGGGTGGGCTCCAGGGAGTTGGAGTCTAGGGAGGCAATGCTTTAAACTCTACTCTGACTGCTCTGCGTCCTCATGCTGCCCATTCAGGGTTCTGTTATCATGGGAACTGGACGAGAGTGAAGAGCAATCATTCTGATCTCAAAACATCAGAGAGAAAGACTATATATAGTGGGCAGCTATCAGTCAAATATTGGTCATAGGCAGATATTTTAATTTAGTAATATTGTAATTGGTTGGAAGGCAAGCTGGATCTCTGATGTCATAAAATGAGTGTCCCCAAAACGTATTTGGACACCTAAGACACTTAAATATAATACTAAATGTTTCTTGAGCACCAAATCAGCATATTAGAATGATTTATGAAGGATCATGTGACAATGTACGGTGGTATTTGGACACCTAAGACACTCAAAACTGCAGCTCTTGTGGGGTGTTCCCGGTCTGCAGTGGTCAGTATCTATCAAAAGTGATCCAAGGAAGGAACAGTGGTGAACCGGCGACCTGACATCAAAGTATGATTGAGATGCTTGATAACTAACTTTTAAGCGCAGCTCTTAAGTCAATTCTTAGCAGTGTTCTTGTGAGTAATTCTCAGAGGCTTGATAAATACGGGCCCAGACCGGTAGGAACCGCTGTGAAGGAGCACAGTCCCTGCGTGACTCGCTATAGACATAAACAGAGAGAAGTAGCTCCGGCTGCAATGTTCTTCCGCAAGACACTTGCAATTCTGTTTATTAACCACTAGAGCGCAAAAAGTTACGGACTGCAGCTTTAATAAACAAAACACAAACTGAAAGTAAACACGCAGGCAGCCCCTCACAGACGACTGCCTCACACACATAATAAAACATAATCAAAACACAACGTAAAATCCAGGCCAGGTCCTCTCTCGTCCTTCACTGTCGTCGCTCCTCCTTTTAATGCTTCAGAGCTCCTCCATGAGAGCATTCGAGACCGGTGTGACGTGCAGCTAGCGCTCATCTCGCACCGCTCTCTCACGGCTCTCGCCTGCCCTGCTTGTCACAAGTGCATTCTCCCTGTTGCTGTATCTTAGATCCTCTAAAAGGTTTCTGAGAATCCACTTATGAATAATTGGGGAGCTGTTGTTTTTATGTCTGAAAAAATAGAGGCATCTATCTTGATACCATGCTGCCAAGGTATGAGGTTGATGGAGTCCGACCTCCCATCGGACAGCGGACGAGACTGAGCAAAGGGGACATCGCTCAAGCAAGAAAATTATACAAGTGTCCAAGTAAGTGGGCCTTCACATCCCAGACAGCCTTTCCTTCTGCAATTGCTTCCAAAGATTGGCATGTTCTTGACACATTACATTTGTGACTGGCATCAGTTTAATTATCCATTTACGGTGGGACAGTGAAACAGCTGTATAATTGTCCCCTATAACTAAACATTTGCCATTTCATTCATCTTTTTTAATCTTAGCTGGAATTATGGTGATTTCTTACTTCAAAATAAAATCATGATCCTGAAAACTGACCTTACCATCTGTAAAACTCCTACGGTTTCAAGGTCAAGTATCTGTGAGTTTCTCTCAATGTGGTTTCGACTCTGTGGTTTATGCACAGGATGTGGCGAGAGCCTTCAGGACAGCACTGGAAACTTCTCCTCCCCTGGGTTCCCTAACGGATATGCCGCATATATTCACTGTATATGGAGGATATCGGTCACGCCTGGGGAAAAGGTAGAACTTCACATAGAATATATAGACATTTTAATGGATGTTTCATAACACATTTTTCAGTCAGTAAATTTTTTTTTAACATTACACACAAAACATAAATAAATAAAAAAATTAATAAAAGAGTATACTTATTTTCAAACAGCTTTTGAAAAACATTTATATCTAAACTTATAGTAAAAACATTAATAATGTTATTAAAGATTTCTGTCTAACCCTTAAATGCATGACTGTTTCGCCAATAATTATTACTGTCACATGTCTGTCTGTTTGTTATGACAGAATCAAAACAACTGAAAGACCTATGTTCTTTTGTCTTAGTTTCCCACCACTTATCTGTTTCCTTGGTTACCCTCTTTAGTTAAGTTCTGTTCAGCTGTGTTTAGTTAATTATCTCGTTTCTGTCTGCTATTTAAGTTCCTCTTGTTCACTCAGTCTTTGTCTGGTCACGGTTAAGGCTGATTTATACTTCTAGGTCGGACCTGCGGCGTAGCCTCTACACCATGGGCTACGCATCGATTTTCATTTATACTTCTGTATCCTTGTCCGCGTTGATGTGCAGTTACACATGCAGAGGGAGCATCTATATCCCTGAGGGAGGGGTTCTGGCAGACCAATCGCAGCGCTTGCGGTCCACGTAGAATTGATGCATTGTTACATTTTTGGAGAGGTGCGTGTCAGGGTATGTTGTAGGCTACGCGTGCAACACACAGCCTACGGCGTAGCAACGGTGTACACTCGACGCAGAAGTATAAATTGGGCTTTATGATAGATGTGTTGTGCTTTTGCCTGTATATAGTTTGAGATTAAACCACATTTGGAACTGTATCTGCCTGTCTTTGTCTTCCTGCCTGCACAAACCTGTCTCCACAGCACAGTCTCCTGATATTAGAGTAACAATTACAGAAGATTAATATAAATCATGTTTTGTTACCTTTTGGAGCTTGTAAGGGTTCAGTTTGAGCAGATGTTTTATACCATCATCACTGTCCTCGTCAGAGCTCATTTCCCAGTACATTCAGCATCTGGCTCATATACGCGATCTCAAACGTATTCTCAAAAGTATCATTTTCAACCATTTCAAAATCAATATTTTGATCGCTGACAGCTTCTTCACCAGATCCACCATCAAGTGACAGTGACACTAATATTAGATGCGTTCAGTATTGCTCTGCAGTAAATCGCTGTGCCATTTCAAGTTTTGCAGATTATACTTCTCTTTTATATATATACTCGATTATACTCGCTTTCTGTCTGCAGTAAGTATGAGTGAAACGTAACTTCATTGTGTATCAGACATTGCCACCTTGTGGAATAAATGTGAATTGGACTTATTCCATCATTAACCCTTAAAGTCCTCATGAAATCAAAATTGACCCCATTTACTTTGTTAGCACATATTAAAGGTCTTGGGGTGAACAATTAATCCGTTAAAGTTAATACACAGAAAAATTTTTTTGTTGCTGTAATCTTTAATCAAAATCTGAAAAGTAACTTTCGGTCTGGAAACGGTGTTCCTTCTCAGATGATGTCAGTTTGACGGCTTAGGTTTGAAAATGCATAACCACTCCCCTCCAACCGTTAGTCTGCTATGAGCGAGAGATGGAGAGGAGGAGAGCTGAAGTAAAACCCTGCCCTCTGTTCAATATTTTCACTTGGAAATATGTCACAGCACTGAAGAAAACTCACTAGCTACTTCCGGTTCACTGGGACTTTAAATGCATGACTGTTTAGCTAATCATTCGTACATATTCGGGTCTTTAGCGACCCAGATCTATATCTAACACGGATGGATCACTACCTGCCGTGACAATATAAAACTCTCCTGATATTAGTGTAACAATTACAGAAGAATAAAATAAAGCATATTTTGTGACCTTTTGGAGCTTGTTAGGGTTCTGTTTGAGCAGATGTTTTATACCATCATCACTGTCCTCGTCAGAGCTGATTTCCCAATACATTCAGCATCTGGCTTATATTCGCGATCGCAAACATTCTCAAAACGATCGTTTTCAACATCTTCAAAATCAATATTTTGATCACTGACAGCTTCTTGACCAGATCCATCATCAAGTGACTGTGACACTAATATTTGATTGCATTAATATTACTTGCTCGGCAGTAAATCGCTGAGCCATTCCTACTCTTAAACTTACCCATACCACCACACCTGTCCCTAACCTTACCTCAATATCAACACAATAAGTACATTGTACAAATCACCTTTCAAATCAAATCACCTTTATTTATATAGCGCTTTTAACAAGTCCAATTGTTTCAAAGCAGCTTCACATTGTTAACAGGAAAATAATGCAACAGAATTTGTACAGCCATTCTGGTGAAACGGTGATGTTATCCAGCTAATTTCAAGTATCATATAGGGTCAATGCGAGCAGATCGGTAATATAGATGAAATTTAGGTGTCCCCAACTGAGCAAGCCAAAAGCCAGAGGCAACGGTGGCAAGGAACCAAAACTCCTTCAGGGTCAAAATGGAGAAAAAAACCTTGGGAGAAACCAGGCTCAGTCGGGGTGCCAGTTCTCCTCTGGCCGACGAACAAACAGTGTATGATTTATAATTCTGGCAACATAGCAGGTCTTAATTCATATTAGGTAAATAGATATTCGTAAGATTATTCGAAAGATTGGAGTCGTCATGCTGGAGACGGGTTTAATGAGGATGTCGTGTCGATGCAGCATTTACGGGGGGAGTTTATTTGACACGCTCTCTGCAGACATTTCAGGGATGGGTTGGTCATATCCAGGCGCTGGTCCACCATCTGATCTGAATACGGCCCGGATCTGGCTGACTGCAGTAAACCTCGGGATAAACAGAGAGACTAACATTAGCGTAGATGCCATTCTTCTTATAATGTAACGAGTACATCAGGTGTTATGGGAAGTGTTCCCGGTGCTGGCTGACCTAGTTAATGCAGCCTAACAATCATTTACTGATTTGAATAATAGAAATTGATAATGTTTTATGTGTAAGCCATAGTAAAGAGATGCGTTTTTAGTCTAGATTTAAACTGACAGAGTGTGTCTGCTTCCCGAACAATGCTAGGAAGACTGTTCCAGAGTTTAGGCGCTAAATAAGAAAAGGATCGACCGCCTGCAGTTGATTTTGATATTCTAGGTATTATCAACTGGCCAGAGTTTTGAGACCGCGATAGACGTGATGGAGTATAATGCGTTAAGACCTCGCTCAAGTACTGGGGAGCTAAACCATTTAGTGCTTTGTAAGTAATAAGCAAGATTTTAAAATGTATACGATGTTTAATAGGGAGCCAGTGCAGTGTTGACAGAACCGGGCTAATATGGTCATACTTCCTTGTTCTAGTAAGAGGTCGAGCTGCTGCGTTTTGGACCAGCTGGAGTTTGTTTATTAAGCGAGCAGGGCAACCACCCAGTAAAGCATTACAGTAATCTAGCCTTGAGGTCATGAATGCATGAATTAACTTTTCAGCAATTTGCATCGAAAGGATGTGCCGTAATTTAGATATATTTTTAAGATGGTAGAATGCAGTTTTACAGATGTTAGAAACGTGGCTTTCAAATGAAAGATTGGTATCAAAGAGCACACCCAGGTTCCTAACTGACGACGAGGACTTGACAGAGCAGCCATATACAAGTACATAGTAGTTAAGGCCACCTAGTATAAAGTGGAGCCAATTATTTTTAATATAAGTTAATAAGTAGTAATTCTAAGAAGGTTGATGTCTAACTTTAAAAACTGAATGAGAAGGAGGGTAGTGAATGACATCCCGGGTGACTAAAGACATTTAAGGGATACAAAAAAACCTTTATTTCATAAAATAATGCTTGTTGAATTCTTTATAGAATCCTCAAAAATGTATCATAATTTCCACAAAAATATTAAGCAGCACAGTTGTTTTTAACATTGATAATAATCAGAAATGTTTCTTGAGCAGCAAATCAGCATATTAGAATGATTTCTGAAGGATCATGTAACAATGAAATTACATATTTTTTACTGTATTGTTTAATCAAGTAAATGCAGCCTTGGTAAAAACATTTAAATACATTTCAAGAATCTTACCGACCTCAAATCTGTCAACGGTAGAATAAATAACCTTCTTCACTCTTTTGTCTGTACTTCTTTCTCTTTATTAGATCATTCTTAATTTTACCTCAATGGATCTGTACAGAAGTCACTTGTGCTGGTACGACCATGTGGAGATCCGTGATGGATACTGGAGAAATGCACCTTTGAAAGGTTTTCATATTTATTAAGATCATTTATACATTGTTTTTGTATTAAATGTGTTTTAATGGCTTTAGGATTATTGGAAAGAAACACTAAATAATTAAATATCCTAACCCTGTCCATGACGTTCTGAAAGTAAGCTGAGCTCCATCATTTTTCGCTCAATTTGTTCTTTTGCTCCAGGCCGTTTTTGTGGAGACCAGCTACCCGAGGCCATCGTCTCCTCGGATAGTCGACTGTGGATTGAATTCCGCAGCAGCAGTAATTGGGTGGGGAAAGGATTCTCTGCTGTTTATGAAGGTATAAGTCCACTGATTATCAGCTGAGAGGCTCATCTGCCCATCTGAACAGATGTAGTGTTAATGTGTGATGTCCATGATGTAATGTGTGATCCATGGTTACAGCTATTTGCGGAGGTGAAGTGAGAAGAGACAGTGGACAGATTGAGTCACCCAATTACCCTGACGACTATCGGCCTAATAAAGTTTGCACATGGAAAATCATCGTACCCCAGGAATTTCATGTGGGCCTCATCTTCCAGTCATTTGAGGTAGGGTTCATGAGTCTTGCTTTTTTTGTTTGTTATTGTTAAGCGGTATTCTATAACTAGCCTCACACAGCACAGCACTGACAAATATATATATATATATATATATATATATATATATATATCAACGTGGGTCCTTCTCAGGAAATGCTGTAATTTGTGCACCACTTGACCCTATGACTATTACTGATATAGATATCAGCCATGTCTCTATTTATGATATATATTATATTTGGGGCTGTCAAGTGATTATTTAAAAAAATTGTCTTGTTTTACTGCGTCTTCCTCACGTGTGTTTTGATCAGGAGATTCTGTACTCATTCAGAATAGTGATGTGTCGTTCATTTTGAACGAATCTTTAATATGATTCTCAGAGATATATTATATAATATATTGTCTCAGAGAGCAATTTGTTCATTTTGTGTTGAGCGCGCATGCGCAACATCCCATATGTTCTGTACAGGAAACAGAATTGATTGGTTCATCTCTCGAGTCTTCGGATTTGAGTCGTTCGTTCAGTGTAGCCTACCGAAAACAGAAAAGATTAGTTCATCTCTCGCGTCTTCGGATTCGAGTTGTCCGTTCAATGTACCGGAAACAGAAAAGATTAGTTCATCTCTCGAGTCAGTCTTCGGGTATGAGTCTCGTTCTTTTGTCACGTGACAGCCGTGTTGGATACAGAAATTTGTTCATTCACAACCTTCCTTACAAACAAGTGCATAGATTTTGTTTATTTGTTTGTTTGTTTGTTTGTTTAGTTCAGTTTTTTTAGCTATAATAATTGATTTTCCTATGAAGACTGAACACATTATGTTGGTCAGAATGGATAGGCATAACATAAATCTTCTCTGCACATATCTTCTGATAATTTTATAATAATAAATATTACAACATGCAGTCAATAATATGACTGTAATGTTGTATATGTTGCGAAAGAACAAGACTCGTACCCGAAGACTGACTGAACTAATAATTTCTGTTTCTGCATTCAGCCTATGGGGACTTGAACGAAAGACTCGTACCTGAAGACTGACTGAACTAATAATTTATGTTTCTGCATTCAGCCTATGGGGACTTGAACGAAAGACTCGAACCCGAAGACTCGAGAGATGAACTAATCTTTTCTGTTTCCGGTGACTGTATGTGTTTCATATGAGGCTGTCAAGGCCCAGATCAGACATGATGACGGAATGGCTCGAACCCGAAGACACAAGAGGTGTAACGTTATTAATCTTTCCAGGTAGGGAACAGACGTGATTAAATGTCGAGGTGAGGCGAACTAACAGACCGTATACATAGCCTGATTAAGACCCAGTTAACCAATTAATTAATAATTTCTTTCTCAAAGTTTGGCCATGGCGGCATTAGCTTATAGTTTTGTTTTTTTTGTTGTTTTTTTATTCCAAAAGTAGTACTAAATGTGTTGGAAAATGTAACATCATTTGAATTAGATTCTGCTGAAATGAACGAAATGACTTGAAAAAAGATTTGTTCATTTTGCTGAACAAGATTCAAAGATCCGTGTCAGTAAAATGATCCAAAACTTCAGAAGATGCGTAATAGCGTACCCTACCATATAACAGTGAAAACACAGAAACGCAGACAATTCTGTGTTTGGCGGGGAAGCGTTTTCTCACAAATAACGGAAAATTCTGTGTTTGGCGGGGAAAGAGTTAATATGGAAATATGAAATTAGTTTTAACTGCTGATTCGTTCAGGAGTGAAGTAAATGGCTCTTTTTATGAAAATGGTAAATGTAAATGTTCTCTTTATGGTCCATTGAATCATTGGTTTAACCGATTCGTCCAAAACGAGGATTCAGAAATGAAACGCCACTGTGTATTTCTCTGAGTCAGAGACGAACAGTTCTGCTTTGTCTTTATATTTTAAATGTGAGGGCGTTTTCACACTGGCAGTTTAGTTCGAAACGGGACACGGTTCACATGAATAATTGGTAATGTGAAAGCTGTCAAGCTGACCCGGGTGAGCTCAGGAGAACTGAATTCCAGACTGCCTGAAGGAGGACGCCCTCACAGTTGAATAAATATAAAGTAAGGTTTAAAAAGAATACTTATTATGGAAATAATATACCTTAACCATCATCCTTCCCTCATGTCATTTCGAAACGCTGAAAAAGAGTTAATTGGAGCGTTCAACTGAGCATGAAATTGTGAGTTATTTTGAATTGAAATTAAAAGAATGTGAAGAGTGTGCTTAAATTACTACTAATTAATTAATTAATTAATTAATTAATTTATTTATTTATTTATTTATTTATTTATTTATTTATTTATTTATTTATTGATACGATCTAGTAATTTAAATAAAAATAACATAAATTATTAAAAATAGAAAAAAATTGAAGAAAAAATAGAAAAAATTATCAAAGTGAAATAAAATCAGCTTTCTGGACATAGAAAGACAACAAAGAAAAAATGAAGTATAATTTTAGGGCTTCGGGTCATTTTGACCCACGAAGGAAGGATTCGTTACAAAGTGCTAGGGAAGGATGAAAATTTAAATAATATACTTAAGTGCAAATGTAGCATTGTGTAATGTTTTCACACAATTAACGTATTATAGTTTAAGTGTATAAGTGTATTATAGTTAAAATTGATATTAAATGCAATTAGCTGAACTTTGTGTTTAGTGTTTTTTGACCCACTTAAAGTCCCAGTGAACAGCAAGTGAGTTTTCTTCAGTGCTGTGACGTATTTCCAAGTGAAACGGAGTATTGAACAGAGGGCAGGGTTTAACTTCAGCGCTCCTCCTCTCCATCTCTCGCTCATAGCAGACTAACGGTTGGAGGAGAGTGGTTACGCATTTTCAAACCTAAGCCGTCAAACTGACATCATCTGAGAAGGAACGCCGTTTCCAGACCGGAAGTTACTTTTCAGACTTTGATTTAAAGATTACCGCGACAAACAGTTTTTTTTCTGTGTATTAACTTGCACGATTAGACTTGTAATGTGTGCTAACAAAGTAAATAGGGTCAATTTTGATTTCATGAGGACTTTAAGTAGGACTTAAGTACATCTTTATATGTAAAATCATAATTACTTCTATTGTCTTTGAAATATGGTTAAAGTGTATTGCTGAACGTACTGACAGCTTATGGTAAACTACATACTTTAATGTAATTTCTAGAAAACTTCTGTCATGTATTTAAATATACTGTATTTGTAATGATGCAATATATTTTTAAATATATTAATTTTACATGTAATATCGAATGACACACTATAACTAAGTACTTTAGTCAACACATCAAATGATTTAAAATGTACATTATGTACTTTTAATTTGACATTTTACAAAGTGCATTTTTAAAAGTGTACTTAAAGTCCCACTGAAGTGCCTTAAAACGCGCAGCATTATTCAATGTGTTGATGTAATTTCCCCTGAAACGGCTCCAGCTGTAAGCAGCTCCTCCCCTTTTTTGAAACAGCCAATAGCGTTTCGTTAATACCACGGTTTGATGAGCCTTTCTCTTTGGTAAAGCCACAGTTTCCTTCTAATCTCTAACCGCTAATCTCGTTTCTCATCATAATCTCCTCCATATCGCTTTGAAATACAGCACTCTGTGCAGAATTTAAATGGGTCCGATACGTTTTGTTGTATGCGCCGACTAGCGCATATGATCCGCGCTGCGCTCTCTGGGTCTAGTCAATGGCTCTGGTCTAGACTATGTGTGTGCTGGGGTGCATGTGAAACTAACGTGAAAACCAGACCTCATTTGCCTCAACTGAAAGCATATTTACACTGTCTGAATCATTTCCTATCGCATATAGTGTGCTATGTGCCATTCACCATGTGTGAACAGCTGACCGATTTCAGCCGCAGCTTCAGCGTCTATCTATAGTGTAAGGGGCGGGACGCTTCAGATTCTAGAGAGCATTTGATTGGACAGAAGATATGATGAGAAGACGAAGTCCGCGATGATGTCATCAAAATCTATGATTCATTTTAACAGAAGTGAGAGACTGTAAGTTTTGAATGCTTATATCTCCTAAATGCAAATTTTGTCATTGTTTTGGAACACGCCAGCTTATTCATAACCTTAAGGCTAACATAGTCATTCTAAAAGCTAAAAAAATTCAATTTTGCTCTCAGGGGGCCTAATTATATTATTAATGGAAAATTATCACTCTTTTATATTTTTTTTTATAAGTAACAAGTTCAAGTTCAAGTTTCAAGTTTCAAGTTTATTTGTCATTACACATGTACAAGTACAGTATAACGAAATTAAGTTTGGAGCAACCCTCCGGGCCGCAGCCTTTTCAGGCGCCGCCACACGCTCTCCAGAAATACAAGAATGCAGTTGGCAAGCATTACATAGCAAACACAACAAAACATAACATAACACCGTACACGTGGTCACGTGATGGGATTTTTTTGTATGGAGTGGGAGAGGAGATAGATAAAGACAGGCAGACGGATGGAGGGGGGCTGGGATCGGGATAGTTGCGTATGGTGCGAGTGAGTCTGAGATTGTGTTGTGTGAGAATGTTAGCCATAACTTCAGATGTTTTCGAGTTCAGTTCTATGGTTTGTCCTTGAAGGGAGATAAGGCAGTGCACAGGGAAAGATAGCAGACCAGCTGTCAGGCTGACCTCCCAACCGAGAGATAGGGACAAGTGAGGTTCGGTGGGGTAGTTGATTAGGTCAGGCAAATACAATTTTTAATCCATTTGATGATCTTCGGTAATTTGTCCGGATCATAATCAATCAATCAGATCTGGTCCTCAGCATTCGCGTCCGGTCTGTGCAGTTTCCCTAGACATTACGTCCAGCCTCATGGCCAGACCGGTTACAGTCCGTAAAAGTTCACCGATCTGACCCCCGATGGAGCCCACTCTTCCCTGCGTATCCGCAGTCCGGACTGCGTTGTTACGGTTCAGTTCCTCAATTCGTATCACTCTCTAATCTAATTCCTTCAAATGGTCACACACAGCCCCGAAGCATTCCTTAATTTCCACAGACAGCGGCTGGGTGAATTTGCTTGCAGCTGTCTTACCAATCTTCCGATAGGTCAAGGCAATCCCAAAGCCAAAGAATAGGAACCCCGCCATCAATAATCCAATCATGTATAAATCTTCCGCATCCTCCACGGACAGAGCCTCCAGGCACAGGACTTCCCAGTTGTTCCATGTGTCCCTCACGTACCCTGCAGCAAAGGTCCCGTCCGGGCAGGTGGGTTCTCCCGGGGCACCCTTCCTTTGTGAGAAAATCCTATCGATCGCGCTGATTGACATTCAATTCCATTTCAGTATTTTCAGGAGTCCAGCAAGCAGCGGGTCAGAGAGAAAAAGAAAGACAAAATAACATAAAGCGCCAGAGCACAGCGGGAGCAGAGTGAAAACACGTCTGCACTGAATGAAGGACAGAGTCAGAGTCTAGTTAACACTAGTTAACAAATTAGTTAACTAGTTAACAAAGTTAAAATTAGTTTACTTTAGTTAACATTAACTAAGAATGAACAGTTCTACAGCATTTACTAATATATTATTAGAATTAAAAGTTGTATTTGTTAACATTAGTTAATGCTGAACTAACAACTTTTTAATAACAAACATTAGCAAAGATTAATAAATACTGTAATGTATTACTAACAATGAGCAGTACATTTGTTAATGTTAACAAATGAGACCTTATTATAAAATGTGTCCATATTATATTATCTGCAAGTAGCCTACCGTTTTATAAAAATATACTTTTAAGATTTGAAGTACACTACAAGCACATTCAGTACAATTACAAACTTTTTCTCAAGTGTTATTGTGGAGGAAAGTGCAGAGAGAACATTAAATGATGGGAAGAGAGAGGGGAACTAGACTGGAAAATGTCATAAAATGTTAAAGTCACTGATGAGTAGAAAATGTAACATAAATCCATGAAATATCTGTGATTTACTGCGGCTTGAGCTTGTCATGGCATCACAAGTGCTTATTAGCAGTATGACAGTCTGACACATTCTCGTGTTGTTCCTTTTTGACTGTTCTGACAGAGAGATGTTACAAAGTAAGATTTTTTTCCTCATGAGCTTCTCTGTTTTCACACTCAGATTGAGAAACATGACAACTGTGCATATGACTATCTGGAAGTGCGAGATGGCGATTCTGAGAGCAGTCCCCTACTGGGCCGCTTCTGCGGCTACGAAAAGCCAGACGATATCAAAAGCAGCTCCAACCGGCTGTGGATGAAGTTTGTATCTGACGGTTCTGTGAATAAAGCTGGGTTTGCTGCTAATTTCTTTAAAGGTGACATTCCTAAATTGCATATTGACCTCTTTGCCTACTTTTGTGACCTTCTGACCTTGAACTTTGCTTCTACTGCAGAGATTGACGAATGCTCCAAGCCTGATAACGGTCACTGTGAGCAGCGCTGTGTCAACACCCTGGGCAGCTACCACTGCGCCTGTGACCCTGGTTACGAGCTCGCCCCGGACCGCCGCAGCTGCGCAGGTGATACCACTACCTGCTCATGTAAAGCGCAACATAATGGCTAAAACAGAATGTCAGATCATGTTCTACCAACATACTTTCATTCCCTCTTCATTACGCATAAACGCTTGGTCAGGACTCATTGGCGTCACTTTTTGACGTACAGGGTACTCCATTGCTTTCAGTTGTTTGCCTTGTGGGTCAGATCAAGACACATTTAATTCTTTGCATGCATTTGTAAAAGTAGAATTTATTTTATAAATATTTATACTTTTCATAAGCCCCGTTTCCACCGAAATTACCCGGAACAATTTTGTCCCAGGAACTTTTTTCTCAGAGACCTATACCGTGAAAATTAGTCCGGTGACGTAGGACTGCACACGACTTTCCAGAGCCCACTGGATTTCGTCCTCCGCAAATAAACTTAATAAAGCCTGAACCTCGTCATTAGTCGTATTTTTTAAAACTCCAAACAACTCTTACTGCACACACCACAACAGACTTTTAGGTTGGAATAAAATGCTGCATAAACTCAACCAATCAGCATGTTCAGCGCCCAAGTCCCACCCCCGAAAGTTCCTGAACTTTGAAAAAGTATAGTAAGCAGGGCCGTTTTGAGAGGTGGCATTTTTACCTGGAACTTTATTTAGATGGTTCCTGCGGTCGAAACACACCGAGTACCACCCCAAAGTCCCTAGTTCCTGGGGAAAGTTCCCGCGGTGGAAACGCGGCTATAGATATTTTGGAGCACCTTACCCCACTCCTACCCTTAAAGTCCCCATGAAATCAAAATGTAAGTTTTTTTGGCTTTTAGTATGAATATGTTAGCCTTACTGTTATCTATAAGCCAGTGTGTTCCAAAACAACGACAAAATTTGCATTTAGAAGATATATTCAAAACTTAGTCTCTCACTTCTGGCATGGATCAGTGATTTTGATGACATCACTCTCATCAGATTTGCTGTCCAATCAAATGCTCTCTAGAATCTAAAGCATCCTGCCCCCTACATTATAAATAGACTGTGAAACTGCGGCTAAGTGAATGGAACATAGTGTACTATATAGGGGATAGGGAAGGATTCAGACTCATATTCATTAAATATGTTTTCCATTGGGGCAAATAAAGTCTGGTTTCACGTCAGTGTCATGCGAAACGCAGCAGCGTGTACACAGTCTGCTCTGGTCCAGAGACACGATAGCGGCGCAGACCAGAAAACGTATTGGACCCATTTAAATTCTGCACAGAATGCTATATTTTAAAGCGATATGGAGGAGATTAGGAGGAGAAATGGTTAGAGATTAGGAGGAAACTGCGGCTTTACTGAGCTCAACAACTCAAGAATGAAAAGCGATTGGCTATTTTAAAAAGGGGGAGGAGCTGTTTTGATATGTCCCGCCCAGTCTTCCTATTTCAGTGGAAATTGTCAACACATTGAATAACGCTGCGCGATTCAAGACACTTAAGTGGGCCTTTAATCTACCCACTTCTCAACAATATAAAACGCACAACAGGCAAATAAAAGTACAGTCATGGATATTTACTGCAAAAACTGGCCAAAAACAGAATGAAACTATTACAAACAACTTGTGTTGCAATTCCAAGTCTTATGAAAAGAACAGAGTGGAACTTCTTAATTGCTGAAAATGATCCCGCTCTGTGAACACACAGTCCTATCCCATTCAAAAGATGCACCCAAACTTGCATGACGAAATTAGTCATGCCACACACAAGAACCAATGCATTTCAGAATCAAAGCTGACGTAATGCTCCTTTTCTACCGGAATTTCTTTTTTAATGTTTTCAGGATCTGAGCTTTACGGATGGAGACGGTTAATGCTTTTTGGTCTTTTTCTCAAAGAAATCAATCGTTTGGCCTCAGAACACTTGGAATAATTGTACTGTTTGAATAAATTGTGAATGTATCTGCCGGTTATATCCTGTGTTTTATATTATATAATACACAAACAGGTTTAGGGTTAGAGCTTGATTTACGTCAAGCGCCAACTTACCCCAGTTTCTCTTGAAGCCAACACGGAAGTGACTTAAACTGCAATTCATCGAGTGGCCTCTAGGGACAGGCTCTAGAAGGGAGCAGAATCTCATAGAGCCCCATGTTAAAATGCCCAACTTTACAGCCTGGTACAAATTGTGGTTTTGGTCTATATAGCTAATTTTGCCCTTCATGACAACTGTGAGGGGGGTGAATTTTTTTTATAACTCATCCGTTTAAATTATATTAAGCCTTAAAGTTCTGCATAATTAAGGGCGTGGCTTCTTGAGTGACAGGTGGATTGACACTATGGTCTAGCTAGGTGGGCGTGGTTTCAGCAACCAGGCACCTCAGCTCCACCCACATCCCGTCTCTTTGCCCATTGTCAGTTATCTGGGAATGACACACTGCCAACATGGCAACGGCTGGGTTTTAGCCTTCAAAACTGCTCTTCGGAAACCTATGGGTGACGTCACGGACACTATGTCCATATTTTTTTTACAGTCTATGGGTTTACGTGCTCAAAAATGTCTAAATAGTGCACGATGAAAAATGGCATTAAAGGGGTACCCTGTGCATTTAAAACTGACACCAAGGAGTCCAGTTGAAAGTGAGAATGTGCCTTTGTAAATTAAACAGACTGCAAAATCAATCCTGAAGTGGTTCCCTTTTAACAAATAGCCGTAACTGATCAGGCAAAATGAGTAATTATGAGAGATGTGGTAATTATGTTCCAGGTTAAAAGGGACTTTTTAATTCACTGCTCTCAATCAGGCTTTTTGAGTGGTAATCTACTTTTCATCAAATCAGTTTGTCAGATTTCAATTGCGTTCATTGTTAATGTAATTGTACTGGAAAATTAGAACTTGTCTAACTGAAGTGGGGTGACCAAGGTGACGTGAGACATGAATGGGAGAAACGTGGCTTGTTGTAGAGAGATGTGCTGTTACCTTTCCAAGCAATCAGACTTATTACTGCCGGATTATGAAACAGAAAAAAATCCCATAGATTTACATTAGAGGAAAGATTCAAGAAAACCGATATTTTATAGAGAATAAACACCTTCGCAACCATATAACAATAACCTGGCAACCACCCGCAACACCCTATTATAGTGGAAGTGACTTTTGCATGGACAGCACCATTGACATTGTCTTCAAAAATCTAAATATAATTAAGTACAATCATAAAATGACTCTTTCAATCAAAAATATCATTTTCAGACAATTTGCTCTATTAAAGGAATTATCATGGATATAGTTCTCTGACACTATAGTTATTATTCATGTTTTGAATTAACCTTGTGAAAAATAAATCTACCAAAATGTATTTTAAATACATTTATGCAAAGTATACTACAAATGCATTTGCATATTTATGTACTTAATATAAATACCCTGCAATTGTATATAATCTGAAAGCTGAATTAATAAACTTTCCATTGATCCTAGAATCTGAGGGTGCAAAAAAAGAGAAAATGAAGTCCTTAGCAATGCATATTACTACTAATAATACATTTTTGATATATTTATGGTAAGAAATTTACATTGAAACATGATCTTTACTTAATATCAAGGGTCACATTTGATTGTGCTAAAATGGAACTATTGCAAGTATACTTTAGATGCACTTTAAATATCTTGCATTTAAAGACTGATATTATATAGTGATGATCATACTATCCTTACTAATAGTGATATTAAAACACATTTTAGGTTTAATATTAAGAAATATGCATTGTGCAATTGTAAATAAGTACTCCAAATAAAGTTGAATTATAATGTTTATATCAGTGAGTCTCAAGTGATATGTCAGTAAATATGTTAATGGATTTGTAGTATACTTAGTATGAAATAAATGTATTTTAAATACATTTTGGTATAGTTTTTTTCACTAGGACATTTTTTTATTGTTTTGTATTATTTTAAAAATGTGTCTATACATTTTTGTATTTAAGTACATCAAGTTAAACTAAATGAAAATGAGATGTTGCCTTGGCAACTATCTGAAATAAAAAAAAAAAAAAAAAAAAGTTTTTATTTCAAGTACAACTAAAATGTTTTGGTTTGCGCTTTAGTTGAAGTCCCCTTGTAGTCAATAATTTTATCCCTTAAAACTTATTTTTTCACCAAACCTTTGGTCACCAAATGACATATTTAAAAAAATTCCTTGGGAAAAAAAATTATTCATGCCTTAAAATAGCTTGAATGTTAAATCTAAACCCTTGCCTCATTCAGTGCACGCGGTTCTATGAATATGCAAATTAGCCCCGCCTCCACTCACCAGGACCGAGATCCACTCATTGACGATCATAGGTTGACGTGATTGGTTACAAGGTAGTTTGTGACATCAGAAACACCAGCAATTTCAATCCACGTTTGAGTCACTGCAGTTTCAAAGGTGTCATGAACTGGCTTTTTTAATTTTTATATACTGTTGTCTGAGGTCAACTTATGACGTTTGCGTGGTTTTTACATTAAAAAAACATCATAATGAATAAGTAAAAGGCTATTTTCTACCCTGGTTTTGAGCCTCTCTCCTGGAACACTCTGTTTTTATGGGCATGCCATACTGAAGACTTGGAAGTAAACGCCCACTGCTACGATTGGATAAGCTTTGCATATTTAATGAGCTTCGGGTGGGTACATGTGAGGATCTGTTTTGAAAGCGTGTGGAGAAACAGCAACCGGAAAGATTCGTCCCACAGGACTCGCAAAATGTCTGTAACTGTGAACCGTGCATCTCTAACACACACGCACGCACAAGCCTCACTGCAGAGTCAGACAAATCAAAGCATGATCAAAACTTCCGCGATTGTATTTTTCCTTAAAATATCAAATCGAGAGAGTGAACAACGCACTTGGTAGCGCGTCTGGAAAACACATAGCCCCGTGACGTTGGGCTTTGCGAGCCCTGGCCCATACATGTGACAGCGTGCTAAGTTATGTTCTGTTAGACACGTAGCCATAATCAATATATATCAAACGATCTGTAACAATGCAATACTATCACATATATAAAAAAAACAAAAAAACATTTTTACTCTCATTAGTGTGTTGCTTCATTCATTCATGTAATCTCATTCTGTCTGCAAATCCAGTCTCTTGTTTACAAACGAATCCGTGGTGAAAAGAAGGAACAAACGCGCAATGTCTTCCCCACGTGAGCTGGATCATTAAAAATAAAGTTAATCCACGCATTTATAATTTTGGAATCCGAATAGAGCTTATGCGGCATGTTTATTGCTTGGAAGTTCCAGTTCATCTCAACGATCCAGTTCAGCTCAACGTAGGACGATTGTTATTTATGTCAGGCACGAGTCGGTGGGCGGGGCTACAGCTTCCGTCGAGGCCCGTTGACTTATGAATTTGCACATAGTTTGTCTTAAAGCATATTGAAAACACCACATAGACATATTAACAACATTAAAACCTTGATTTTCAGGGGGGGACTTTAACTATAACCCTGGTATGCAGTTATGTTTATTATACTGAAAATGATAGGGTGCATGTTGTGTTTTATTCTATATGATGCAGAAGCCTCGTCCAAAATGGAATTTTGTTCAATCCATGTCTCATTTTTTTTTTTTTCTGGTGCATGTACCATAATCATATTAGGAGGACTAATGGCTGTTTCACACTGGAAGCGTTTGCACAGCGTCACAGCAGCGGCTCCAACGCTACATATAATGCTCACTTGTATCTAGTGAGTATTTCTTTATAAATACGACTAGCCTATATTTGTTTTTAGAAGTTGGTCATTTATAAACTTGATAGTCTTAAAAGTTTGTTAACATGGGGAGGTGTAGGCTACAACATTCGCATGTAAATGGTAAATGACAAACACAACCAAGAAAATGGCTCCGATCATGTTGTTTCATTCATACTTCGATATATTTACAAGACAGCAAACTGCAGACAAAAAACTAAACCGCGCACTCCGGGTTTGATCGGGCAGTGCTATATAGGCTGAGTATTAATAAACTAAAATTAATTTTTATCATATTTTCTGGCTAGTTTACTTTATTCATTTTTTATAATCCATAACCATACTTCAACCCAAACTGAATAATTAAAACAAGTTCAAATGGGTAGGCCTATATCTTCTACAAATGTTTTTTATTCTTCATTTTCTTTTTTCTGACACACTCCAGTTCTTGTTAAAACACACTACACGTGCTTCTTGTGTGCATTTTTGAGCACTTTTTGTGTGAAATCATATTTATTTTGTCCATCAAAAGTGTGCTTTCACTTTAATTGAGCGCCAGCAGTGCAGCAAAAATAGGCTCGGCGCCGAAACCCCCGCTTCACTGCTGCTCTCGCGACGCTCCTGCTTGATGCTCACACGCTGCTTCTGCTCCCGGTGTGAATGCACTCATTGATTAACATGGGCGCAGAAAAAATTGCTCACACTTGCGGTGTGAAACAGCCGTAATGATTTTGCACACAGTGCTTCAGTATCTCATAAAAGAACAGCAAGGACACACAGCAGTTAGAAAAAGAGATCTCTCAGTCTCCTCTCTCTATTAGCAGCTCTTTCATGAGAATGGTTTTCATTGTAAAGATAACAGCAAAGACTCTTCACTAATTCAGGGAATATGGACTAATAAAAGGCATAGGTTTGACAACCTTTCAATTTTTTATTCATGTTTAAGAATGGGTTGCAATTTTCAATTACATGGACTGCTTGCATCTTAAAGCAATAATGTGTTTTCATACAATTGGTTTATTGATGCTTGCTTTCAGTTTGCTTTAGATCTTTGATCAGCTTTGATGTTTCTGGCGATGGCAAAGATGAATAGTTAAGTTGCTGAAAGCAGGAAAAAAAATTCTGAAAGCCTTCAAAGGCATGCTTGTTTGGCTAGTCAGAATATTCTAAATCAATCAAGCCAACATAATAATGATTTCTCTATCTGATCCCAGCAGCAGCCTGCGGAGGATTCATCTCCAAACTCAACGGCTCCTTCACTAGTCCAGGATGGCCACAGGAATACCCACCCAACAAGAACTGTGTGTGGCAGCTCATTGCACCTGTCCAGTACCGCATCACGCTGCTTTTTGACAATTTTGAGATTGAGGGGAACGATGTAAGTTGACTATGCTGGATATTATGTGACTTGTACCATGGTTTCCAAGAGCAAATCATCATTTGACTAGCCTGACAAGCCAGACCCACATCAAGATGTTGTTATATATATATATATATATATATATATATATATATATATATATATTATATTATATTTATTATATTTATTAATTTATTTATTTATTTATATTATGTGTATATGTATGTTGGGTATGGGAACATACCATTGGCGGGGCTCAATCCGAGGGGCGGGATAAATGGTTGCCTTTCAAATTCGCTCTGCACGCAATAGGATAGCGCTACAACCAACCAGAGCAACGAAGAAGGTGAAGCGGAGCTAGTTGATAGATTAAAGTTTTACCGTATCCGGTCGGCAAAACTCCAAACACATCTTCCTTTCTTAAGAATGACTTCAGTGCCGTTCTTTTCTCAAAGAAAAGCTTAAAAACAAGTCCCCCTGAGAGTCACAGCCAAAGCCGATTCGAAAGACCGCTGTTCGCCAGCTTCTTTGTTTTTAAGTAGCACACGGAACCTCGGCAACTCCGCCCGTCATTATGTTAAGTCCGCCCACCGACTCTATACACGATGTGATTGGCCTGACCAGAGTTTGTTTTTTCCAGCTTGCAGGTCTACTGAGAGTTGCTAGACTACACTCGCTGCAAATTAGAAATTAAAATCTTTTAAATGAAAGGAACGGAAAGCGGCATCATGTTTTCGTAATCGATAGAAGCAAAAAATCAAAAACAAAACTAAAACACAGCCCCTAAATAGCTGATTCTTGAGAGCAAGGGGGCCCCCTGGTGGTTCGGGGCCCTACGCAGCTTGCGTACTCTGCGTATAGGGAGGATCGGCTCTGGTGTGTTGGATACGTGCAGCTCTTAAAGTGACAGCAGCCTAATAATCATACTGCTGTTTTTGTCCTCGATGTTAATTTAACAGCAAAAATATTTAAAAAATCACTCACTACTTGACTGCTTGAACCCTGCTGGATCAGCTCTAAATATTCACTGTGCTATTAAATTAAGGATAAAATATGATAAGCAATAATATGAACAGTGAAAGTAATTTATATATATATATATATATATATATATATATATATATATATATATATATATATATATATATATATATATATATATATATATATATATATATATATATATATATATATATATATATATATATATAATATATATATATATATATATATATATATATATATATATATATATATATATATATATATATATATATATATATATATATATATATACACACTCACCTAGGGATTATTAGGAACACCTGTTCAATTTCTCATTAATGCAATTATCTAATCAACCAATCACATGGCAGTTGCTTCAATGCATTTAGGAGTGTGGTCCTGGTCAAGACAATCTCCTGAACTCCAAACTGAATGTCAGAATGGGAAAGAAAGGTGATTTTGAGCAATTTTGAGCGTGGCATGGTTGTTGGTGCCAGACGGGCCGGTCTGAGTATTTCACAATCTGCTCAGTTACTGGGATTTTCACGCACAACCATTTCTAGGGTTTACAAACTGGAAAAACATCCAGTATGCGGCAGTCCTGTGGGCGAAAATGCCTTGTTGATGCTAGAGGTCAGAGGAGAATGGGCCAACTGATTCAAGCTGATAGAAGAGCAACTTTGACTGAAATAACCACTCGTTACAACCAAGGTATGCAGCAAAGCATTTGTGAAGCCACAACACGCACAACCTTGAGGCGGATGGGCTACAACAGCAGAAGACCCCACCGGGTACCACTCATCTCCACTACAAATTGGAAAAAGAGTTTGTTGAGACATTCAGATGGTAGAGTCAGAATTTGGCGTAAACAGAATGAGAACATGGATACATCATGCCTTGTTAACACTGCAGGCTGGTGGTGGTGGTGTAATGGTGTGGGGGATGTTTTCTTGGCACACTTTAGGCCCCTTAGTGCCAATTGGGCGTCGTTTAAATGCCACAGCCTACCTGAGCATTGTTTCTGACCATGTCCATCCCTTTATGACCACCATGTACCCATTACCTGATGGCTACTTCCAGCAGGATAATGCACCATGTCACAAAGCTTGAATCATTTCAAATTGGTTTCTTGAACATGACAATGAGTTCACTGTACTAAAATGGCCCCCACAGTCACCAGATCTCAACCCAATAGAGCATCTTTGGGATGTGGTGGAACGGGAGCTTCGTGCCCTGGATGTGCATCCCACAAATCTCCATCAACTGCAAGATGCTATCCTATCAATATGGGCCAACATTTCTAAAGAATGCTTTTAGCACCTTGTTGAATCAATGCCACGTAGAATTAAGGCAGTTCTGAAGGCGAAAGGGGGTCAAACACAGTATTAGTATGGTGTTCCTAATAATAAATATACACTCACCTAAAGGATTATTAGGAACACCTGTTCAATTTCTCATTAATGCAATTATCTAATCAACCAATCACATGGCAGTTGCTTCAATGCATTTAGGGGTGTTGTCCTGGTCAAGACAATCTCTTGAACTCCAAACTGAATGTCAGAATGCGAAAGAAAAGTGATTTAAGCAATTTTGAGCGTGGCATGGTTATTGGTGCCAGACGGGCCGGTCTGAGTATTTCACAATCTGCTCAGTTACTGGGATTTTCACGCACAACCATTTCTAGGGTTTACAAAGAATGGTGTGAAAAGGGAAAAACATCCAGTATGCGGCAGTCCTGTGGGCGAAAATGCCTTGTTGATGCTAGAGGTCAGAGGAGAATGGGCCGACTGATTCAAGCTGATAGAAGAGCAACTTTGACTGAAATAACAACTCGTTATAACCGAGGTATACAGCAAAGCATTTGTGAAGCCACAACATGCACAACCTTGAGGCGGATGGGCTACAACAGCAGAAGACCCCACCGGGTACCACTCATCTCCACTACAAATAGGAAAAAGAGGCTACAATTTGCATGAGCTCACCAAAATTGGACAGTTGAAGACTGGAAAAATGTTGCCTGGTCTGATGAGTCTCGATTTCTGTTGAGACATTCAGATGGTCAGAATTTGGCATAAACAGAATGAGAACATGGATCCATCATGCCTTGTTACCACTGTGCAGGCTGGTGGTGGTGGTGTAATGGTGTGGGGGATGTTTTCTTGGCACACTTTAGGCCCCTTAATGCCAATTGGGCATCGTTTAAATGCCACAGCCTACCTGAGCATTGTTTCTGACCATGTCCATCCCTTTATGACCACCCATTCTCTGATGGCTACTTCCAGCAGGATAATGCACCATGTCACAAAGCTCGAATCATTTCAAATTGGTTTCTTGAACATGACAATGAGTTCACTGTACTAAAATGGCCTCCACAGTCACCAGATCTCAACCCAATAGAGCATCTTTGGAATGTGGTGGAATGGGAGCTTTGTGCCCTGGATGTGCATCCCACAAATCTCCATCAACTGCAAGATGCTATCCTATCAATATGGGCCAACATTTCTAAAGAATGCTTTCAGCACCTTGTTGAATCAGTGCCACATAGAATTAAGGCAGTTCTGAAGGCAAACACAGTATTAGTATGGTGTTCCTAATAATCACTTTAGGTGAGTGTGTGTGTGTGTATGTATGTATGTATGGTGTTCCTGTATATGTATGTATTATGTATGTATGTATGTATGTGTATGTATGTATGTATGTATGTATGTATGTATGTATGTATGTATGTATGTATGTATGTATGTATATATATATATGTATATATATATATATATATGTATATATATATATATATATATATATAATATAATATAATATAATATAATATAATATAATATAATATAATATGCTTTACAAGTTGTAACAGAATAGACTATCGATTCACATAATCATAAACAGTCATTCCATATTAATCATATAAATGGACGGTAGACATTTGCCCAGTCCGGAAATAGATATGTAATGCAGTTGCAAATCATAGTGCAATTACGAACTGAAAAGAGAGATACAGAACATAATTATTAAGTAAACAAAATCAAAATCAAGTTGAACACAGAACATAAATATTGAGAGAAAAACAGCTGGTAGCATAGGGTTAGGAGTACATTATGACTAATAGTATTAGGTGAACAAGTAAGTTTTGAGTTGTGATTTAAAAACAGAGAGTGAGGTTACAGTCCTTAGTGCCAGTGGTAGAGAGTTCCATAGTTTAGGTACAATGACGGAAAAAGACTTGCTTGATGACAAACAAAATCTGGGTAAGAAGTTCACAACCAGAAGATCGAAGAGATCTAAGCAGTGTTGACAGTAGATCAGAGAAGTAAGGAGGAGCGAGTCCATTGAGTGATTTAAAGGCAAGCAGAAGAATTTTGTAAGTGCGAGATGACACAGGAAGCCAATTGAGGATAAATAAAATTGTGGTAATCTGAGCGGCTCATTTAGTCCGTGCTAATATTCTCACAGCAGAATTTTGAATGTATTGCAAACAGGGGATAGAGTGCAATAGTAATCCGGCCAAAAGAGCATTGAGGCGTGACATAACAAAAGCATGAACTAATGATTCAGCACCTTTTGGGCAAGCATAAGAACAAAGTTGGGTATATACGGCAAAGCTGGAAAAATACAGCTTTGGAAAGTTTACTAATGTATACATCCAGAGTCAGTGAAGGATCAAGTGTAATGCCTAAATTTCTGAACAGTAGATCCTACAATACATTTTAACAGGCATAATTAGGCATGCAAATAACTGAAGGAAATGTCTATTTGCTAAACCAACAAATTTTCATATTCTTTGGATTTCTCTGCCCAATTTATTTGAAAATTTAAAAATGCAACAATATCGGTACTTCGTATCGGCACGTACTAAAGAATAAAAGTATAGGTATCAGACTCATTCTGGAAAAAGTGGTATCGGTGCATTCCTAATTGGTTGTTGTCTGTCTGTCTAGGTTTGTAAATATGATTATGTTGAGGTACACAGTGGTTTGTCCACTGACGCAAAGCTTCATGGGAAGTTCTGTGGCACAGAGAAACCAGAGGCAATCACGTCCCAGCTCAACAGTATGCGTGTTGAGTTCAAATCGGACAACACTGTGTCCAAGAGAGGCTTCAAAGCTCAGTTCTTTTCCGGTGAGCATGAGGATTGATGATTTGCGTTTGTCTTCTGCAACTTTAATCAGCTAATGAACAATATAAAAAAGTTTCGGACGGTCTTGACTTTCTTTTCTGACAGTTTTTGACTCTTTTAAAGAAACATTTTTGGTTCAGTAAAAAAATCCTTCAGAAAGTAATGTCAAGCTGCCCTTCACTGTGTAAATGCGTACATTTACAGTAGTGAATGAAGTACAAAACTGTCAGGTTTCCTTTAATGACCTTCATGAATGTCGTAGACTCTTCTTTCGCTGTTATTTATATAATTGGGCGTATTGTGTCAATCAACGGACTACAGAATAATGCAGTTCCTCTTTTTCTCCGGCAGACATGGATGAGTGTTCTAGGGAGAATGGAGGTTGCCAGCATGAGTGTGTTAACACATTTGGGAGCTACAGCTGTCAGTGTCGCAGCGGCTTTGTGTTACACACCAATAAACACGACTGCAAAGAAGGTTTGGCTTTACGTCACGTTACCAATCATTCTTGTATTAGAGAATGTTAGTGATATGTGAAATAAACTGAAGGCATTCATTTGGCATAAATATGACAAAATTAAGTGCTTCAGCTCTCTGTATTCTTTTTGAACTCATACAGATGCAGAGATTAATGTTTTTTGCAAAGCGCCATTCGTTATTGCTTCAAGGCAGCCTGGAATACACACAAAAACACTTCTCTTTGCTTTTTGTTAACTCTTTAAGCCTGAGGAAAAAAAAAAAAATACTGATAGTATATTAGTAATATATATATATATATATATATATATATATATATATATATATATATATATATATATATATATATATATATATATATATATATATATATATATATATATATATATATATATATATATATATATATATATATATATATATATATATATATATATATATATATATATATATATATATATATATATATATATATATATATATATATATATATATATATATATATATATATATATAATATATATATAAATAAATAAATAAATAAATAAATAAATAAATATAATAAATATAATATATATATATATATATATATTTCACGATTACAAATTAAAATGTATATACAATCTGCTGGGTTAAAAACAACCCAAGTTGGGTTAAAAATGGACTAACCCAGCGATTGGGTTTAACCAGTAAATGAGTTTTTAACCCAGCGGTTGGGTTAAATGTTTGCTTAAAACAACCCAATCGCTAAGTTAGTCCATTTCTAACCCAACTTGGGTTGTTTTAACCCACCATTTTAGAGTATACAAATAAATTAATATCAGTAATAATTTTTTCTTTCAAATAAAAGTTCCCTTGAGGTAATTTTATACAGTTGCAAGGGAAAGTATGTGAACCCCTTGTAGAATCTGAAAATGTGAATAATTTTAACAAAAAAAGAGATCATACAAAATGCATTATTTTTTACATTATTTAGTACTGTCCTGAATAAGATATTTTACATAAAAAAAGTTTACCTATAGACCACAAGACAAATAAATAGCTGAATTTATTAAAATAACCCGCTCAAAAGTTTATGAACCATTGATTCTCGATACTGTGTGTCATTCCCTGGATGATCCATGGCTTTTTTTTTTTTTTTTTTTTTTTTTTTTTTTTTTTTTTTTTTGATGATGGTTGTTCTTGAGTCCCTTATTTGTCTTGAGCAGTTAAACTGCCCAATGTTCTTCAGAAAAATCCTCCAGGTCTTGCACATTCTTCAGTTTTCCAGCATCTTTTGCATATTTGAACCTTCTACAGCAGTGACTGTATGATTTTGAGATCCATCTTTTCACACTGAGGACGATTGAGGGACTCAGACACAACTATAAAAAAAAAAAAATAATAAATTTAAAAAAAAAGGTTCAAACATTCACTGATGCTCCAGAAGGAAACATGACACATGAAGAGCTGGGGGTGAAACCTTTTGAACAGGAGGATGATGTCCAAATTTTTCTTATTTTGTTTAAATATGATTTTTTTTTTTCATGTAGTACTGCCCTTCGGAAGCAACAGAAGATACTTGCATGTTTCCCGGAAGACGAATTAAGTACAATTTACCTTGATCTTCAAATTCAATACGTTTTCACCCCCGGCTCTTAATGCATCGTGTGTCCTTCTGGAGCATCAGTGAATGTTTGAAGCTTTTTTTATTAGTTGTATTTGAGTCCCTCACTTGTCCTCAGTGTGAAAAGATGGATCTCATAATCATACAGTCATTGCCATGAGGATTCACAATAATCATCTATGCCCTGGTTTTGTGTTCTAGTGGGCTGTGATCAAGCCATTACCAGTGTTTCCGGTATCATCACAAGTCCAAACTGGCCTGATAAATACCCCAGCAAGAAGGCCTGCACATGGACCCTATCCACCACCCCAGGCCACCGCATTAAACTTGTACTTGCATCATTCGGCCTGACAAAATGAGTGTTTAAAGATACAGTATACACTAGTAAACCATTCCACCAGCTCTGTTTGTGTGGTGATTAATCCAAATTGTATTCTCTCCCATAGGCTTTTGAAGAGATTAACATGGAGGCTCATCAGGAGTGTGCATATGACCACTTGGAGATATATGATGGCCAAAATGGCAGAGCGACCAGTTTTGGCCGCTTTTGTGGGAGCAAAAAACCATTGCCGGTCGTTTCTAGTGGTAACACCATGTTCCTGCGGTTCTTCTCGGATAACTCGGTACAGAAAAGGGGTTTTAAAGCCTCTCATTCAGCAGGTATTTCTTTCTTTGAGTAATCCAGAGGTTCTCAATGAACGTTTGATTTTGGTTACCGATAATCGTCCTTGTTCTCAGAGTGTGGCGGTAGTCTGAAGGCGGAGATAAAGACCAAGGATTTGTATTCCCACGCTCAGTTTGGTGACAACAACTACCCCGGAGCTTCAGACTGCCAATGGGTGATCTCAGCAGAGAAGGGCTATGGGGTGGAGCTCATCTTCCACACCTTTGAGATTGAGGAGGAAGCTGACTGCGGTTATGATTACGTGGAGCTCTTTGATGGCGCAGATGTCAAAGCACCCAGGCTGGGACGCTACTGTGGGTCTGGGGTAAGCTTAAGATTTTTGTTAAACCAACAAAAGCACATACATCTATACATTTCACAGGGCAAGAATATATCAATTTGATCCTTTATAGCCGCCTGAGGAGATCTACTCAGCTGGGGATGCCATTGTCATCAAATTTCACTCGGACGACACCATCAACAAGAAAGGTTTCCATGTTCGGTACACAAGCACCAAGTTCCAGGACACCCTGCACACTAGTAAGTGAGTTCCTCATGACAGAAGAGCTTGGAAAACATATCAGCTAGGGGCCTCTGATATACCTCCTGTGCACCTTTTATTATTGTTGCCACCCGGGGTCCATTGATTCCCTCCCCTCCAGACTGCACAGAGGAAGTCCTAATGGTGCCAAAACCATATGTAGCCTTTCAGCTATAAAAAGCAGACATGACAAGCTTAATGTAGGGATATGGCTTAATGTAGGGACTTTTTCCGTCGTACTTCAAAGGATCCATTGAAAATTCTAGGAAATGGAACATCAGACCGGCAGATATTATCAGTAATGAAGGCTTTGTTGATTTACAACGGAGGGAAAAGAATTGGATCTAAAATGCTCCTGATGCACTTTTGCCTCCCAGAGATCTCTTCCATTCCTCGAAGGCCATAGCATCTAAAAGACTTTTAGATTATTATTTTATTATAAAAAATGTAATCATAATTCTTTATTGCCACAAATCTAGGTTGGTGGTAATTTGAGTTTGGAAATGTATAAAATATCATTCAATGATGATTACAAAGATTATATTTTTTGTAAAAAGCAATTCTAACACTATTCCTTATGTGAGAGTTGTGTGTGATTATTCATACTGCTGAACTTAAATTATATTAGTAGAAATAGATCTGGTGCAACTGTACCAACTGTGCATGGAATAAAGTAACAAAGCAACAATGAAGAGGGATCCAGATCATCCAGCAACACTTGTGGTGAAGGGAATACCAACATGTTTCAGCGACCACATTCCGCTCCAACGGCTTTTAGCCCCATCCTGCTTCATACTACAATAACATGTAATAAATCTTTTAATACATTAGCTCATCCATGAATGAGCTGGATGAGCTGATGTATTAAACTCCCATGATTTCATGAAATCAATGCGTCATCATTCTACACCTTTGTTTTGAATAAGTGACCTCTTGTGACAAAAATTACATAGTGTGCCTTTAAATTGTTTGGCATATGAAATTGTCCATCTGAAGCAATGAACTGTAAGACAAAATGTTAATGTGACTAATAAACATAATTGAGATGAAGTTTTTGTTATTTTTTTATTGCTTTTTTGACTGTGTATAAAATGAGCTAGGATCGTCAATGAGTAGTGTATGAGTTAAAACATGATCTTTTGAAGTCTGCAGTGAGCTAAAAAACAACTTAGTTTGTTTATCTTTATGGTTTGTTAATCTTTTCTGGTCTACCTAGCCTGGTCAGGCTGGTCTGCTGGCTAGTTTTATAGGGAGTTTTGGACACTTTTCAGCTGGTCAGACCATTTAATTCTTAATATAGCATGGCCTCAAATGTATTTGTTGCTTTTATGGGACATTTAATACATAATAAAAAATAAATTAATGACCATTTTGAATTGTGAATAATTTTATTTTTATCATTGTATTCAGCAAACATCATTAAATGCTATCCTTCCACTGGAAGATCTGTCCCTCGCAGTCACACGTAAACTATTTCTATGTTTTTCTATGCGTGATGCGCAGTGATACTTACAAAACTAGGCTAACTTCGTATCCTACAATTTAGCACAGCAGGGGGGTATTCCAGAAAGCAAGGTTAACTTAATATCACATATACTCGGTTGAGTAACCAAAACCTTGCTTACTCGAGGTATGCTGGTTCCAAAAATGTGTCTGTGAGTAAGTTCAGAGATTAACATACAAGACATACCGATTAACACACAAGACATTCTCAACAGAGCGACGAATCGATGATTCACCATGGAAAGTGTAAGGTCCATCCGTTAGCCCAAGGACGGAATCTAACGGCCTGGTCGAAGGACTTCTGCGTGTCTGCCTTCTCAGCACTTCTGTTGGATTCACTTAATTTATGACCATCGAATTTTAAATCTGACTCCATGAATAATTTGATCTGACTCCAATTCTTTGTAACTTTGTTACATTTGTTACATTTGTAACTTAACAGCTGATCATAAGTTTAGTTGTGATTTAATTTAGATCTTTGATTTCTCTTAGTATCTCTTAATTTCAAATACTCGTTCCTCCATGGGACCCGGAGTCGCTCAGAGGATAATGCTCACGATTAATTACATTACCTCACGGACGCAAATTAGTCAGTTCTGATATTAGTCAGAGGATTACAGAGTGAACTATTTTACCTTTAAGTGAGTCGCACATGCTTACTCATAACAGAAAGTGTAATTTTAGCAATAGTCACGAAAGCTGCAACTTGTTAATAACAGTGACAGCCAGAAATCAGATTGCCCCTCATGCTTAGCGCCATGCTCCGGTCATGGGGTCCTCGGTATGAATTTGCCCTGACAGAAAGATTTACGGAAACTCCTACAAACTCCTCATGCGACACTACTTGAGTAATGACTTAAGAAAAATACAGAATAAATCAAGATTAACATTTATTTTGGCCAGACAGAACTTAAAGAACATAATTAAACATGAATCCATGGTACACAACTTTCAGCATAAAATACAATTAAGTAATATGAAAATAGTTTCAAAGAGTCATATCTGGCACAATACATACAGTGTGTGTGCGTGTCTCTTATGACACTGACACAACACTGCATGGGGCTTCTGTCTACAGAATGTTCCCAAATGGCAGCCCCTGCTACCCTTCCTTAAATACCCAGACCAGAACAAAGGGTTGTAACTATTTGCAACACAAACACCTAGTTTGGGGAGAAGATCAGATATCTTTGGAGAGACCACTCAAAAAAGGAGAACACAATTCTCATATGTTTCAATCTTTCACCCTACCAGTGACTTCAGTGATGTTGAGACCATTTTACCAATCGCACTATGACCTTTAAAAGACACCAGACATGAAAGGGATAAAACAATAGATTCACAAGATAAATCATATGTAGTATATCTGCATTCTGGAACTTGAATCAGGGGAAGGGGAAAGGGAGGTAGAGAGGGGGAGAGGGTTTTGGTCAGGGCGGTGTCCTACAGTTTCTCTGTGAGATCTTCTCTTCAGATTGAGTTTTATTGTTTTAATGCAGCGTGTTGGATCTCAGCTTTTGTCTTAGCAGTAAAACCGGTCCTTACAAAAGTCTTCTTTTGTTTAATGGCGATTTACATTACCTACTTAGTGCACATCACCACCTATTTGGTAGTTGTGGAATAATTTTTTCAATCTTTGTTTTATAAGTAATCTTTATTCACTGAAAATAAGGATTATATTGTTAGTTTGATGCTAATTCATTGAATGCAGAATCATGTGTAAGATGACAAAATAATAAATATATTTGAATTAACATTTAAACATTACCTTGTTATAATAGTGCTTTAGAATTTATATATAATATTGTAATATTAGATTACTTTTCTATATATTACATAACTGTAACTATATAACACATTTATTTATATTAATATAACTATATTAATAATATTACACACATCTGAATACTTAAGCAAGCTAACCCTGGAACATAACCTGCTATGGCTACTTGCACACCCTGAAAGTTACCTCTGTTTTTGGAACCGGAAGTTGAGGTTATTCACTCACTTAAACATAGCCAGGTATGTCACGTAAACCTGCTTTCTACAATACACCCCTGGAATGCTGTGTTCATACCATTATCCAGATCCGGAACTAGCTTTTAAAAACAACAACAAAAACAATGTCTAGTTGTAGAAAAGTTCATTTTCTCCAAACTGACATGCATGATTATTTAACACCATTTTTCACCCTGTAATTATAGAGTCTTTTATCACCACATTCATAGCTAAGACTTGAGTTGCCCAAGTAGGACCCTACAGGGCAAAATAAGCCAGATCAGTTTTTCATTGTAAGTCTGAATGACTTCATGAGTCATGACTCATGCCACATGTTGCTTCAGTCATTGTGTCTAATAACTTTAAAGGTGGAACTCGAAGAGCTTTGGTGTAGGCCTAATTATGTTTAATTGCTGCTCCCAGAAAACTAGACCGCATGCCGGCATGGATACTACGCCTTTCCCTTTCTTTGTTGGCTTACACAGTCACAGGGGTGTCCAATCCTGTTCCTGGAGGGCCATTATTCTGCTAAATTTAGCTTTAACACCCATTAAAACACCCGAACCAGCTAATCAAGGTCTTACTCGAAACTTTCAGTCAGTGTGGACACCCCTGAGGTAACGCAACAACAGTACAATTACACCTCCTCGTGGTTAGCAATGGTAATTGCATTGATCATATGAAGTCATGAGGCAGAAAAGAATATGTTTACCAGACAGTAAAATTAAGCAAAACATTTAGTTTTTGTTTTTTAATTAATTTCTTCCAGAGATTGTACATGTTTGTATTAAAAATGATAAAATAATTAGGCATATAGACTTTAGGCCATAACTAGAGTGCACATTACCCTATCACTTTCTTGTTTTATTCACATGTGTATAGTTTCTCTTTCTCAGCAGGATTTGTATATGGACCATGCTTCATGCATGGAAGTCTAGTTTTATGCCGATATAAGCATAATTGCACTGGTGGCACTAACATCAATAGACTCTATTTTGCTGTTTATACAGAATTGAGCTGTGACATCAAAGGCAGCAGATGGGGGAGACAGCATGTCCATTTTCACGCTTTTAAGGTCCTTTGGAAAAGGACCAGTCACTGGTTAAATATATACTATAATATACTGAAATCATTTTGATGATGTTGCTCGTAAAAAAAAAAAAAAATATATATATATATGTTGGCAACAGACAAAATATAGGCTACAGATGATTTTGAATGGATGTCGATGAAAAAATACTTTTTGGTCCCAGAATGGTGTACTATCCTGACCAGCCAAATCTTCACTCATTCCTTTGTTTATAAAATCTAGGAATAGCACAGAAATGTGTATTTATATAAAGGCATATCTGTCAGGGTATCTTATGCTTGGTAGTCCAAAATAAAATCGCTTACAGCAGCATTAAAGTGAGAAAGGGTCATAAGCCATGGGGTCTAACCATTTTTTAAAGATTTGGTTTCATTTTCCATGTGCCTCCACTGACCCGCTGTAATATTAAGACGGTATAGCATAAATGCGTTTGCAAAATATTCTCTAAAATATTGTAAAATATCCAGGTCCAGCCTAGTGTTATATATAAAAAAGAAATATTAATATTATGAAATATGAAACGTATGAATATTAAAAGCTAAAATTCAGATTTTAGGTAGGAACACCTTAAGAGGCTCATTTTCATGCACTTTATCCAGGAAGCCCAGGTTAAAATAAGGGTAGAGGGTCTCAGTGAAGGTGTCCTTGAAGGTGTAGAGGTGTGTCATGCTCTCAGCATTGTAGAAGGACACCAGGCCTCTTTTGTAGTCCAGATACACACCGATCCTTGCCAGTGGCTCCTCCGAGGCCAGTAATGTTGGTGGAGACGTCCCGGCCATATATTGAACGCCATACGACAGTGAGAGCGTCCAGAAGCCGTTGGCAGGCATGGTATTGATGACGCCTTTTCTCGTGACGGATTCACGAGCGACTCCTACGGTCCACACGGTGCTGCTGTACACCTCCACCTCCCAGTAGTGGCGGCCTTTAGTGAATCCTTGACTGCCCATGAGAGACAGGGCGGCGTTGAAGCGCTGTGGGTTGTCCTGCACCGCGTTGTTGAAGGTCTGGTAGCGCACACACGTGAGCGAAGATGTAAGACTGAGCCACGGGTTGGCCGTTATGGAGTTAAATGTGATGGCTGAGGGAACTAGAACAATGTAGGAGAGAAATGTTAGTCCATGATATAGTGATTACATTAAAGGGATACTTCAGCGATTAGCATTAAGCTTTGTATCAGTAGAAATCTGGTGGTATATTCTAATGATCGTGAGGATTTTTTGGTCAGAGACTAAAGACTACAGTCAGTAGGAGTTAGTGCCGCATGTTATCACCCCACCCACAGGGGTGGGATCTCACTCACAGCACTCGGCTTGATATTGGTTAATTATATTGGTATATTATAAATCCAGATGTCATACAAGACTTTTTTTTGCAACAATATCTTGCTTTATCTTGTAGTTTTACATATAATCACATTAATGATGTTAATAAACAAATCAGGCAATGCACTGGCAATTTAGTAATATCCCAGCAGTTGTGGTCTTGAAAATTAAAAAATTGACCAGAAGTATGTAGGAGGGCGGAGGCAGAATAGTTTTGACTGGTCTTGAAACAAAATCCAGAGTCCTCAGTCTGAGACCAAGACAAGACCGAGTACAAATGTGGTCGAGACCGAGACAAGACCAAGACCGTCAAAAAATGGTCTTAAGACCGGTCACAAGAACATGACCTGTCTCGAGTACTACAACTGCAGAAGAGGAAGTTAAGCAGCGCCCTCTGTTGGACACCATTATCCATTCAACAACTATAAAGGATGAGCCTACTTAGCGATCATGCACCGATCACGCAAACGGACAGCCAATCAAAACACAGCATCGGTCGGGTGCTCGTGCACAGAACTGTTTAGTTTGTTTTCGCTCATCATAGAGAGATGGTCCGTGTGTTGTTTCCTCCAAATTCCCCTCAGAGTTGTATGCGTCAATGATAAAAAGTAAGTGTTTACCTATGTTACTGCTGAATAAGATTATTTACAGAGATGTCCATAATGTAAGCTGATGCACAGAAGACCCGCTGCTGTGCGCGAGCGAATGTAAACATAAGCAATTTAAACATAGTATGTATAACGTTATTCAGAATCGTCTTATGTGAACATGTTAATGCCATTGTAATTTCAAATGATAGTTAGTTTGTAAGCGTGATTAATCTGTCAAATGTACAGTTAATGTATATTTACCTGGCCATATGTGTATTTGAGTCATAGTTTAAGGATGCACAGTATATAGTATTACAGTGCTATGTACAGCTTTTCATCTGTAACGTTATCTGGCCATTTATATGTGGCAATGGTATCCTGTTTATTCTAGATTCACTTAATTTATGTAATTTATTTCTCCTTTCCTTTGTTTAGACCACACACACACACACACACACACACCAATGTAAGCGGTAAACATGATGGACATTAAAGATATTTCAATGGGGTTCCTGTCTCCGTGTCCTTACCGACACACCATGGCGATGACCAAATCTACCTAAAACCAGTCCACCTTCATTACTACAACACTATCTGTGAATATTGATCATTTTCCAGTATCTGTTTCTAAACAGGTTAAACGGTGGGTGTCATCTTTGACAGTACTTTATTATTCGAAGCACATATAAACAGTGTCATTTGCTCTGCATATTTCCTAATTCGTAATATCAACTTTATTCAGCTCTCCTAGTAAAGCGCACTGTGATTCTTGTTTATGCTGTAGTCACTTCCTATATTGATTACTGGAACACTCTTTTTTTTTTTAATGACCTGACTCAACACATTACTCCCATATTACATCACTTGCATTGGCTCCCGATTAAATATCATATTGATACTTACAAGGCACTCAATAATCTTACCCCTTCATACTAATCTGACCTTCTTCATATCTACACTTCTACTCGTATTTTAAGATCATCTTCTGCACTCACACTTCCTCGAACTTGCACAACTTCTATGCCTTTTAGTCTTTAGTCAAGCAACGCCTTAATGTTGATTGTTTTATTGTGGTCCTTGATAGTTATTTTAGGTGTCCTTGAGTGTCACCTAAAATAAGTGTCACCACTGTCATGTTAGGTGTCTACAAACCCGATTCCAAAAAAGTTGGGACACTGTACAAATTGTGAATAATAAAAGGAATGCAATAATTTACAAATCTCATAAACTTATATTTTATTCACAATAGAATATAGATAACATATGAATTGTTGAAAGTGAGACATTTTGAAATGTCATGCCAAATACTGGCTCATTTTGGATTTCATGAGAGCTACACATTCCAAAAAAGTTGGGACAGGTAGCAATAAGAGGCCGGAAAAGTTAAATGTACATATAAGCAACAGCTGGAGGACCAATTTACAACTTATTAGGTCAATTGGCAACATGATTGGGTATAAAAAGAGCCTCTCAGAGTGGCAGTGTCTCTCAGAAGTCAAGATGGGCAGAGGATCACCAGTTCCCCCAATGCTGCGGCCAAAAGGGTCAAGGCCGGAAAACCATACTGGATGCCCATGATCTTCGGGCCCTTAGACGGCACTGCATCACATACAGGAATGCTACTGTAATGGAAATCACAACATGGGCTCAGGAATACTTCCAGAAAACATTGTCGGTAAACACAATCCACCGTGCCATTCGCCGTTGCCGGCTAAAACTCTATAGGTCAAAAAAGAAGCCATATCTAAACATGATCCAGAAGCGCAGGCGTTTTCTCTGGGCCAAGGCTCATTTAAAATGGACTGTGGCAAAGTGGAAAACTGTTCTGTGGTCAGACGAATCAAAATTTGAAGTTCTTTTTGGAACACTGGGACGCCATGTCATCCAGACTAAAGAGGACAAGGACAACCCAAGTTGTTCTCAGCGCTCAGTTCAGAAGCCTGCATTTCTGATGGGATGGGGTTGCATGAGTGCGTGTGGCATGGGCAGTTTACACATCTGGAAAGGCACCATCAATGCTGAAAGGTATATCCAAGTTCTAGAATAACATATGCTCCCATCCAGACGTCGTCTCTTTCAGGGAAGACCTTGCATTTTCCAACATGACAATGCCAGACCACATACTGCATCAATTACAACATCATGGCTGCATAGAAGAAGGATCCGGGTACTGAAATGGCTAGCCTGCAGTCCAGATCTTTCACCCATAGAAAACATCTGGCGCATCATAAAGAGGAAGATGCGACAAAGAAGACCTAAGACAGTTGAGCAACTAGAAGCCTGTATTAGACAAGAATGGGACAACATTCCTATTCCTAAACTTGAGCAACTTGTCTCCTCAGTCCCCAGACGTTTGCAGACTGTTATAAAAAGAAGAGGGGATGCCACACAGTGGGAAACATGTCCCAACTTGTCCCAACCTTTTTGAGTTGTGTTGATGCCATGAAATTTAAAATCATAACATATTGAAATTTGAAACTGTTTTTATTCACAATTGTACAGTGTCCCAACTTTTTTGGAATCGGGTTTGTATGTATAATAATAATACACATAACTATGTGAAAATGCATATATTTTATTTAGGATCATTCTCAAACCTGGATAGATGCTTCCCTTCAGTGACTTCCACACTCTGTACTGTAGGGGCCCGGCGAAGCGGCCCTCACACAGGCTGGGCGGTGTCAGTGCCTGCCTCTCGAACTTTAGTGGCTGCCTGCTTGAAACAACAAAAGCCCAGACGCAAAAACAATTCAAGCACTTCCTCATGAAAATATTAGTGAACACATTAAATGTAACAGATCCATAGAGGCCACTCACCTTTGAAGCAGGCCCTTTATACTCTGCAAAAAAGACAGGAAAAGGGAGCTTGATGAAATTGGCTCAGTTCGAGAGGCAGGGGCAGGAGTTTTCCACATGAGATCAGTGTTTAAAACTAAGCTACACCTAATTTTTTCATCCGAGACTCTGGAAAATCCCCTTGTGCTGCACTAATGGCATTATCTTCCTATTGCAAGGATGAGATCATTAGATTGCTTACTGTGTTGACCAGACCCAAGTGACATCCCACAGAGGTTTTGTTAACAGTTGACCATTGAAATGATAATTTTGGATATAATGAATAATATTTTATACAGATGCACCGATGTTTCAGCCAGTAATCTGTATCGGGCAATACAAGCTACTTTTTTCACTGTCGGCCATCAGCCGATTGTTTAAAAACAGCCGATGATTAGGGACGATGATATCATGTCAATCAAAAAGGTGCGGAAAAACGTGTCCGACTGCAACACAGATAACACACGTACATCTCAGGGACATCTATTTGATGTGCGGGTTTACATCTGGAAGACGTATTTTTTAGAGTGTCTGCTCATCTGCAATACGTCTATAGGTCCTTTCCTGTCAGATGTCAAATAGATGTTTAAATAATGTCTTAATTTTTATGTTTTAGAATGTATGTAAAACTGACATCTTAATGTATGTAAAACAAGTTATATCTTGAAAAGCATGCATGAATATCAAAAGGTATGTTGAAAGATACAGTATAATTTACTGAAATCTGTTTTATGACTCATGTAATCACCCAATCAGTGTTTCAACCGCGGAAAGACATCAGTAAAACAGCTTGTAAACAACAGGTCACTTAAACTGTATTTAGCCTACCTCATGAAAGTCATCCGATGTTCACAGTTTGCTAGTTAGCAATAAAGAAACACTAGAGAGGAGCTTCCTTACTGTTCATTATATATGTAGCCTATGCTTGAATAAATTTGTCATGAAGCGATATTATTGTGTACCAAATAAGAGTGTTCTCTGTATAGTTAGCAGCATTATTTGGGAGAGGTTTCTTTTTTCAAGAAAAATCTATCAGTATCGGCATTAGCCGATGTCATTTTGAATAACCGGCTATCGGTATCGGCTGAGAAATATAGTATCGGTGCATCTCTAATATTTTATTTGCTATTATTATATGTAAAAATAATAATGTAAATGTTATTTAAATAGGTAAAAATAAAATGTAAATGTTTAATATTATAATATGTATATATATATATATATATATATATATATATATATATATATATATATATATATATATATATATATATATATATATATATATATATATATATATATATATATATATATATATATATATATATATATATATATATATATATATATATATATATATATATATATATATATATATATATATATATATATATATATATATATATATATATATATATATATATATATATATATATATATATATATGTATGTATGTGTATATTATAATTATTATAATATTTGGTTTTAACAAATTATATTTATTTGTATGTAAAATATTCACATTTATTAAAAGACTATACATTATATATTATAATTATTTCATTATTTTTATATATGTATGCATTTATTTTTATATGTATAATTACTAAATATAGTTATAATTGTAATAATGTAATTCAATTATATGATATATAATTAAATAATTGATTAAATAATTCATTATTGTGTGTGTGTGTGTGTGTATATGTATATATATATCATATATATATATATATATATATATATATATATATATATATATATATATATATATATATATATATTCATTTTAATAAAAATAGCTGTATAATATAACTATAAAATATTTATAAAAAAATTGATCTCAAGAATCAGTTTATATTTTATAATGCAATTAACATTCTGTCTATCTTTTAAAGGTTTGTTCACAGCTAATCTCTGACAGCAGGTGATTCTTACTCCGCTGCAGTTTCCAACTGTATCTGGCAGCAGATCACAAGCTTTACTGTCTGCACATCCATTTCCAACAGTCTGACACTCAAATTACGATTCTAATCATCACCACCTCCCACTGGAAATAAATGTCTTTGGTGCTGCAAATATCTGTAAGTGTGAACGCGTGGCGGACTGTGCACTCACCCTGAGTAGCGTGTAAGGATCCTGTTCGCTGAGTTTGTCCTCGATATCATTCATAGCTCTGCGCAGACGTGATATCTCCACACTGAGCAGGGCCTTGTGTTCGTCCAGCCTTATCAGCTCCCGCCGTTCCTCCGTCTTCAGCTTGACCTGCAGGAGTTTCTCTTCCTGGTACAGGAACTGATGGAGCTCGCTGAACTGTGCCTCGATTCTCTGCTTCAGATCTGCAGTGTGCTCCTGGGTTCAAAAGCAGTACTATTTGAGGTAAGGTTTTCCCTCAGAGGTGGAATGCCGTATTTGGCATTTGCAACTAAAGCTTGCGTGAAAGGCTTTATTGGAAATTGTACTGACTATTTTGAAATTGACTGAATAGTGAAAAGCACAATGGAGCCAGAATTGTTTTTCTTCCATTTTCCCCCAAATATTTTGGTAGGTCTTAAAGGGATAGTTCACCCAAAACCTGTCTGAATTTCTTTCTTCTGCTGAATGAAGATATTTTGAAGAATGTCGGTACCAAAAAGTTGACATATGGAAGTCGTGGCTACCGTAAACTATTTGGTTCACCCTTGTTCCAAAACTTTGCTCTTAAAAATAAAGGTTCCAAAAGGGGGTTTTCTTAGTGATGCCATTGAAGAACAATTTTTGGTTCCTTGAAAATTTTTCAATGAGCAGTTCTTAAAGAAACTATTTTTTTCCATAGTGTGAAGAACATTGTATCTGAAGAACTATTTTCCACAATAAAGAAACTTTTGTGCAATGGAAAGGTTCTATGGATATTAAAGGTTCTTCATGGAACTATCAATGCCAATAAAGAACTATTTTTTAGAGTGTGTATGCTTGTCTTGCTTCTGCACAAAAGTGTTCTTGGTCCATAAAATTAAAATCAATGGGGTACAATGTTGTTTTGATGTCAAATACTGTATCTTCAAAAGTTTTGGAATGACATGAAGGTGAGTAAATGATGGCAGACTTGTCATTTTGTGAGAACTATTAATTTAAGAAAGTAACTGAATTTGTATTATTTTAACCTATTTACTTACTACTAACTGGAAAGTGTCACTTAATTTAGATCAGGTCCAGGGTTATTATGGTTAACTAAAACTAAAATCATAATTAAAAAATGTTAACTAAAATGAAGTGAAATATAAACTTAAACTTAGTCAGAAATTCTAATTTTCATTGAACTTAATATACTAAAATAACCAAACCAAAAAAATTATTAAAACTGTAAGACCGAAAGATATAAAATTGATAAAAACAAAATTACAAAAATATTAACTAAAATTAAAATGAAAAAAAAAAAAAAAAAAAAAAAAAAAAAAACCTAATTCAAAATATTAATAAAAACTAAAGGCTACTAGCATCTCATAATAAATTAACACTGAATCAGGTTAGGTTTAGGAATCATTACCAATGCTTTCTAGGGAGAGAATGTGCAGGAGTTAGTTTCTTCTTACCTTGAGTTTCTTCACCTCCTTTTCAGTCTCTCTCTCACACTCCAGAGCAGTGTTGAGCTCTTTTTGAAGGGCAGCTGCAGAAGTGGTTAGAGAAGCCTGTTCAACACAAAAACAATGACCTTTTTTTATCTCTGAACTGAAGAAGTTATAAAATAAGAGACAAATTGTCTTTGATTCTTACCCGATATCTCTTCTGAGCATCTTGCACGCACACAAGCGTATGCGCCCGGTGGTCCTGAGAGATCCCGCACACTAGACACACCAGCTCCTGGTCTTCCTCACAATACAGTTTCAGCTCTTCTCTGTGTCGGTTGCAAAGTGGGGTCAGAGGAACCATGTCTGCTGACAACCCGGTCAGCCGCCCCCCACTTTCCTCGATCCCCTGGCAGTAGCTCTCCACGATGTTGGCCACAATGCGGTTGGGTCTGTAGCTCTGGCCAGGGAAGACTTTCCTGCACTGAGGACAGGATCCAGACCCACACTGGCCTTTGCTGCGAGGGCTGTTCCAGTAACTCGTAATACAGGCCTCGCAGAAAGTGTGGTCGCAGGGCAAGGAAACCGGGTGCTTGAACAGGTCCAGGCAGATGGAGCAGGTGAGGTCCCTGCTCAGGCGCTGTGCGGAGCTCTTGGACACTCGAGGACTGATTTCAGCCCTCAGCTTTTGCTTGTCCATTTTGTCCTGGGTGGGAAGATTGTTGGACATCTAGTCTTCAGTGGTGTTCTTCTCTGGCTCTCTCAGAGCTCTGGCCCTGTCTTTCCTGTTGACTGTGAGAAAGGATAGGGGGAGCTGAGGGGGCGGCTCTTGTCTCAGGCTTGATCCTGCCGAAAGTTGGCTGGAGTTGCATTTCCCCTCTGCTTTCCCTCAACATGACGTCAGATCTACAGCCAGGAAACCAAGAGCCTATAGAGCCCATGGACTGTTTATTTTTTGAGAAAGCCTCTTCTAGATTGGTCCTATGAAATCTAGTATAAGAAAGTTTATTGCACACATACAGTTCTGGTATTTATCCAAAACCTTTTAATCCCCTCCATCTGACTGTGCATATGTCAGCACTAAAAACGTTGTGATTAAAACCAGATGTGCCCTACTTTTCCCCCACTCTTTCTTTTTAAAACTTCATGCATGAAGGATGAGAACAGCTCATTTTCAGATGCATATAAAGCTAATTGTCTGCAGCATCATTATATTTTATCACATTTTTGTCTCACAACTTCCATTTACTTTTTTAATAATTTATTTTATTTCTCACATTTTCTGATATATCATTATGTTTATCAAAGTTCTCTCACAATTCCCACCCAATTACTACCATTATGTTTAGTTTAGTTCTTGGACTTTTAATTTGTTTTCAATCATGTTTCTTTGTTCAGATTCGCGCCACTCATCTGTTCCCTTAGTTCATATGTATCAGCTGTGTGTAATTAATCATCCTCGTTTGTGTTCACTGCTTAACTTGTTCCTTCTCCTGCACTCCTTGACCAGTTACTGTTATGTTAAAGTGTGTTGTACTGTTGCCTGTTTTTGGATTATCTGAGATTAAACTACGTTTGGAACTGTATTAGCCTGTCTTTGTCTTCCTGCCTGCACACACCCATGACAGATGACCGGACCAAATATGGATTTCGCAGCAAGGTTTAAAGCAATAATCAAGCAATAATCAAGCAATAATTAACAGGTGATTGCGGCGTTTTTCCGTCTCGCCATCACCTGCCCTTATGACGATGAGACCCTGAAGTCAGTGTTCTGGATCGGGGCAAATTACCATCACCCCGTGGACCTCCCAGACATTACTGGACTGAGCTGGAGAGAAGCTATAATCCGGTGTCTGGAGAGCGTTGCCTATGGTTCCATCTGCCGAGTCTCCGTTGGTCATCCCTCAGATGCCGTCAGTCACCGCTACACCATCTTGGCTCCTCCCCTCCTCGACTCTGCCATTGTCTGTCTGCACTGGGGAGCTCTGGGTCTGTGCCATCGGCCAACCACCATCATCACCGCCAGGGGATCGTCGTGCCACCATCATCATCCCTTGGTCTCATCATCCTGCCATCACCATCTCTTAGCCACATCCTGCCACCATCCCTTCTCTTCTGCCTCCTTGCATCGTTTCGCCGCCATCTCATCCCCCTCCCGAACTTCCTCCATCGGAGTGAGTTACTATGTTACAGTGCGAGGTTGTGCCTTGTCGGGGCTTTGTCAAAATTGTGTTTAGTTCATGGACTTTCGGTTTGTATTCATTTGTCACGCGTTTCTTAGTTCAGATTCCCGCCACTCATCTCTTCCCTTAGTTCATATGTGTCAGCTGTGTAATTAATCATCCTTGTTTGTGTTCACTACTTAAGTTTATATAGCACTTTTAAGTCCAGTTGTTTCAAAGCAGCTTCACAGTGTTAACAGGAAAATAATGCAACAGAATTTGTACAGCCGTTCTGGTGAAACGGTGATGTCATCCGGCTAATTTCAAGTATCATATAGCGTCAATGCGGGCAGATCGGTAATATAGATGAAATTTAGGTGTCCCCAACTGAGCAAGCCAAAAGCCAGAGGCAACGGTGGCAAGGAACCAAAACTCCTTCAGGACCAGAATGGAGAAAAAAACCTTGGGAGAAACCAGGCTCAGTCGGGGTGCCAGTTCTCCTCTGGCCGACGAACAGTATATGATTATAATTCTGGCAACATTGCAGGTCTTAAGTCATATTAGGCAAATAGATATTCGTAAGTTGTTCCTTATCCTGCACTCCTTGTCCAGTCACCATTATGATAAAGTGTGTTGTGCTATTGCTGTCTGCCTGTCTTTGGATTATTTGAGATTAAACTACATTTGGAACTGTATTAGCCTGTCTTCGTCTTCCTGCACGCACCTGTGCTTTAATATTTAATTTTTAAATATAAAACTAATTTTCTGATAATCATTATAATTATCAAAGTTTTGTCTTACAACTTCCACCCAAATACGTTTTTCGATGCATCATTATTTATCAAAGTGTTAATTACCATGTACTTACTATAATTAGGGCAAGGATCAGAGTTTGATTTAGGGTTAGTTGCATGTTATGCATAATTTACTGTTATTACTACAGTAATATATGTAAAAAGGAAACTGTAAAATAAAGTTACCAATTTTTCAAAGTTAGCATTTGAGGATGACTGCTGAGACAGTTCATCCTGTTGAAAATGTTGTTGTGGTCTGCACATGCCTGCACAAGTGGCTTGTGTTACTGTAACTCAAGGGAATACAAGCCCAAAAGAAAGAGCTAGATTTTAACTCCCCACGTTCCTCAAAACTGCTCGGCCTCCGCTTCCTTCCTGTTCATTCAGTATTGTTGAATATCCTGCCTCTCTTCAAATTTCTTAGAGGAAAAAAAAAAGAGATGGAGCTACATCTATAATTTAATGCAGTGAAGAATAGCCAAACGGATGTTTGAATGAACATAGTTGTGGAGTGTCCCTTGGGAAACACATGGTCAGTCTTGAGGGCTCAGAGTGACTCAGAAAGTTTAGGTCAACTCTGCAGTGGTGGTATCTCAATCTTCACAGGAAACTTGGCAGTCACGATAGGGGCTTTTAAATAAGACTCTTTTACAGTTGTTTACTAGCATTGGGGAATTCCACCCCACCTCAGTTGGGTGGGTTTAAGAGTTTGGTGGGAAAAGTGAGATGAGAAACCCACACTAGGAACCAGCTGGTAAGCCCTGCGGTTGAGGATTCTGCCTGCAAGATGGCAGAAGGAGCAAACTGCTCTCTGATTCGTGCAAACGCTGTGAGTCACTGCATGTAGCCTCATGTGAGTTTCAGTGCATGAGTCAACATTTGATCCCATTCCACAAACATCATCATGCACACCTGAAAAGATGTCCCCTAACTCTGAATTTGTTAGAACATGCTATGGAGGAATGCTTATACAGAATTCAAAGTCACGCTATAGATTGCTTCCAGTAATTAATCCAGAAAACTGCAAAAGAATAGCTGCCCTGACATGTCCCACAGTGGCTGCAGTAACATAATATAATTTATCTTAATCTATTTTCGAAAAATTATTATACATGCACTTTTATGACTTTATATGAATTAAAAATATATACTAAAAACAAGGTACTTTTTCCATACTTTATTTTGTGGTTTTTGTAGATCACTGCGCACTGTCTTTCTGGGGACTCTCCATAGACTCTCCAAGACTGTACAAACCGCAAATTCTATCCCTACCCCTAAACCTACCCATCACACAAAACTTTCTGCATTTTTACATTTTCAAAAGAACTCATTCTGTATGATTTGTAAGGTTTTTTTTTTTTTTTTTTCACAGTGACACGACTCCCCATGAGTCAGTGTGCATTCAAGTCCCCACTGGGATAGAAAACACACACACACACACACCTAACATCTAATATCTCTTGACTGCAAAAACAGTCAAAGAGGACTGCAAGGCAAACATTTTGGCTCAAATGAATAATTGACGTTGGATTTGGCGGCCTCTTGTGGCCAATGGTTGCAATTCACATTTCAGAATTCAAAATTCATTATTCTAAATTCAGTCATTATTGACAGATTATATACTGTATGCATATATTTATATATAATATAAAACGTTTAATAATTAATTTGTCTCACTGCGGGACCATTAAATTCAGATGATAACTAACTAAATAAATGTATAGGACCTACATTCTTTTATTTATTTTTTAATTACAGTATTTTTCATTAATTTTTTTGTTCTTAAATGCTGTTTCAAATTTTATTTCAATCATTAAACATTCTCAAAAAACAGATTTTCAGGAGTTACTGGTTTGACAAAGGACGAGCACATCAAATGCGTATGAAATGACGCCCTCTCGTGGTCAGTGGCTGCAGTTCCGGCCGCGTTCCAGGAGGAGTCAAGCGTCAGAGGAAATGACGAAGGCAAGAGAGGGTCAGTTTATCAAAGTTCCAGCAAAAGCGCGCGCAGTTATATTCAGAGCCTCCAGAGAAGAGCAGACGGGACCGATACACCTGCGTTTCTTTTACAGTCTTTGGACTTGTAACGTTAACTGCTAACGTTAAAACACTCCGATAGACTTCGAGTACTGCGTTTCTGCACTTTAAGACGAGCAGAAAACCAGGCCGCGCTTGTGTCATAACAGGAATTAGATAACTTTTTTTCCAACCTCCCATAAGAAAGAAGCACAATGTTTGAGGCACGTCTCGTTCAAGGATCAATCCTTAAGAAGGTTCTGGAGGCTCTGAAAGACCTCATCACCGAAGCCTGCTGGGATGTCAGCTCCTCGGGCATCTCTTTGCAGAGCATGGACTCGTCTCATGTGTCTCTGGTGCAGCTCACGCTCCGGAGTGATGGGTTCGACTCCTACCGCTGCGACAGAAACCTGGCCATGGGTGTCAATTTGAGCAGGTAATGATGGAAATTGTGCTTTTTGTTTTTTACCGTCTAAACGCCAAGAGCGTGAAAGTTGAACATGTCTGAACATGTCCGGCTCCGTGAGCAGACAGCAGCCCGCCATTTTTAAGATGTAAAGCAAAATTATTTACCCCTTTACAATTGTTAGTTTCGCATGGTGTTAATGTGTTTAATATATCTTTAGTGTGTCCCAAACATGTCTAGTATTTCGCGCGCAGAGCGCTTCCTGTGTTCTCCCACTGCTGGTCGTGACGTCATTTACGCGCGCTCAAGCTTGTTGGCGGGAAAAAAAGCCGGGTTGATGAATAACAATATGGCTTCACAGTTAGACAAAGAAACGTACCACTTTTAGTTTATAAAATGGTGTAGCTTTAAAAGAGAACTGCACACTTAAGCATAGTATGGCATTTATTTACCAACGTTTTGGCTAGTAGCTTTTGTCAAAGTGCAACAAATATTTGTAGTTTAACAGCTTCATATTACAAGCACTTTTACTCAGCATGTCATTCTACATGTTTCAATAAAAAGCACCAGATCTTTAATTTATAAAGGAATTGTTCTTGTTTTCTAGCATGTCAAAGATTCTGAAGTGTGCTGGAAATGAAGATATCATCACGCTCAGGGCAGAAGACAATGCAGACTCTTTGGCGCTTGTCTTTGAAACACTCAGTGAGTTCATAAGACTTCATTGTTATGGATTTGAAAACTGAATAATATAGCACGCTATCAAAAACAATCCATGAGTTATACTTGAAAGAGACAGCGCTGATCTCCGAATGTGTTTTTAGATCAGGAGAAAGTGTCCGACTATGAGATGAAACTGATGGATCTGGATGTGGAGCAGCTTGGCATTCCAGTAAGACTTCTTACTAAACATGTTTGAAATTCTGATATTGCATGTTTTGTCTTTCTACAATGTCATGTTCTGTTCTTCACCTCAGGAGCAGGAATACAGCTGCGTGGTGAAGATGCCCTCTGGTGAATTCGCCCGAATCTGCAGGGATCTGTCGCAGATCGGCGATGCTGTCATGATCTCGTGCGCCAAGGATGGCGTGAAGTTCTCTGCCAGTGGAGAGCTGGGTACAGGCAACATTAAGCTTTCACAGACCAGCAACGTCGACAAAGAGGATGAAGCGGTAACATTCTTTTAACATTGGCTACATAACGAAATAAAGTCAGGTGTGAGTTTATATGTATGAGGGTAATTGACAACACATTTAATTTCCTCGCAGGTGACAATTGAGATGAATGAGCCAGTGCAGCTTATTTTTGCATTGAACTACCTGAACTTCTTCACCAAGGCCACGCCTCTGTCCAAGACCGTCATACTCAGCATGTCTGCAGACATTCCACTAGGTATGAAAAATGCTCACATGCTCATTAAATTGCTTTGAGTTGAGGCAGTTCAAATGATTGTCCTTCCCTCTCCCCTGCAGTGGTTGAGTACAAGATTGCAGACATGGGACACATCAAATACTACCTGGCACCCAAGATCGACGAAGAATCCTCCTAAATCCAAGTTGAAGACCGAAATCTGTCGTCTGTGGGATTTCATTCTGCATATCAGAAATAGTTTGGATAGATGTTTTGGGAAAATGCATTTTACTACTCTGTGTCTGCTGTGGTTTCCAGTTCAATGGATTCACAATTCTGTGACCTAAGCCATTTCATATGATTGGCAGATATATGGGCGCACTTAAATGATGGTAGTTTGGTCCTTAGCTTTACCTGGCACTGTGGGCTGAATCTAGAGTGCTTATGGCAGCATGTACAGACTCTGCTTTGGTTCAGTCTCATTTTCTCAATCTTGGTCCCTCTTGACTCCATTTCAGGTTTTTGTCCAACTGCTCATTCTAATGTATAGATAATTGTCTGTAAATATGCTAATTGGACACTGTTCATCCAGTCAACCATAAATAAAACTTTTTGTAATGATGATTTGTGTGTTTCTCCAGTCACAAGGTGCTTGATATTTAAAAAAAAATTATGAGATGGGATTTAAGGAAATAAGTGGTAATTCCAGTTGTATTGTAGTTAAGTAAACTATTTGCGCATATATATTTTTAAATATGCGCACATTCACTCTTGAAATTTTGCATCACTTGATATCACTGGTTGCTGAAAATGTAAAATATAAAATTTTTAGATGTTGGAATTCGCACTAACAGTAAGCCCCGCCTTCTTTGATTTGATTGACATCTCATTCTGAAGTGACGAGCACTGTTAGACAGCTGAGGAAGACAAACTAAAAATTTGACGTTTTACTTTTGTCATCCTAGCAACAAACACCGGTGCGTGATGGAGTACAGCAGAGCAGCATCAAGAACATCAAATATTGGCAAATTGGCCATTTCTAATTATTCGGGGTACTTTTCCCCCTCAATATCCATGGTGGTGGTTATTTTCTTAAAGGGATATTCACCCCAAAATGTAATTTATCAATTACTCCTGTCGTTCCAAACCCATAAGACCTTCGTTCATCTTCGGAACAAAAAGTAAGTTATTTTTGATGAAATCTGAGAGCTTTCTGACCCTGCATAGACAGAAACACAACAGCCACTTTCAAGGCCCAGAAAGGTAGTAAAGACATTGTTAAAATAGTCAATTTTACTACAGTGGTTCAACCTCAATCTTAAGAAGCAACGAGAATACTTTTCGTGAGCAAAATAACTTTATTCAACGTCTTCTGTTCTGTGACACTCTCCTATGCAATTCATGTTGGGTTATTCACAGTGCAGCATTTCCGAGTTTTGCGGCTCACTATTGGCTGAGCACCACATGGTCGTGATGATTACGTGAATCCCGTAGGAGAGTGTCAAGGAAGACACTTGAATAAAGTCGTTATTTTTGTCTGTTTTCTTCTTATTCTTGTTGCTCCGTAACATTCACATAGACTATTTTATCGATCTTTAATACCTTTATGGGCATTGAAAGTGGTCATTGTGTTGCTGTCCATGTGGGGTCAGAAAACTCGGATTTCATCAAAAATATCTTAACTAATAACTCTGTAATGTAATATGAGAATGGAGAATGATGAATTGCTGTTTGGAACAATTTGAAACTGTGGCCACTAGAGGGAGCCAGAGTAACATTTACTGCAGTGCTATGTTTGGACTAGCTTTATAAAGAACACTAGCCTTTTCATAATGCTAATTATTGACTGTAAAAGTAAATTTTTGCACTTTTCCATTGAGTAAATATCAAATATCAGTTAAGAATATGCTCATAGCAATAGCTAATTAAGAGAAACTGATGACTGATGGTTCAATGATTATGATGTTTTTGAGAAACGCAGCCCTGAACTATTTATTCAATCATGAATCGGTTTGTGGGGTGCTCGAGTCAACTGTCAAGACTTATCGAAGGATGTCTGATTTGTAATGATCCGAGAGCATGAGTAAGCTGCGCCTGAAAGTAAAAGCATTTTGGACTGCCCGGAAATTAAAATAAACATGCTTATTAATAAAACATGAAATATATTAATCAGCCTATCTTTGGGACCTTTCAGGACGTGTGCAAAATTGTTTTTTTGAACCGTTCTTTGAAACGAATGATTGGAGTCATTACAGCGATAGGGCTGGGAAAACCCACTTGTCCCCATGAAACTAGCCAAACACATGATGAGGAGCTATGTAGCCTGTGTGGTTTATTTATTTTGTATTTTATATTTCGTTTATTGGTAACCTGTGGCCTGTTGCACAAAGCTGGTTTTAGTTGCTGTTTTAGTTGATTGGTTTTTAGCGGTGTTCATCACCATGGTAATTTACACTACACTACTTTCTCTGGAGCAGGTTTTATTCTGGGTTAGAGATCGCAAACTCAAACTGGACCAATCAGCTCCAAGTAAAGATGCAATAAAGCCACACCCCCTGTATCTCTCGTTCCAAATTAAACCAGTTTATAGTGAAAAAACTTTAGAGACAAAATCTCATCTTTTGGTGCTAATTATTTATTATATTTATATTATATGAATTGTAATTACTTTTAATTCATATAATATATTCATATAATTATTAAATTAATTGACAAGTAGCCAAATATTATTATAAATATAATACATGCATTCATAATTCTTTTAAACAACGTGTATTCATTTGAGCTGTTTGTGAACCTATCATTATTAGGCATATTTCTTTGATTCACATCATGCATTGATATAGTCAGATATTCTTTCAGCTGCCTTCTCAAACTGTCGCTGCAGCAGCAGTGTTTATTCCTGCCTTGTAAACGCATTTAATGTCATGATAATTTTCAAAACGATCTCTCAGTCTTCAGAAGAGAAGTGAATTGCGCCGTCTCTCTTGCGAGAAGTGAATGGACACTGTGATTGGCTGTTTGCCGTACGTGTCACACTTTCAGGTGCATGCGTTTCAGAGTTAATCGCAAACTCTGGATTAAACCTGAGTTGACAGAGAATGTTCATACCAAGATTTGAGAGACTGTTGAACTTGATCTAAACCAGGTCGGATTTATCTGGATTTGTTAACTCTAAACCTACTCTGAAACTCAGAGGTTGTTCAGCTAGCTTCATGCAACGGGCCTCTGGGGCCTGTACCATGATGGTAGTTTAACAAACTCAGGGTTAAAGGATTGGTTTGGTTTTATCAACTTGAAACTAATGTCTTCAGGCTTTGTTGGTACCATGATAGTGATCATCAGCTTTCTCTGTCAACTCAGGCTTTGATCCTGAGTTTAGGAGTTTAGCTGTGACATCAGTAGTGAACAGCCAATCACACGCTGTGGATGAGTGGAACTGAGATTCATTTCTCTCTTCTGCAGAATATTACATGATTGGAAAATATTAAGAATTTAAACAAATTTACACAGCAAGAAGGAAAGAATTGTCTATGAAAGAGGACAACTCAAAGAAAAATCGTATACGCCAATGCAAGTAAAAGTTATGAAGTTAGCTTAGTTGATATATAGAGAGAATTGAACATTTAAGCTCACATGTAGTAATTTTTATAGCTTTATTTATTGATTTTAAAGCTTATTTGTATGACCTTTATATAGGCTATTTAAATTCATTTTAATTGGGTCACCATTGTGTCTATAATAGTGTATATTAATGATTGAGTAACTAAATACAGGTGTAATTGATTAAGGGTATAATAATTACATAAATGATTATCTAAATCATTAAAAATTATTATTATTATAAATAAGCATTGCTAAAAGCCAGACACTTTAGTCTTTAAAAACTATTTGCTATGTAGTGACCTTTAATTTGGAGTAGAAAAAGGGGAGTGACTTTATTGCATCAGAGGTGTGTCACTTTGCTCACAGCTGATTGGTCCAATTTCAGTTTGAGATCTCTTATCCAGAACATAACCTGCCATGGAGCTTACGTTACTATGGAGATGAACACTGCTAAAAGCCAAACCACTTTCATGGTACCTAATATATATATATATATATATATATATATATATATATATATATATATATATATATATATATATATATATATATATATATATATATAATTTTTTTTTAAACATGATGAAACCATGGACTCAGAGTTTAATGTTTTTATTTATTGTAATATTTCACTTATTTCCAATTCTGTCACCATTACATATCTGTTATCCATTTAGAATTAGCAGTTTATAGGAAAAACAGCTATTCAATTGCATTTAATTTGAATTTGACAAACATTGATTGGAAGCATAAATACTAACAAACCTTAGTATTACAGCCTACACAACTGTAGACTAACCCTAACATTCTTAAAGAAAAAAAAAGTATGCATCCTGTTTTGAGGGTGTCCCCATATGAGGTTTTGTGAGATCCAGCTTACTTCTAGGGACAGTTTAGCTGTGCACATGATACACTCAATATCTTACAAGATACTGCAGTCTCCTTTGTTATCCTTATGCTTCTTTTTATGATTGTAGTAATTTGCCATGGCATTAAATCCCTTCATGTCAGAAATGATCTCCAGCAGTTTTTTCACCTGATGATGGCTTTTGTCATTGTTGTTAAATGCATGACATCTTGAATGACAGATTTTGGTCAGTTCCTGAAGTTCTTTGTCGCTACCACTAATGTAATCATTTAAAGACCTGTTCTTCAGCTTCTCTTTCCCAGTGAAAAGAATCACAGTCTTCGAAGTCACATCGTCGCCAAACTCTTTCTTCAGATGTGGGAGAACCTCTCTCTCGCCATCTGTGAAACGGCCAAACTGCATAACCAGCAAATACACATCAGGCCCTGGCTGCGTGAGCTCTTTGCACTTCTTTATCTGCTCTTCCTGGTTTTTCAGGTCTTCACAGAAGAAATCCGGGGTGTCTATAACCCTAATCTTCATGTCAAGAACAGTTTCCTCTGCCATCTGGCACACCTGTGTTACTGGCAAAGAACTGGCACGGGATTCAAAATGTTGCTTTTTTAGAATGGTATTTCCTGTAGCACTCTTCCCACTTCCTGTCTGTCCCAGCAACACAATGGTCATTGGTTTCGGCTGATGCACCTGAGCTGATGATGTATAGTTAGAATTAGTTAGAAGAAACAGTTCATTCAGTTTCAGTGCATAGATACCAAACTTCACTCTAAAAAATGCTGGGTTAAAAACAACCCAAGTTGGGTTGAAAATGGACTAACTCAGCGATTAGGTTGTTTTAAGCAAACATTTTAACCCAACCGCTGGGTTAAAACAACTCAGTCGCTGGGTTAATCCATTTTCATCCCAACTTGGGTTGTTTTTAACCCAGCATTTTTTAGAGTGTTGTATTATCCCCTAGTGTGCAGGTGACATGCCACTTAAATGTTTTCTAGTTGAAACTCTCAACTAAAACTCAAAGTTTTGTTACCTGGTGTGATTGTTGTTGGTTGCTTTGGGTCCATATTGGCATGCGTCCTTCTGGGACTGAAAGAGCAATATAGGGTTATACAAATTAATTAATTAATTAATTAATTCTTGCTGTCCATCATAACTAGCCTATGTATCACCTACCTTTCTCTGTCAGATTCAGATGTTTGTTTCTTTGGCATGCTTTCTATGTGTTTTATCAGTTCTTTGATTAGGTCTGTATTCTTCATGTCTTTGTTGTAAACGCACAATCTGTTTCCACACTCGTTCAGGATTATGGAGTAGTCGTTTTTGAAGGATACTGGTCTTTCTAATAAACTCGAAGATACATTTTTTTCATCGTTAACCAGCACAATTGTGTTTTCAACCATTTTCTGTCCAAGCTTCTTCTTAAGTTCAGTAAACATTTCCATCACTTTTGGTGACACCATTTTGTTCTTGAGAATGAGGAGGAACACACGTGGACCTGCGAATGATGGCTTCAACTCCTCAATTCTGTCAGCTTCTGGATCTGATGAGTTTGGTTTATGAAAAAGGTCTGGAGTGTTGACAATACAGATCTTCTGACCAGCAACAATACTCACAATCTTCTCACAAGTGACTTTTTTTGATTGGAAATGATCTCTGTCAAAAATTGTGTTCCCTATGAAACATTTATTTTTGCTGTTCTTTCCCAGTAGGATCACTGTCATTATGCATTCACCTCCATATGTCTGGATGTTCTGATCTGTGATAAATTCAAACAATTCACAAATCTTTGAAATACATCCTTCACAATATGCTGAATGTAATTGTTTGGAGGATACAATTACTGGTAATAACATGGTTTTCAACTGGTTTTGTCACAGAATTTACATTGGACATTAAGGGCCCTATTTTAACGATCTAAATGCATGGTCTAAAGCGCACGGCGCAAGTGCACTTAGGCTGTGTCTGAATCCACTTTTGCTAGTTTAACGCTGGGCGCATGGTCTAAAAGTGCTGAACCTATTCTCTTAATGAGTCATGGTGTGTTTTGAGCGTAATGTACAATAATCCAATCAGAGTCTCATCTCCCATTCCATTTAAAATCCAGTTGTGCTTGCACCATGGCGTATTCGCTATTTAAATGGTGGAATTTACTGAACGCTTGTCTAGTGAGGAAACGGATCTGCTCGTGCGTGAAGTTAAAGCACGCGAGCAAACCATGTACGGGACAAGCCGGATTCCACCAAAGCTCCCTGAGCATGTTACATGTAGGCATTTTTATATTTATGTACACAATAATAATCTTTTACATTTGAATCCTTCAGTTTTTCATATTTTAAAATGTTTGTGTGCTGCTGCGCGTCCCTGTGTGTGTAATAAGCAGACAGTACGTGTTGTGCACCTGCCTATAGGTGCATATTACTAACATGCTCTTTAAATAACATTGCGCCATTAACTTTAGACCAGGTTTCAGTTGGTCAATGGTGCAGCCAACACACCTCGTTTTCAGACCATGGGCACACAAATAGGTGCAAATGCATTTGCTATTTAAACAACGTGGTGCTGGACGTGAAAATGATAACTGCGTCGGGCTGAAACTAGCAAAAAACACTTCGCGCATGTCACCACATTGTGCCGGTTGTGTATGATAGGGCCCTAAATGGTGACCCAATACAGTACCAAATCCATAATTTCATTATTTCGAATAATGAGGTCATGTGACCAAATTTCTGCAGAGATTGATTATGTTGTTATCCAATGTACCATGTACAATTATAGGGTGATTTGCATTATTATTATTTGCATGTGCATGTTTTCTCATGCTCCCTGCAGCCCTATCAGAGCAGACCAGTTGAGAACCACTGATTTAGCCGTCACTTTTCATCATGAACCTTTGTGAACAGCCCAGATCCATAACCATTCTATGCTTGAGTAAAATAGGAAAGGCTGCATTACTGCTTACAAATGTAATAAACAAATAATTTTAAAGCTACAGTCCGTAACTTTTTTGGGGTTAAAAATTATCCAAAATAAATTTTTGAGCAAGTACACAACCAGCGAGTGTTCAAAACTATCTGCTTACCTTAGCTCGATTTACAACAGTAAGCTTGTAATAATGTTTTTAATTCCAGTGGTGCTGGTGGATTTCCGCGGGAAACTCAAGCATATCTTTGCGTCATTACGTCACATCTGTACACATAAAGAAGGCTATATTGCGTGTGAGGATGTTGGAGGTGGAGATTTATAGCCTTTTCTCAAAGCACTTGATATAATTAAACTTATCAATTTGATGGTGGATCCAGAAAGGTTTAAACGATAATCACCAGTGACAACTGGAGATTCATCCGTTGTAAAATGCAAAAGACTTCGAAGTGACTACAGAAAAGAAGAGACTTCAGCCGGGCCGATGCAAAAACAAGGATAAAAAGGGCTTTTGAAAGGTGGCATGAACTCCGTGTTTTGAAGAGGTTCAAAGCGGACGTAGAGACGGCTTTTTTCTGCTGGACAGGTAGGCCTAAGACATTTCAGTGGTTCAATAATGTAACAGTAGCACACTTGTTCGCTTAATTCATACAGTTACAGAGTTTTCTTTGTTGTGCCTTTCTCGTTTTGCTATGTGCATTATGGTAAATATAAATTATTTTGTGCTAGCTATGAGAGTGAGCAATTCACCTCTACTCCACATTAATTTGTTGGTATATGACAATTAGAAATTAGAAAGGTTCAAACTACAATCACCAGTGAGAACTGGAGAGTCATCCGTTGTAAAATGCAAAAGACTTCGGAATGGCTACAGAGAAAAAAGAGACTGCAACAGTGCCGCAATGTCACGCAATGCTTATGTTAACATTAACAATTTGAAAACAATGTAGGGTACAACGGGGAAAAATGTGCTTAAGAAAAATGTGCTTTTCACTACTCCTATAATGTATGATATACAGAAAAATATATATGTTTGTATTTAACATTTATGGAGCAACAGATTTTGTGTGAATATAAATCATAAAAGTGGTTTATTTTATTTAAAAATCTTAAAAATGTATGGGGTGTCGAGGGGGGCCTTTTACCCCACACGGGGCAAAAGGCACACAGTATTAATACAAATACTTCAGCTAAAATAATATGTTTTTAATAATGTCTAAGTTAATACTTGTTCAAAACAATTACTTTAGCAAAAATTGAACTATTTTCTGTTTATTTTAATGAATAAAATAATTCATTTTTGATCAGTAAATATGCTATGTTAATATAGAAATATATCTGAAAAATACAGAAACAATAATTTAAAAAGTAAAGATTCTGAAAGCATTGAAGGAGATCCCATAATAATTTTATGTAGATTTACAGTAGTGACAATAAATTATATTTTATTCTATGATATGATTATATCACATTTTTAAATCTGATGGTTTCATTATAAATATGGTGATTATCTAGAGATAAGATTATCCAACTTAATATATGATACTTATAATCTGAATCTAATCATGTCATGTCAACACATGTTAAAGTCAGCCGCTGTTTATGATCATGTTAAATATTGTGCCTTTTGCCCCAACAGCAGGGGGGCCTTTTACCCCAAATACCATACTTTTACATATTCTTCTGTTATTGAAAAACTGTTGCTTTAATTACCTTGAACAAAACTGACAAACATTAACAAGACCTTTGTTTCAAACTGTATTCAATCATTTTAGCGAGTCTTATTCGCTACTTAAATCTACAAAATTTTTAAAAACAACAAATATTAGATCAAATGAGCGCAGAATCCACTTTGCGCTGCTGCCCGTGGTCACGTCAAAGATCCGACAAATTTCCACGTGTATCTTGAAAAGCGGATGTTTTGGAACACACAAGTTTTTGTGCCATCTAGTGGTTTAGAGGAAAATAAAATCAAAGGAGCCTTTTACCCCATGGAGCCTTTAGCCCCATTGTACACTATAATTCGCACGGTTTGACATGATATGATAAGATTTAATCAAGATCGTTAGATTTAATCATCTGGGTTTATTGCATTTTTTTTTTTCCTTAGTTGGTCAGAACAAAAGTGGATGATTACGTTGGTCATACTTTCAAACAGTAGAATTTGTGATTCCGAAGTACAGTATCCACACCGGCGTGATGACTGACAGCCACGCATTCTCCTCAAAACATTGGATTCACGAAACGCTGTGCCACGAATAACTGCAGTTTCAGATTTCGAACAGAGATGGTGACAAAGAGGAAAAACTACGGACTGCAGCTTTAAGAAATGTTTTTAAATGCTGGAATTAGTAAACAACATTTCAAACCCCACTGTGAAACAAAATGGCAGCCAATTTGTCTTGCATAACAAAGAGTTTTGAGCTCATTCAGCTACTTTAAATTGACATAAAAAAAGATTTTGTCACTTTCTTTTAGATGACAGAGTAAAGTAAGTTGACTAAGAAATCTGTAAGATATACCTTTGCTGCTTTTAGGCACCCTTGACTCTTCAGGTATTTTCTTCATTGGTACATATTTATCCATGTCTTCATATAACCTGCAGGATTACAATGATGGTACTGGTCAAATTATAAGCATAAAGGGATGTACAGGGATTTTTATTTGTAATCACTACTTTCACGGCTTACGCCTCATCAGCAGGTGTGGAATCGCTTGATTCACTAGCCTGCTTCTCGTGCATTGCCTTCCATTTTTCCATAACCTGTTTGGTCAGCTCATCATCTTTCTTGTCTTCTTTCTTGTTGTGAACACAAATTCTCTGTCCACACTCATCTAGTAGTTTTTTGAGATTCTCATCAGCTTGGTCATATTGCTCTTGACTGTTAACTAGCACAACAATTGTATTATCCACCATTTTCTCTCCAAATCTGTTTTTCAGCTGGCTGAACATATCAGTATCTTCCTGTGAGAGCTGTTTGTCATGCAGTACTAGAAGGAATGCGCGTGGACCTGGATATTGGGGTTTTATCTCCTCTATACCGTCACATTCTCGATCTTGGTTTGTTCTGTGGAAGAGGTCTGGAGTGTTGATGATACACACCACCTGATCACCTAGTTTTTCTTCAGCTCTTGTGCATGTCACTTTTCCAGCGATGAAACGTTCTGCCTTTAGTATGAGATTCCCTACCGTAGACTTATCTTTGCTGCTCTTTCCCAGCAGCACCATAGTGATCTTGTCACCTCCACCAGATTGCGCCACCTTTGCATTCTCCACTATGATAAATAGAAGAATAATTAATAGTTTTAAAATCTAGTCAAAAGAAAACTGAGTTTTGGATTAGGATAAACTTTTCTAGGATAAACTTGCTCATTTACAAATATTTAAGAAGGATTCTGTAATCTTGTCATTTTATTAAAATTTTTTAAGGCAACAAAGTTTGAGTTGAGTTTGAGTATCACTTTCTGTAAATCAAGTCAAAACACTACAATTTGATAAAAAAAAAAAAAAAAATAGACTAAAATGTATATTTAAAAAAAACAAACAAGCGGCTTACTTACGTTGTAACATGTTGAGTTATTCCACGTTAACAGAAACAAATGATGAGCAGAGTAAGAATCATTGAACGTGTCTCTTGCACTCTAGAAAGGACAGTCATGAATAAATGAAAGTAAAAATGTACTTGACTTAAATGCATGAAAATAAAGGGCTTGTCCAAAATCTGGTATAACACGTTGAGTCACTAGTATGCTAGATACAGCTGTGCTTGTCTCTTTGTATCTCTAGTGGATTTTTTTTTTTTAATGTTTTGTGAAAATGTTTGACTTAATGTAATAATATAAAAGGACATTCATATTTAAAGGATTAGTTCACTTTAAAATGAAACTACCCCATGATCTACCAGCTTCTAACCCTCAAGTCATCCTAGGTGTTTATGACATTCTTCTTTCTGATGAACACAATCAGAGTTATATCTTGACGCTTCCAAGCTTTATAATGGCAGTGACGTGGTCCATTCAGTTTGAAGCTCAAAAAAAGTGCATTCATCCATCATAAAAGTAATCGGCTCTAGGGGGTTAATAAAAGCGAAGTCTACTGAAGCAAATCGATGGAGGTTTTGTAAGAAAAATATCCATATTTAAAGCTTTATGAAGTAAAAGCTAGCTTCCGCCAGACCACCTTCCGTATTCCACTTACAGTAAAGTGTAACTGGCGCGACGATGACGTGGAATGTAGTGTAAGCATTTTGAACTGTGTGAGGCGTTACACTTCCTGTGCAAGTTGAATACGGAAGGCAGTCTGGCAAAAGCTAGATATTTTACTTTATACAGTTTTAAATATGGATATTTTTCTTACAAAACCCCTATTGATTTGTTTCAGAACGCCTTTATTAAGCCACTAGAGCCGTGTGGAGTATGTTTATGATGGATGGATGCACTTTTTTGAGCTTCAAACTCAACGGACCCCACATTATAAAGCTTGGAAGCGTCAGGATATTTATTAATATAACTCTGATTGTGTTCATCAACTAGGATGGCTTGAGGATGAGAAAATCATGGGGTAGTTTCCATTTTAAAGTTAACTATTATAATCCTTTAAGGCTTTGATTATCTGTAGAAAATGAGTGGGAGTTTCCAAAGAAAACTTTTACCCATAAGTGGTATTTATAAAGTTAAAATATCTGAGGAATGGTGGGTGGGCATGTCCTGATTTTTCGTTTCCTGGAACAACATTCTTGACCGAAAATTGAATCATAGTCATATCCCTAAACCTGCCCATAAGTTATCCCTAAAATCAGAGGGAAATAATAGGTGAATAACACTGATGTAGAAGCAGCAAACCCTGACTGTGACTGTAAACTTGTCCCTCAGATTGATTGGAATGTTGAAATGTAGAATGTAGAATGCTGATTGGAATGTTATTCTTGGAACATGTTGCACTTGGTGAAATCAAGTTCTGCGGTGGGTGGAGTTACTGGAAATAGCAGTGTGTCTTCTTACAGAAATCTTACAGTGTGTTACCTGAAACTTTAGCAAAGAATGTGTGATTCATTTCAGATTGTCATGATGATACTGAGATTGAATGAAGACCTTGCGTTGTTTTGCATGTTTATTGCACCATCTTCTGGTTACTCATAGACATTACACTGTAGGATTATAACTTTATAAACTGTCTGTATTTAGCAAAATCTCACCAATTCAGTTACACAGGACATACTAAGTGCACTAAGATGATTTCTAACTGATTCTAACTTCTCAGATTCCTGCTTATCGTACATGGTTTTTCTTTTGTCCCATAAGCTGTCGAACCAGCTTGGTGCTTTTCACATTGCTCCTGAAACCATAAACCCTATCATTACAGTCGTCTAGAATCTTTTTGATGTTCTCTATTGAGTTCTTCTCTTCCTATGAGATGCATGTAATCAAGTAGCCTAATTTCTTTCCAAATCTCCTTTAAATGGGTGAACATCTCTATCTCTTCCCGTGAGAGTGTTTTGTCTTGCAGTATCATTAGGACCTGTGTATGATGGTTTCATCTCCTCCATACTGTCAACTATTGGATCTGGGCTTGGTTTATGGAAAACGTCTGGAGTGTTGACAGTACAGACAATCTGATCAGCTACTCTACCCACAACCCTCTTACACATGTCTCTATGTCTCTTCCAGGCGTGCTGAAGGATACTGTTCCCTAGTATGATGATCATTCCCAGTATGATGATATGATCCCAGTATGACTAGCACCATGATGATAAAGAGTCACCCGCAAATGGCTGGACATTCACGCTCTCTCCTATGAGGAAGTACAAATTCTTCTTTTCATGTTGAAAACAATTGTGCTGCAGAATTTTGTGTATATATATATATATATATATATATATATATATATATATATATATATATATATATATATATATCCCTTTGGGTCTTTTTTGGTCAAAAATAACGTTTGAAATTAAAATCTTGTTTTGCTTCATCGGTATGGGACACTTGGTGACTTTTGTCGCATTAGTGAAGACACCAAAAATCATGGACATGATTCACACTTGGCTCCTTCATAGTAAAAATGACCAACATAGAAAATGAATGGGAAATACGAAAAAAAAAAAAAAAAAAACTACAAATCAGCCACTGTGCTGAAAAAAAGTGCACATAGTTCTTCCTAGAGCGTTTTCAAACAATATGTAATTTCAGATACAAAGAAAAATATAAAAACTATCAGTAGAATGTTCAAAAATTAGCAAAAGATTAAAATAAAATAAATAAATAATCAAAGCCTCAAGCTAGCAACAACTTCTTTTGGCATGTTGAATTTCTCGTCTGTTCACCAGGTTGTGAGAAACACCTGTGCTATTTCTGTCATGTGGTCAAGCAGGAAAAGACTGATCAAATGAAAGTAAAAGCTAACTTTGTACATTTACAAAAAATTAACAAGTGGCGTCACAAAAATACGGTCTCGCAAAAAAATTGTTTCAGTCGATGTTGAGAGGAACTGCTGCTGAAGGAAATGGACTGTATAAAGTGTCTGTGTTGTCGCCGTACTTCTCTTACTGAGCCAGTTAAGTTTTGTGCTTTTGACTTTGATTGGTTAGTAAGATTTCTGGTGGTGAAAGCTCACAACTGCTGACACATTTTATCATGTTAAGTGGGAACAGTGAGACAGAATGTCTAAAGTCTATTTATGAAAGCAAACAGAGGTTTGCAAATTATTGTCTACAAAATTTTTGTGAAATCATAAAATATGCATTAAATACAAAAATACAATACTTCAACCAAAACTAAAGGTCAGATAGGTGTCAATTCAAGTATATTACTCTGAATGTTTGATGAAGATGAAGATTTGCATCATAAAGCATATAAGTACCTTAATATGATACTTTTATATATATATATTGTATATTATATTTAGACAATGTCACAGTCAGTCCTCCTCTGTCCACCAAATCAGCTGTATGTTTCATTCTTACTTTTTTTTTGTCCTTAATTGTTCTGTGTTGATAGGTCAACCACTTCGCATAGTAATGATTGGAAAAACCGGAGTGGGAAAAAGTGCTTTGGGGAACACCATCCTTGGTAGAAAGGTTTTTCACTCAAGCCCTTCTGCAAACTCTGTCACTCACTTGTGCCAAAAAGCACAAATGGTCTTTGACCATAGAGACATTTATGTGATTGACACACCTGCGATCTTGGATACCAGAAAACAGAAAGACCTCATCAAAAGAGAAATAGTGAGATGTATTCAGATTTCAGCACCAGGTCCTCATGTGTTCCTGCTGGTGATACAAATTGGCCGTTTCACTGCTGAAGAGCAACAGTCTGTCCAAGCCCTGCAAAAGCTCTTTGGAGATGAAGCTTCAAGATACATGATAGTGGTCTTCACTCATGGAGATGCACTCAATGGTCAAAAAATAGAAGACTATATAGCAACAGGCCATGCAGAACTCCGTAAAGTGATCCAGAGGTGTGGTAGTAGATATGTTGTGTTTGATAACAATGACACAAAGAATCGAGATCAAGTGAGGAAATTAATTGAGAAAATAGATGGAATGGTGGCGCCAAACGGGGGAGAATGCTTCACTGAAGAAATGTTTCAAGAAGCGGAAGCAAAAATTCAGCAACAGAAATTGGAGAGAGTGGTGGCAGAGCTTCTGGAATATCAGTTTAGCTTTCTTGGGCTTCTTGACAACAGAGTCGTTTTGTTCCAGCAAACCTTGATGGAAGGCTTTCACGAACAGTTTACTATTGATAGCTCTTGCAGTTACTAAAGAGACTTAAATCAGACACATCTTGTGTTTATAATCAGCGGTAGTTTTATATAATATTACACCTTCCTCATTGATTAATGTGATGTTTTACAGTGTATACATTTAATTTAACAGAGAGGTGGCCAACCTTCTAGAATGAATGTAGTTTTCTTGAGATTCTTGATGAGAGGTGATCTTGATCTGTAACTTGATCCTATGATTTTATCAAATGTTGTTAAGACCTACACAGTGACATTTATTGTGCAATTTCATTTGAACTAGTTACAACGTGTACTCCTGTTGTGGTGAAATAAGTTCTTATTTAAAATTTGCTATATAATTGAATTGCAGCACATTGCAGAATGAATGATATGTGGAATCAGACTCCTTCATGAAGGCACTGTTTCTCTAGCACTGTTTGAGGTTATTTTGCACAATTTAATACTATATAGTGATGGTATACATTATTAGCAGTTAGCTGTATGCCTATGTACCGTAATTACATGCGTCAAAATCATTTTTCAGAATTCACAAAGAAAAAAACGTCTACTTTATAACTGTAGACATAAATGTATACCTGTCTTTACTATTCTTTCTTCTTGCATTTCTTTAGAGTAATCTATGAATAATTATGTGTAACATCTGCATATTCATTTTAAGACACATTGGAAACTCTTTCATGTCTGGTGTCTTTTTAAAGGTCACAGAGCGATTGGTAAAATGGTCTCAACTTCGCTGTAGTCACTGGTAGGATGAGAAAGATTGAAACATATGAGATCTGTGTTCTCCTTTTTGAGTGGTCTCTCCAAAGATATCTGATCCTCTCCCCCAAACTAGGTGTACGTGTTGCAAATATTTACAACCCTTTGTTCTGGTCTGGGTATTTAAGGAAGGGTAGCAGGGCTGCCATTTGGGAACATTCTGTATCCAGAGCCCCCATGCAGTGTTGTGTCAGTGTCCTAGAGGCACTCACACACACACTGTATGTATTGTGCCAGATAATGACTCTTTGAAACTATTTTCATATTACTTGGTAATTGTATTTAATATTTTTATGCTGAAAGTTGTGTACCATGGATTCATGTTTAATTATGATGTTTAAATTCTGTCTGGCCAAAATAAATGTTAATCTTGATTTATTCTGTATCTTTCTGAAATAATTTTTCTAGTAATGTCGCATGAGGAGTTTGTAGGAGTTTCCATAAATCTTTCTGTCAGGGCAGATTCATACGGAGGACCCCATGACCAGAGCATGGCGCTAAGCATGAGGGGCAATCTGATTTCTGGGTGTCACTGTTATTAACAAGTTGCAGCTCTCGTGACTATTGCTAAAATTACACTTTCTGTTATGAGTAAGCGTGTGCGACTCACTTAAAGGTAAAATAGTTCACGCTGTAATCCTCTGACTAATATCAGAACTGACTAATTTGCATCCGTGAGGTAATGTAATTAATCGTGAGCATTATCCTCTGAGCGACTCTGGGTCCCATGGTGGAACGAATATTTGAAATTAAGAGGTACTAAGAGAAATCAAAGATCTAAATTAAATCACAACTAAACTTATGATCAGCTGTTTAGTTACAAATGTAACAAATGTAACAAAGTTACAAAGAAATGGAGTCAGATTTAATATTCAATAACCATAAATTAAGCGAATTTAACAGAAATGCTGAAAAGGCTTACACGCAGAAGTCCTTCAACCTTACAATTTTACAAAGAAAAATTACTTTGTGTGTCTAACAGAACAAAGCACCCATAGCAGTCGACGCTTTATTTATTGCCCCCATCACATATTTTAGTAATCATAATAAACATTTGAAAGCTTAAACACTCAAAATTCATCTTGTGACTGATATAATACTTGTGATTAAAATTAATACTTTTATTCAGCAAGGATTCATTAAATTGATCAAAAGTGACAATAAAGATATTTATAATGTAGCAAAAGATTATATTTCAAATAAATACTGTTCTTTTGAACTTTCTATTCATCAAAGAATCCTGAAAGAATGTTTTACACAACTGCTTTCAACATTGATAATAATCATAAATGTTTCTTGAGCAGCAAGAAAAATTTTTCTTAAAAAAATAAAATAAATAAATAAATAAATAAAATTTTATATATATATATATATATATATATACACACACACCTAAAGGATTATTAGGAACACCTGTTCAATTTCTCATTAATGCAATTATCTAAACAACCAATCACATGGCAGTTGCTTCAATGCATTTAGGGGTGTGGTCCTGGTCAAGACAATCTCCTGAACTCCAAACTAAATGTCAGAATGGGAAAGAAAGGTGATTTAAGCAATTTTGAGCGTGGCATGGTTGTTGGTGCCAGACGGGCCGGTCTGAGTATTTCACAATCTGCTCAGTTACTGGGATTTTCACGCACAACCATTTCTAGGATTTACAAAGAATGGTGTGAAAAGGGAAAAACATCCAGTATGCGGCAGTCCTGTGGGCGAAAATGCCTTGTTGATGCTAGAGGTCAGAGGAGAATGGGCCGACTGATTCAAGCTGATAGAAGAGCAACTTTGACTGAAATAACCACTCGTTACAACCAAGGTATGCAGAAAAGCATTTGTGAAGCCACAACACACAACCTTGAGGCGGATGGGCTACAACAGCAGAAGACCCCACTGGGTACCACTCATCTACACTACAAATAGGAAAAAGAGGCTACAATTTGGACGAGCTCACCAAAATTGGACAGTTGAAGACTGGAAAAATGTTGCCTGCTCTGATGAGTCTCGATTTCTGTTGAGACATTCAGATGGTAGAGTCAGAATTTGGCATAAACAGAATGAGAACATGGATCCATCATGCCTTGTTACCACTGTGCAGGCTGCTGGTGGTGGTGTAATGGTGTGGGGGATGTTTTCTTGGCACACTTTAGGCCCCTTATTGCCAATTGGGCATTGTTTAAATGCCACGGCCTACCTGAGCATTGTTTCTGACCATGTCCATCCCTTTATGACCACCATGTACCCATTCTCTGATGGCTACTTCCAGCAGGATAATGCACCATGTCACAAAGCTCGAATCATTTCAAACTGGTTTCTTGAACATGACAATGAGTTCACTGTACTAAAATGGCCCCACAGTCACCAGATCTCAACCCAATAGAGCATCTTTGGGATGTGGTGGAACGGGAGCTTTGTGCCCTGGATGTGTATCCCACAAATCTCCATCAACTGCAAGATGCTATCCTATCAATATGGGCCAACATTTCTACAGAATGCTTTCAGCACCTTGTTGAATCAATGCCACGTAGAATTAAGGCAGTTCCGAAGGCGAAAGGGGGTCAAACACAGTATTAGTATGGTGTTCCTAATAATCCTTTAGGTGAGTGTATATATATATATATATATATATATATATATATATATATATATATATATATATATATATATATATATATATATATATATATATATATATATACCTCCTTTTTGGGCCTCTTCTTGACAGTTGAAATGGAATGACTCTTGGTGACTTTTGCCGCATTTGTAAACACACACACACACACACACACACACACACACACACACACACACACACACACACACACACACACACACACACACACACACACACACACACGTTGGTGCACCTATCAGGTGCACCAACAATGACTATCAAATGAGTTCACAGACGTGGCGCTTTGCTTCATCAACACGCTTACAGAGCAAGCCACGGAAACAATAACAATAACGTCCTTCTCAAATCAGAAACCGTGGGTGGACAATTCAATCCGCGCGGCAGTGAACGCACGCACTGCTGCTTACAACGCCGGTCTCCATTCAGGGAATATGACTGAATACAGAACGTCCTGTAATGCTCTGCGGCGTGCAGTTAAAGCCACAAAGCTCCGATATAAAGACCGAGTGGAGTCTCATTTCCAACTCAACGACTCGCGGCGCATGTGGCAAGGTCTGAGGTCCATCTGCTCTTTTGGATCTAAATCCTCTGCAGAGGGGAGCGCTGATCCGTTGCTCGTGAACGAGTTAAACTCTTTCTACTCTCGCTTTGACTGTAACCGCGGCAACGCGACTCCGCCAAGTGGCGCGGTAGAGGAAATTACTCAGAGCAGCAACAACCACGTGATCTCTGTCTCGGAGGATGAAGTTCGGAGAGCACTCAAGCGTGTGGACGTCAGGAAAGCTGCCGGGCCGGATGGTATTTCAGGCCGTGTTCTGCGGTACTGTGCTGATCAGCTCGCCGGGTTGTTTACATCTATCTTTAATGAGTCCCTCGCTACATCTGTGGTCCCCACCTCCTTCAAAAAATCCACCATCATCCCTGTCCCTAAGAACAGTAAACCCTCTTGCCTAAATGACTATCGTCCAGTGGCTCTCACGTCTATAGTCATGAAGGTCTTTGAGAGACTCATTAAAAACACCATTTGCGCCTTCATTCCTGACACTTTGGACCCTCTTCAGTTTGCCTATCGTCCCAATAGATCGACTGAAGATGCCATCTCTCATGTCCTCACTCCTCCCTCACTCACATCGACAGCAAAAGTGGGAACTACGTAAGGCTGCTATTTATTGACTATAGCTCAGCCTTTAACACCATAGTTCCCACCAAGCTAACCTCCAAACTCCTGGTTCTCGGCCTGAATCCTTCTCTCTGCCACTGGATTGAGGACTTCCTCACTGGCAGGCCTCAGGTGGTGAGAATAGGCCAGTCCACCTCCTCCTCCATCACCCTGAGTGTGGGAGCTCCACAGGGCTGTGTCCTGAGCCCCCTGCTCTACTCTCTCTACACGCAGGACTGTTTGTCCACACACAGCTCCACCTCTATCATCAAATTTGCTGATGATACTGTTGTCCTGGGCCTCATTTCCAACAACAATGAGACGGCATACTTGGATGAGGTGGAGCATCTAACATCATGGTGCCAGGACAACTGTCTCTCTCTGAATGTTGGCAAGACCAAAGAAATGATTGTGGACTTCAGGAAGAGACAGCAACGGACATACTCCCCCTCATGATCAGCGGGTCACCAGTAGAGAGAGTGAGCAGCTTCAAGTACCTGGGAGTAAACATCTCCGAGGACCTGACCTGGACTGCTCACATTCAGACACAGGTGAAAAAGCCAGGCAAAGACTGTACCACCTGCGCCAGCTGAGGAAATTCAGGGTTTCACCAGCTATCCTGAAAACTTTCTATTTAGGGGCAATAGAAAGTGTTTTAACTCAGTGCATCACAGCGTGGTATGGGAACAGCACCAGTCATGACCGCAAAGCCCTGCAAAGAGTCGTGCGCTTATCCGAGCGTATCTCAGGGTCAGCTCTCCCGTCTCTGCAGGACGTCTACACCAAACGCTGCAAAGGTAGAGCTACCAAGATCATCAAGGACTCTAATCACCCTGCAAACCCTCATTTCACGCTGCTGCCATCTGGTAAGCGCTTCCGAAGCCTGATGGCCAAAACTGAGAGACTCAGGAGGAGCTTCTTCCCCCAGGCCATCAGACTCCTGAACTTAACGTCACGTGACTTCACGTCAGGATAAACATACTGTCATTGCACTGCACTTTCTGTTCTCGTTGTTACTGTGTAACAACCTGTTATAAACCTGTTTGCACATTATACTCTTTATACATTTGTTAACCACATATTTATAAGTCTACAGTTTACTCACTGCACAGTCTACTTCAATTATTTTATTCCACTTTATCCTTATTTTTTACCTTTTTTTTCTCTTGACTTGATTATTTATAATTCTACAGATATAGACATATATATATACACTCACCTAAAGGATTATTAGGAACACCATACTAATACTGTGTTTGACCCCCTTTCGCCTTCAGAACTGCCTTAATTCTACGTGGCATTGATTCAACAAGGTGCTGAAAGCATTCTTTAGAATGCAGTTGATGGAGATTTGTGGGATACACATCCAGGGCACAAAGCTCCCGTTCCACCACATCTTAAAGATGCTCTATTGGGTTGAGATCTGGTGACTGTGGGGGCCATTTTAGTACAGTGAACTCATTGTCATGTTCAAGAAACCAGTTTGAAATGATTCGAGCTTTGTGACATGGTGCATTATCCTGCTGGAAGTAGCCATCAGAGAATGGGTACATGGTGGTCATAAAGGGATGGACATGGTCAGAAACAATGCTCAGGTAGGCCGTGGCATTTAAACAATGCCCAATTGGCAATAAGGGGCCTAAAGTGTGCCAAGAAAACATCCCCCACACCATTACACCACCACCAGCAGCCTGCACAGTGGTAACAAGGCATGATGGATCCATGTTCTCATTCTGTTTACGCCAAATTCTGACTCTACCATCTGAATGTCTCAACAGAAATCGAGACTCATCAGACCAGGCAACATTTTTCCAGTCTTCAACTGTCCAATTTTGGTGAGCTCGTGCAAATTGTAGCCTCTTTTTCCTATTTGTAGTGGAGATGAGTGGTACCCGGTGGGGTCTTCTGCTGTTGTAGCCCATCCGCCTCAAGGTTGTGCGTGTTGTGGCTTCACAAATGCTTTGCTGCATACCTTGGTTGTAACGAGTGGTTATTTCAGTCAAAGTTGCTCTTCTATCAGCTTGAATCAGTCGGCCCATTCTCCTCTGAGCTCTAGCATCAACAAGGCATTTTCGCCCACAGGACTGCCGCATACTGGATGTTTTTCCCTTTTCACACCATTCTTTGTAAAAACCCTAGAAATGGTTGTGCGTGAAAATCCCAGTAACTGAGCAGATTGTGAAATACTCAGACCGGCCCGTCTGGCACCAACAACCATGCCATGCTCAAAATTGCTTAAATCACCTTTCTTTCCCATTCTGACATTCAGTTTGGAGTTCAGGAGATTGTCTTAACCAGGACCACACCCCTAAATGCATTGAAGCAACTGCCATGTGATTGGTTGATTAGATAATTGCATTAATGAGAAATTGAACAGGTGTTCCTAATAATCCTTTAGGTGAGTGTATATATACATACATATATATATATATATATATATATATATATATATATATATATATATATATATATATATATATATATATATATAGAGATATATATATATAGATAGATAGTACTTTTTTTATCCTATTTCTATATAATTTCCTCCTTGTGTTTTTAACTGTGAATTTGCACTGTCCATGGAGCGGACCTGTTTACATTTCACTGCCGGTTGTATATTCTGTATATAACTGTGTATGTGACAAATAAAACTCTTGAATCTTGAATCTTGAATCATTATGATCCTTTTCCTATTTAGCGCCTAAACTCTGGAACAGTCTTAGCATTGTTCGGGAAGCAGACACACTCTGTCAGTTTAAATCTAGACTAAAAACGCATCTCTTTACTATGGCTTACACATAAAACATTATCAATTTCTATTATTCAAATCAGTAAATGATTGTTAGGCTGCATTAACTAGGTCAGCCGGATCCGGGAACACTTCCCATAACACCTGATGTACTCGTTACATCATAAGAAGAATGGCATCTACGCTAATGTTAGTCTCTCTGTTTATCCCAAGGTTTACTGCAGCCAGCCGGATCCGGGCTGTATCCAGATCAGATGGTGGACCAGCGCCTGGACATGACCAATGCATCCCTGAAATGTCTGCAGAGAGTGTGTCAAATAAACTCCCCCCATAAATGCTGCATCGACACGACATCCTCATTAAACCCGTCTTCGGCATGATGACTCCAATCTTTCGAATAATCTTACGAATATCTATTTACCTAATATGACTTAAGACCTGAAATGTTGCCAGAATTATAATCATACACTGTTTGTTCGTCGGCCAGAGGAGAACTGGCACCCCGACTGAGCCTGGTTTCTCCCAAGGTTTTTTTCTCCATTCTGGCCCTGAAGGAGTTTTGGTTCCTTGCCACCGTTGCCTCTGGCTTTTGGCTTGCTCAGTTGGGGACACCTAAATTTCATCTATATTACCGATCTGCCCACATTGACGCTATATGATACTTGAAATTAGCTGGATAGCATCACCGGAACGGCTGTACAAATTATGTTACATTATTTTCCTGTTAACAATGTGAAGCTGCTTTGAAACAATTGGACTTGTTAAAAGCGCTATATAAATAAAGGTGATTTGATTTGATTTGATATGAGGACATATGGTTTTTATACTGTACAAACTGTACATTCTATCCCCCTACACTACTCCTACCCCTAAACCTAAACCTACCCATCACAGATCAGAGAAAACATTCTGCATTTTTAAATTTTTAATAAAACATTGTTTAGTATGTTTTTAAAGCTATTTTTATTATGAGGACACAGGACTCACATTGGCTCCTTCATGGTCAAATATGACCAACATAGAAAAGGAATGGGAAATAAAAAAAAAAAAAAAAAAAATCTAACTCAGCGAATCTTTTGGTGGTACAAGCTACAAATCAGCCGAAAAAGTGCACATAATTTTGAACAATAGATTCACATTTTGAAACATGCACTTTCCTGGCTGGAAGTATATCCAGTGTTTCCTATCAAGCACTTATCAGCTCTGTTTTGTCCCAGCAGGACCACAGTGACAATGCAGTCATCGACTGAATCTTGTTCATACTTTTCTCCTATAAAGGATTAAACCAGTTTTCTCACAATTAAATGCAATATGTAATTTCAGATACAACGAAAAATATAAAAGATATCAGCAGAATGTTCAAAAATTAGCAAAACAATGGATCAAAAAAACAAAAAACAACAAAACAAATAAAAACTACGTCTTTTGGCATGCAGAATTTCTAGTTTGTTCACCAAAAAAAAAGTTGCAGCCTGGAATTTTTCAGTACAATCAACTTAATTTCATTAAACATTTAAATCATTTTAAGTCATTTCAACTCAAAGTACATTAAACTGACTAAGAAAATGAGTTGTACCTTGTATAACTTATAAAAAAAAGTTGAAAATTGCTTAGCTTATTTTTAACTTATGTTGTGATAACTTGATCATATATTTTTTTTTACAGTGAGGTTGTGAGAAACACCTGTGCTATTTCTGTCATGTGGTGAAGCAGGAAAAGACTGATCAAATGAAAGTAAAAGCTAACTTTGTACATTCGCAAAAAATAAACAAGTGACGTCACAAGAAAATCTGGTACTAATACGGTCTCGCCAAAAACCAGTTTCAGTCGATGTTGAGAGGAACTGCTGCTGAAGGAAATGGACTGTATAAAGTGTCTGTGTTGTCGCCGCACTTCTCTTACTGAGCCAGGTAAGTTTTGTGCTTTTGACTTTGATTGGTTAGTAAGATTTCTGGTGGTGAAAGCTCACAACTGCTGACACATTTTATCATGTTAATCAATAATTATAGTTTTGTGTGAGTAAATGAAAAGTTTTAAGTCTATTGTCATAAGGTCCCCCTCCAAACAAGGGTTTGCCAATTATTGTTTGACAAATTTGTAAAATATGCATTAAACAAAAACATAATAATAGGTCAACTTCAACCCAAGCTAAAGGTCAGAGAAGTGTCATCCGTCCTACATTAAAATGTTTTACTTAAATGAATAAGTATATGACTCATATGATTTTTGATGTAGATCAAAAGTATTATTTTAATGTATGCATCATAAAGCATATAAGTACATTGATATGATACAATATTAAGCCAGGCTTAAGATGCAAAACTATATTTTATACAATGCTTTATGTCACTTCCTCTGTCTTTGTCCACCAATGCAGTTAAAATGTATCTATAGAATTTTCATTATCACTTTTTTTGTCCTTAATTGTTGATAGGTCAACCACTTCGCATAGTAATGATTGGAAAAACCGGAGTGGGAAAAAGTGCTTTGGGGAACACCATCCTTGGTAGAAATGTTTTTCACTCAAGCCCTTCTGCAAACTCTGTCACTCACTTGTGCCAAAAAGCACAAATGGTCTTTGACCATAGAGACATTTATGTGATTGACACACCTGCGATCTTGGATACCAGAAAACAGAAAGACCTCATCAAAAAAGAAATAGTGAGATGTATTCAGATTTCAGCACCAGGTCCTCATGTGTTCCTGCTGGTGATACAAATTGGCCGTTTCACTGCTGAAGAGCAACAGTCTGTCCAAGCCCTGCAAAAGCTCTTTGGAGATGAAGCTTCAAGATACATGATAGTGGTCTTCACTCATGGAGATGCACTCAATGGTCAAAAAATAGAAGACTATGTAGCAAGAGGCCATGCAGAACTCCGTAAAGTGATCCAGAGGTGTGGTAGTAGATATGTTGTGTTTGATAACAATGACACAAAGAATCGAGATCAAGTGAGGAAATTAATTGAGAAAATAGATGGAATGGTGGCGCCAAACGGGGGAGAATGCTTCACTGAAGAAATGTTTCAAGAGGCGGAAGCAAAAATTCAGCAACAGAATATGGAGAGAGAGATGGCAGAGCTTCTGGAATATCAGTTTAGCTTTCTTGGGCTTCTTGACAACAGAGTCGTTTTGTTCCAGCAAACCTTGATGGAAGGCTTTCACGAACAGTTTACTATTGATAGCTCTTGCAGTTACTAAAGAGACTTAAATCAGACACATCTTGTGTTTATAATCAGCGGTAGTTTTATATAATATTACACCTTCCTCATTGATTAATGTGATGTTTTACAGTGTATACATTTAATTTAACAGAGAGGTGGCCAACCTTCTAGAATGAATGTAGTTTTCTTGAGATTCTTGATGAGAGGTGATCTTGATCTGTAACTTGATCCTATGATTTTATCAAATGTTGTTAAGACCTACACAGTGACATTTATTGTGCAATTTCATTTGAACTTGTTACAACGTGTACTCCTGTTGTGGTGAAATAAGTTCTTATTTAAAATTTGCTATATAATTGAATTGCAGCACATTGCAGAATGAATGATATGTGGAATCAGACTCCTTCATGAAGGCACTGTTTCTCTAGCACTGTTTGAGGTTATTTTGCACAATTTAATACTATATAGTGATGGTATACATTATTAGCAGTTAGCTGTATGCCTATGTACCGTAATTACATGCGTCAAAATCATTTTTCAGAATTCACAAAGAAAAAAACGTCTACTTTATAACTGTAGACATAAATGTATCTCTGTCTTTACTATTCTTTCTTCTTGCATTTCTTTAGAGTAATCTATGAATAATTATGTGTAACATCTGCATATTCATTTTAAGACACATTGGAAACTCTTTCATGTCTGGTGTCTTTTTAAAGGTCACAGAGCGATTGGTAAAATGGTCTCAACTTCGCTGTAGTCACTGGTAGGATGAGAAAGATTGAAACATATGAGATCTGTGTTCTCCTTTTTGAGTGGTCTCTCCAAAGATATCTGATCCTCTCCCCCAAACCAGGTGTACGTGTTGCAAATATTTACAACCCTTTGTTCTGGTCTGGGTATTTAAGGAGTGGTAGCAGGGCTGCCATTTGGGAACATTCTGTATCCAGAGCCCCCATGCAGTGTTGTGTCAGTGTCCTAGAGGCACTCACACACACACTGTATGTATTGTGCCAGATAATGACTCTTTGAAACTATTTTCATATTACTTGGTAATTGTATTTAATATTTTTATGCTGAAAGTTGTGTACCATGGATTCATGTTTAATTATGATGTTTAAATTCTGTCTGGCCAAAATAAATGTTAATCTTGATTTATTCTGTATCTTTCTGAAATAATTTTTCTAGTAGTGTCGCATGAGGAGTTTGTAGGAGTTTCCGTAAATCTTTCTGTCAGGGCAGATTCATACCGAGGACCCCATGACCGGAGCATGGCGCTAAGCATGAGGGGCAATCTGATTTCTGGGTGTCACTGTTATTAACAAGTTGCAGCTCTCGTGACTATTGCTAAAATTACACTTTCTGTTATGAGTAAGCGTGTGCGACTCACTTAAAGGTAAAATAGTTCACGCTGTAATCCTCTGACTAATATCAGAACTGACTAATTTGCATCCGTGAGGTAATGTAATTAATCGTGAGCATTATCCTCTGAGCGACTCTGGGTCCCATGGTGGAACGAATATTTGAAATTAAGAGGTACTAAGAGAAATCAAAGATCTAAATTAAATCACAACTAAACTTATGATCAGCTGTTTAGTTACAAATGTAACAAATGTAACAAAGTTACAAAGAAATGGAGTCAGATTTAATATTCAATAACCATAAATTAAGCGAATTTAACAGAAATGCTGAAAAGGCTTACACGCAGAAGTCCTTCAACCTTACAATTTTACAAAGAAAAATTACTTTGTGTGTCTAACAGAACAAAGCACCCATAGCAGTCGACGCTTTATTTATTGCCCCCATCACATATTTTAGTAATCATAATAAACATTTGAAAGCTTAAACACTCAAAATTCATCTTGTGACTGATATACTTGTGATTAAAATTAATACTTTTATTCAGCAAGGATTCATTAAATTGATCAAAAGTGACAATAAAGATATTTATAATGTAGCAAAAGATTATATTTCAAATAAATACTGTTCTTTTGAACTTTCTATTCATCAAAGAATCCTGAAAGAATGTTTTACACAACTGCTTTCAACATTGATAATAATCATAAATGTTTCTTGAGCAGCAAGAAAAAATTTTTCTTAAAAAATAAAATAAATAAATAAATAAATAAAATTATATATATATATATATATATATACACACACACCTAAAGGATTATTAGGAACACCTGTTCAATTTCTCATTAATGCAATTATCTAAACAACCAATCACATGGCAGTTGCTTCAATGCATTTAGGGGTGTGGTCCTGGTCAAGACAATCTCCTGAACTCCAAACTGAATGTCAGAATGGAAAGAAAGGTGATTTAAGCAATTTTGAGCGTGGCATGGTTGTTGGTGCCAGACGGGCCGGTCTGAGTATTTCACAATCTGCTCAGTTACTGGGATTTTCACGCACAACCATTTCTAGGATTTACAAAGAATGGTGTGAAAGGGAAAAACATCCAGTATGCGGCAGTCCTGTGGCGAAAATGCCTTGTTGATGCTAGAGGTCAGAGGAGAATGGGCCGACTGATTCAAGCTGATAGAAGAGCAACTTTGACTGAAATAACCACTCGTTACAACCAAGGTATGCAGAAAAGCATTTGTGAAGCCACAAACACACAACCTTGAGGCGGATGGGCTACAACAGCAGAAGACCCCACCGGGTACCACTCATCTACACTACAAATAGGAAAAAGAGGCTACAATTTGCACGAGCTCACCAAAATTGGACAGTTGAAGACTGGAAAAATGTTGCCTGCTCTGATGAGTCTCGATTTCTGTTGAGACATTCAGATGGTAGAGTCAGAATTTGGCATAAACAGAATGAGAACATGGATCCATCATGCCTTGTTACCACTGTGCAGGCTGCTGGTGGTGGTGTAATGGTGTGGGGGATGTTTTCTTGGCACACTTAATGCCCCTTATTGCCAATTGGGCATTGTTTAAATGCCACGGCCTACCTGAGCATTGTTTCTGACCATGTCCATCCCTTTATGACCACCATGTACCCATTCTCTGATGGCTACTTCCAGCAGGATAATGCACCATGTCACAAAGCTCGAATCATTTCAAACTGGTTTCTTGAACATGACAATGAGTTCACTGTACTAAAATGGCCCCCACAGTCACCAGATCTCAACCCAATAGAGCATCTTTAAGATGTGGTGTGGGCACGGGAGCTTTGTGCCCTGGATGTGTATCCCACAAATCTCCATCAACTGCAAGATGCTATCCTATCAATATGGGCCAACATTTCTACAGAATGCTTTCAGCACCTTGTTGAATCAATGCCACGTAGAATTAAGGCAGTTCCGAAGGAAGGCGAAAGGGGTCAAACACAGTATTAGTATGGTGTTCCTAATAATCCTTTAGGTGAGTGTATATATATATATATATATATATATATATATATATATATATATATATATATATATATATATATATATATATATATATACACCTCCTTTTGGGCCTCTTCTTGACAGTTGAAATGGAATGACTCTTGGTGACTTTTGCCGCATTTGTAAACACACACACACACACACACACACACACACACACTGCGTTGGTGCACCTATCAGGTGCACCAACAATGACTATCAAATGAGTTCACAGAGCGTGGCGCTTTGCTTCATCAACACGCTTACAGAGCAAGCCACGCAAACAATAACAATAACGTCCTTCTCAAATCAGAAACCGTGGGTGGACAATTCAATCCACGCGGCAGTGAACGCACGCACTGCTGCTTACAACGCCGGTCTCCATTCAGGGAATATGACTGAATACAGAACGTCCTGTAATGCTCTGCGGCGTGCAGTTAAAGCCGCAAAGCTCCGATATAAAGACCGAGTGGAGTCTCATTTCCAACTCAACGACTCGCGGCGCATGTGGCAAGGTCTGAGGTCCATCTGCTCTTTTGGATCTAAATCCTCTGCAGGGGAGCGCTGATCCGTTGCTCGTGAACGAGTTAAACTCTTTCACGCTCGCTTTGACTGTAACGCGGCAACGCGACTCCGCCAAGTGGCGCGGTAGAGAGAAATTACTCAGAGCAGCAACAACCACGTGATCTCTGTCTCGGAGGATGAAGTTCGGAGAGCACTCAGCGTGTGGGCGTCAGGAAAGCTGCCGGGCGGATGGTATTTCAGGCCGTGTTCTGCGGTCCTGTGCTGATCAGCTCGCCGGGTTGTTTACATCTATCTTTAATGAGTCCTCGCTACATCTGTGGTCCCCACCTCCTTCAAAAAATCCACCATCATCCCTGTCCCTAAGAACAGTAAACCCTCTTGCCTAAATGACTATCGTCCAGTGGCTCTCACGTCTATAGTCATGAAGGTCTTTGAGAGACTCATTAAAAACACCATTTGCGCCTTCATTCCTGACACTTTGGACCCTCTTCAGTTTGCCTATCGTCCCAATAGATCGACTGAAGATGCCATCTCTCATGTCCTCCACTCCTCCTCACTCACATCGACAGCAAAAGTGGGAACTACGTAAGGCTGCTATTTATTGACTATAGCTCAGCCTTTAACACCATAGTTCCCACCAAGCTAACCTCCAAACTCCTGGATCTCGGCCTGAATCCTTCTCTCTGCCACTGGATTGAGGACTTCCTCACTGGCAGGCCTCAGGTGGTGAGAATAGGCCAGTCCACCTCCTCCTCCATCACCCTGAGTGTGGGAGCTCCACAGGGCTGTGTCCTGAGCCCCTGCTCTACTCTCTCTACACGCAGGACTGTTTGTCCACACACAGCTCCACCTCTATCATCAAATTTGCTGATGATACTGTTGTCCTGGGCCTCATTTCCAACAACAATGAGACGGCATACTTGGATGAGGTGGAGCATCTAACATCATGGTGCCAGGACAACTGTCTCTCTCTGAATGTTGGCAAGACCAAAGAAATGATTGTGGACTTCAAGAAGAGACAGCAACGGACATACTCCCCCCTCATGATCAGCGGGTCACCAGTAGAGAGAGTGAGCAGCTTCAAGTACCTGGGAGTAAACATCTCCGAGGACCTGACCTGGACTGCTCACATTCAGACACAGGTGAAAAAGCCAGGCAAAGACTGTACCACCTGCGCCAGCTGAGGAAATTCAGGGTTTCACCAGCTATCCTGAAAACTTTCTATTTAGGGGCGATAGAAAGTGTTTTAACTCAGTGCATCACAGCGTGGTATGGGAACAGCACCAGTCATGACCGCAAAGCCCTGCAAAGAGTCGTGGCGCTTATCCGAAGCGTATCTCAGGGTCAGCTCTCCGTCTCTGCAGGGCGTCTACACCAAGCGCTGCAAAGGTAGAGCTACCAAGATCATCAAGGACTCTAATCACCCTGCAAACCCTCATTTCACGCTGCTGCCATCTGGTAGCGCTTCAAGCCTGATGGCCAAAACTGAGAGACTCAGGAGGAGCTTCTTCCCCAGGCCATCAGACTCCTGAACTTAACGTCACGTGACTTCACTTCAGGATAAACATCGATACACTGTCATTGCACTGCACTTTCTGTTCTCGTTGTTACTGTGTAACAACCTGTCATAAACCTGTTTGCACATTATACTCTTTATACATTTGTTAACCACATATTTATAAGTCTACAGTTTACTCACTGCACAGTCTACTTCAATTATTTTATTCCACTTTATCCTTATTTTTACCTTTTTCTCTTGACTTGATTATTTATAATTCTACAGATATAGACATATATATATATATATATATATATATATATATATATATATATATATATATATATATATATATATATATATATATATATATATATATATAGATAGATAGATAGATAGATAGATAGATAGATAGATAGTACTTTTTTTTTAATCCTATTTCTATATAATTTCCTCCTTGTGTTTTTAACTGTGAATTTGCACTGTCCATGGAGCGGACCTGTTTACATTTCACTGCCGGTTGTATATTCTGTATATAACTGTGTATGTGACAAATAAAACTCTTGAATCTTGAATCTTGAATCATTATGATCCTTTTCCTATTTAGCGCCTAAACTCTGGAACAGTCTTAGCATTGTTCGGGAAGCAGACACACTCTGTCAGTTTAAATCTAGACTAAAAACGCATCTCTTTACTATGGCTTACACATAAAACATTATCAATTTCTATTATTCAAATCAGTAAATGATTGTTAGGCTGCATTAACTAGGTCAGCCGGAACCGGGAACACTTCCCATAACACCTGATGTACTCGTTACATCATAAGAAGAATAGCATCTACGCTAATGTTAGTCTCTCTGTTTATCCCAAGGTTTACTGCAGCCAGCCGGATCCGGGCTGTATCCAGATCAGATGGTGGACCAGCGCCTGGACATGACCAACGCATCCCTGAAATGTCTGCAGAGAGCGTGTCAAATAAACTCCCCATAAATGCTGCATCGACACGACATCCTCATTAAACCCGTCTTTCGGCATGATGACTCAATCTTTCGAATAATCTTACGAATATCTATTTACCTAATATGACTTAAGACCTGAAATGTTGCCAGAATTATAATCATACACTGTTTATTCGTCGGCCAGAGGAGAACTGGCACCCGACTGAGCCTGGTTTCTCCCAGGTTTTTTCTCCATTCTGGCCCTGAAGGAGTTTTGGTTCCTTGCCACAGTTGCCTCTGGCTTTTGGCTTGCTCAGTTGGGGACACCTAAATTTAATCTATATTACCGATCTGCCCGCATTGACACTATATGATACTTGAAATTAGCTGGATAACATCACCGTTTCACCAGAACGGCTGTACAAATTATGTTGCATTATTTTCCTGTTAACAATGTGAAGCTGCTTTGAAACAATTGGACTTGTTAAAAGCGCTATATAAATAAAGGTGATTTGATTTGATTTGATATGAGGACATATGGTTTTTATACTGTACAAACTGTACATTCTATCCCCCTACACTACTCCTACCCCTAAACCTAAACCTACCCATCACAGATCACAGAAAACATTCTGCATTTTTAAATTTTTAATAAAACATTGTTTAGTATGTTTTTAAAGCTATTTTTATTATGAGGACACAGGACTCACATTGGCTCCTTCATGGTCAAATATGACCAACATAGAAAAGGAATGGGAAATAAAAAAAAGAAAAAAAAAAATCTAACTCAGCGAATCTTTTGGTGGTACAAGCTACAAATCAGCCGAAAAAAGTGCACATAATTTTGAACAATAGATTCACATTTTGAAACATGCACTTTCCTGGCTGGAAGTATATCCAGTGTTTCCTATCAAGCACTTATCAGCTCTGTTTTGTCCCAGCAGGACCACAGTGACAATGCAGTCATCGACTGAATCTTGTTCATACTTTTCTCCTATAAAGGATTAAACCAGTTTTCTCACAATTAAATGCAATATGTAATTTCAGATACAACGAAAAATATAAAAAGATATCAGCAGAATGTTCAAAAATTAGCAAAACAATGGATCAAAAAAACAAAAAACAACAAAACAAATAAAAAACTACATCTTTTGGCATGCAGAATTTCTAGTTTGTTCACCAAAAAAAAAGTTGCAGCCTGGAATTTTTCAGTACAATCAACTTAATTTCATTAAACATTTAAATCATTTTAAGTCATTTCAACTCAAAGTACATTAAACTGACTAAGAAAATGAGTTGTACCTTGTATAACTTATAAAAAAAGTTGAAAATTGCTTAGCTTATTTTTAACTTATGTTGTGATAACTTGATCATATATTTTTTTTTACAGTGAGGTTGTGAGAAACACCTGTGCTATTTCTGTCATGTGGTGAAGCAGGAAAAGACTGATCAAATGAAAGTAAAAGCTAACTTTGTACATTCGCAAAAATAAACAAGTGACGTCACAAGAAAATCTGGTACTAATACGGTCTCGCTTAAAAACCAGTTTCAGTCGATGTTGAGAGGAACTGCTGCTGAAGGAAATGGACTGTATAAAGTGTCTGTGTTGTCGCCGCACTTCTCTTACTGAGCCAGGTAAGTTTTGTGCTTTTGACTTTGATTGGTTAGTAAGATTTCTGGTGGTGAAAGCTCACAACTGCTGACACATTTTATCATGTTAATCAATAATTATAGTTTTGTGTGAGTAAATGAAAAGTTTTAAGTCTATTGTCATAAGGTCCCCCTCCAAACAAGGGTTTGCCAATTATTGTTTGACAAATTTGTAAAATATGCATTAAACAAAAACATAATAATAGGTCAACTTCAACCCAAGCTAAAGGTCAGAGAAGTGTCATCCGTCCTACATTAAAATGTTTTACTTAAATGAATAAGTATATGACTCATATGATTTTTGATGTAGATCAAAAGTATTATTTTAATGTATGCATCATAAAGCATATAAGTACATTGATATGATACAATATTAAGCCAGGCTTAAGATGCAAAACTATATTTTATACAATGCTTTATGTCACTTCCTCTGTCTTTGTCCACCAATGCAGTTAAAATGTATCTATAGAATTTTCATTATCACTTTTTTGTCCTTAATTGTTGATAGGTCAACCACTTCGCATAGTAATGATTGGAAAAACCGGAGTGGGAAAAAGTGCTTTGGGGAACACCATCCTTGGTAGAAATGTTTTTCACTCAAGCCCTTCTGCAAACTCTGTCACTCACTTGTGCCAAAAAGCACAAGTGGTCTTTGACCATAGAGACATTTATGTGATTGACACACCTGGGATCTTGGATACCAGAAAACCGAAAGACCTCATCAAAAAAGAAATAGTGAGATGTATTCAGATTTCAGCACCAGGTCCTCATGTGTTCCTGCTGGTGATACAAATTGGCCGTTTCACTGCTGAAGAGCAACAGTCTGTCCAAGCCCTGCAAAAGCTCTTTGGAGATGAAGCTTCAAGATACATGATAGTGGTCTTCACTCATGGAGATGCACTCAATGGTCAAAAAATAGAAGACTATGTAGCAAGAGGCCATGCAGAACTCCGTAAAGTGATCCAGAGGTGTGGTAGTAGATATGTTGTGTTTGATAACAATGACACAAAGAATCGAGATCAAGTGAGAAATTAATTGAGAAAATAGATGGAATGGTGGCGCCAAACGGGGGAGAATGCTTCACTGAAGAAATGTTTCAAGAGGCGGAAGCAAAAATTCAGCAACAGAATATGGAGAGAGAGATGGCAGAGCTTCTGGAATATCAGTTTAGCTTTCTTGGGCTTCTTGACAACAGAGTCGTTTTGTTCCAGCAAACCTTGATGGAAGGCTTTCACGAACAGTTTACTATTGATAGCTCTTGCAGTTACTAAAGACACTTAAATCAGACACATCTTGTGTTTATAATCAGCAGTAGTTTTATATAATATTACACCTTCCTCATTGATTAATGTGATGTTTTACAGTGTATACATTTAATTTAACAGAGAGGTGGCCAACCTTCTAGAATGAATGTAGTTTTCTTGAGATTCTTGATGAGAGGTGATCTTGATCTGTAACTTGATCCTATGATTTTATCAAATGTTGTTAAGACCTACACAGTGACATTTATTGTGCAATTTCATTTGAACTTGTTACAACGTGTACTCCTGTTGTGGTGAAATAAGTTCTTATTTAAAATTTGCTATATAATTGAATTGCAGCACATTGCAGAATGAATGATATGTGGAATCAGACTCCTTCATGAAGGCACTGTTTCTCTAGCACTGTTTGAGGTTATTTTGCACAATTTAATACTATATAGTGATGGTATACATTATTAGCAGTTAGCTGTATGCCTATGTACCGTAATTACATGCGTCAAAATCATTTTTCAGAATTCACAAAAAAAAAAGTCTACTTTATAACTGTAGACATAAATGTATCTCTGTCTTTACTATTCTTTCTTCTTGCATTTCTTTAGAGTAATCTATGAATAATTATGTGTAACATCTGCATATTCATTTTAAGACACATTGGAAACTTGCCATAATTTAGCACTTTTTTTATCATTTATTAAGAATCAGTTATACTCTGTTAATAAATGTAAAATTGTTATACTGTGAAAAGAGATCTGAATATGTTTTCAATGTATATTAGCGTGATGTATTAGACCCAATATTACATTGTATTTAATGTAATTCTGTTTCAAATAAATGCTGTTCTTTTGAACTTTCTGAAAAGAATCCTGAAAAAAATTCAACATTGATAATCAGAAATGTTTCTAGAGCAGCAAATCTCTGTGACACTGAAGACTGGAGCAATTACGCTGAAAATTCAGCTTTGCATCACAAGAATAAATTACATTCTAAAATATATTCAAATAAAAAGAAAATGGTTATTTTAAATTGTAATAATATTTCACAATAATACTGTTTGTTTTGTATTCAAATAAATCAAATGCAGCCATGGTAAGCATACAAGACCTCTTTTAAAACATTAAAAACCTTTTGAATGGTAGTACATATAAATATACATATATAGTTCAGTACATTTGCTTTACAGTAAACTTAGTTTTGACTGGGCAGAAAATTTGCATTTTTTTACATTTAGGCATTTGGCAGACCACTTTATCCAAATCATGTTTTTTTTGTTTGTTTAGTTTTTTATTCAAGATATAAATTATTCTTATTATAATCATTCTTATTATTTTTATTAACAATAGCTGAGAATTTGACTTTTGGGTTAATTAATTTATTACATTTATATAGCTTTTCTGGTCACTCAAAACACTTCACATATAGAAGGGGGGAATTTCCTCAACCACCACCAATGTGCAGCATCCACCTGGATGAAGCGACGCCCACCACACACCAGCTGATTGGTGGAGAGGCGAGTGAGCGTGATGAAGCCAATCAGTCTATGGGGATTATTAGGAGGCCATGATGGACAGAGGCTAATGGGCAAATTTGACCAGGATGCCGGGGTTACACCCCAACTCTTTTTCCGAAGGACATCCTGGGGTTAAAATCTGACAACTGTTGCAGACCTTACAAAGCAACTTGACAGTAACTTTTCCAGTTTGAGGCATGACTATGTAAATTATGTTTACAGGAAAAAAAATAAAATAATTCCTTTCAAAAACCATACCAACAATGAGTAAACACTATAACGGTTTGTCATCAGTGCTGATCAGACGCTATGCAGAATGTTTCTCAGCAGGAAGAAATTCTTCAGCATGTTTCTTATAAGGAAGAGACTATGAAACATGTTTGTAAGAAGGAATGTTAATTATAGGCTGAGTCAACCAGTGACACAGTTTGCATTCTCTTGTTATTATCGTAAAAGGAAAAAACTTTGGAGTCTTTCAACACAAAGAGAATAGACTTGTAGGAGGACCACATTCTCTGAAATTTTATCCCTGACTAGCACAAAAAATGAAAACAATGAAAAAATGATATAACATTTGTTGTATTAGGTTTCACAGTTCAAATATTTTAGTCTTTGCTTGTCTATTTTGCTGTTTAACCTAGTTAACCTTTCTATCTGATAAATGAAACTGTAGTGCATAAATGAGATTTTTAAAGAAAATAATTATTTGTTATTGTAAAGTATTGCAGCATAACAATGATGTACAGTATATTAATACAAACTAAACACGTTTTCAAATCAAACTACACAAACAGAACAAAAGACTATCAATTTTGAACAGCTATCAGTGTCTACTGGATTCTGCAGTCCTTTTTCTCTGATTCTTTAGAATATGAGTAGTGTTCTAAAATGTCAGGGTTTCCATTTTCCTCTTCATCTCCAAAATCATCTCTAATAGCCTCTCAACCTGAGAAACATTGTGGTCATTGTTGTTAAATGCATGACACCTTGACCCACAGGTTCGGATCAACTCTTTCAGTTGGGTGTCAGTGTTTTTAATGTATTCTGAGACAGTTTTCCCTCTTAATTTCTCTTTTCTTGTGAACAGAACAATGGTTTCTTTTGCCACGTCTGCACCAAACGCTCTCTGTATGTTCGGAACTATCTCTCTCTCGCCATCAGTGTAACGGCCAAGCTCCATGACCAGCAAATACACGTCAGGCCCTGGCTGCCAGAGTTCTTTGCACTTTTTTATCTGTTCTTCCTGGTTTTTTAGTTCTTCATCAAAAAAATCCGGGGTGTCAATGACCCTGATCTTGATTCCACAAACAGTTTCCTCTGCCATCTGGCACACCTGCGTCACTGGCACAGAACTGGTAAGTGATTCAAAATGACGATTTCTCAGGATGGTGTTTCCGGTAGCGCTCTTTCCACTTCCTGTCTGTCCCAGCAGCACGATGGTCAAGGTGTTTTTCTTCTTGATGGCAGCTTGGTTATCTCCTTAAACATAACACAACGTAACATAACATATAACATAACATTACATTACATTCATTTCAAAAACTGCATCCTTTCTGTTCTAATTCTACATGGAGACATGGACCACTTTTGCTGGTTTGTACACTATAGTCCGATTGTGAAAGGGTTACTTTTTCACTACGTTTTGCACTGCGCTACCAAAATGGATTAGTGTGCAGTCCAATGCTATTTTACATTTTCATCTTGGTAACATCATCATCACACATGGCTTAAGAATGCTTGGACAGTAAAATCTTCTGTCTAAAAGCTCATCTCCACCTGATGAAGAATGTGTTAGCCTACATACAATATCTGACATCTACTGGCTCAAAGTTGGTTAATAAAAGCCTTCTGAAGTGAATTCTGTAATAATTTACTGCTCTGAATTGTATGCATTTCTTTTTTCTGCTGAACACTGAAGAATATGGGTAACCAGAAGGACTGACTTCCATAGTATGGAAAAAAATACTATGGAAGTCAATAGGGCCCATCAAATGTTTGGTTATTGACATTCTTCAAAATATCTTCTTTTGTGTTCAGCAGAAGAAAGAAATTCATACAGAATTGGAACAACTTGAGGATGAGTAAATGACAGCATTTTCTTTTTTTAATGGTGAACTATCCCTTTAAATATGTCACGTGGTAATTGAAATTGCAAGATAGTCTTGTACGTATCAAACAAATCAGCAATTGACCATCTCCTCTTTTTACATGAAAGGTTCTCCTCTAAGTCTAGAAAATTCGTTCTTATTCTTTCACGGGAAGAAATTCAACTTTTTTGTTATTACAAGCTCGATTCCAAAAAAGTTGGGACACTGTATAAATTGTGAATAAAAAAGGAATGCAATAATTTACAAATCTCATAAACTATTTCATTAAAAATATTTTATTCACAATATAATATAGATAACATATCAAATGTTGAAAGTGAGACATTTTGAAATGTCATGCCAAATATTGGCTCATTTTGGATTTCATGAGAGCTACACATTCCAAAAAAGTTCTGACAGGTAGCAATAAGAGGCCGGAAAAGTTAAATGTACATATAAGCAACAGCTGGAGGACCAATTTGCAACTTATTAGGTCAATTGGCAACATGATTGGGTATAAAAAGAGCCTCTCAGAGTGGCGGTGTCTTTCAGAAGTCAAGATGGGCAGAGGATCACCAATTTCCCCCAATGCTGCGGCCAAAAATAGTGGAGTTAAAGAGGACAAGGACAACCCAAGTTGTTCTCAGCGCTCAGTTCAGAAGCCTGCATCTCTGATGGGATGGGGTTGCATGAGTGCGTGTGGCATGGGCAGCTTAGACATCTGGAAAGGCACCATCAATGCTGAAAGGTATATCCAAGTTCTAGAACAACATATGCTCCCATCCAGACGTCGTCTCTTTCAGGGAAGACCTTGCATTTTCCAACATGGCTGCGTAGAAGAAGGATCCAGGTACTGAAATGGCCAGCCTGCAGTCCAGATCTTTCACCCATAGAAAACATTTGGCGCATCATAAAGAGGAAGATGCTACAAAGAAGACCTAAGACAGTTGAGCAACTAGAAGCCTGTATTATACAAGAATGGGACAACATTCCTATTCCTAAACTTGAGCAACTTGTCTCCTCAGTCCCCAGACGTTTGCAGACTGTTATAAAAAGAAGAGGGGATGCCACACAGTGGTAAACATGGCCTTGTCCCAACTTTTTTGAGATGTGTTGATGCCATGAAATTTAAAATCAACTTATTTTTCCCTTAAAGTGATACATTTTCTCAGTTTAAACATTTGATATGTATTCTGTTGTATTCTGAATAAAATATTGAAATTTGAAACTTCCACATCATTGCATTCTGTTTTTATTCACAATTTGTACAGTGTCCCAACTTCTTTGGAATCGGGTTTGTATCTTCTTTGATCATTTAGAATGATTATGATATTATACCTGGTATATGCTCTCGTGTCATTGCTTCCTGTGAATTACAGATCTCCCATTCCACAGATGCGGTCCTTTGTAATGATCTGCAGTTAAATAGAAAATGGATCAAGGAATGGATTTGACCTCTCTGGAATGGGTACGATCATCTGGACGAACTCGTATGTTTAGTCTTACCTTTCATGCTTGTATGCTTGCAGCTCAGGCACACTTTTACAACATGTAATCAGTTGTTTGATTAAGTCACGTTGCTCCAGATTTTTGTTAAAAACACACACTTTCCTTCCACACTGATAGAGAATGCTATCTAGGTTCTCATCTGTTCCTTTGTTTGGCCCTACTGAGGTTTTATCGTCTCTACTGACCAGAACAACAACAGTGTTTTCCTCCATTTTCTTTCCAAACTTTTGCTGAAAATCTAGAAGCGTCTCCATATCCCTCTGAGAAACATGGTCACGCTGCAGAACGAATAAAATCATACAGCTAGATGATGTCTCATTATACCTCTGAATTACAGCCTGAGGATCTTGAATAACAGTAATCCATCTGACTCCTATCTGCAGCGATACCTCTTCAGCAAATGTGGATTGTTGTGGCAGGAAATGTTCAAAGCCAAGAATTTTATTTCCAACCAGACACTTACACCAGCTGTTTGCCCCTATCAGAAAGAAATGTACGTCTCCACGGAGCTGCTCAGTGTGGTCATGTCCTGTAATGAAGTTCACAAAAGCATTTTTGAAATCCTGAATTTGAGACTTTACAATAAGGTTAACATTTATTAATTATGTTAGCATGTATTAATCATGTTAGAGTCTGTTATGAATGGCTTTGTTTGTGCCTCATTTGTAAGCTATACTATGCATAGAGCATATGCCAAATGAATAAATGTAAATGCAGTTCAAAGTGCATTCACTAATGTTGATTTTAAAATGTACAAGTAAATGTTAAAATTAACATGAAGCTAAATAAAGGCCCTATAGATATCTAAATTTTTTTAGTTCTTGCTAACGTCTCGGTTACATATGTAACCCTCGTTCCCTGAAGGAGGGAACGGAGACGTACGTCGGAACTGACCGACGAATTGGGGATCATCTTCAGAGACCAATCTGCTTCGAGTGTATAGAAACGAGCCAATAATGTTGGCATGCGGTCCACGCACCTGTATAAATATGGAAGTGGAATACCGCATCCTCGCTTTTCCAACTGAGGAGCCGAAGTGACACGGCCCTTCAGCAGAAGCACACCACCTGGCGATGGGACGTACATCTCCGTTCCCTCCTTCAGGGAACGAGGGTTACATACGTAACCGAGACGTTCCCTGTTTTTAGTCGGTCATATTCGACGTATGTCGGAACTGACCGACGAATTAGGGATCCTACCAACACGCCAGGGATGCTGGCCCTTCCAGTGCCCGGTTTGAGCTCACTGGGGAGCCCCTATGTTGGGGCGAAAGTCAGGGCTCCAACGCTGGAGAAAGTGTGCCCATCTCGGAAGATGGAACGCTGTGGAGCCACGTCCTTCAACGCAAGGAGAGGTGGCAAAATACACATAGGGACTAGCCTATCAGGGTAGTGCTACCTATGGCAGTCTCTAGGGTGGATCCAGCCTGATCCCAGGGGGAAAGAACACCCCAGAGATGACAGAGCGGGCTCTGTCAAGGGAAAGACAGGTGGCAGGCCGAGTAGGGTAGCAGGTACCGTGGAGAATACACATATGGGGTTGCCGTTAGGGAACCGCTACATATGGACACCCAGCCTACACACACGTTCCACAAGCACACGGGTGTAGGCCTGGCATCAGATGGCCGCCACATCTGACACTGAAGGGGTGACGGAGGAGCTCGACAGGGTTCGCCATTGCTGGGGAACACAACTGGAGAAGAATAGACACACGTATCCGGCCCAGGGGGCGGGAGTGACGTTTGCAAGCGGACACAAGAACAGGTACTTCACGCTTACTGGCCACTAGGGGCGAGCAGGCGGGAAGAAACCGGCTCTACATGGAGGCTATAAAATCTAGCGAATGTGTTAGGTGTCACCCAGCCCGCAGCTCTACAGATGTCTGCCAGCGAGGCACCGCCCTCTCACCTTGAGCCAGCGCCCAGGATGAAGCGACACTCCTAGTTGATTGTGGCCGCACCCCGAATGGGCAAGGCACGTCTTGTGACTGGTATGCTAAGACAATAGCATCCACTATCCAGTGGGCTAACCTCTGCTGTGTGCCAGTGCACCCATGCCGAGGGTGCCCCCGGTCAGGGAATAGTACAACTGGCAATGGGTCGAGTCCGGAGAGGCAAACAGGTCTACCTGCGCGGCTCCGTAAAGTTCCCATATCAGCTGGAGAAGCATCTGAGAAGCATCTGAAGCGACCTCAGATGCTTCTGACTCCACAGGAGGTGATGGCGGGTGAGTTGCAGCATGCAACGGGAGCGTAGACCACCCTGATGGTTGATGTACGCAACGGCCGCTGTGCTGTCCGAACGGACCAGAACGTGCTCGCCCTACAGTGGCTTTTTGAGGCGGCCCAGGGCGAGATGTACTGCTAGCAACTCCAGGCAATTGATATGCCAATGCAATTGGGGCCCCGTCCACAGACCCGAAATCGCATGCCCGTTGTACGTGGCCCCCCAGCCGGTGGACGAGGCATCCATGGAGACAACAGCATGCCTGGACACTTGCTCTAAGGGCACTCCCGCCCGTAGAAACGAAGGGTCCAACCCTGGGCTGAGGGTTTGGCGGCAGTACGGAGTAACTGAGACCTGCCACTTGCCGCACTGCCACGCCCATCTTGGGACTCGGTCGTGAAGCCAGTGTTGAAGCGGTCTCATATGAAGCAATCCGAGCGGCGTTACCACGGCTGCAGATGCCATATGCCCCAGGAGCCTCTGAAATGATTTCAGTGGGACCGCCGTCCTGCCCTTGAACGTATTCAAGCAGTTCAACACTGACTGGACTCGCTCCTCCATGAGGCGCGCAGTCTGACCGACCGAGTCCAGCTACATGCCGAGATAAGAGATCCTCTGCGTGGGACAGAGTTTGCTCTTCTCTCGGTTGACCAGAAGTCCCAACAGGCTGAGGTGACGGAGCACCAGGTCCCTGTGTTCTCACAACTGGGGGGACACCCTTGGCGACAAGCAGGCAGAGGTGCTGCGACCGACGACTGGGTGGAGGCAGCAACTGGTCGTCAGGGCAGGACTTTTTTTCCCTCCATCTGCTTCTGGGCCACCAAGAACTGCTGGGCAAAGTTCTCAATGGCGTCGCCAAAGAGGCCCGCCTGACAGACAGGGGCGTTGAGGAACGAAACTTTGTCGGGCTCATGCATATCTGCCAGGTTTAGCCCCAAGTGACGTTCCTGGAACACTAGTGTGGTCATCGCCTGACCCAGGGAGCATGCAATGACTTTCGTTACCCAAAGATCGAGGTCCGTCACCACACGCAGTTCCTGCATAACCCCTGGGTCGGGACTACCCTCATGCATGCAGGACAGAGGGTAGCAAGAGAGGGAAAACACTTATACAGATTGTGGCCCTTTTGGTGTTCCATATTTCCCTCTCTCCGATGCAGCAATTGACATCTGTCCTCTGCCAGAGCCCCAAATGAAACGCTAGGTCTCTTTTTTTTTTTTTTTTTTTTTTTTTTAAAGGACCAGCAATCCCATCTGTAAGCTACCAGCAGGCATGTGAGTCAGTGAGCGCAGTGAACACCAAAAGAGAGAGATTATGAATCACCCACGAACACAATCTCACATGTTTATGTGCAAGAAAGATCATAGCCGCCAAATGAGGACAGGAAACAACCGCATCCAGAAACACACGTTTTGAATGACATCTTGAAAAAGACGCAGAGTCAAACCGTGTTGCACTTTTAGAAGGAAATGCTCTTTTAGAAGTGCTGAAGCACTCAGCGAGATGGCTGCGGCTCACAGCAGTCCGACTGCAAGCCTGCGTGTGAGCACTCCAAGAACGGAAACACCCAGCCAACCAACACAGAGACAAGTAGTGTAGTGTATGTTGCAGCGGCCACTCGCTGACTCGCGCTGTCACACCAGCACCCAGGTAAGAGAGTGATCCTCCTCGAGACTCATCTAAACACTCTCCGCAGAAACAGCTGATACAACAAACCGTTCGGCTCCGAAGTTAAAAGCGAGCATGCGGTATTCCACTTCCGTATTTACCCTTACGAAAATGAACCATGGTTTTACTACAAATAAAACCAAAAAACCATGGTTATTGTAGTTAAACCATGGTAACCACAAATTAACCATGGTTTTGCTACTCTAACCATAGTTTAACCATGGTATTTGTGGTAAAACTGTGGTTATATAAATGGTAATCAATTAGCCAAAAAACCATGGTTACTACACTTTTACTACAATAAAACCATGGTTATTTTTCGTAAGGGTATACCCGCGCTGCGTGGCGGTGCGTGGACCGCATGCCAACGTTATTGGCTCGTTTCTATACACTCGAAGCAGATTGGTCTCTGAAGATGATTCCCAATTCGTCGGTCAGTTCCGACGTACGCCAAACGTGACCGACTGAAAGGGAACTAAATGTTAACAAAGGACACTTTATTGTAACGTGTTATCAAAATAATCTTATGCTATTTTAAAGCTTTTCAAATACACTGAATTATATGATCAATAAGTTATGACATGTTTTTACATTGCTTTAACTCATCAAAATAAGTTATGCAATTTCAACTTGATTCAACTGATTTTTTTAAGTCAGTTTAATATAATTTAAGTTAAAATTACTTAAACATCCAAGTTGATTGCACTTAAAATTTAAGGCAGCAACTTTTTTTTACCGTGTAGTCGCACAATATTTTACAAATTAATAAAAGGGACTTCAAAGTATACATTTATGTGTGTTCCCTTGGAAACAGACCTAAGACTTTGGCATTGCTACTTCCACAAACAACTAGTTGAGCTATAGCTGAGCTCTAATTGTAACTTTATTACGTAAGATAACATCAGTGAGTCTCTGAAACGCTCTAATGTATAAATATTTCAAAGATTCCTCACTATTGAGGCTTAACGATTTGAAATGAAAACGCCAACATTTTTTAGAAGCTTACCTTTTGACATACTGACTCAATAAAATATGAAGTTTCAGATCATTCCACAGAAAAACAAACAAATCGTAGGACACATTTTCTTGAAAGAGAATTTCTGGTAAGAGTCTGCACTGTAACTGAAAGTGAAAATTCTGTGAGGTTGAAACTTGTTTTGTTTTTTTTTATTTTTTTTTACGTTGAAAAGGGGCGGATCAAAATCTTCTCTGAATGTAGTTCCTCACTAAACTCACTAAACACTGAGATTATAGTTATTATACTTTGGATTTTTATATGGTTTTATTGTTCTGTGGAGTGACAACTGATTCTGGCAGATCAAGAAAAAATTATTTGACAGACCCGGAATCTTCAAGTGAGAGTAATGCATGTGGCCTGAATAACCAGATTCAAGTCACATGATCTTGTACTCCTGTATATTTGTCACTCCTGATTAATTTATTCCAAGGTTACCTCAGCATGCCCAATGAGAGGGGACCTGCCATAATAGAATAAAATAAAACATTTTTATGTGCCAGTGATATGACAGGAGTATCATTTTTATATCAAAAGTAGGAGTACTATTCGTTTCTCTAAATATAAAACTTTAATGCCCGGTTTCACAGACAGGGCTTATTTTAAACCAGGATTAGGCCTTAGTTCAATTAGGACATTTACGTAACATTTATAAACTTGCCGTAGAAAATGTAAATATCAGCAACATGTCTCAGAAATTGTATACTGCACCTTTAAGTGGACAAAATCAACTAGTGCACCAGTCTGCCTTTAGGGGGAGCTCTCGGTAGAGGTAAGGTTTACTCTCCTCAAGCACGAGAGCAGCTTTTGGTTTATATAATCTCCAATTTTAGGTACAGTTATTTTATACACAATTTATAGAGCCACAACTCAGGTGTTTGTACATAAACTTTTATTTGACATTTAGCGAATATTGGACATTTATGTGGATTTTTAATGAAATCCTCAGACTGACTGAATGACCGACCGACCGTTAAAAAGCCATTCCTTGTCATAAAGGTGTCATGAACCGCATGGCCATGGACGGTGTGCACCTGAGGTTTACTTGATGGCTTTGTCAAAGGTAGGAATAATTTTCCAAATTTTAAAACTTTAAGTAGTTTGAAGTCTGAATAATTTAATAGGCTACACATTTAAGGGCCGGTGTTTAGTCTGGGGGTTTGGTTTATAAAAAAATCCCGTTTTAGGTAAAATTTCTTTTAAAAACTGTGTGTTAATATATCTGTAAACGTTTAAGAATGTAAATCAGCAAACATTTAACGACTTTCTTTTCGTCTCCATGTCCATGGACGGTGTATAGGCTAGATGTTACTATTTTAATAGAAAAAAAAATCTGTGTGGATAAAGACTGTGTAACTTAAATTGTATTTAATCATGAATCCAAGTGAGATAAAAATAACATCTAAGTTACTCCAGAAATACCAAAATGTAGCTTACATTAAAAATGCACGATTCTAAATAAATACATTGAGAATCACATGTTGTGTGTGTGTGTGTGTGTGTGTGTGTGTGTGTGTGTGTGTGTGTGTGTGTGTTAGAAGTGGAGATCGCGATTATCCCACGATTCTGAAGGGGAAAAAAAACAATAATATACAAAATAACATGCATACTTTCTGACACAATGTTAATCACTTTAGTTTATTTCAAAACATATTAATTTGAACTAAATAATTAAAAAAATAATTTAAATGGAGTCAATGTTCATTCATAAAGGCATGTTTCGTTATTGGAAGCATCAGCGTTTGTGAATGTGAAATGACAAACACTTTTTTTAAACACTCACTTGTCGCCACCTCCTGGCGTAACGATAAACAATATTTTAACAATACAAGTGTCAAAATACTTTCAAAAGATGATTTAATACTCTTATTGTGATCACTAACGTAGCATGGTGTTTATACCCAAACTATAAACTTTTATCCCAATACACTTTTATCCCCTGTTATTTAAATGTTTTACACATAAATAATTATGGTCCCACTTTATATTAGGTGACCTTAATTACTATGTACTTACATCAAAAAATAAGTAAAATGTACTTATTGTGTTCACATTGTATTGCAAAACACTTTTGCTGATATTGAGGTGGGATACGGGTAAAGTTAGGGACAGATGTGGTGTTATGGATAAGTTTAAGGGTAGGGTTAGGTGTAAGGGAAGTGTCAACAGTGTAATTATAAATGTAACAGAAATTAATTACAGATATAATTACATGCAGATTTTTTTAACGCAAGTACAATGTAATGTATGCAAACATGCATGTACACAATAAGTGCATTGTATCATATTATTATAGTACATAATATAGTACATAGTAGTTAAGGCCACCTAATATAAAGGGGGTCCATAATGATAATGTGTGGTTGAAAAGACTTTTTATGAAGCTGTTTTATTCTGTACATTTACATGGCAGCTGCTCTCTCCAGATCACTTCGAATCCCTATTAACAGTGCTAATACAATATATAAATACAATATTTGTTATCTGTCAAAATGACGGAAAGCACTTTGAAATATCACAATGTTACAGTTATTTTTTATCAAGGCTACGTATGTTACATAATATACACATATATTACTACACTGATATTTAACCCATCCGTAATATTACTAAGGAAAGTATCAAGCTTGTGGGGTAATTCATGGTCTGTTGAATGTATTTTATTAATGCTTTTGCACTTTTAAGTTTGAGAATGTATAATGTACAATACAGGTGCAACAATTTCAAACACCAATTTCAATTTTAATTGATTCAAACACCCACACAATCTTATTCTTAAATGACAATGATTCCACTACGTCTGTTATACCTGTTTCACACAAGTGTGCCGCACAGTGAAGCCAAAGCGTCTCGATCGCCCCTGAGTGGTTGGTCCCAGTATAGCTCATAAACCATACCCTCTCCATGTATTCTAAGGGGATGTGAGACAAACTAGACAATATTACACTTCAAATAATTTGTTTCTGTCATTTAAAGTAGTTTTAGCAGTAGTGCAAGAGAATTCTGGGAGGGAATCTGCGCATTTTTAGAATTTATGCGCATCTTGGCATTTCCATCCATCAGTTTTTGATGCAATCCAAAGTCCCTAAAATGTGCACAAAAATAGGTAGATGGAAACATAGTTACTCATTGATATGGGCAGCGACAAAAACACATGCTGCTCACACTCAGCTGACACTTGCAATGTGAAACTTTAGAAGACTGTGAAGACTTTAGGGACTAAGGTAAGTTCTCAGTTGAGTAATGCAAGAAGGGAGTCAAAAGCTTGTCTTGTAAAGACCAGACCAGACAATGAAGTGTGGTGAGAGTGCTCCTAATATACTGCATGGTGATGAGGGTGATTGATGGCAGGTGCAGGTGATAGTGGATTGTGTGCAGGTGGTGAGGGAGGATCCTGGGATATGAAGTGCTGAAGGTGGCTGAGCTGGTGGCTGGGACAGGACTTCCCCCTCCTGGAAAGCACAACCTCGCACGAAAACAGAATCCTGCAAGGGTGGGAGTGCAGGCTTCCTGCATGGAGCTGTATCAGGTGACCGGCAGGTGAATATAGATACTTCCAGGATGGCGCTGGCAGCTCAGGGGACCAGGGCAGAGCCGGCAGCTCAGGGGACAGCCTCCTTGGCCGTGTCAGAGGAAGTGGGAGTGTCTGGAACGGCCTCTGTGGCCATGGCCATGGACGGGCAGCCCCCCACTACTCTTGGGCAGAGCTGAGGACTCTGGAACCAGCTCATGGGCTTTTCTCTGGACCCTCTCTCTGGACCCTGGATGGGGAACATCATCCTCTCCAGATGTCTTGGAGCTCCCTGGGATGTACAAAGTTCATCCTGATCTGGTACAATGATTTGATGATCTCGTTGTTCAAGGGGCAGGTGACAATGAAACGACAGAATCCTTCGGTGAATGCAAATAGTTTGAGCCACCGCCGCGATCTGTCCTGCAAGTTCAAAACTCATCTTTTCCTTTTGAGGTCTGGCCTTCTGTCAGATAACAGAAGGAGACAGACAATGAATATGGTTCACAAGGTTTATTAAAGTGAAGCATGAGGGAAGAGCAGTGATGGTGAGTATATCAGCAGCAGACAAAGGAATATGATGGTCTTAACTGAAGATAAACAGTCCTTTCTCTTGCATGCAGATTGAAGATCAATCAGTGTGGGAAGGAGCAGATGAATCTGGCAGACGATCACAGAAGACGGATGACGGACAATCAGATAAATTCTCAGGTGAGTAATGCAAGTAGGGAGTCAATTAGTGATGGCAATTTCAAAACACTGCTTCATGAAGCTTCGAAGCGTTACAAATCTTCTGTTTCGAATCAATTGGTTTGGAGCTTGTATCAAACTGCCAAAGTCACGTGATTTCAGTAAACGAGGCTTCGTTATATCATCACTGTTTCTAAATGTTTTGAAATGCCGTAATTGGTTCGAAAGAGGTTTAACTCATATTCTTTGTTTATTTGATGATTCTGTTAATGTCTTGTCTTATGAACACTTCATGACTGTCCATGATTTCCCTATTCCTTTCAAAGAATACAATACTGTTCTTAGAGTGGTTCCCAAAGGTCTAATGCAGTTGGTCAAGGGTCATATAGTTTATGGCCATAAAGATACAAAGGAATCGGCTTTGTTACTGGATGGCATTGGCACAGAGGTTTGAAGAGTACCTGAAAACCACACTTGAGTAAAAGTACAGATTCCTTACAGCGAAAATGACTCCATTACAAGTTACAATACACCAATTATAATACAACTTGAGTAAAAGTCTTAAAGTATCTGATTTTAACTGTACTTAAGTATTTTACTCATACTAAATATAGGCTCAATGATCCACTAGTCCTGGACACCTGAGAGACATACCAGTGAAAATAAGAAACAAAGATGAGAAATCATGTTTATTTTCTAAAATCAAAATAAAACTGAACACCTCAATGTTGCAGTAAATCAAGGTCGAAAGGTCAAAGTTAAGCTCAAGTGCACAAAAAGGACATAAGTAAACCAATATCCTTCAAAAAGGATATTTTGTTTGGCAAATTCTTTATCCATTAACAAAAATGTATGGACTCACTTCCAACTTTTTCACATTTTCTGATTGAGGTAGACTCACTGCTCAGGTCTTTTTTGTTTAACTAGCAATAAAACATGTAATAGGTTTCTGAAACTATATGAAAAAGAAATCCTCTCTAATCAACCAGCTTTTTTCCTCTCATTCTTTCATTTGTTTTTGTTTATTTTAGTTATCCTTCTCTTGTTATCATTGTTTCCTTATAGGAATTTTATGATACCTTATCCTCTTCATATATGTATGATTATCATTACTTCTGTCTGGTATTTACATACAAATGTTTTTTTTCTAGAACCACCTAATATACCTAAAACCGCCAGCTGGTAAAATTTACCCATACAGATTATTACTGTATTGATACGGCTAAAAAAACGTAATCTGTTACTGTATTATGCCACTGTCTTCACAAAGTAATGTATAGAGTCATGAAATTATTATTTTTAGTCATCGACTATGTTTTTGTCCTGTTGTTTTAAGCTATTTTAAGCAGGCTACACTAATCACTTTTTGGTGAATATAGGCTAAATCAGCCTGCAATGACAACGAGAATTAGAAGGAAAAAAATACATATTTGGGTGATGTAATATTATAATAAAATGTCATTAATCACATATTAAGATAACCCATGTTATTTAAATGACTAAAATACCCCAAATAGACAATGAAGAGCAATAATAATCCACCGCACTGCATATGGATACAACATACGATAAGGATAACATACAAATTCAAGCGCACAGTTCATAGTTATTAGCATGTATAATTTGAATAAGAGAACAACACCAATAAACTTGGGGTAATCATGAAAATTGTTTTATACATTCCATATCATATCGGATTTTTTTTTTCCTTTCTTTTTTTCAGGAAATGGGCAGACTTGAATAAATAGCAACACAGTAGCGAACAATACACAATAAAAAATTGCAAAACAAAAATGTATAATTAATCCAAAGTTTGAACATTTATAAATGGCCTAAAACATCTTTATTTGACCGTGCGTTGTGTGACTGTTTACAGTAAGCCTACACGTTGCTCAAACACAGCGCGAAACTAAAAGAATTATATAGGGGTAAATTTGACCCGCTGGCGCTTATAGGTATAAATGCCCCGTTTTTAAATCTGGTTTTATCTAAACAATTTTTAACAACAGGGGATTGTAAATAACACAGTTTTAGTAAAAGTCAGTGACTGGGAGACTTGGATATTTTATTGGAAATCTGTTATGTACATTTGAAAAACAGCCATGGGTAAATTTTACCCTGTGGCGGTTCTAGTGTTAATGCCTCTTAATGTTCTCCTGAAGGTATTTGTACATTTTCATGTTTTTGAACAAAAAAAACAACAACAAAAAAAAAAACACATAGAAATGTCAGTGGTTCATCGCTGGGGGCGATGATCTCTCTGAACCCATGAATCATGAGCAGTCACTGAGAACCATTGAACAAGTGTTTGTGGGTTTTACCTGATCTCTGATCAGTTTTATACATTATGATAATTTTATAGTTTATAGACATTAATACAATTAAAATGAATACTAGTAGTTAATAGTCTCTTATTGGCCTGTTAGCAAAGCCATCCATGGAACAAACAAAACAACCCCTGACATTCAAGAGTTTTATTTGTCACATACACAGTTATATACAGAATATACAACCGGCAGTGAAATGTAAACAGGTCCGCTCCATGGACAGTGCAAATTCACAGTTAAAAACACAAGGAGGAAATTATATAGAAATAGGATAAAGAAGTACTATCTATATATATATATATATATATATATATATATATATATATATATATATATATATATATATATATATATATATATATATATATATAATATTATAAATAATCAAGTAAATAAGAGAAAAAAAAGTAAGTAAAAAAATAAGAATAAAGTGGAATAAAATAATTGAAGTAGACTGTGCAGTGAGTAAACTGTAGACTTATAAATATGTGGTTAACAAATGTATAAAGAGTATAATGTGTAAACCGGTTTATAACAGGTTGTTACACAGTAACAACGAGAACAGAAAGTGCAGTGCAATGACAGTATGTTTATCCTGAAGTGAAGTCACGTGATGTTAAGTGACTGAGTTCAGGAGTCTGATGATATTTGATAAAAGAACATATAGACACTTAATATTTAGCCTAATTTTATTAGATGATTAGTTAATTGCATTTGAAAGATTTTACTTTCAATAAAACATTTGCAATCGATTTGTAAAAGTTTTTTTATGCATGTTTGGCATGGGTTTTGTTGCATTTACACTGTTCTGACCAGCAGAGGTCGCCACAGAGATGGGTGTCAAATTGTTTCAAAGCTTCTACACAATACAAAAAAAAAAAAATCAAACAGTATGGATCATTGTGGCAAGCAGGACGAGGCAGAGGGACCGTGAGACACGAGATCGGTGTGGAGCTCATCATCACTCACCAGCGGCCTCACCCCGTTCTCACGGTCCCTCTGCCTTGTCCTGCTTGCCACAATCATAAATTCAATATTACTTTGTAGAAAAGATGAGTATCCTTTACTGAACAGAGGTGCTCACACTTAGCCTACATGTTCTGTTAAACTAAAAGAGAAAAAGACATGATTGGTAGGAAACCAGTTTAATTTTTTTTTTTTTTTATTTAGTCATAATTTAAGTTAAAATTTATAAACATTTTAAGAAAGAAATCATTTATCTGTTGAGAATGTGTTGACACACTGTGTAGTTGTATAGCTGAGCTCCAGGAAATCAGTAATAGGGTGGCTTTGACAGATACAGATTTGAAAAAAATAAGTTAACCCTAAACTCTAATACAAAGAGCTATTTCAGCATATAAAGGGTTCTTCAGGATGATACAGTTCTAAATAAAACTGTTACTACATGTAAAGTAGCTCAGTTGGGGACACCTAAATTTCATCTATATTACCGATCTGCCCACATTGACACTCTATGATACTTGAAATTAGCCGGATAACATCACCGTTTCACCAGAACGGCTGTACAAATTCTGTTGCATTATTTTCCTGTTAACAATGTGAAGCTGCTTTGAAACAATTGGACTTGTTAAAAGCGCTATATAAATAAAGGTGACTTGACTTGACTTAAAGAACCATCTTTTTTAGAGTGTAGCATCCAACTTGGTTGACCTGATCATAAAACTATCCACTGATTGCTGCTGACCTGCAGATGGACCAGCTGGGTGCTTCGCCCTCAAATGACTGTGCATTGTAGTGGTTGACCTATGATAAGCAAGCTTCACGTTTGCACTGCACTTCAGTTTTATTTATTTTATTATAAGAACTCCACACAGAACTTTTATTTGACATCGTCCCTAAGTTACCGTAACCTTTATATGCCACACAAGTCTACAGTGTGCCTGTGAGACAGAGCATGTGAGCGGAGCGCGAGTGGTAATATTTCACAGCGGAAATCAGAGCGGAGAGTGCCATTCTGAAGATTCCACTCTGCTCGCTCATTCCGCTCACCACCGCTCGCTCAACCCAGAATTCCCTTTGTGATATGCTGGTTCGAAAATATGTGAAATTAGTAGGGCTGCCCCTGACTAAAGTTTTTTTCTACTGGACTAGTAGTTGTTCATTTAAGCCATTAGTTGACGACTAAGTACACATTTATATTAGGCTCATTTAATTACTTAAATATATACTGTAGAGAATTCTAACCGAGTGTTTGCGTTATACATTAGCCTATTCCGCACTCAAGCACGCGCATAAAGCTTGCCACAAAGAACAGCAAAAGTAATAATTATGAATGTGTCAAAAATAGCAAAGAGACATTAGTTGTTTATTAATAAACAATTTTATTTCTTTGTCATTACCGGCTGCAAAGATGAAGTTGACGATGCTGACTTGCCATCTCCGCAGAAGTGGACGCACCAAGAGAGAAATGCATATGTCATACAGATACTATTTCTTTTCGTTTAGAATTTGTTTACTTTAAAAGTAGACATTTCAAGCTTTCTATAGACATATTTCATGAGTTTTGGTTAATTTAGGCTATTAGAAGCGCTCTAGCGCCAAGATTATATCGCCTGTTGTATTTGCATATTATTTATTAAATCTAGGCAATCGGTTGTTGAAACGTTGATCAAAATTAAGATACAATTTATACAAAATGAAATTCACTTTAAAGAAAGGCTTTCTACAAAACAAAACTTAAAGAAGTGGTCAAAATATTTTCTGATCCACCATGACTTCCAACATATTGTGCATCTTATGATGTGTCCTATACTCATGCTGTTCACTTTTCATAATCAACAGAAGGAATTATATAAAAAAAATAATGTAATATTTAAACATAAATATGAAGCACAATTTTTTTTCTGTATAGTAAAGTGCATAGTGTAATACAGGGAATCAAATTTCATGTCGGAGCGGGATTTGAGCGAACGGCATTTTACCGGTGAGCGTGAGCGGTTCATGAGTGGAGCGTTCGCTTGGGCCATGAGCGATTGAATGGAGCGCGCTGGCATAGAGAGGAATATTGAGCTGAGTGTCACACCGCTCCGCTTTGCTCACATGCTCTGGTGTGAGACAATGGGCCCTATCATACACCCGGCGCAGTGCTGCACCAGGCGTGAAGCAAGTGTTTTTTGCTAGTTTCAGCCTGATGCAGTTATCGTTTTTACGTATTGCGGCACATTTTTTAAATAGCAAATGCATTTGAGAACATTTGTGTGCCCATGGCCATGCTGGTCTGAAAACAAGGTGTGTTCAGGCGCATTGTTGGCGCATTGCTATTTTGAGGCAACTGAAATAGACTGCTCCATTGACCAACTAAAACTTGATCTAAAGTCAGTGGCGCAATATGTTTTGTGTAATTTAAAGAACACGTTAGTAATAGGTTATGCGCCTATAGGTGGGTGGGTCCACAACGTGTGTACACTTTGCTTATTACACACACAGGGCAGCAGCACTCAGACATTTTTAAATATGAAAAATGAAAGGATTAAAATGTAAAAGATTATTATTGTGTACATAAATATAAAAATGGCTACATGTCATTATGGATAGTCATTGCATGTATCAGAATTAGCCTACCTATTTGCAGTAATGACGAGCAAGCAGGCGTCATTGTACGAGCAGATCCGTTCATGCATGTAAATTCCGCCATGCATGTAAATAGCGAATCCGCTATGGTGCAGGCACAACTAGCTTTTAAAGGGAATGGGAGACGAGACTCTGATTGGTATATTTCACGTTATGCCCAAAACACACCATGACTCATTAAGAGAATAGGAATTTTGGACCATTTTTCCCATCGTTAAACTAGCAAAAGTAGATTCGGACACGCCTATAAGTGCACTTGTGCTTAGATCGTTAAAACCATGACCATGTGCTTAGATCGTTAAAATAGGGCCCAATGTGTTGTTCCTCTGTTGTCGGAGAGTTGATCAGCTTTGAGGTGCATTATTAGCAGCGCCACAATCTGGTTCCAGAACCACCGTCACCGCGGCATCAGCAGTGAAAACGTGGGGACATTTTTTTTTAAGACCATAATCGCACAAACTATTCTATATTTAAATCAACTATTTGGAAATTCAAAAATCGTGACTCATCCCTAAAAGAGAGACAATTACATTTTAAAGCATTCATGTGATAACAAACCTGGAAAGAGACCTGAGAATTTGGAGAGAAAAACGAAAGATTCTCAGAATAATTAACTGGAATGCACTAAGGATATATTGTAAAATAAATGGGAAAAGCAGACTACAAGCACGCAGTACATGTTGTCTTTTTTCATATTGTATAATAAAATAATCAGGAGGAAAAGAGTGTAGTGACTGAAAAGAGCTCTTGCCACAGATATTCTTGTGATACCTAGTCACAAGTGATACCATGTCACAAAATAACAAGTTATGTTATCCACCTTATCATTTGAAATTATTAGTTTCAGTCTTTTTGACTGGAAGTTCCCCAAACTGGAAGTGCCTCCCATAATTCAAAACGCAGTAGGTTCGTCAGGAAAAAGGTGGATATGCAATAGTGTTAATTTCGTCAGACGAGACGAGACTAAATATGTTCGTCAACAACCTTTTTTCCATGACTAAGACGAGACGATGACGAGACTTCACCAATGTCCAAAAATGCTGACTAAGACTAAATTAACATGCATTATTGTTGACGAAAAAAAGACAAGACTAAAATGTATATATATACTATAAGGTTTTGAGAGAAAGAAACAGAATTATTCAGTCAAAATACTGAGCTCGGCCATGTGCGCTTTCCTGTGATCAGTGCGAGCCGTCAGCGGGCACCGGCACTCATGCTCTGTTGTCATGGTACCCAGGATAAGCACACGCACACACACACACACGCACACACACACACACACACACACACACACACACACACACACACACACACACACACACACACACACACACACACACACACACACACACACATCATTTTGAGAAATCAGGTTCAAAAGAAATAAATACGACTCTCATCTTTTCTATAAGGTATATGATAAGAAATAATGCAATAATACTAATAATAAAACCTCCTGAAGTGAATATTGTGTACCGGTTGTCATGACAACATTGCGTGAGGGGCTGCTGAGTCAGTGCTGACCATAGATATGTAGGCCTATACATATCTATGGTGCTAATGGCTCACACCCATCACAGGAATGTGTAGTCTCATAATGTCTCATAATGCTGACTTTAGGCATCTACACTGTAAATCAGCCAGTTAGCTATGGTGCTGTGGCACATACATTATGCAGGTTTTATATACATATTTGGCGTCAGAATTTGGCGTAGACAGAATGAGATCCATCATGCCTTGTTACCACTGTGCAGGCTGGTGGTGGTGGTGTAATGGTGTGGGGGATGTTTTCTTGGCACACTTTAGGCCCCTTAGTGCCAGTTGGCCATCGTTTAAATGCCACGGCCTACCTGAGCATTGTTTCTGACCATGTCCATCCCTTTATGACCACCATGTACCCATTCTCTGATGGCTACTTCCAGCAGGATAATGCACCATGTCACAAAGCTTGAATCATTTCAAATTGGTTTCTTGAACATGACAATGAGTTCACTGGACTAAAATGGCCCCCACAGTCACCAGATCTCAACCCAATAGAGCATCTTTGGGATGTGGTGGAACGGGAGCTTTGTGCCCTGGATGTGCATCCCACAAATCTCCATCAACTGCAAGATGCTATCCTATCAATATGGGCCAACATTTCGAAAGAATGCCACGTAGAATTTAATCAATGCCACGTAGAATTAAGGCAGTTCTGAAGGCGAAAGGGGGTCAAACACAGTATTAGATATATTATATATATAGTTCCTTAATTGTTGCTAAACACTGCTACTGTCAGACTCACGCCATTGGTTGAACTAGAAGTTGACATGCCAAGAAGCAGTATATATTTGTTTATATTACCGTCAGAAAAAATGACACCCTTCAAAATTAATGCTAGGGTTCCAACAGTTACCTGGATGTAGGCCTATTGTTTTAATATTATGGTTTCCAGGCCTGTAAAAGTAATGGAATTTATAGTAATGATGTGCATGCTTCTTCATATTCTCAGCTGTAAAAATATTTAATCATATAGATTTTACTCTTTTTTAAAATCATTTATTTAGTATTTTAAATAAAAATTCATGGAAATTAATAAAATATAAAATGGTTCATAGTAAATATACATGCTTCTAGGTGTGCTCTAAAATATTGAATCATTTCAGCTGTAAAATATTTTATCATATAGATTTAGAACTAACAATTCTGTTAAATTTACATACACTCATGTCATTCTAAATCTAGATCTAGAAAAGTGTTAGAAAAAAACATTGAGTTGTGGGAATCCTATGTGAATGTTCTGTGTGTATGAGAGCCTTAAGCAGAAAAGTAGGTAGGTAGATATAGGTAATCAGCAGATTCATCACCCCTAAGAAGATAAGGACAAAAATTTTATTTGAGTAATTCTGTCAAACTCCTCCATCATGAATGTACGTGTGTAAAGGAAAGAGTCAAAGTTCAACAAGCTTCAGTGTTCTCCACACATGGCATGAATCTTTTGTGACCAATTAACACTTTTGACCATGTTATTCATCTGAATTCAAGTGTTATGCTCTAAAGAGCCTTTTAGCACCTATCACAAATGTTTGTATCTGTAATGATGTCTCCTCTCTATGTTAATTTAAGTGTAAAATTAAGTTCAGCGTGGTCTCTAGTGTCTCTGTGCTTGACTCATGATGCAATGATTCTGTGAACTCTTGTGACCAATCAACACAAAATGTGTTACTCTCTTGAGAGTCTGCTTGCACTTGTCTCTGACATTTGTCATCGGTAGTCTCATTAAACATGCTGTTAAGCCTAACAATCATAGGCAAACAGGCAGGCGAAACAGGTAAACAGGCTTGAGCTGATGCAACCAGAGCTATCACAGAGATTGTAGCTGAGACCCTTTTCCTATTGGGAGTCGGTTTCTCATTATTACACCAAAACACTTAGAACTTTATCAAACTTTGTACAAGACCAACCAAACTGTCACTTTAATGTATGGTTTCATCTCTGGAATATTTGGCAGGAAACAAGACATTGTGAATGTATCTGAGTGCATAATTACACAAGGATTCAGCTACAACTAGTAAATGGGAGATTTACATGTACATTTTACATCATTGAGCCTGTTTGTGCCGTAACCACCTTCATCATAACAGATGCTTTCCCTCTACCACACAATTGAATTATCATTGTCTGTCTCTGTTGTAGTTGCCCAACCATGTCAGGGTAAAGGTGGTGCTGATTCAGATGAGACAAATTTATTTGTCTGTTTTCTAATGTACAGTGATGACAATATATATTTAGTTTTCTGAAATATATGAGTATGCAAGTATGAGCAGCCTCATGGCTGTATTAAAATGATCCATTGACATGCAGTTTGTCATTGATTCAGAAGCTGCTCTCATTCAGTAACTGATTGGTGAGTTAATTCAGTGAAATATTCATCAGGCTGATTCAGTGATCTGCATGACCAAGTCAAGTCATCTTTATTTATGTAGCACTTTTTACAATACAGATCGTTGCAAAGCAGCTTTACAGTGAGGGGCGTAGCGGTTCTCTGTAAAAAAAAAAACCCAACCGTACCATTCTCCACCCACGGTTCGGCAGGCATTTGCACCGTGGTTCATCTCAAATGTGATGACACATCTATAATATGGTTTGTTGAAAATAACAACGCGAAAAGACAGTTATAGATGTATAGATGTAGACATTTATAATGTATGCTTCTTTCGATGGATGCACATGCTGGCTCCCCAATAATACATTACAACAGTGATAACACAAAAAAAAAAAAAAAAGTAAAAAAAAAAAAAATAACAGAATGGTCACTCTTTTTAAACTTTGGTCAATGCCTGCACTGTAAAAAAATATTTCAAAAGTTACCTGGTCGCTTTCAAATTTTTAGTTCATTGAAATTTGAAAATTTGAGTTAATACAATGAACATTTTTGAGAATTGACATCACCCTTTATTCAAATAGTATTAAAAGATTTTGTAAGCATATTGCGTAATTGTGTTCCCTTTCAGTCGGTCACGTTCGACGTACGTCGGAACTGACCGACGAATTGGGATCTGTTTCAGAGACCAATCTGCTTCGAGTGTTTCTAAACGAGCCAATATCGATTGGCATGCGGTCCACGCTCCGCCCGCTATGCGGGTATAAATACGGAAGTGGAATACCGCATCCTCGCTTTCTACTTCGGAGCCGAACCCTGTTGTTGGTTTAAAAGTGTTAAACGGCGAGTCGGAAAGGATCGCTCGACTTCCGGGTGCGGGTGTGACGGCGCGATTCAGCGGGTGGTCGCTTCTCGAGGAATCCGCTGTTCTCAGCCTGCCTGGGCGTCCTCTGAGTGCTCACAGCAGGCTTGCACCATTGAACTGCTGTGAGCCGCGGCCATCTCCCCTGTGTGCTTCAGCACTATTAGAGCATTCTTTCCTTTCTAAAAGAGCAAAACACGGTTTGACCCTGCATCTCCAAGATGTCATTCAAACCGTGTGTTTCTGGATGCAGTCGCTTCCTGTCCCCAGTTGACAGTCACGATCGTTGCCTCACGTGTTTGGGCGTTCAGCACGCTGAGGCAGCTTTTGTGAATGACTCAAGTTCCCACTGCGGGAACATGACCATCGCAGTCCTACGGTCTAGGCTCGATTACCTCAAAAGGGGTGGAGTCCCATTGCGCATCCCCCGATCTAGTGGTCCTCCTACTGCAAAGCAGAGGGCTGCTACTTTGGCTGATGCCTTTGGTGGAGACCTGAGGGTAACTGTGAGGGCACGCCCGACGGGACACCAAGCCCCTCGGGACCCTCCCCCCTCCGCTGCACCGGTGGAGCTTCCAAAGGAGCGTCCTGGTCCCTCCCATGGGGGACCAGCCGTTACCTTTGGGGCTCCGGCTGAGGACATGATGTCGATTGCTGCATCGGGGGACGAGCTAATGGACTCCGGAGATGAAGACTCGGCTGCGTTGCCCCCTTCGGGTGTGGTAGCGTTGCCCGAGCCTGATCCAGAGCTCATGGCTATGCTTTCCCGGGCCGCCGCGAGGGTCGGGCTCGAGTGGAACCCTCCACCGTGTCCCGAGCCCTCACGGCTGGATAATTGGTTTCTCGGAGCGGCCCGCGCTGGTTCTCAGCGCCGCGCCCTGGTACCATTCTTCCCGGAGGTGCATCAGGAACTCACGAGGTCGTGGCTGGCGCCCTTCAGCGCCAGACATCGATCGACTGGTTCCTCCGTCCTCACTACCCTCGATGGTGGCGTGGCTAAGGGCTACATGGGAATCCCCCCAGTCGAACGGTCGGTTGTGATGCAGCTGTGTCCTAAGACCGTCACCGACTGGCGTGGTAACCCACGTCTCCCCTCCCGGGCGTGTAAGTTCTCGTCCGTGCTGACGGGCCTGCGGAGAGGCCGCGTCGGCTTTGCATGCCATGGCGCTCCTGCAGGTTTACCAAGCCAAAGCGCTCAAGGAACTGCACGAGGGTAGTTCTGACCCAGGCGTTATGCAGGAACTGCGCACGGTGATGGACCTCGCCCTCAGGGCAACGAAAGTCACCATCGCCCGACCCAGGGAGCGCGCATCCACCTTAGTGGTCCAGGAACGCCACCTGTGGCTGAACCTGGCAGACATGCGTGATACTGACAAGGTGCGGTTCCTCAACGCCCCTGTCTGCCAGGCCGGCCTCTTCAGCGACGCCATCGAGAACTTCGCCCAGCAGTTCTCGATGGCCCAGAAGCAGACGGAGGCGATCAAAAATATCCTGCCCCAACGACCTGCTGCTGCCTCCACCCAGTCGTCGGCCACAGCGCCTCCGCCTGCTCGTCGCCGAGGGCGTCCCCCTGCATCCGCCTCCGCCCCTGCTAAGCCCAAGCAGCAGCCTCCACCCGGGCAGCAGGGCGGCGGACGAAAGGGGGGCGCCCAACCCGCTCAGGGCTCCGCTAAGCCTGCCGGCAAGCGTAGGGGCAAGCGGCCCTGAGACGGGCAGCCCAGGGACGAGAGGGACGTGGAGGTGGTGTCCGCACCTCTCCCCACCCCCCCCGGGAGGAGGACCGGGGGGGTCTACACACACACACAACACACCTGCCGCTGGCTCTCTGGAGACTAACGGTACCCACATACTCATTAAGAGAGCAGTTTCCTCCCTCCCTGGGCTCCAGGAGGCTCAGGCAGGCAGTGTGCGACGCCCCCGGGCCTTGCCACTCCTCGCCTCCCCTCCTTTCGCCAGTGGGCAGCAGTGTGGGCACTGAGGACGCCTCCAGGCCTTCTCACCCACACTCTGTCCAACCCAGGAATACTCAGTCGATTTTCCGGGCCGCCTCCGGGCCTCCCGGGTCGAACTCGAGTATTCCTCCCTCCTGCCTTCCCCAGGCAGGGGGCAGCAGATTGGGCACCGAGGACGCAACCAAGCCTTCTCACCCACTGTCTGCCCCACCCGGGGAGGCTCAGACAACACTCCGGGCCGCCTCCGGGCCTCCCGAGTCGGGTCTGAGTCTCCCACCTTGCTGCCCCACCCCGGGTACGTCTGTGGTGCCGATGGTCCCGCTTGTCCGGTTCCTGCGGGCCTGGCTAGAGCTCCCCAGGCCGTCTCGCTGGCTCATCCGTACCATCAGACTCGGCTACGCGATTCAATTCGCTCGCCGGCCTCCCAAGTTCAAGGGCATCCTCTTCACCTCTGTGCGGAGCTGCGATGCCCATGTCTTGTGGTTAGAGATCGAAGCCCTACTGGCGAAGGGCGCAATCGAGCCGGTTCCTCCAGCCGATATGAAGTCAGGGTTCTACAGCCCTTACTTCATTGTACCCAAGAAAGGGGGTGGGTTGAGACCAATCTTGGACCTGCGTGTCCTGAATCGGGCCCTGCACAAGCTCCCGCTCAGAATGTTGGACGAGAAACGCATTTTCGAATGCATCCGCCCCGAGATTGGTTCGCAGCGATCGACCTGAAGGATGCGTACTTTCATGTCTCCATTCTCCCGAGACACAGACCGTTCCTACGCTTTGCGTTCGAGGAGAGGGCATATCAGTACAAAGTCCTGCCCTTCGGGCTGTCCCTGTCGCCCCGTGTCTTTACGAAAGTCAGCCATTGTTCCGCTCAGAGAACGCGGCGTTCGGATTCTCAACTACCTCCGACGACTGGCTCATACTCGCCCAGTCCAGGGAGCAGTTGTGCGAACACAGGGACCTGGTGCTCCGTCACCTCAGCCTGTGGGCCTTCGGGTCAACCGAGAGAAGAGCAAACTCTGTCCCACACAGAGGATCTCTTATCTCGGTATGGAGCTGGATTCGGTCAATCGAACTGTGCGCCTCACAGAGGAGCGAGTTTGATCAGTGCTGAACTGCTTGAATACGTTCAAAGGCAGGACAGCGGTCCCACTGAAGTTCTTTCAGAGGCTCCTGGGGCATATGGCATCTGCAGGCGCGGTAACGCCGCTCGGATTGCTACGTATGAGACCGCTTCAGCACTGGCTTCACGGCCGAGTCCCGAGATGGGCGTGGCAGAGCGGCAAGTACCGGGTCTCAGTTACTCCTTACTGCCGCCAAACCTTCAGCCCGTGGGCGGACCCTTCGTTTCTACGGCCGGAGTGCCCCTAGAACAGGTGTCCAGGCATGCTGTGGTCTTCACGGATGCCTCATCCACCGGCTGGGGGGCCACGTACAACGGGCATGCAGTTTCAAGTCTGTGGACGGGGCCCCAACTGCATTGGCATATCAATTGCCTAGAGCTACTGGCAGTACGTCTTGCTCCGGGCCGCCTAAAAAAGCCGCTACAGGGCAACACGTACTGGTCCGCACGGACAGCACTGCGGCCGTTGCGTACATCAACCGTCAGGGTGGTCTACGCTCCCGTTGCATGCTCCGGCTCGCCCGCCATCTCCTCCTTTGGAGTCAGAAGCATCTGAGGTCGCTTCACGCCATTCACATCCCAGGTGCGCTCAACCGGACAGCCGACGAGCTCTCACGACAGCCGACACCTCCGGGGGAGTGGTGACTCCATCCCCAGGTGGTCCAGCTGATATGGGGCCTCTTCGGAGCCGCACAGGTAGACCTGTTTGCCTCTCCAGAGTCGACCCATTGCCAGCTGTATTACTCCCTGACTGGGGGCACCCTCGGCATGGATGCACTGGCACATAGCTGGCCCCGGGGCCTACGCAAGTATGCGTTTCCCCCAGTGAGCCTTCTCGCACAGACACTGTGCAAAGTCAGGGAGGACGAGGAGCAGGTCTTGCTAGTTGCGCCCTACTGGCCCAACGGACCTGGTTCTCCGAACTAACTCTCCTCGCGACAGCACCTCCTGGCCCATTCCTCTGAGGAAGGACCTACTTTCTCAGGGACGGGGCACACTATGGCACCCGCGTCCGGACCTCTGGAAACTCCATGTCTGGTCTCTGGATGGAACACGGAGGTTCTAGGTGGTCTACCACAGGCAGTGGTGGACACCATCACTTCCGCTAGAGCCCCCTCTACGAGGCACCTCTATGCATTGAAGGGGAACCTGTTTGTTGGGTGGTGTTCTTCTCGCCGCGAAGACCCCCGAAGGTGTTCGATTAGCGTCATGCTTTCCTTTCTGCAAGATGGGTTGGAGTGAAGGCTGTCTCCCTCCACCCTTAAAGTGTATGTCGCGGCAATAGCGGCGTATCACGATGCAGTTGATGGTAAGACCTTAGGGAAGCACGACCTAATCGTCAGGTTCCTCAGGGGTGCGAGGAGGCTGAATCCTCCTCGTCCAAACTCGGTACCCTCTTGGGACTTAGCCCTGGTGCCGAGAGCACTCCAGAGCCCTCCCTTCGAGCCTCTGCAGTCCATTGAGCTGAATATCCTGTCCATGAAGACAGTACTCTTGGTTGCATTGGCCTCCATCAAGAGGGTAGGGGACCTGCACGCACTTTCGGTCAACGAGTCGTGCCTAGAATTCGGGCCAGGTAACTCTCACGTTGTCCTGAGACCCCGGCCCGGATACGTGCCCAAGGTTCCCACCACTCCTTTTCGGGACCAGGTGGTGAACCTGCAAGCGCTGCCTTCGGAGGAGGCAGACCCAGCCCTGGCTTTGCTCTGTCCCGTCCGCGCTCTCCGCGCCTACGTGGACCGAACTCGAAGCCTTAGGACCTCAGAACAGCTCTTCATCTATTACGGACGCCAGCAGAAGGGAAAGGTTGTCTCCAAGCAGAGGTTAGCCCACTGGATAGTGGATGCTATTGTCTTGGCATACCAGTCCCAAGACGTGCCCTGCCCGTTTGTGTTGTGAGCGCACTCAACTAGGAGTGTAGCCTCCTCCTGGGCGCTGGCTCAGGGCACCTCGCTAACAGATATATATAGGGCTGCGGGCTGGGCGACACCTAACACGTTTGCTAGATTCTATAGCCTCCGTGTAGAGCCGGTATCTTCCCGTGTACTCGCCCCCAGTGGCCAGTAGCGCGAAGTGCCCGTTCTAGTGTCGGCTTGCAACGCCATTCCCGCCCCCTGGGCCGGATGCGTGCGTTATTTATCTCCAGTCATGTTCCTCAGAAAATGGCGAACCCTGTCGAGCTCCTCCGTCTCCCCTTCGGTGTCAGACGTTGCGGCCGTCTGGCGCCAGGCCTGCACCCGTATGCTTGTGGAACGTGTGTGTAGGCTGGGTTCCATATGTAGCGATTCCCTAACGGCAACCCCATATGTGTATTCTCCACGGTACCAGCTACCCTACTCGGCTAGCCCCGTGTCTTTCCCTTGACAGAGCTCGCTCTGTCGTCTCTGGCGGTGTTCTTCCCCCCTGGGATCAGGCTGGATCCACCCCAGAGACTGCCATATGTTGTACTACCCTGATAGGCTAGTCCTTATGTGTAATTTGCCACCTCTCCCTCCGTTGAGGCACGTGGCCCCCGCAGCGTTCCGTTCCCAAACGGGCACGCTTTCCCAGCGTTATCCAATAGTCACTCTGAGTGGGTCTTGCAGGAACAGCAGTGACTGTCCTTCCCTGCCTGGAGCCCTGACTTCCTCTCCAATGAAGGAGCGGTCCAGTGAGCTCAAGCAGGGCGCTGGAAGGGCCAGCATCCTGGCGTTTTGGTAGGGATCCCAATTTGTCGGTCAGTTCCGACGTATGTCGAACGTGACCGACTGAAAGGGAGCGTCTCGGTTACGTATGTAACCCTCGTTCCCTGAAGGAGGGAACGGAGACGTACGTCCCGTCGCCAGGTGCTATGCTTCAGCTGAAGGCCGAGCCACTTGTTTTGGCTCCTCAGTTGAAAAGCGAGGATGCGGTATTCCACTTGCGTATTTATACCCGCATAGCGGGCGGAGCGTGGACCGCATGCCAATCGATATTGGCTCGTTTAGAAACACTCGAAGCAGATTGGTCTCTGAAAGCAGATCCCAATTCGTCGGTCAGTTCCGACGTACGTCTCCGTTCCCTCCTTCAGGGAACGAGGGTTACATACGTAACCGAGACGTTTTATTTGTTATGCAGTGAAACATGCCAAATTGTGCTATTTTCATGATTTATCCAAAAATTTTTTCATTTATGTGATTCAGATACAATAATATTTTGAGTTTCTATTTATTAAACCAATTTCCTTCATTGTAGTAACACATTTTTTTTAATTTCAATGAACTTTAAGGCAACTAGGTTACTTACTTTTTTAAGTTAAACCAACAATATTTTTTTAACAGTGTGGGCTGTATGCTCGAACATGACCAGTCAATTACACCGTCATCACCCGGGTGTTGATAGCAAAACCGGGTAAGACCTAACCAGCACACGTTACTATCTGTGTTTAAACTAAACTCATTTAAGCCTTGCCAATTTAAACATTTGCGAAAGAGAACTAGCCCCGTGCTGTGAGAAGATTTGTGTGTGTGCACTCATCCAAAACGCGCACACGTCTCAGACAGCACTCAAATATTGCGCTTGAATGGACAAATTCTCACGTCAGCATGCCTGTCTTGATAAGTACCAAAGTGTGACAGTGTGTTATGCCCTAACTTATACAGTCGAGAAAGATTATGCATATATAAGAATATCAGTATTTTGGATCCATAGTACATTACGTCTTAAAATGACAGCGGTCTGATATTCCTGCTGTCTGGGTTTTTAATGTTAATCAAACAACAAAAGACCAGGAAATCGCTCACTGCTCTTGATTGAATAGCTTTTTTAACGTTAATAAGGATTTATCTGTATCTGTAATTCACACATACAGTTTTACGTTTGATAACTTTATTAAATTTCTGTACCTGAAAACTAATGTTAGACCTACCTGTAAAGCACTGTTTATTAGTGATGGGGAGTCGACTCCAAAAGAGTCGATTCCTCGACTCTAAATAGCCCCAGAGTCGGGGTCGACTCCAGCACAGGAATCGACTCTCAGTGTCGAATCTGTTGCTGTGACCGAAATCGCTCACGTGTTAACTGAATCTCTAATCGCTATATAGTGCATGGCAGTTGAGTGCACTATAAGCAAGGAGTGAATTAAATTAAGTGAGAAAATCGGACACTGGCGTAGTACTCCGCAGAGCTGTCGCAGAAACTTTGTCACACACATTTATCCTAGATGTACTGTAGCTCACTTTAGAAATAGAAAACAGTCACAGATACTTTAGTTTGTAATTATACATAGGCTTCCTCCATGCTAGCTTTAGTTTAATTGATGGCGTTAATGTAATAAATATAGATTTGGTTTTCCATGGTTAACATTGTGTTCATAATCATTAAACTAACCATAAATCATAAAAAAAAGCTCACATCAAGAAGAAACATTGATAAGTGTACATGTATGTATTTTAGTATTTACTATCTTTGTCTCCCCTTTGTCTCATGTGCATTTAGCTCTATCACTCGATAACAGCTGTTTTTCCATGACTTTCCTCTGTAAAATTAGGTATTGGGGACAGCTATTGTTGATAGCCACTCATCAAGTCATCGCTAAATTGGACTAATTTGGATGGTCATGCTAAAAGTGTGCAGTTTTAATAAGGGGATTTTAAAAAAGTAAATGGAGTCAAGGAGTCGATTCCATAGACTCCTATAGTGGGAGTCGGGAATCGGAGTCAACTCCAAAAAACTTGGAATCGAACACCCCTACTGTTTATTGTATTAGTATTTTGCTCTTTTATATTTATTTGTGCTGTTGCTTGTAGTTAAATTATTTGTTATTTTCCTTGAACATTGCACATACAGTGCATCCAGAAAGTATTCACAGCACTTCACTTTTTCCACATTTTGTTATATTACAGCCTTTTTCAAAATTGATTAAATTAATTATTTTCCTCAAAATTCTGCAAACAATAGTCCATAATGACAACGTGAAAGAAGTTTGTTTGAAATCTTTTTAAATGTATTAAAAATAAAATGTACATTGTGTGTTAACATGCATAACTGTTCGAGTAGAATGTAGGGAAGTAGTAAGATTCTAATAGTAGTTTATGTCAAACCTACAGCAAGTGTGTCTGTACAGATACTTTAATGTGTAAAATGTAACTAAAAGAAGCTCTGAGAAATTTTCTTTAATGAAAAGATAATTGGATTTATTTAATTCAAAACTGTATAAATCAAATTAATCCCATCTATGAATATTTAACTAGTAGGTGGGTTGAAAGGTGAATAATCAAACGTTGTGTTGAATGGGTGGTCTCTGGGCTTTCTGTGAGTATATAACAGAGTCATGTCAGTGATAAGCTCCAGGAGGACAAACTGACAAGAATCCTGGTTTGGATTTGGAATAGATCTCTGATGAAGCACAGAGTCTACTCAAAATTGAGCTATTGTCAATATGTCTAACTGGGGCGTAACAAACACGGAAAATGAAACAATCCAATACTGCTTTCCGAACAACAATTTGTCTTGTACCAGAAATGTAAAACCTGGAGCCGAGTACATTATTGTGTACATATTCATTTCTACGATATCAGTGTTCACTGTATTTCTGAACTTGCTGGTGATCATCTCCATCACTCACTTCAAACAGCTCCACACTCCAACCAATGTGCTGATCTTTTCTCTGGCAGTGGCAGATCTGATTGTGGGACTGATTCTTATGCCAGTACAGGGCATCAAATTGATTGAGCCTTGCTGGTATTTTGGAGAAATATTTTGCTCGATATTTCCTGTTATTTTCTATGTGGTTACTGCAGCATCTCTTGGTAATTTGATTATTATATCTGTGGAGCGTTACATTGCTGTGAATGACCCTTTGCGATATCCATCAAGGGTAAATATTAACAGAGCAGTCTTTTCTATTGTTGTAAACTGGGTATTTTCCTGCATTTATTCTTTTTTTCTTTTGTATGAGTCTTTATTCTATCCAGAGAAAAATTATACATGTATTGGAGAATGTAAACTTTTTATTAAGTTGGGATATATCATAACAGATGTCTTAGTTACTTTAGTGACACCTTGTTGTTTAATCATTTCTTTATATCTGAAAATCTGCTTCGTAGCACAAAAACAAGCTAAGCATATAAATTCACTCACAGACAAAAAGGCCAAGTCAGAAAAAAAGGCTGCAAGAACTTTAGGGATTGTTGTAATGGTTTATCTTCTTTGTTGGATACCATATTTTATAGCTGCTCTTATTCTTGGTCAAGACACAGGTGACTCCTTTGTAATTAATTTAATGTATTGGATTTTATGCATGAATTCATGCATGAATCCACTTATTTACGCAATGTTTTATAAGTGGTTTCGGATATCAGCAAAATACATTTTGACTCTGAAAATATTCAAACCTTCATCAGAATACTTCAACCTGTTCATGGAAGAGAAATGATCTCCTGCTGCTGCATGACTGTAAAACCTATGTAAAGAGCGGGGCACAACCTAACGCTTTTTAACTTTCTCAGTTTGTGTAAATCCACTTGGGGTGGTTTCCCCCACATTAATTTCACACATGCCTAGTACAATTATGTGGTTTTGTTTCATTAATACAGTGTATACCTTTTCCTTGATTTACCCTGAAAGAATGGAAGTGAAATGTGACAAATGCCCATAGGTGGGGTTCATTGTAACATGTGAGGGCATATTGTAACATGAACATATGACAGCTTAAAATGTTACCTAAATGTTATAAACTAAAATATTTTGTCAATAAAATACAATTATTAACTTTTTCAAATAAAATAATGGCATTTTTTTTTTTTAATCATTAAAAATAAACACATTTTTGAGTTTGGCAACAAACACACCTCAAAACACAGTTATACAGTATAGTTCAAAACATAATAATAATAACTTCTGAACATTGACTCTGTCATTATTCACCTTTTTCTCATTAATGCACATGCACATATATATATATATATATATATATATATATATATATATATATATATATATATATATATATATATATAGAATAGAATAGAATAGAATAGGATATTTCTAATAGGGGCTCATTGTAATGCAGTGTGTTAGAACGCCGGCTAATGTCTTCTGCTGGTTAGATCAGCATTAAGAACGATCTCAGCTGTTAAATAACAGATATAAGATTAGAATAATATCATATATGTCCAATTTTAAATACACACACACAAAATAGAGATGAAAAATGAACTTAAGAAATTTACTTTTGCTATGGTTAAATACATTTTTTAATTTTGGGTCAACCTTTTCTAAAAATAATGTTGATATGGTAACTAGTAAATACACAAAGTTTCGTCATCCTGGCATGTGTGGAAAGTTTTAAACCATGTTTAAAAATACCCCCTATTTACACTGTACACATCTGCGGCACATCACGGCTCCGACAAGGTTTTGTTCCGTCCTTGTGCTGTGGTGCGGCTGGTATAAACAGAAGCATTGACTAGAGTGGCCACAATCAGCTCCAGTGGCTGCGTCGGAGCCGTAATGCGCTGCAGACGGGGTTACACACTACAGCTTCTACAGTCTCTGGGCATAACTGGCGTAGTGTTTTTCCGCCACAGCCAATCATGCTACATGCTTATTGGATCACTGATGTTGACGAGATTAACCCCTCATGTATCGAAATTTGGTATCGAATGACAAGACCTTTTATGATACTCGATGGTATCGAGGCAATTCGTTTGGTGGCTAAAAAGTATCGAACTCGATACCCAGCCATAGCTATTCATCTGCTACAGGGGTATTAAGAGTATATTATAGTTCCGGTTCATATATATACGGTCATATAATTAGAATATCATCAAAAAGTTGATTTATTTCACTAGTTCCATTCAAAAAGTGAAACTTGTATATTATATTAATTCATTACACACAGACTGATATATTTCAAATGTTAATTTCTTTTAATTTTGATGATTATAACTGACAACTAAGGAAAATCCCAAATTCAGTATCTCAGAAAATTAGAGAGACCAATACAAAGAAAGGATTTTTAGAAATCTTGGCCAACTGAAAAGTATGAACATTAAAAGTATGAGCATGTACAGCACTCAATACTTAGTTGGGGCTCCTTTTGCCTGAATTACTGCAGCAATGCGGCGTGGCATGGAGTCGATCAGTCTGTGGCACTGCTCAGGTGTTATGAGAGCCCAGGTTGCTCTGATAGTGGCCTTCAGCTCATCTGCATTGTTGGATCTGGCATATTGTATCTTCCTCTTCACAATACCCCATAGATTTTCTATGGGGTTAAGGTCAGGCGAGTTTGCTGGCCAGTTAAGAACAGGGATACCATGGTCCTTAAACAAGGTACTGGTTGCTTTGGCACTGTGTGCAGGTGCCAAGTCCTGTTGGAAAATGAAATCTGCATCTCCATAAAGTTGGTCAGCAGCAGGAAGCATGAAGTGCTCCAAAACTTCCTAGTATACGGCTGTGTTGACCTTGGACCTCAGAAAACACAGTGGACCAACACCAGCAGATGACATGGCACTCCAAACCATCACTGACTGTGGAAACTTTACACTGGACCTCAAGCAACGTGGATTGTGTGCCTCTCCTCTCTTCCTCCAGACTCTGGGACCCCCAAAATTACTTTCATCAGAGAACATAACTTTGGAGCACTCAGCAGCAGTCCAGTCCTTTCTGTCTTTAGCCCAGGTGAGACGCTTCTGACGCTGTCTGTTGTTCAAGAGCATCTTGACTCAAGGAATGCGACAGCTGAAACCCATGTCTTGCGTACGTCTGTGCGTAGTGGTTCTTGAAGCACTGACTCCAGCTGCAGTCCACTCTTTGTGAATCTCCCCCACATTTTTGAATGGGTTTTGTTTCACAATCCTCTCCAGGGTGTGGTTATCCCTATTGCTTGTACACTTTTTTTCTACCACATCTTTTCCTTCCCTTGGCCTCTCTATTAATGTGCTTGGACACAGAGCTCTGTGAACAGCCAGCCTCTTTTGCAGTGACCTTTTGTGTCTTGCCCTCCTTGTGCAAGGTGTCAATGGTCGTCTATTGGACAACTGTCAAGTCAGCAGTCTTCCCCATGATTGTGTGGCCTACAGAACTAGACTGAGAGAGCATTTAAAGGCCTTTGCAGGTGTTTTGAGTTCATCAGCTGATTAGAGTGTGACACCAGGTGTCTTCAATATTCAACCTTTTCACAATATTCTAATTTTCTGAGATAGTGAATTTGGGATTTTCCTTAGTTGTCAGTTATTATCATCAAAATTAAAAGAAATAAACATTTGAAATATATCAGTCTGTGTGTAATGAATGAATATAACATACAAGTTTCACTTTTTGAATGGAATTAGTGAAATAAATCAACTTTTTTGATGATATTGTAATTATATTACCAGCACCTGTGTGTATATATATATATATATATATATATATATATATATATATATATATATATATATATATATATATTCCAGATATTATATTTCATGTTTATTTTGAGACTGTGGCAGGACAAACTAGAATGTGGTGGGCCTCTACAATCTAGTTAATGTATGGGAAACACTGAGATTAATCCCATCTATGAATATTTAACTAGTAGGTGGGTTGAAAGGTGAATAATCAAACGTTGTGTTGAATGGGTGGTCTCTGGGCTTTCTGTGAGTATATAACAGAGTCATGTCAGTGATAAGCTCCAGGAGGACAAACTGACAAGAATCCTGGTTTGGATTTGGAATAGATCTCTGATGAAGCACAGAGTCTACTCAAAATTGAGCTATTGTCAATATGTCTAACTGGGGTGTAACAAACACGGAAAATGAAACAATCCAATACTGCTTTCCGAACAACAATTTGTCTTGTACCAGAAATGTAAAGCCTGGAGCCGAGTACATTATTGTGTACATATTAATTTCTACGATATCAGTGTTCACTGTGTTTCTGAACTTGCTGGTGATCATCTCCATCACTCACTTCAAACAGCTCCACACTCCAACCAATGTGCTGATCTTTTCTCTGGCAGTGGCAGATCTGATTGTGGGACTGATTCTTATGCCAGTACAGGGCATCAAATTGATTGAGCCTTGCTGGTATTTTGGAGAAATATTTTGCTCGATATTTCCTTTTATTTTCTATGTTGTTGTTACAGCATCTCTTGGTAATTTGATTATTATATCTGTGGAGCGTTACATTGCTGTGAATGACCCTTTGCGATATCCATCAAGGGTAAATATTAACAGAGCAGTCTTTTCTATTGTTGTAAACTGGGTATTTTCCTGCATTTATTCTTTTTTTCTTTTGTATGAGTCTTTACTCTATCCAGAAAACAATTATACATGTATTGGAGAATGTAAACTTGTTATTAAGTTGGGATATATCATAACAGATGTCTTAGTGACACCTTGTTGTTTAATCATTTCTTTATATCTGAAAATCTGCTTCAGTAGCACAAAAACAAGCTAAGCATATAAATTCACTCACAGACAAAAAGGCCAAGTCAGAAAAAAAGGCTGCAAGAACTTTAGGGATTGTTGTAATGGTTTATCTTCTTTGTTGGATACCATATTATATAGCTGCTCTTACTCTTGGTCAAGACACAGGTGACTCCTTTGTAATTAATTTAATGTATTGGATTTTATGCATGAATTCATGCATGAATCCACTTATTTACGCAATGTTTTATAAATGGTTTCGGATATCATCAAAATACATTTTGACTCTGAAAATATTCAAACCTTCTTCAGAATACTTCAACCTATTAATGGAAGAGAAATGATCTCCTGCTGTTGCATGACTGTAAAACCTATGTAAAGCACTTATAAAGGGTATAATTCACACCAAAATTAAAATAATGTCATAATTTAATCACCCCATGTTGTTCCAAAACTGTATAACTTTTTTTCTTATGCGGACCATAAAGCATTTATTGCATACAGGAATATTGCATATTTTGAGAAATATATCAGCATTCTTTAAAATATAATTTGTGTTCTACACAAGAAAGAAATGCGTACAGGTTTAGAACAATATTAGAACAATATGAGGATGAGACCCCTTCAGATCATCTGTTCCCAAATTAAGTAGTGTAATCTTCATTGTGAAAAATAAGATAGTATCAATCTTTGTGTAGCATGCATGGTTTTGAAATTAAACTGTATCAGTCTCTATTTGTTCTCTTAAAGGCATTCAAATGATTAAGATCATCTAAAGAACTCATTTATAAGAACAAACTCAAAGTGGAACACAGATGCAAGCAGAAGGTTATACCCCTAAAGAAGGAATGTTAACGATTAATCGATGATCGATTAATTGTCGATAATACATTTAATTGATAGAACTTATCGATCATCGATTCAGCAGGGTCATGCGCGTTTGTGCTGCTCAACCTCAAAACACACAAGGAAAAATGAAGCAAGCGTGCTGGAGTTATGTTTGGGACCATTTTACTGCAGGAGTTACACCTTCAGCATGAATATAAGTTTTCATGTGCATTCACAGCCTTTTGTTTTGTGCAAATGTAAGTTGAAATATTGTGTTTATATTGTGTAGGTGATGATATCTAGTTTTATCCCTTTATCTCAAGTATATCTGATTTATCTCATATAGGATGCATTTGGTTAATAATTAATGAAGTAGTAAAGCACACCGGTGTTCAGCTTCAGCGGATGCAGCTCAAAAAGCAATGCACAAATAACAATGACCATGATTGGGTCTGTCATATTACATAACATTATAAAGAGAACAATATTATAATAAAACATTGTGAATTATTTGGGTTTAGTTGCCCGTTTCATCGCATTGCTCCAGGAAGAACACGTGCACAACATGAGTCACACATTCTGAACAGCACTTAACTTAATTCAAGTTCACTGGCATTCGCATCATTTTGTGCAGATGTAATTTTTAATATGCTTATATCTGATTAATCTCATGTAGGATGCATTTCTTTGAGCTAAATAATACGCTGGCAAAGTGCTTCAGTGTACCGGTGTTCATTCAGCACTTCAGCTTCAGCTCACGCAGCTCAAACAGCAAAGCACAATTAATAATAACTATGATTTGGACTGTCATATTACATAACGGCGTGTCTATTTACACCAAGTGCAAATAGTGTGCCTTGTTAGCACTAGCTCCGCCTAACAATGCCTCTTTGGGAAAAACAAGATGAAAAAAAATAACAGGGGTATTTCAATGTTTTCAGTGGCGTAGTCAGTAAATCAAGCATAAGGCTTGGAAAGGCATTTACTTTCAATAAAAATTAAGAAAATGTTCTAAAAATGGAAATAAAGTGCCTAACAAATTGTTTAATAATAATAAAAGCATTTATTGGGTAGGGTTAGGGATAGGTGTAGTGAGGGCTTAATAGCATTAAATAGCGTTAACATTAAACATTAAGGCGGCATCCATTTCATAATTTTAATAAATATAATAATTTACATTCTGTTATTATTGCATCCTGTTTATGTACAACAGTACTTAGGTGCAAATCTATCTGTCAAAATAAAGTATAAATAGCACCTAATTACTATTTACATATATTGCAAAGAACTACTTTTACATGGTGTAAATAGAATATATCACTATTTTCGCTTAGCATGCTATTTCACTTAGTAAATAGTCAAGTTAAGTCAAATTTTATTTATATAGCACAGTTAAAAGCAACAGAGTAATACCAAAGTGCTGTACAATAAGACAAAGTGCATATAAAAGAAAGCATAAAAAGAAACAAGGCAAATAATATAAAATCAACCAATATCTATCTAATCAAAAGCCAGAGAGAACAGATGAGATTTAAGAGCCGATTTAAAACTGGCTAATGAAGGAGCAGACCTTACATCAAAGGGCAGGCTGTTCCAGTCTTTATGTGCTGCAGCAGAGAAGGCCCGACCACCCTTAGTTTTACAGCGGAAACACGGGACAGTTAAAATAAGCTGATTACAAGACCTAAGAGTTCTTTGGGGAGTGTATGGAATCAGAAGGTCACTTTTTGGTGCAACACCAGATGATGTACACAAATACTGCAACTTTAAAATCGATTCTGAACTAAATAGGAAGCCAATGTAAAGTTGCTAAAATGGGAGAAATGTGATCTCTCTTTTTTGTGCCGGTAAGAAGTCTCACTGTAGCATTTTGGACAATTTGCAGGTGAGAGATTGTAGTTTGAGGCAGCCCACAGTACAGGGAATTACAGTAGTGCAGACATGATGTTATGAAGGTGTAACGCGTGTGAGTTATACACTATTATCACAGTTCTCACCCAGCGCTGGTCGTGGGTTCTTGGCTTTTAGATGATGGTTTCACCCGCTGTATGGAGGACACTGACAAGTAGCTCCGGTGAACTCAACTGTTTTATTGAACTACAATGAGGTTATTACATGAGGTTGCCGCCACGGATCACAGAGTGCGTCTCACGTCTCCCTCTCTGCGCTCTAAACTGCTCCAGACTGTTCTCACCCGCGATCTAAATTGTGGGGCACTGTTCTCGCGATATTATCCTCCCACTCATATTTAAAGCTGCAGAACATTATTTAGAACCATAGTTCCCATTCAGTCGGTCGCTCTCAACACCACGTCGGAGTACCGACGAATAGGAATCTCGCTCGCGAGAGCCAATCTACTTCGAGTGTAACTAAAACGAGCCAATGCACAGTGGCATGCAATGATTGCACCAGGTGCTCATGCCACGCTGTGCAGGTATAAATGAGACACAGGTGATTGCATCAAATTAGCATTTTGCTTTGGAGCCGAGTGGTAGATGGTTATGACAGATATCACTCCTTACTTCGCAGTCCTGACTGAAGACGGAAGCCGCCTTTCGGAAGCGATCTCTTCACTCGGTGTTGGTGTGACGGCACAGCAGCGGGTCGTGTGGTTTTCCGATCATCTCTCTTCGATCGCAAAGGCTGTTCTCACAGCTGGTTCGGTGTGCTAGGTGGAGAGCGCTAAAAAGCCGTTCCAAGGCTGGTAAGAGAGCGCCTTCGTGTGAGAGAGCGCGCACGTCAGGCTGCACTATCCCCTGACGGTGTCGCCGCGACCCCTCCCCCTGCGTGCTTCAGCACCAAGGAGAGCGTCCTTCTGAAAGAGCTTACACAGATAGAGCTTGCGTCTTTTTCAAGATGACATTCTATCTGTGTGTTTCTGGATGTGGTGGTTTCCTGTCACTGAGGGATGGTCATCAGCGCTGTATCTCATGTTTGGGCATTCAGCACGCTGAGGCAGCGCTGGTGGATGAATCATGTTCTCACTGCGGGAACATGACCATCTCGGAGTTGCGATCGCGGCTCCGTCTCGCAAGGGGCGGAGCCTCTGTGCCTCTGCCTCGATCTAACCCTCCTCAGAGAGTTACTTCAGGCAGTAGCCCGGCTGATTTGAGGGTTACGGTGAGCGCGTTTCCCCCAGGGAACCAACCCTCGGGGTGGCCCGTGCTGGTTCTCAGTGCCCCACCCTGGTTCCTTTTTTCCCGGAGGTGCACGAGGAGCTCACGAGGTCGTGGACGGCACCTTTTACTGCCTGAAACAGGCCTAGTGGATCCTCCTCCCTCACCACCCTCGATGGCGGACCTGCAAAGGGATACACGCAGGTTCCTCTCGTGGAACGGGCCGTTGCTATGCAACTGTGCCGTAACTCCACTTCCAGGGGGAACCTGTGTCTTCCCTCCGGGGCCTGTAGGTACTCATCCGATCTGATCGGGAAGGCCTACCAGGCTTGTGGAGAGGCAGGCTCCGCTTTACATGCTACGGCGTTGTTGCAGGTCCATCAGGCCCCGGCTCTGAAGACCTTGCACGAGGGTGGTCACGATCCCACAGTTCTCCAGGAACTGAGAACTGCAATGGACCTCACACTTCGTGCGACGAAGGTTACGGCGCGGGCCGTGGATCGTGCGATGTCCACTATGGTGGTCCAGGAACGCCACCTCTGGCTGTGTCTGGCGGACATGAGGGAGACCGACAAAGTCAGGTTCCTTAACTCCCCCATCTCCCAGACTGGCCTCTTCGGCGATGCGGTCCAGAACTTTGCCCAGCAGTTCTCGGCTGCACAGAAGCAGACTGAGGCGGTCAGTCACATTCTGCCACGGCAGTCAGCTGCTGTCTCCACCCTGCTGCCGGCAATGCCTCAGCCTGCTCGTCGCCGAGGGCGGCCGCCTGCGTCTGTCTCCGCTTCCACGCCGCAGCAGCAGCCTCCACCCAAGCGGCGTTGTGGAGCCGGGCGCAAGCAGGCCGCCCTACCCGTCCAGACGCCTGCCAAGAGGGGTGGCAAGGCCAAGGGCAAGCTGCCACGAGACGTGCGACCCGGAGGTGAGAAGGACTGCTCTTCTGGAGATGGTGACCGCACCGCTCCATCCCCCGGTGGAGGGCCGGGAGGAGAATCTTGTGTTCCATTTTGTTTCTGTTCCCAAATTCTCAACACAAGAGCAGTTCCTTCCATCTCCGGGTCTGCAGGGGGCTCGGAGAGTTGTGGCCGGTCAAACGCCGGACCACACTCATCCTCCCCCTTCGCCAGCGGGCAGCAGTGGACAACCCCCACATGTTCCTGCTGCCCACCTGTGGAATCAGGTAAGTGTTGCACGGCACACTCTCACCTCGCTGCGGGCTGCCTCCACGAGACAGCCGCCCCAGTCCGGTACCTGCATTCCACCTTGCTGCCCCACGGTGGGTATGCCGGTGGTCCCTATGGTCCTGCTTGTATGGGAGCCTGGCTAGTGCTCCTCGGTCCGTCTCGCTGGTTCATTCGGACCATCAGGCTCGGCTACACGATTCAGTTCACCCAGCGCTCCCCAGGATCAAGGGCGTCCGCTTCACTTGCGAGATCGCTGTCCTGCTGGCGAAGGACGCGATAGAGCCGGTCCCTCCAGCCAATATGAAGACCGGCTTCTACAGCCCGTACTTCATTGTACCCAAGAAGACTGGTGGGTTACGGCCACTCTTGGACCTGGGAGTCCTGAATCGGAGCCTCCACAAGCTACCGTTCAGGATGCTCACGCAGAATTGCGTTCTCAAATGCATCCGTCCCCAAGATTGGTTTGCAGCGATCGACCTGAAGGACACATATTTTCATGTCTCGACCCTTCCTCGCAGGCCGTTTCTGCGCCTTGCGTTCGAGGGTCGAGCATATCAGTACAAAGTCCTGCCCTTCAGGCTGTCCCTGTCCCCCCGTGTCTTCACGAAGGTCACGGAGGGGGCCCTTGTGCCCATGAGAGAACGGGGCGTTCGCATCCTCAACTATCTTGACGAATGGCTCATTCTAGCACAGTCCAAGGATCAGTTGTGCAAAAACAGGGACCTGGTGCTCAGACACCGCGGCCAGTTGGGTCTTCGGGTCAACTGGGAAAAGAGCAAACTCGCCCCCGGGCAGAGGATCTCTTTTCTCGGTATGGAGTTGGATTCAGTCGAGCAGGCAGCGCGCCTCACAGAGCATGTCCAGTCGATGCTGAACTGCCTGAACACGTTTCAGGGCAGGATGGCGGTTCCACTGAAACAGTTTCAGAGGCTCCTGGGGCATATGGCAGCCGCGGCGGCAGTAACGCCGCTCGGCCTGCTTCATATGAGACCGCTTCAGCATTGGCTACACGGCAGAGTCCCGAGATGGGCGTGGCAATGCGGCACTCACCGGGTGAGCATCACACCGGCCTGTCGCCAGTCCGTGGTCAGACCCCTCGTTCCTTCAGGCCGGAGTGCCCCTGGAACAGGTGTCCAGGCATACTGTGGTTTTCACAGATGCCTCTGCCGTGGGCTGGGTACAATGGGCATGCAGTGTCAGGGGTTTAGACGGGCCCGCACCTGCATTGGCACATCAATTGCCTCGAGTTGCTAGCAGTACATCTTGCTCTGAGCTGCCTCTAAGGGCGGTTACGGGGCAAAGATGTGCTGGTCCACACGGACAACTGCGACCGTTGCGTACATCAACCGACAAGGTGGTCTGCGCTCCCGTCGCATGTCGCAACTCGCCCGCCATCTACTCCTCTGGAGTCAGAAGTGTCTGAGGTCGCTTCAGTGCCATTCATGTCCCTGGTGTGTGCAACCGTGTGGCCGACGAGCTCTCACGAGCTGCGCTCCCAGGGGAGTGGCGACTCCACCCCCAGGTGGTTCAGCTGATCTGGAGACAGTTCTGGGTGGCACAGGTCAACCTGTTTGCTTCCCCAGAAATGTCCCACTGCCTTTGGTTCTATTCGCTGACCGAGGGTACACTCGGCACGGATGCCCTTGCGCACAGCTGGCCCCAGGGGCTGCGCAAATGTGCGTTTCAGGGAGGTGCAAGGTCAGGGAGGACGAGGAGCAGGTCCGGTTGGTGGCGCCGTACTGGCCCAACCGGACCTGGTTCCCAGAACTTATGCTCCTCGCGACAGCCCCTCCTTGGCCGATTCCTCTGAGGAAGGACCTTCTGACTCAGAGACGGGGCACCCTGTGGCACCCACATCCAGACCTGTGGTAGCTTCATGTCTGGCCCCTGGATGGGACGCGGAGGTTCAAGGTGACTTACCCCAAGAGGTAGTTAACACCATCACTTCGGCACATGCACCGCCTACAAGACAGGCTTACGCCTTGAAGTGGAACCTGTTCATCGAGTGGTGTTCTTCTCGACGAGAGGACCCCCAAAGATTTTCAATCGTGTCTGTGCTTTCCTTCCTGTAAGAAGGGTTGGAGCCTAGGCTGTCGCCTTCCACCCTCAAGGTCTATGTTGCTGCTATATTCGCCTATCACGACCACGTAGAAGGCAAGTCAGTTGGGAAGCACGACCTGGTCGTCAGGTTCCTTAGGGGGGCGAGATGGTTAAATCCTCCTCGACCCCCCTCCATACCCTCTTGGGATCTTGCTCTGGTGGTCCGAGCACTCCAGAATGCCCCATTTGAGCCTTTGCAGTCAGCAGAGCTAAAGATTCTATCTATGAAGACTTTGCTGTTGGCTGCATTGGCCTCCATCAAGAGGGTAGGGGACCTGTAGGCATTTTCGGTCGACGAATCGTGCCTAGAGTTCGGGCCGGGTAATACCCACGTGGTACTAAGACCCCGGCCTGGCTATGTGCCCAAGGTTCCTACCACTCCCTTCAGGGACCAGGTGGTGAACCTGCAAGCGCTGCCCCCGGAGGAGGCAGACCCAGCCCTAGCTTTGCTCTGTCCCGTCCGCGCTCTGCGGATCTACGTGGATAGAACTCAAAGCTTCAGAACCTCAGATCAGCTCTTTGTCTGTCATGGAGGCCAGCAGAAGGGAAAGGATGTCTCCAAGCAGAGGATGGCCCACTGGATAGTGGATGCCATCACCTTGGCTTACCAAGCACAAGGTGTGCCCTGTCCGCTCAGGGTGCGAGCACACTCTACTAGAAGTGTTGCATCCTCCTGGGCGCTGGCACATGGTGCCTCGCTGTCAGACATCTGTAGAGCTGCGGGCTGGGCGACACCCAACACGTTCGCTAGATTCTATAGCCTACGTGTAGAGCCGGTCTCCTCCTGTGTTCTCACCTCAAACGGGTAGAAGCACCGAGAGGCCCCGGCTCTTGTCGGCTTGCTGCGCTCCGGCGCTCTTATTCTCCAGAAGCAAACTCTGTGAGTCCTCCATCACCCTCGGTGCCGGATGTTGCGGAACGTCGAGCATCAGGCCCCTTGCCGCTGAATCCTTGAGAACCGGTAATGGGCTGGGGTTATATGAGTGACCCTGCGGGGATCCCATATATTCTTCCACGGTTGCTCCTACGGGAAGCCTGTGTCTTTCCCTTGGGAGAGCCTTCCGTCACCGGGACTGAGCCCCCTCCTTCCTTGCGGGCTACGGCTCAGCATTGTTCTCCACATAACTCCTCCGGGGTACGATGTGGGCTCCGCAGCGGCCCCTTTTCTAGGGCACGCTTTCCCAGTGTCATCCAATAGTCACTGAGCAGGGTCATGCGGAACAGCAGTGATGGACTTCCTGGTGTGAGCCCCGTCTCATCAGGTAAGAGAGCTCAGGCGGGCTCACACTGGGCACTGGAAGGGGGCAGAGGCCATGGCACTTTGGTAGGGATTCCTATTTGTCGGTACTCTGGCGTGGCGTCGAGAGTGACCGACTGAATGGGAACGTCTCGGTTATGTATGTAACCCTCGTTCCCTGAAGGAGGGAACGGAGGCGCCACGTTCGTCGCCATGTCCTCTGTACCCTGCTGGGGTGCCTGCCTACCTACTCGGCTCCTCAGCAAAAGGCTAATTTGATGCAATCACCTGTGTCTCATTTATACCCGCACAGCGTGGCATGAGCACCTGGTGCAATCATTGCATGCCAATGTGCATTGGCTCGTTTTAGTTACACTCGAAGTAGATTGGCTCTCACGAGCGAGATTCCTATTTGTCAGTACTCCGACGTGGCGTCTCCGTTCCCTCCTTCAGGGAACGAGGGTTACATATGTAACCGAGACGATTTAATTCCCTGCAAAGGTGTGAATTACGATCTCTAAATCTTTTGGAGATAAAAATTTTTTAGTTTTAATTTTGGCATTGATCTCAAATGAAAGAAACTGCCCTTTACCACTGAACTGCTTTGTTTTTCAAAATTTAGTGACAAATCATCTGTCTCTTATCTCAAAGACAGAACCTTCTCAGTGAGCATGGGGAAGTCTTCTTCTTCACCAGTTCTCCTATTATGTGGTGTGCCCCAAGGAACCATTTTAGGCCCGCTTCTCTTTTTTAATTTATATGCTGCCATTTTTAAGAAATATAGGATCTCCTATCACTGCTATGCTGACGATACAGTTTAATCTACTGGCAAAACCTGACAGCTCTTATCCCTTGGACGTACTGGGTGACTGTTTTGAGAAGATCAAATGTTATATGGCAAATCATTTTTTGCAACTAAATGAAAGCAAAAGCAAAATTTTTATTTTAGGCCAATCCAGGTTGGCATCTCCTTTTAATTTAGGTTCTATCTCCGCCACAGCCCTAGCTTTGCTCTGTCCCGTCCGCGCTCTGCGGATCTACGTGGATAGAACTCAAAGCTTCAGAACCTCAGATCAGCTCTTTGTCTGTCATGGAGGCCAGCAGAAGGGAAAGGCTGTCTCCAAGCAGAGGATGGCCCACTGGATAGTGGATGCCATCACCTTGGCTTACCAAGCACAAGGTGTGCCCTGTCCGCTCAGGGTGCGAGCACACTCTACTAGAAGTGTTGCATCCTCCTGGGCGCTGGCACATGGTGCCTCGCTGTCAGACATCTGTAGAGCTGCGGGCTGGGCGACACCCAACACGTTCGCTAGATTCTATAGCCTACGTGTAGAGCCGGTCTCCTCCTGTGTTCTCACCTCAAACGGGTAGAAGCACCGAGAGGCCCCGGCTCTTGTCGGCTTGCTGCGCTCCGGCGCTCTTATTCTCCAGAAGCAAACTCTGTGAGTCCTCCATCACCCTCGGTGCCGGATGTTGCGGAGCGTCGAGCATCAGGCCCCTCGCCGCTGAATCCTTGAGAACCGGTAATGGGCTGGGGTTATATGAGTGACCCTGCGGGGATCCCATATATTCTTCCACGGTTGCTCCTACGGGAAGCCTGTGTCTTTCCCTTGGGAGAGCCTTCCCGTCACCGGGACTGAGCCCCCTCCTTCCTTGCGGGCTACGGCTCAGCATTGTTCTCCACATAACTCCTCCGGGGTACGATGTGGGCTCCGCAGCGGCCCCTTTTCTAGGGCACGCTTTCCCAGTGTCATCCAATAGTCACTGAGCAGGGTCATGCGGAACAGCAGTGATGGACTTCCTGGTGTGAGCCCCGTCTCATCAGGTAAGAGAGCTCAGGCGGGCTCACACTGGGCACTGGAAGGGGGCAGAGGCCATGGCACTTTGGTAGGGATTCCTATTTGTCGGTACTCTGGCGTGGCGTCGAGAGTGACCGACTGAATGGGAACGTCTCGGTTACGTATGTAACCCTCGTTCCCTGAAGGAGGGAACGGAGACGCCACGTTCCGTCGCCATGTCCTCTGTACCCTGCTGGGGTGCCTGCCTACCTACTCGGCTCCTCAGCAAAAGGCTAATTTGATGCAATCACCTGTGTCTCATTTATACCCGCACAGCGTGGCATGAGCACCTGGTGCAATCATTGCATGCCAATGTGCATTGGCTCGTTTTAGTTACACTCGAAGTAGATTGGCTCTCACGAGTGAGATTCCTATTTGTCAGTACTCCGACGTGGCGTCTCCGTTCCCTCCTTCAGGGAACGAGGGTTACATATGTAACCGAGACGATTTAATTCCCTGCAAAGGTGTGAATTACGATCTCTAAATCTTTTGGAGATAAAAATTTTTTAGTTTTAATTTTGGCATTGATCTCAAATGAAAGAAACTGCCCTTTACCACTGAACTGCTTTGTTTTTCAAAATTTAGTGACAAATCGAATGTAACCCCCAGATTCCTTACATTAGGTTGAACAGTGGCGGAGATAGAACCTAAATTAAAAGGAGATGCCAACCTGGATTGGCCTAAAATAAAAATTTTGCTTTTGCTTTCATTTAGTTGCAAAAAATGATTTGCCATATAACATTTGATCTTCTCAAAACAGTCACCCAGTACGTCCAAGGGATAAGAGCTGTCAGGTTTTGCCAGTAGATTAAACTGTATCGTCAGCATAGCAGTGATAGGAGATCCTATATTTCTTAAAAATGGCAGCATATAAATTAAAAAAGAGAAGCGGGCCTAAAATGGTTCCTTGGGGCACACCACATAATAGGAGAACTGGTGAAGAAGAAGACTTCCCCATGCTCACTGAGAAGGTTCTGTCTTTGAGATAAGAGGCCAACCACTGCAAGGCGACACCCTGAATACCCACCACCTTTTCCAACCCATGTTTCAAGATACTGTGGTTGATTGTATCAAAAGCAGTGCTTAAATCCAATAAGACAAGCACTGTGTGCGAACCGGTATCTAGGATTTGCAAAATGTGATTACTGACCTTCAAAAAAGCAGTTTCCATACTGTGCATTGATCTAAAACCGGACTGAAAAGTATCAGGAATATTAAACATATTGATACAAGTATTCAACTGACAATACACAACTCTCTCTAAGAGCTTAGAAAAAAGAGGCAACTTGGAGATCTAAAATTGGTGAGGGTAGATGGGTCAAGATGGGGTTACTTAAGCAGAGGATGAACTACAGCATGTTTAAAACTAGCAGGGACAATTCCATTCACTAGAGAACTATTAGTAATAGCTTTTACAGCTGGGCTCAAAGTTTCAAACACTTCCTTAAAAAGACGAGTTGGAATGACATCAGACTCACGGCTGGAACATTTAGCCTTAGAAACTATCAAATAGCTGATCACAGGTAATTGGATGAAAACAAGTTAATGAATCGGTTGGTGAACAGATCAAGGGGGGATGATGTATTGCTGGCTTAATGGAAGCCTTTATATATTTAAGCCTTAAGTTCTCACAGGTTTCCAGAGATGGAACAAGAGAAGGAGCTGGTAAGGGTTTTGGCACTGAATCAATTGTCTTAAACAGCATTCTCGGCCGATTTGCATTTTCAGTGATGAGTTTTGAGAGGAATTTAGATTTTGCCTCTTTCACTGACTTTTGGTAACTGGTTAATCATGCAGTTAAACATTCATAAGATACTTGGAGTTTATCTCTTTTCCACTTCCGCTCTGCCTTACGACACTCTTGTCTAAGAGAGCGAATAAAATAATTTAACCAAGGCTGAGCGGGGCCCTTCCCTTAGCTTTCCTGGGCTTAAGGGGAGCAACAGAAAAAGAGTCTAAAGAAATGGAGCAGGCTTTAGTAAAAGCCTCCACCATCTCTTCAGTGGTTAATTCAGGAAGGTTGACTTGATAGTACTTTGAAAATAAACTGGAAGTGGAAGGTTGGCTAAAACGAGAGTAACTCACAGACCGAGAGCAAGTAGAGGTGGGAAAAACACAGACAGATTCAAACACAATTGGCAGATGTTCTGAAATAGCAGTATCAACTACTCTCAGATTTGTTACAGGAAAACCATGTGACAACACCAAATCCAAAGTGTGCCCCAAATAATGAGTAGGGCTAATGACTGATTGTGACAGATTAAAAGATTCAATAAGACATATAAACTCTTTCACCAAAGGTTTTGATGAACCGCAAAGATGAATATTAAAGTCACCTAGAATCAGCAGTCTATCACAAGTCACAGATAAAGTCACAAATAAAAAGTCCAGCGCATTTGTGATGAAAAAGTAATTTAAAATGAATGATTTATTAGATAATGACCTCGCATTTATCAAGCCCATCCTCAGCGCAGGTGACTCCATTGAAGATGAAATCTTGACTGAACAGAGATTTTGGGGTTTACTGACCGTAACTCTGCACCCGACTTTGAAGAAGACCGGCAGGATTAAATTACTGGAATGACATCGCTAACCAAAGAAGTGAACTGAGCGTCGTTACAGAAACTGCGCTGAGATTCTCGGTGGACATATCGAGGATGCTGCAGAATTTTCAAGTGAGCACAGTGATTATATATGTCCACAGGAAGACAATATGATGAGTTCATATTATGCAGATCCAGAGGTGAGTAGAAGATATACATAGTTGGACAGATATAATATCCAAGAGCCGAAACAGCAGGGTAGAAAGGACCAAGTGCGTTAAAACATCTGTAACATACCAGAGCAGTGAGCAGAAAGGACATCATCCTCTGTAGCACCACCATAACCAAGTCTACACTCACCTAAAGGATTATTAGAAACACCTGTTCAATTTCTCATTAATGCAATTATCTAATCAACCAATCACATGGCAGTTGCTTCAATGCATTTAGGGGTATGGTCCTGGTCAAGACAATCTCCTGAACTCCAAACTGAATGTCAGAATGGGAAAGAAAGGTGATTTAAGCAATTTTGAGCGTGGCATGGTTGTTGGTGCCAGACGGGCCGGTCTGAGTATTTCACAATCTGCTCAGTTACTGGGATTTTCACGCACAACCATTTCTAGGGTTTACAAAGAATGGTGTGAAAAGGGAAAAACATCCAGTATGCGGCAGTCCTGTGGGCAAAAATGCCTTGTTGATGCTAGAGGTCAGAGGAGAATGGGCCGACTGATTCAAGCTGATAGAAGAGCAACTTTGACTGAAATAACCACTCGTTACAACCGAGGTATGCAGCAAAGCATTTGTGAAGCCACAACATGCACAACCTTGAGGCGGATGGGCTACAGCAGCAGAAGACCCCACCGGGTACCACTCATCTTCACTACAAATAGGAAAAAGAGGCCACAATTTGCATGAGCTCACCAAAATTGGACAATTGAAGACTGGAAAAAAGTTGCCTAGTCTCGATTTCTGTTGAGACATTCAGATGGTAGAGTCAGAATTTGGCGTAAACAGAATGAGAACATCATGCCTTGTTACCACTGTGCAGGCTGGTGGTGGTGTGCTTTTATTTATTATTTACAAATTTATCATCTGCATTGATCTGCTATGACAGCAAAACACTTTTGGACATTGGTTACCGCTACACTGGACTGTTTCAGGACACTTTCATCAATCCTCTGTGGCCATCTGAGATTCATCAGAACGCCGAGTTGAACAATGGCCAGACGAGTTGACGGCGAAGAATCAAGAAACACTGCGGGAAACGTGCTGGGATCCGCAACAGACTGAGAAAAAGGGCATTCAGCCCACCTCTCCCGAGCATTCTGCTCGCAAATGTCCGATCCTTGGAGAATAAGATGGACGATCTTAGAGCCAGGATAAGCTTCCAACGGGACATGAGAGACTGTAACATCTACTGTTTGTCTGAAACATGGCTCATGCCCGTGGTCACGGACACAGGACAACCTCTCTGTTTTTCGGATGGACAGAACAGCCGATGCTGGTAAATCTAAAGGCGATGGAGTGTGCTTAATGTTCAAGAAATGGTGCGACCCCGGGAACATCACCATTCTTTCGCAATCCTGCTCGCCTCATCTGGAACATTTAACAATCATTTGCCGCCCATTCTATCTGCTGAGGGAGTCACGGGTGATTTTAACAAAGCAAACTTAAAGAAAGTCTTGGCAAACTTCACCAGCACGTCTCCTGTCCTACACGAGGAGCAAACACACTGGATCATTGCTACTCTCCGTTTAAGAACGCCTATAAAGCTCGTTCACTACCAGCCTTTGGCAAATCGGATCATGCCGCTATTTTCCTCACACCTGAATACAGATAAAGGCTCGTTCAGGAACCCCCGGTGAGGCGGGAAGTTAAACGCTGGTCACCCCATTCAGAGACCACGCTACAGGCAGCTCTTGATGACGTCGACTGGGACATGTTCCGGGCGAGTTCATCTGACGTCAGCGAGTTCACGAATGTGTCGCTTTGCTTCATCAACACGCTTACAGAGCAAGCCACACAAACAATAACAATAACGTCCTTCTCAAATCAGAAACCGTGGGGGGACAATTCAATCCGTGCTGCAGTGAACACATGCACTGCCGCTCACAACGCCGGTCTCCTAACGGCGAATATGAATGACTACAGATCGGCCTGCTATGCTCTCTGACGCGCAGTTAAAGCCACAAAGCTCCGTTATAAGGACCGAGTGGAGTCTCATTTCCAACTCAACGACTCCCGGCGCATGTGGCAGGGACTGATGACCATCAGTGCTTTTGGATCAAAATCCTCTGCAGAGGTGAGAGCTGACGAGTTAAACTCTTTCTACGCTCGCTTTGATTGTAATCGTGGCAGCGCGACTCCGCCAAGTGACGCATCAGAGGGAATCACTCAGAGCAGCAACAACCACGTGATCTCTGTCTCGGAGGATGAAGTTCGGAGGGAACTCAAGCGTGTGGATGTCAGGAAAGCTGCTGGGCCGGATGGTATTTCAGGTCGTGTTCTGCGGTCCTGTGCTGATCAGCTCACCGGGTTGTTTACATCCATCTTTAATGAGTCCCTTGCTACATCTGTGGTCCCCACCTCCTTCAAAAAATCCACCATCATCCCTGTCCCTAAGAACAATAAACCCTCTTGCCTAAATGACTATCGTCCAGTGGCTCTCACGTCTATAATCATGAAGGTCTTTGAGAGACTCATTAAAAACACCATTTGCTCCTTCATTCCTGACACTTTGGACCCTCTTCAGTTTGCCTATCATCCCAATAGATCGACTGAAGATGCCGTCTCTCATGTCCTCCACTCCTCCCTCACTCACATCGACAGCAAAAGTGGGAATTATATGTAAGGCTGCTATTTATTGACTATAGCTCAGCCTTTAACACCATAGTTCCCATTAAGCTAACCGCCAAACTCCTGGATCGCGTCCTGAATTCTTCTCTCTGCCACTGGATTGAAGACTTCTTCACCAGTAGAGAGAGTGAGCAGCTTCAAGTACCTGGGTGTAAACATCTCTGAGGACCTGACCTGGACTGCACACATTCAGACACGGGTGAAAAAAGCCAGGCAAAGACTGTACCACCTGTGTCAGCTGATGAAATTCAGGGTTTTACCAGCTATCCTGAAAACTTTCTATTTAGGGGCGATAGAAAGTTTATTAACTCAGTGCATCACAGCGTGGTATGGGAACAGCACCAGTCATGACTGCAAAGCCCTGCAAAGAGTTGTGCGCTTATCCAAGTGTATCTCATGGTCAGCTCTCCCGTCTCTGCAGGACGTCTACACCAAACGCTGCAAAGGTAGAGCTACTAAGATCATCAAGGACTCTAATCACCCTGCAAACCCTCATTTCACACTGCTGCCATCTGGTAAGCGCTTCCAAATCCTGATGGCCAAAACTGACTCAGGAGGAGCTTCTTCCCCCAGGCCATCAGACTCCTGAACTCAGTCACTTAACATCACATGACTTCACTTCAGGATAAACATCGACATACTGACATTGCACTGCACTTTCTGTTCTCGTTGTTACTGTGTAACAACCTGTTATAAACCTGTTTGCACATTATACTTCTTTCTACATTTCTGTTAACCGCATATTTAAACTGTAAGTCTACAGTTTACTCACTGCACAATTTATTTCACTTATTTTATTTCACTTCTTTATTTTTTTTTTTTTAATTTCTACTTTATTTAGAATTTTATATATATATATATAAAGTACTTTTTTATTCTATTTCTATTATAATCCTTGTGTTTTTAACTGTGAATTTGCACTGTCCATGGAGCGGACCTGTTCATTTCACTGCCGGTTGTATATTCTGTATATAACGGTGTATGTGACAAATAAAACTCTTGAATCTTGAATCTTGGTGGTGTAATGATGTGGGGGATGTTTTCTTGGCAGACTTTAGGCCCCTTAGTGCCAATTGGGCATCGTTTAAATACCACGGCCTACCTGAGAATTGTTTCTCACCATGTCCATCCCTTTATGACCACCATGTACCCATTCTCTGATGGCTACTTCCAGCAGGATAATGCACCATGTCACAAAGCTCGAATCATTTCAAATTGGTTTCTTGAACATGACAATGAGTTCACTGTACTAAAATGGCCCCCACAGTCACCAGATCTCTCAACCCAATAGAGCATCTTTGGGATGTGGTGGGACGGGAGCTTCGTGCCCTGGATGTGCATCCCACAAATCTCCATCAACTGCAAGATGCTATCATATCAATATGGGCCAACATTTCTACAGAATGCTTTCAGCACCTTGTTGAATCAATGCCACATAGAATTAAGGCAGTTCTGAACGAGAAAAGGGGGTCAAACACAGTATTAGTATGGTGTTCCTAATAATCCTTTAGGTGAGTGTGTGTGTGTGTGTGTGTGTGTGTGTGTGAATATATATATATATATATATATATATATATATATATATATATATATATATATATATATATATTCGGACATTATATTTCATGTTTATTTTGAGTGGCAGGACAAACTAGAATGTGGGTGGGCCTCTACAATCGTATTAGTTAGCGTATGGGAAACACTGAGATTAATCCCGACTATGAATATTTAACTAGTAGGTGGGTTGAAAGGTGAATAATCAAACGGCATGTTGAATGGGTGGTCTCTGTACTTTCTGTAAGTATATAAAAGAGTCATGTCAGTGATAAGCTCCAGGAGGACAAACTGATAAGAATCCTGGTTTGGATTTGGAATAGATCTCTGATGTAGCACAGAGTCTACTCAAAATTGAGCTATCGTCAATATGTCTAACTGGGGTGTAACAAACACGGAAAATGAAACACTCCAATACTGTTTTCCGAACAACAATTTGTCTTGTACCAGAAATATAAAACCTGGTTTCGAGTATATTATTGTGTACATATTCATTTCTACGATATCAGTGTTCACTGTATTTCTGAACTTGCTGGTGATCATCTCCATCGCTCACTTCAAACAGCTCCACACTCCAACCAATGTGCTGATCTTTTCTCTGGCAGTGGCAGATCTGATTGTGGGACTGATTCTTATGCCAGTACAGGGCATCAAATTGATTGAGCCTTGCTGGTATTTTGGAGAAATATTTTGCTCTATATTTCCTTTTATTTTCTATGTGGTTACTACAGCATCTCTTGGTAATTTGATTATTATATCTGTGGATCGTTACATTGCTGTGAATGACCCTTTGCGTTATACATCAAGGGTAAATATTAACAGAGCAGTCTTTTCTATTGTTGTAAACTGGGTATTTAACTGCATATATTCATTTTTTATTTTGTATGAGTCTTTACTCCATCCAGAGAAAAATTATAAATGTATTGGAGAATGTATACTTTTTATTAAGTTGGGATATATCATAACAGATGTCTTAGTTACTTTAGTGACACCTTGTTGTTTAATAATTTCTTTATATCTGAAAATCTGCTTCATAGCACAAAAACAAGCTAAGCATATAAATTCACTTACAGACAAAAAGGCCAAGTCAGAAAAAAAGGCTGCAAGAACCTTAGGGATTGTTGTAATGGTTTATCTTCTTTGTTATATACCATATTATATAGCTGCTCTTACTGTTGGTCAAGACACAGGTGACGCCTTTGTAATTAATATAATGTATTGGATTGTATGCATGAATTCATGCATGAATCCACTCATTTATGCAATGTTTTATAAATGGTTTAGAATATCAGCAAAATACATTGTGACACTGAAAATATTCAAACCTTCATCAGAATACTTCAACTTATTCATGGAAGAGAAATTATCTCCTGCTTCTGCATGACTGTAAAACCTATGTAAAGCACTTATGAAGGGTAGGGGCACTTATAAAGGGTATAATTCACACCAAAACTAAAATTATGTCATCATTTATTCACCCCATGCTGTTCCAAAACTGTATATGTTTTTCTTATACGGAACATAAAACATTTGGAGAAATATCTCATATTTTGAGAAATATATCCACGTTCTTTAAAATATAATTTGTGTTCTACATAAGGAAGAAATGCATACAGGTTTAGAACAATATGAGGACGAGACCCCTTAAGATCACCTGCTTCCAAATAGTGTAATCTTCATTGTGAAAGATAAGATGGTCGTTGTGTAGCATGCATTGGTTTGCTTTGAAATGACACTGTATCAGTCTCTATTTGTTTTTCTAAATGCTCTCAAATGAACTTCTTTCCAAGAATTTACAAACTCAAAGTGGAAAACTGATGCAAGCACTTATCTTGTTTAGACATGCTGCTGAATGGCTCTAATGTTAATCACAATGTAAATGTGTAAAAGGACTGTGATGCTGGTAAAGTACGGAAGTAAATGTGTAACACATTTTGTCATGTGGTAGTGTTATTTCAGAGATAATCTTTCATTTAAGTGAAAGACTTCTCATGTGTCAATGCTAAAGTTTTTTCTACAGGCCCGGCCGGGCCAATGGGTAAAACTTTAAATACACAAGATCAAGACAAATGAGATAGAAACGGGATGAAATGACTAAGGATTAGTTAGAGTGATGATTAGTTAAGCATTTCATGTTTCCTGTTTTCCCAGTAGTGCCTGTACTGTATTAAGTAATCTAACACACAGCTATGAAGATATGGAACCCTGCCCAGAATTACTATGCAGGCTTTCTTTCAATGGGTGATACTATAATCAGTAAATCTTGACGTAGCTTACAGATTCATTTTTGTTATTAAAAGTGGAGTCTGTTTAATTTAAACTGACCTAAAATATGCAGGTCATGGGAACTGATGAGGTTATTGTTATAGACAAGGGCGTAGTTTTGGGGAACATTGAACATTGTTTAACAGGGTCCCAGGGCATGCTCTCTCATGAAGTTTATTTATTTGTTTATTTATTTTTGCAAAATGGTCTTTTGTGGCATTGTTCACGCATGCATTGATAACATAACTACAATAAAGTAATAGCCTAGTTACAAGTACTTGTTTACATAGGATATGATGTATTTTATTTTATTTAAGCACCTAAAACCTTATCAGTTTGACATAATTTTCTAGATTAGGGGTGGGGAACATTGATCCTGGAGGGCCACTCTCTTGCAGAGTTTAGCCCTGAAAAAACACTCACCTGCCTGTAACTTTAGTAATCCTGAAGACTTTGATTAGCTTCAGGTGTGTTTGATTAGAGCTAGAGCCAAACTCTTCAGGACACTGGCCCTCTAGGATCAACATTCCCCACCCATGTTCTAGCTCAAAGTGCCATGGGAAGTCAAACTAACTTTAACATTTTCAATATAAGAAAACTAAAAAGTAAGTTTCTGTCATCTTTTGGAATATATGAAAAATTACCACAATAAATTCAATATAGTATATAATATAGTATTCAATATAGTATTTAAACTCCCCCTGTAAAGGCCGCATCGACACGACATCCTCATTAAACCCGTCTCCGGCATGACGACTCCAATCTTTCTAACAATCTTATGAATATCTATTTACCTAATATGACTTAAGACCTGAAATGTTGCCAGAATTATAATCATACACTGTTTGTTGGTCGGCCAGAGGAGAACTGGCACCCCGACTGAGCCTGGTTTCTCCCAAGTTTTTTTTCTCCATTCTGGCCCTGAAGGAGTTCTGGTTCCTTGCCACCATTGCCTTTGGCTTTTGGCTTGCTCAGTTGGGGACACCTCAACTATATTACCAATCTGCCCGCATTGACACTATATGATAATTTAAATTAGCTGGATAACATCACCGTTTTCACCAGAGCGGCTGTACAGCTGAATCAAATTCTGTTGCATTATTTTCCTGTTAACACTGTGAAGCTGCTTTGAAACAATTGGACTTGTAAAAACCGCTATATAAATAAAGGTGATTTGATTTGTTATATAGTACAGAATATAATATATTCTGGTAAAGGTGGTCATGAGTAGCCTAGTTTAAAATGCTTTGTAATTAATGTTGGTGCAGGATGTAATTAATGTTGTAATTAATGTCTCTCCTGTTTTCATCAGTCTTTTTAGTTTATGTGGCTGTTTTAGATCACGTTTGACTTTCTCAATGGTGTTTTAAAGCAGTAAATCCAAATGGGTCGCACATTTTATCATCAGCATCGTGATAGGAATGGCTCGCGCAAATCTTTTCACACTTTTGGAATATATGGTGATTCACGTGCCATGCATTCACACAATTACATATCTGGGCTTCATATTGCGCAGATAGTTGGTCCGTTCAGGTCGTACGGGAACTTAGTACTTACAAAAGCTCAGAACGCGCGATGTATATAATTAAATAATAGCGTGATATATTTTTGTAGAGGGTACAGGACCTCTGCATCAGCTAGCAGTTAAAGTCCCAGTGAACAGGAAGTAGCAAGTGAGTTCCCTTTCAGTCGGTCACCTTCTACGTACATCGGAACTGACCGACGAATTGGGGATCGACTTCAGAGACCAATCTGCTTCGTGTGTATAGAAACGAGCCAATAACGTTGGCATGCAGTCCACGCACCGCCCCGCAGCGCGGGTATAAATGCGGAAGTGGAATACTGCGTCCTCGCTTTCAATTTTGGAGCCGAACTGTTGCGATAGAGCTGCTGTTTTCTTTCTTTCTGAACCCTGTTGGTTCGCTGGGCGTTTCCCGAGTGAGTGCTCACACAGACCTGCACTATCGAGCTGTGGTGAGCCGTGGCCATCTCCCTGAGTGCTTCAGCACTTCTAAAAGAGCGATTTCCTTCTAAAAGAGCTGCACGGTTTGACCCTGCGTCTTTTTCAAGATGTCATTCAAACCGTGTGTTTCTGGATGCCGTCGTTTTCTGTTCCCAGTTGATGGTCATGATCGCTGTCTCATGTGTTTGGGGCATTCAGTACGCTGAGGTGGCGTTCGTGAATGACTCATGTTCCCACTGCGGGAATATGACCATCGCAGTATTACAATCTAGGCTTGAATACCTCAAACGGGGTGGAGTCCCATTGTGCATCCCCGGATCTAGCGGTCCTCCAGCGGCAAAGCAGAGGACTGCTACTTTGGCTGATGCCTTTGGTGGAGACCTGAGGGTTACTGTGAGGGCTTCCCCGACGGGTCAACGGGCTCCTTGGGCCCTTCCCCCCTCCGCTGCGTCAGTGGAGCTTCCGCGAGAGCGGCCCGGCCCCTCCCATGGGGGGCCGGCCGTGACTTTCGGGGCTCCGGCTGAGGATATGATTACGATAGCTGCATCGGGGGACGAGCTAATGGACTCTGGAGATGAAGACTCGGCTGCGTTGCCCCCTTCGGGTGTGGTAGCGTTGCCCGAGCCTGATCCAGAGCTCATGGCTATGCTTTCCTGGGCCACCACAAGTGTCGGGCTCGAGTGGAACCCTCCACCGTGTCCCGAACCTTCGCGGTTGGACGATTGGTTTCTCGGGTCGGCCCGTGCTGGTTCTCAGTGCCCCACCACGGTACCTTTCTTCCCAGAAGGGCATCAGCATTCATGGCTGGCACCCTATAGTGCCAGACACCGATCGACTGACTCCTCCGTCCTCACTACCCTCGATGGTGGTGCGGCTAAGGGGTACACGGGGATTCCCCCAGTTGAGCGGTCCATGGCGATGCAACTGTGTTCCAGGTCCGCAGGTCCGCTGGTGGGCTAACCCGCGTCTCCCCTCCCGGGCGTGTAAGTTCTCGTCCGCATTGACGGGCATGGCTTACACAGCCTGTGGAGAGGCCACGTCATCTCTGCATGCCATAGCGCTTCTGCAGGTCTACCAGGCCAAAGCGCTAAAGGAACTGCACGAGGGTAGTTCCGACCCAGGGGTTATGCAGGAACTGCGTGTGGCGACGGACCTCGCCCTCAGAGCGACAAAAGTCACTGCACGCACCCTGGGTCGGGTGATGTCCACCTTGGTGGTCCAGGAATGCCACCTGTGGCTAAACCTGGCAGATATGCGCGAGTCCGACAAAGTTCGGTTTCTCAACGCCCCTATCTGTCAGGCTGGCCTCTTCGGTGACATCATCGAGAACTTCGCCCAGCAGTTCTCGGTGGCCCAGAAGCAGACGGAGGCGATTAAAAACATCCTGCCCCGGCGACCCATTGCTGCCTCCACTCCATCGCCAGTGGCAGCGCCTCCTCCTGCTCATCGCCGAGGGCGTCCCCCTGCATCCGCCTCCACCCCTGCCCAGCCCAAGCAGCAGCCTCCATCGGGCAAGCAGCCCGCTCAGGGCCCTGCGACGGCGGCTGGCAAGCGCAAGAGCAAGCGGCCCTGAGACGGGTGGCCCAGGGACGGAAGGGTCTGCTCAGAGGGTCTATCCACCAAAATCTGGTTAAAGAAAGAGCAGTTCCCTTTGTCCCTGGGCCCCAAGAGGGTCAGGTCGGCAGTGTACGATGCCCCTGGGCCTTGTCACTCCTCTCCTCCCCTCTTATCGCCAGGGGGCAACAGTGGGCGGCTTGAGGACGCCTCCAGGCCTTCTTTCCCTCACTTCGCCCCACCTTGGAACATTCAGGCAACACTCTGGGTCACCTCCGAGCCGTCCGGGTCGGGTCTGAATGTTCCACCTCGCTGCCCCACCCCGGGCACGTCTGTGGTCTGTTGGTCCTGCTTGTTCAGTCTCTGGGGGCCTGGCTAGAGCTCCCCAGGCCGTCTCGCTGGCTCATCCTTACCATCAGACTCAGCTATGCGATTCAGTTCGCTTGCCGGCCTCCCAAGTTCATGTCTTGAGGTCAGAGATTGTGGTCCTACTGGCAAAGGACGCAGTCGAGCCGGTTCCTCCAGCCGATATGAAGTCAGGGTTCTACAGCCCCTACTTCATTGTGCCCAAGAAAGGGGGTGGGTTACGGCCAATCCTGGATCTGCGCGTCCTGAATCGGGCCCTGCACAAGCTCCCATTCAAGATGTTAACACTTAAACGTATCTTCGAATGCATCTGTCCCCAGGATTGGTTTGCAGCGATTGACCTGAAGGACGCATACTTTCATGTCTCTATCCTGCCTCGACAGTTCCTACGCTTTGCGTTTGAGGGGAGGGCATATCAGTACAAAGTCTTGCCCTTCAGGCTGTCCCTATCGCCTCGCATCTTCACGAAAGTCATGGAGGCAGCCATTGTTCCACTCAGAGAATGCGGAGTTTGCATTCTCAACTATCTCGATGACTGGCTTATCCTAGCCCAGTCTCGGGAGCAGTTGTGCGAACACAGGGACCTGGTGCTCCCATCACCTCAGCCTGTTGGGACTTTGGGTCAGCCGAGAGAAGAGCAAACTCTGTCCCACACAGAGGATCTCTTATCTCAGCATGGAGCTGGACTCACGGAGGAGTGGGTCCAGTCAGTGTTGAACTGCTTGAATACGTTCAAAGGCAGGACGGCAGTCCCACTGAAATCATTTCAGAGGCTCCTGGGGCATATGGTATCTGCAGCCGCGGTAACGCCCCTCGGATTGCTTCATATGAGACCGCTTCAACGCTGGCTTCACGACCGAGTCCTGAGATGGGCGTGGCAGAGCGGCAAGTGCCGAGTCTCAGTTACTCCGTACTGCCGCCAAACCCTCAGCCCGTGGTTGGAGCCTTCGTTTCTATGGGCGGGAGTGCCCTTAGACCAAGTGTCCAGGCATGCTGTTGTCTCCATGGATGCCTCATCCACCGGCTGGGGGGCCACGTACAATGGGCATGCAATCTCGGGTCTGTGGATGGGGCCCCAGTTGCATTGGCATATCAATTGCCTGGAGTTGCTTGCAGTTCGTCTTGCCCTGGGCCGCCTCAAAAAGCTGCTGCAGGGCAAGCACGTTCTGGTCCGTTCGGACAGCACAGCGGCCGTTGCGTACATCAACCATCAGGGTGGTCTACGCTCCCGTCACATGCTGCAACTCGCCCACCATCTCCTCCTGTCAGAAGCATCTGAGGTCACTTCGAGCCATTCACATCCCTGGTGCACTGAACCAGACAGCTCTCTCGTCAGTCATCACTTCCGGGAGAGTCCGGGACCACTTCGGAGCCGCGCAGGTAGACCTGTTTGCCTCTCCGGACTCGACCCGTTGCCAGATCAGGGAGGACGAGGAGCAGGTCTTTCTAGTTGCGTCCTACTAGCCCAACCGGACCTGGTTCTCCAAACTAACTCTCCTCACGACAGCCCCTCCTGCACCAACATTAATTCCCCGCCTTTTCCCCTGAGGAAGGGGAATTCACCTTCTGGCACCCTGGACGGGACGCGGAGGTTCTAGGTGGCCTGCCGCATCCAGTGGTAGACACCATCACTTCCGCTAGAGCCCCCTCTACGAGGCGCCTCTATGTGTTGAAGTGGAACCTGTTTGTTGAGTGGAGTTCTTCCCGCCAAGAAGACCCCCAAAGGTGTTCGATTGGTATCGTGCTTTCCTTTGTAAGGTCCAGCTGATTGGCCCAACGTAGGAATCCAGCAGCTGGTCGAAGGACTTCTGCGTGTATGTCTTTTCTGGCGCTTCTAGAAAAATCACTTTAATTTATTAAAATGTGAAGATCCAATTTAAAAATCTGACTCCATGAATAATTTTATCTGACTCAATTATTTGTAATTTTGTTGCATTTGTAATTTAACAGCTGATCATAAGTTTAGTTGTGATTTAATTTAGATCATTGATTTTCTTAGTATCTCTTAATTGCAAATATTCGTTCCTCCATGGGACCCGGAGTCGCTCAGAGGATAATGCTCGCGATTATAATTACATTACCTCACGGACGCAAATTAGTCAGTTCTGAGATTACAGAGGATTACAGAGTGAACTATTTTACCTTTAAGTGAGTTGCACATGCTCACTCATAACAGAAAGTGTAATTTTAGCAATAGTCACGAGCTGTAACTTGTTAATACCAGTGACAGCCAGAAATCAGATTGCCCCTCATGCTTAGCGCCATGCTCCGGTCATGGGGTCCTCGGTATGAATCTGCCCTGACAGAAAGATTTACGGAAACTCCTACAAAACTCCGCATACGACACTCTTCCATTCTGTCCTTGTATCCGTGCAGGCGTGTTTTTTCTCTCTCTGTGTCTAGTGTTTCGTCTCTTCTCTTCTCTGACTGCTGCTCTGCTGGACTCTTGAAAATACTGAAATGGAATTGATTAACTGGTCAATCAGCGCAATCGACAAGATTTTCTCACTAAGGAAGGGTGCCCCGGGAGAACCCACCTGCCCGGACGGGACCTTTGCCGCGGGAGTACGTGAGGGCGCATGGAACAACTGGCAAGTCCTGTGCCTGGAGGCTCTGTCCGTGGAGGATGCGGAAGATTTATACATGATTGGATTATTGATGGCGGGGTTCCTATTCTTTGGCTTTGGGATTGCCCTGACCTATCGGAAGATTGGTAAGACAGCTGCAAGCAAATTCACCCAGCCGCTGTCTGTGGAAATTAAACAATGCTTCGGGTTCTGTGTGACCGTTTGAAGGAATTAGATCAGAAAGTGATAGGAATTGAGGAACTGAACCGTATGCGCAGTCCGGACTGCGGATACGCAGGGAAGAGTGGGCTCTATCGGGGTCAGATCGGTGAACTTTTACGGACTGTAACCGGTCTGGCCATGAGGCTGGGCGTAATGTCTAGGGAAACTGCTGCACAGACCGGACGCGAATGCTGAGGACCAGATCTGATTGATTGATTATGATCCGGACAAATTACCGAAGATCATCAAATGGATTAAAAATAATAAATTGTATTTGCCTGACCTAATCAACTAGCCCAACGAACCTCACTTGGTCCCTATCTCTCGGTTGGGAGGTCAGCCGGGCAGCTGTCTGCTATCTATCTTCCCTGTGCACTGCCTTATCTCCTTCAAGGACAAACCATAGAACTGAACTCGAAAACATCTGAAGTTATGGCTAACATTCTCACACAACACAATCTCAGACTCACTCGCACCATACACAACCTACCCGATCCACCCCTCCAACCGTCTGCCTGTTTATCTATCTCCTCTCTCACTCCATACAAAAAATCCCATCACGTGACCACGTGTACTGTGTCATGTTTATGTTTATGTTTATGTTTTGTTGTGTTTGCTATGTAATGCTTGCTAAATTGCATTCTTGTATTTCTGAGAGCGTAGGGCGGCGCCTGAATAATCGGCCTGCGGCCCGGAGGCTTGCTCCAAACTTCATTTCGTTATACTGTACTTGTACATGTGTAATGACGAATAAACTTCAACTTCAACTTCAACTACTTAAATAAAGGAATTTAGACTTATACAAGATAAATCAAGATTAATGTTTATTATAGCCAGGTAAACATATCAAATAAAAGAATTTAGAAAGAATCCATAATACACAACTGATCAGCATACAATATAAAACATCATTCTAAAAAACATAAAAATAGTTTCCAAGAGTCATTGTTACCTGGCAATAGAGACACACTTCAACAGCGTGGGAAGTTCTGATTACAGATGCTTCCATGAGTGGTCTCCCCATTCCCTTTAAATACTCAACCAGAACAAAAGAACAATAAACATTTAGCACCCAAATATTTATGCAGCTTTTGGTTGAAACTTTTCTCGTGACCAAATGGTCACACCTATCTTTGGGGATGACAGCAAATGTTTATCAAAAGATCTTTCTGAGCATCTCCCACACCAGGGAACAAGCTCTGTTGTCTTTATTATGACCTGTTCCTCTGATGTGGGAATGAAACCTGTTTACCAGAAACACCAAAAGTCAAAGAAACACCTTGTGGCAGTATCTGTGAGATTTGCATGATTGTGTGGTCTCCGAGGCAGGAAGAGTGAGAGGGTCAGAACTCGGCAGGGGAGGAGATAAGATTGAGTCTTGTTTTTCTTATTCAGATGAGTGAAGTTTTATTGTCTTAGTGCAGCTTAGATCTCTTGAGTTTGCTCTCAGGTGAAATCCATTCTTACAGTTCCGCCCTTGGTCCCTTGGAGCAGATTCAGAGCAGTCTCCGAGGGGCCATCTTCAGGGATTTCTTGAAGTTTGCTTTACAACTGCACTTTCCGTAGAGCTGTTACCTGTAATGGGCTGAGTGCGATGGCCATGTTGGTTGATGTGCACATCGTTTGAAGAAGACATCTAAAGTAACAGCACTGGCAGAGTGTGAAGAAGAAGATGAGCACGCTGGCGATGGCACATCCACGGAACATCCAGTCCCACCATGTGTAAGCATAACGTGCTGAGCGGGTAGAGGAACTGGACAGGATCTCTGCAGTCTTTTTCACCAGATTTGCTTCCACTTGTGCTTGGTTGAGATGGTATTCCGTCTGCAAGATAATTTCTTGTACTAAGTCCATTGTTTTTACCAAGTCCTGTGTGCTTTGTTCATAGAAAGTGTCCTCCCACCAGGGAGAAATGTCTGAGTCCATGGGCACCCTTCCCAGGATGTTTGTCTGACCCATCGTAAAGTCCTCTTTCACTTCTAAACAGAAGGTGTGGTTTGCAGAGCAGGTCAGACCTCCGTAGGTGAAGGAATTCATCTCGCTGACGACGCACCACTGTGTGTGAGACACTTGAACAGCATCAGAATGACCATGCAATGACTGGACGTTAACCAGCTTAGAGTCATTAGGAGAAAAAGGTTGTAACGTGTTGCAAGTGCAAATAATATAACTTGATGTTTCATGACAACAGGTGCGTGTGGTAAACAAGGTTTCAGTGCCCTTCAAAGTCATATACCCTGTAAGATGGTCCCATTTAATGATCTGATCCTTTACTACAACACCAATAGAGCGTATGGCGGTGGAATCTAGGTAAACCTGATCTGGGTGGATTAAAGGGAAAGTGGCAAAGAACCCAATACAGCCAGTACATTCATTTCCAGTATACATCATTAACGTTGATAATAATTCAGAGTAATTAATATTCTTCATTTCTCTGATGCAAGCCATCTATGCAGGTCTAAAATTTCAATAAGATCAATTAAAACATGCCTAGGTGTTTTATGGAGACGAAGATCTAAAATCTCCTGTCTTGCTGCAGCAAACAAATCTTGTGCATACAACCTACAGGCTAAGTCATGCTCGATGAGTACGGGTCTGATTGAAAATTGTCTGGCTGGTCGCCAGAAGCGCCTGCGCTCGGATCTGACCGCTTTGATAATATTCTCGTTACTATTAGTGATGTGTTGGAAACCAGTGGCCACCTGATTTGCCAACCATGTTGAAAATTGAGATTGACCTGTTATTTTGTAGGTGTTGGATATAGAATTGACTGAACCAAAAAGGCCTGCTATATTTCCAAGCAGGTCTCGTTTAGTACTGAGCAGGTGGAATTTGGACTGCAAGTCTATTTTTGTAATCAGAAACTAAATCATCGACGCGTGACTGTAGCCATGTGTATGTTTTGTCATTAATGTTACAGTGTTTTACATAAGCAGACAAAATATTAGAGATGTTATACGTCACATGTGTTATCACAAGGTTGACATCATGAAGCAATGTCTTATTTACATTTCCTTTGATCAGACCACCTGGAGGGTGGGATGTAATTTTGACACTGTGTGGGTTTCTCGTATCCACAGGTAGTCAAATTAAAGCAATGGTGTAAAGTCCATGAGCAATTGTGAGGGCTAGTAAAATTGTCCATATTTGCTTCACATTTTCCCACACAGTATGTTCCTTCTTTCCGACTAGTCCAAACAAATGTTTTTACATTGTTATTAGATGCCCTCTTTGTTAGATCAAAAGAAGCTCAGTAAACTTTAAATGTGTATGGTTATGTGTTGTTGTGTGTGTGCACCTATATGTGGTAGATTCAAGATCTTTAATGAAGTAACATTTTTTGGATCTGTGCCATAATTGTTCTTCTCATAAAATGTGTACATCCTACCAATTTCTGAATCTGGGTACATTTTAAGTTGGTCCCAGGCCGTAAGATTATGGTGAATTTGTGGTGCATGTGTGTATCCGGTAAGGTTTTGGTATGGGAGATGGGTAGAACCTGTATTACAGCAGATTTTTGTGGTGCAATTTGGTTCCGGTGCTAATCCGGGGGGCCATGTGACTATTTCTTTGTATGTAATTGGAGTGTAAGATGTGAATGGTCCCTTGGTATATTTCCATACCCATCTCTCGCATCCTAGGGTGTGTGTGAGTGTGATGCGTTGTCCCAATTCGATGCAGGTTGGTCCGGATACCACCCTGGCATCCGGCCTCCATGGAATTGCAGTGATCCTCCTGAGAAGAAAGAAGATCATATTTAACTCACTGAACCTTTGAATGGTTTACACTGGGACATGTGGTACCATTTCAATTTTCCTCTGATTTTCACGGCCACACAACTGTTACAAACAGCGTTAATTTCATAGGGCCCGTGCCATCTAGGGGAAAATGCATTTTGTTTCACAAAGACGCGTACCATAACCACATCTCCTTCTGAAAATTTTGTTTCAGAGATTGGGTTAAATTGCGCATCATTTGACAGGTCTGACTGTTGTTGTTTCAGTACAGCCTGTGTGTGCAACACCTTCAATCTTTCTTGCAGTTTCACCAACACAGTTTGCTGAGTTGCAAGCATGAGAGGCCCCAGGTCTGCTGGGGAAATTTCTGGATCAATGGGCAACTTCATCACCCTTCCAGTCATAAGCTCATATGGGCTAATGCCTGTAGCTTTTGATGGGGTTGCTCGCAACACAGTCAGAGCTGTGGGTAAGGCATCAATCCACCTGTTTTGGTGTTGTGCTATCTGTTTTGCAATATTTTCTTTTATGGTGCGGTTAGATCGTTCAACATTCCCTGAACTTTGTGGCCTATATGGAATATGGAATCTTTGCTTGATGTTTAGCATTTTGCACATGTTTTTCATCACTTGTCCAGTAAAATGAGTCCCCTGATCGGATTCAATTTGAATTGGTGCCCCCCAAAGAGGGATGATTTGGTTCGCCATCACACGTGCCACAGTATTTGCCGTGTTATTCGAGTGGGAATTGCTTCAACCCATTTTGAGAATTTATCAATTATCACAAGGCAATATCGATACCCCCCTTTGGCACTGGATAGTGGACCAATGAAATCCATTTGTAAGGACTCCCAGGGTCCTTTCGGTGGTTCTGGCCTACGTAGGTTTGTTCGGCCGTGTTTTCCTTGGTTGATGGTAGCACACACCACGCAGGTGTTGCACCATCTTTCAATGTCAGCTGTCATTCCCTGCCACCAAAACTGATTTTTATCAACTGCGTGGTTCTTGTCGCCGATACATGCGCATACTCATGGTATAATTTGATTATTGGTTTTGAAGAGCTTCTGGAGCGACAAATTTTCCATCTCGAATTACTATGCCTTCAATTACATTCACCATCTGATCCTGCTTCAGGCGCGGTACAAGCTCTCCATTAGAGACCCACAGATCTTGTTGATACTGTTTGAGGTCAATGGGGGTGACTTGGACAGCACTTGCCACAGAAGCAGAGGGTGTCTCTTTTTCCCACTGGTCGCCGTTTACTGCGGCCAGCTTAGCCAATTGGTCAACAACGTTATTGTTTCCCTCATGCACATCAGGGTTTTTGTTGATGTGTGCGCGCACTTTCACAACAGACATGGGGTTTCTCGCGCTTGTATTGCTTGCCATATTGACGTTATAGTGCTGAAATGTTTTATAGGCGTCCGGCGGAGGTGAGGAATTTTCGCAACTGCCATTGGGCCATAAAATCAGTTACAACACCGAACGCATACCGACTGTCTGTATACACGCAAAGTGGTTCAGGGTGTGCCTTAATCGCTTCTAGCAATGCAATGAGTTCGGCTTCTTGCGCGGATATGCTAGATGGTAATTTAAACAACAATTGTTGTCTCGCATCCGTTTCGGGGGAGCCCACACAGCACATCCAGCATAAAAATGACCATTCTGACAGAATCGGGAACCATCTATGTACACAGGTGCTTGGCCTGGTAATGGCTGGTCATGCACAAGGCTTTGTGCCTCTTTGACAGGCTGACATGTGTGTGGATTTCCCTCAACATCCCCGAGCAGATGCGGCAAAATTCGTGTGTTTTTATTGTAATTTCACGCGCTTGAATGTCTGCTATCCATCTCGCTAAACGTTGGGAGGAAACTCCCTTTATTCGCCCTGTAGCAGCATTCGTACAGGCGTGTGCATGGTATGTACAACAACAGGTTGAAAACCGACAATGGGTTCTGTTATTTTTAGCATCCAATGCACCGCTAGCACATGCTGTGTACATGGGTCGAATCCTTGCTCGACCAGAGATTTCTTACGGCTGTAATATGCGATTGGACGCAGTCTTCCCCCATGTTCCTGAGCTAAGACTCCGCTTAATGTTATTTCATGCGTGTCTACCTGAATGTGGAAAGCTTTGGATACGTTGGGCAGTCCCAGGGCAGGCGCGAGCACAAACGCTGTTTCAAATCGCTAAAAGCTTGTTCGTGTTCGTCAGTCCATTCAAGGACCTCATTTGGTTTTGTTTTTCCTTTTAGAAGAGAATACAACGGGCGCAGCGGTGTTTGCAAAATCAGGGATAAACTCGAAGATAGTTTGCTGTTCCTAATACTTTTTGCAGCGAGTTTAAAGTATGAGGTCGAGGCAGTTCGGCAATGCATTTCTTTCTATCGTCTGTTAAGGCTCTGTGGCTTTGCGTCAGAGTGTACCTAAATAGTGTACCTCTTTTAGTGCAATTTGGGCTTTTTCTTTGTTCATTTTAAAGCCTGCGTCACCCAACCTATGCAAAACGTCATCAACCAGCTGCAAGTGGTTCTCAAGTGGTTCTTCTGTAGCTATCAGAATGTCGTCTACATAGTGAACGACCTTGCCATTCCCTAGTAAGGACTGAGCACATCTGCCACAGCTCTGTGAAAATGGCTGGGCTGTTGTGAAGGCCCTGTGGCATTCGTTCCCATGTATACTGCATTTGGTTTACAGTAAATGCTAGTTTCCATTGGTCTTCTCGTTTAACTTTAAGAGACCAGAAACCATTTTTGATGTCAAGCACTGTGAACCACGAAGCATTGGTTGAGACTTGTGATAAAATAGTAGCTGGATTTGCTACTATTGGTGTCGCTTTGGGTAAAACTTTGTTGAGACGCTGATAATCAATGCACAGACGCCATTTACCATTAGGTTTTGGCACTGGCAGACACGGGAGTTTGTGGTTGAACTGCATCGCGAACTATTCCTCTTTTCTCAAGCTGTTGTACTATCTCATGAACAGCGACCTCCGCCTCTGGCTTGATGCGGTATTGCTTTTGCGGGGGAAGGGGCTCTCCCTCGATGCATACCTCAAAGTCAACAAGGCCGCAGTCGTGTTCATGATCAGCCCAAACATTGCTGTGTTTGCTGATGAGAAGTTGAATTGGATCTGAACTGGAGATGGACATAATGCTTGCATTGCCTTTAGGCAAGCATCTCTTTGTGGTTTTATTTGTTTGTAGTTCAATTTGTTTTTCAAAGCAATGAATGACAAATCCATGCTTTCTCATAATGTCCATTCCCAGCACAGTTCCTTCACTATTCTCTGGTAAATACCAGAAATGTTCTGTTAGCACTACCATGCCCAAATCGAGTCTCACTGGTTTTGTTTGTGTTGCGGTCATCAAAGTATCACCTATACCTTTAATTTGAATTGTTCTCGTACTTAGGGGTACCGGAAGGTTCGTACAAGAGCAGGCGGCTCCAGAATCAACGAGAATATTAACTAACCGGCCTCCAAGATTAGCTCGTATTTTGATGCGGTTACCGCTGGTGACAACGCTTCCTATAGCGGCGGAGGCCACGCACCTATTGGGGTTCGCTAAATTTCGCTAACAGGGCTGCGAGCTCTGTCTGCAATTTATTATACGGGCTCTCTTGGCTCGTTGTTTTTCTTCAGTTTGCTTTAAGCTGTTTTCTGAATTATCCTTCCTGCAATCAAATTCCCTAAACGCCTGAGAATGTCACTGTCATTTTTAGAATGCATGGTTTGATTGTTTTGCACGCGCGTTTCAATCTAAGACAGTTCTGAACGGTATGATTGATTTTCTTGCAATACTTACAACGAGGCGGTATCTGAGGTTTAGGATTAGGATCTCCAACACCTTTTCCTTCGCCAACCATTGTGTTGTTGCAATGGAACGAGCTTTGTTTTGTTTTAGTCTGGCCTCTATTTTGGAAGCCCAATCCACCAATGACCGGTAGGTATTCTCTGGTGGATCGGCTCCGTGAGCTAACGCCTGCTGTATATGGGAACCGGCGTTATTTTTCAGGAGTTGTAGTAAAACTTCCTGATCGCGCTGTGCATCTTCTAACCCTGAATGCTCTTTGTAGGTCACCCATAGGCGCTCAGCATAAATTTCAAACGGTTCTTTATTTGCCTGTTTTATTTCTAAAATTCTACTCCACTCAGCGTGCGTTGGTCCCCTTAACTCTAATAGAGTCCCCCTCAATCTTTCATACACATCGTTTTCGTCCTCATCTTCCTGTTTGACTACAATTTCTCCACTTCTCAATTCACGGGCATTTTTGGTTTTAACTCGTCTGGAATAGTAAGGAGAGCTACTTGCCAAACATCCCTGATCTCTAATTTGTACACTGATGCCTGTAACATTAAGTTGTCCCAGTAGGGTTGGAACGGGCCTTTTCGGGGCATCATTCCCACAACTTCTTTGTGTTTGGTGCATTCTTCGCAAGTTAAAGGGCGGCTAATGGTAGTGACTTCATCATCTGCATTTTTCATTGTTTTAAGCACAGCAATGTTCACTGGTTTTCGTGAACCGAGCCTGATTTAATTCGAGTCATTATGGGACTACGTTGTTTCGCTTTTGGGCCTATTTTCCTCATTCGCGGTTTCTAGGGAAAACTCACGCTCTCTCAGGTCCAGATGGCCTTGCCTACTGCTTGATAAAGCTGCAATGTCATCATCGCTGTCGCTTATATATCTCGCTACCAATTTTACTGTTTATCGCCGCGACTTTTACCGCAGATACAGGAAATCCTGCTGATTCGCAACATTCTTCGAGCGCAGATGTGTATTCTTTATCTAATCGAAACTTCTTTTCAAGCTTTTTCATTTTCGATTCCATCGCGTTGCCCTGTCTTGCCCAAGTTTGTTTATCATATACAGATGCTTGACCTGTGCTCTTAGCTTTTTAGCTCGTCTGATCGCTGCGTTTCCAGCTCTTTTATGTTTGCTATTACGCTGCGTTCGTTTTCTGTAATAGATGTCAAATCGTTTCGACGTAACATATAGACGATCGCGACCAAATTTTCTTAAAAGGAGCTTTAGTTTCTAATTTTCGCCCTCTGTATTATACCAGGCTAAAATTTGATCATTGCTCCACTCAAAATCTACTCCTTGTTACGCAAGCGAAAGAGAAGATCTTTAATTTGTACTCCAAGAGTGTCCATTACCTCCTTATCTACACTCAAACTACCATTTCCCTGACAAGCCATGTTGTTTTCTAATAATCTTAAACACCACCGGATTTCTACGGTCTCCGGTCTAATGTGGGTATACCGACCCGTTCTACAAATGTGTTTATATTGGGTGTGCCTAGGTTTTCCCTCAACACTTTCTAAAAGGTAAACAAAAATGAACTTACCAGGACATTTGTAGACAGAAAAGTAGAACCTCAAACCTCATGCTCACTCGGCTTGGATCTGAATTGTCGCGCCAAAAAAAGACGTCACTTCTCCTGAGACTGGGAGATCACGGAGGGCAGTCACCACTTTGTAAGGTCCAGCTGATTGGCCCAACGTAGGAATCCAGCAGCTGGTCGAAGGACTTCTCGCGTGTATGTCTTTTCTGGCGCTTCTAGAAAATCACTTTAATTTATTAAAATGTGAAGATCCAATTTAAAAATCTGACTCCATGAATAATTTTATCTGACTCAATTATTTGTAATTTTGTTGCATTTGTAATTTAACAGCTGATCATAAGTTTAGTTGTGATTTAATTTAGATCATTGATTTTCTTAGTATCTCTTAATTGCAAATATTCGTTCCTCCATGGGACCCGGAGTCGCTCAGAGGATAATGCTCGCGATTATAATTACATTACCTCACGGACGCAAATTAGTCAGTTCTGAGATTACAGAGGATTACAGAGTGAACTATTTTACCTTTAAGTGAGTTGCACATGCTCACTCATAACAGAAAGTGTAATTTTAGCAATAGTCACGAGAGCTGTAACTTGTTAATACCAGTGACAGCCAGAAATCAGATTGCCCCTCATGCTTAGCGCCATGCTCCGGTCATGGGGTCCTCGGTATGAATCTGCCCTGACAGAAAGATTTACGGAAACTCCTACAAAACTCCGCATACGACACTACTTAAATAAAGGAATTTAGACTTATACAAGATAAATCAAGATTAATGTTTATTATAGCCAGGTAAACATATCAAATAAAAGAATTTAGAAAGAATCCATAATACACAACTGATCAGCATACAATATAAAACATCATTCTAAAAAACATAAAAATAGTTTCCAAGAGTCATTGTTACCTGGCAATAGAGACACACTTCAACAGCGTGGGAAGTTCTGATTACAGATGCTTCCATGAGTGGTCTCCCCATTCCCTTTAAATACTCAACCAGAACAAAAGAACAATAAACATTTAGCACCCAAATATTTATGCAGCTTTTGGTTGAAACTTTTCTCGTGACCAAATGGTCACACCTATCTTTGGGGATGACAGCAAATGTTTATCAAAAGATCTTTCTGAGCATCTCCCACACCAGGGGAACAAGCTCTGTTGTCTTTATTATGACCTGTTCCTCTGATGTGGGAATGAAACCTGTTTACCAGAAACACCAAAAGTCAAAGAAACACCTTGTGGCAGTATCTGTGAGATTTGCATGATTGTGTGGTCTCCGAGGCAGGAAGAGTGAGAGGGTCAGAACTCGGCAGGGGAGGAGATAAGATTGAGTCTTGTTTTTTCTTATTCAGATGAGTGAAGTTTTATTGTCTTAGTGCAGCTTAGATCTCTTGAGTTTGCTCTCAGGTGAAATCCATTCTTACACCTTCCTGCAAGAAGAGTTGGAGCGAAGGCTGTCTCCCTCCACCCTTAAAGTGTATGTCGCAGCTATAGCGGCATACCACAATGCAGTCAAGGGTAAATCTGTCGGAAGGCACGATCTAATCGTCAGGTTCCTTAGAGGCCCTCTTGGGACTTGACTCTTGTGCTCAGGGCACTTCAGAGTTCTCCTTTCGAGCCACTGCAGTCGGTAGAGTTAAAAATACTGTCTATCAAGACGGCTCTCCTGACTGCATTAGCCTCCATCAAGAGGGTAGGGGACCTGAATGCACTTTCGGTCAACGAATCGTGCCTGGTATTTGGCCCGGGTAACTCTCACGTTGTCCTGAGACCCCGGCCCGGATACGTGCCCAAGGTTCCCACCACTCCCTTCCGGGACCAGGTGGTGAACCTGCAAGCGCTGCCCTCCGAGGAGGCAGACCCAGCCCTAGCTTTGTTGTGTCCCGCCCGTGCCCTACGCACTTACATTGACCGGACTCAAAGCTTCAAGACCTCAGAGCAGCTCTTCGTCTGTTACGGGGGCCAGCAGAAGGGAAAGGCGGTCTCCAAGCAGAGGTTAGCCCACTGGATAGTGGATGCTATTGTCTTGGCATACCAATTGCAAGACGTGCCTTGCCCTTTCGGGGTCTGAGCACACTGATCTAGGAGTGTCGCTTTATCCTGGGCGCTGGCTTAAGGCACCTCGCTGACAGACATCTGTAGAGCTACAAATGTGTGGGTGACACCGAATACATTTGCTAGATTTTATAGGCTCCATGTAGAGCCGGTTTCTTCCCACTTACTCGCCCCCAACGGCCGGTAAGCGTGAAGTGCCCGCTCTTGTGTCGGCTTGCTACGCCACTCCCGCCCCCCTGGGCCGGATATGTGTGTTGTTATTCTCCAGTTGTGTTCCCCAGCAATGGCGAACCCTGTCGAGCTCCTCCGTCACCCCTTCGGTGTCAGACGTGATGGCTGTCTGACGCCAGGCCTACATCCGTATGCTTGTGGAACGTGTGTGTAGGCTGGGTGTCCATATGTTGTGGTTCCCTAACAGTGACCCCATATGTGTATTCTCCACGGTACCAGCTACCCTACTCGGCTAGCCCCATGTCTTTCCCTCGACAGAGCCCGCTCTGTCGTCCCTGGGGTGTTTTTTCCCCCTGGAATCAGGTTGGATCCACCCCAGGGACCACAATATGTAGCACTACCCTGATAGGCTAGTCCCTATGTGTATTCTGCCACCCTTCTGTCGAAGGACGTGGCTCCGCAGCGTTCCATCTCCAAGATAGGCACACTTTCCCAGCGTTATCCAATAGTCACTCTGAGTGGGTCTTGCAGGAACACAGCTATGACGGACCTTCCCGGTTTGGAGCCCTGACGTCCACCTCAACATAGGGGCCCAGCGAGCTCAAACTGGGCGCTGGAAGGGCCAGCATCCCTGGCGTGTTGATAGGATCCCCAATTCATCTGTCAGTTCCGACGTATGTCGAACATGACCGACTGAAAGGGAACGTCTCGGTTACGTATGTAACCCTCGTTCCCTGAAGGAGGGAACGGAGACGTATGTCCCGTCGCCAGGTGCTTTGCTTCCGCTGAAGGACCGAGTCACTTCGGCTCCTCAGTTGGAAAAGCGAGGACGCAGTACTCCACTTCTGCATTTATACCCGCGCTGCGGGGTGGTGCGTGGACTGCATGCCAACGTTATTGGCTCGTTTCTCTCCATCTCTTGCTCATAGCAGACTAACGGTTGGAGGGGAGTGGTTAAGCACTTTCAAACCTAAGCCATCAAACTGACATCATCTGAGAAGGAACACCGTTTCCAGACCGGAAGTTACTTTTCAGATTTTGATTAAAGATTACTGCGACAAGCTATTTTTTTTCTGTGTATTAACTTGCACTTATTAATTGTTCACCCTAAGACCTTTAATATGTGCTTACAAAGTAAAAAGGGTCAATTTTGATTTCATGAGGACTTTAAGTGTTCAACAACCTAAAGCTGTCTGTAGAATGATGAAATAAAGACAGACAAAGATGTGCGTGTGATCAGCTCTGGTCTTGCTGAGTTATAGCATGCCACGCAGCAGCTATAGCAACACACTGCACTCACATAGTGCCCTCTAGCGGTGTGGTAGTACCATCATTCCCTTCAAAGCATTTTCACATACAGAAAATATATATTAAATACATCAATTGTGAAGAACCATCAATTGGGACGTCACACTTTAATTACATGGTTTTTTTTGTTTGTTTTTTTTTGTTTTTTTTTTATTTGCTTTGGTACTATTTTCACAAGCAAATGTGTACATTTTCAAAACTCATAGTACTATCACAACAGATCATCTAAACTTAAAAAAAAAAAAAAAAAAAAACATATTTTCAATTGTGTTAGTAAAATACACAAAACTACAAAGTATCCTTTTCACTACACAAAATAACTGTTTCATCTATAAATGTTTCATCCCCATGCCTGCCATAAAGATCTTGCTATTAAACTTTTGATTTGCATCTCTTCTCATTCAGTTTAATACATTTGTTTAATATTTAATCCAACTGATCTTAATGGTTAATCAATGAATAATTTGGTACACCTATAGATTTATATAAACATTGTTTCTACTTACTTTGCAATTTCTGATATGGTTAACCATGTGTAATTATTATTATTATTATTATTATTATTATTATTATTATTATTTTTACATTATAAGCAATTATAACCACTATGTGAATGTGTGTGTGTATGGCCTGGTAAACTGGTAAACATTTTGTCCCCATAAAGATGGCAATTTCCTAAATCCTTGTCCTTGTGGGGACATCTTTTTGTTATTTTTTTTTTTTGAAAATGTAAAATTGCAGAATGTCTTCTGTGATGGGTAGGTTTAGGGGTAGGAATATAGAGTTTGTACAGTATAAAACCATTACGTCTATGGAGAGCAGTTGCCATACCCTGGCATTCAGACAAGCGAGGGAAATAAACAGCTCATGATCCTGCTAGTTAGTTCTGTTGCAGCTTTGAAAAGCAAATTTAAACAGCGTCTGTGACCTAACCAGACACGATCAGAGACGCGATGCAACAAGCGGCAAACCAGACTCGACTCGAGATCAATCAATCAAAAGTCACAGCCAATCAGAATAGTGTGTGGGTGGGCTCTCTCTGCAAGCGCACTGACAGCTTTCACAACGAAATGGATAAGTACAATATTGAATTCCCAAATCTTACACTATTTTAGCATGGTTAAAAATACATACTGAGTGACTGAATTTTTTTACCATAGAATACACATTTGTTCACCTTGAGTTGACAGTTCAAACATAGCCTAGTTGTTTCCTTTATTTTCAAGATCTGATGTGAATTAGCCATTGTTGTTATAAAGGTCACGAAAAATGATATCAAACTCAGTTTAAATTCCCTTTACATTAAATAAAGCACATAATATGCACTCGTCATACTTTGTATGTTGTTCCAGCCACAGCAGCACAGAAATAAAAACAGTTTGTAAAATAGAATCGTTGTGAATCGCCGTTGCGGCTGATTAGTACAAAAAAACTCTGGAAAAGATACATTTTCTCACGTGTCGCGTTTGGTTAGGTCACAGTGAAGGCTTATAGGGCTGTTCATTTTTTTTTTTTTTATTATTATTGTTAAGTCTATTTAGTCGTTCTTTTAGTGGATTTTTGTCCATGTTTTGTTTAGATATAGGCTATATATAATTTGGAAATGTTGTTGTTGTATGGCCAGAAGGACTCATGCCATACCCTAGGTTTTTGTGAAACGCCACCACTGATGGAGAGTCCCCACAAAGATAGTGAACTATAGACGTACGTGTGTGTGTGTGTGTGTGTGTGTGTGTGTGTGTGTGTGTGTGTGTGTGCTAGGAGGGACAGAAACATTTGCAATGTGTGAACATAGAGCAGAATAGAGTATAATGGAGAGGAAATAGTCAATGACTTATCAGAAATGCATCAGAAGAAGGGAGACAGATGCATCAAATACAGCATTTTACATTACAGTATTTATGCCATGTGACACTGTAAACAGATTACATGGTAGAGACTGCCACATTACTGTAACTCACCCTTATAAAGGTCACCTACAGTATAGATTGTCATATGGTACTGTGAGAGCATTTACCGTATTAGCAGCAAACTCTGTTCTAGCACAGAACCTCATGGCTGTGTCGTTTGTCGTAACAAAAAAAAAATAAATAAATAAATAATACTACAAAGTTTGTTTACAAAAAGTCGTTTTTTTGATTGTAGATTGTGATAGTTCCTGAAAATATGTTCCTATATATATATATATATATATATATATATATATATATATATATATATATATATATATATATATATATATATATATATATAGATAGATAGTAAGCATACTAGACACAAACTTTGTTTTTTTGTCAGAACAATAATGTGAAATGCGAAATTAAATGCACATACAGTGCATACACATACATTCCAAACATAATTTGTCAATTTGGACTTAAAATGTTACCTTTTATATTTGTCACTGGTAATATCTACAGTACTGACATTCACATGAATATTAATGGTAATCATTAAAAATGTCCACATAACTAGATGCTGGCTTACATAATTTAAGAGTGAAGAAATATTTAACTGCCTTTTTAAACCAGGGGTAAAATAAAGCATAGACAATGGGATTCAGACTGGAGTTAACATACAAGGTCCATGTCAGAAATTTTGACATGATTGCAGTATTGACTGTGCTTCCTGATAAAGAAAGGATGTAGAATGGAATCCAGCAAAGTAGATGAAATGTCACAATTATTCCTAGTGTAAAAGCAGCTTTGCTTTCAGATTTCATTTTTAAAGTGTCCTGCATTATACCTTTTCCAGTTTTTAAAAGTAAATTAATATTTTTCACTTGCCGTTGTGCAACACAGAATATCCTCAAATATAAGGTTATGATCATGATACAAGGAGACACAAAGGACAAGATCATGTCACTGGCTCTCCACACAAAACTCATCATGTAAGGGCACTCTCCATAGCATACATCTGTTGTGTGAAAAGAGTCAAAATATCCATTATTTATTACAATGGCAGTGTTGTAAGCTGAGGAACAAAACCAACAGAGAAAGATGATCATTAAAGTTTTAGTTGTGGTGATTTTCTGTGGATACAGTAAAGGGTGACACACAGCCACATAGCGATCAACAGCAATTAAAGCTAAATTACTCAGAGATGCTGATAGGAGCAATCCAAGAGTATTTATAAACACTCCACACAAAGTGTCTCCAAAGTACCAGCACGTCTCAGTGAGTTTGATGGCCTCTATTGGTATCACAATAAGTCCAACAAGCATGTCGGCAACAGCCAGAGAAAGAATAATCAGGTTGGTTGGAGTGTGAAGCTTCTTGAAGTGAGAGATGGAGATGATCACCAGCAGGTTCAGAAACACAGTCCATGCTGACAGCAAAGAAAAAAACACATACATGATATTGTATTCATACCTAGAGCGCATTCCCTTAATACAGGATGAGTTGAAGGCAGGAAAGCAGTATTGAGTCTCATGATCCGTCTCATAGGCCATGAGTGAGTCTCCTCCTGTTAGGAGTTTGTTCTGCTCTCCTTGCTTTCCTTCTATTTATAGTGTTGGGATCAAACTGACCAACCCATCTACCGCCCACTCTGAAATTCTATAACGATGCTATTGTTGATTTTACTATAAAAAAAAAAAAATGACACAATATAGGCACATAGGCACAATGTTACTGCTAACTCAAAGCCTGTTTCAGAAAGGAGGTTAAGTGAAAACTCTGAGTGTTAACCCTGAAATGATGGAAACTCTGGTTTCCCTTTTAGTTGGTCACGTTCAACGTACGTTTGAACTGACTGATGAATTGGGAATTCGGGGATCATTTTCAGAGACCAATCTACTTCGAGTGTTTAAAAACGAGCCAATGACCATTGGCATGCGGTTCACGCATTCCACTCTCTGCTATCAGCGTGGATATAAATACGGAAGTGGAATACCGCATCCTCACTTTCTACTTCGGAGCCAAACGGTGCTGGTATCCAGTCTGCTGTTTTCTACGAAGAGTGTTAAGAGAATGAGTTTGAGAAAGGATCGCTCTGGCCGCTTCAGAAAGCAAAAACAACAGCTGTTTTTACAGCTCAGCTGGGCGTTTTCATTGAGTGCTCACAAAGCAGGCTTGCACTTGTGGACTGCTGTGAACCGCGGTCATCTCCCTGTGTGCTTCAGCACTTTCAGAGCAGTTTCCTTTTCTAAAAGAGCAACACAGTTTGACCCTGCGTCTTTTTCAAGATGTCATTCAAACCGTGTTTCTGGATGCAGTCGATTTCTGTCCCCGGTTGACTGTCATGATAATTTTCTGGGTGTCAACATTGTACCTTTAGGGGTACAACAGCTTGTCGCTGGGGCAACCCGCTCAGGGTCCTGCAAAGTCCGCCGGCAAGCGCAAGGGCAAGCGGCCCTGAGACGGGGAACCCAGGGAGAAGAGGATTTGCAAACTGCTACATTCCACCTCGCTGCCCCACCCTGGGTAGTTCTGGGCACCCTGGGTGCCGTTGGTCCCACTTGTTCGGTTTCTGGGGGCCTGGCTAGAGCTCCCCAGGCCGTCTCGTTGGCTCATCCATACCATCAGACTCGGCTACGCGATTCAGTTCATTCGCCGGCCTCCCAAGTACAAGGGCATCCTCTTCACCTCCGTATGGAGCAGCTTGCAAGCTTCATCTCCGTGCAAGACCATGTCTTGTGGTCAGAGATCGATGTCCTACTGACGAAGGATGCGGTCGAGCCGGTTCCTCCAGCCGATATGAGGTCGGGGGTTCTACAGCCCCTACTTCATTGTACTCAAGAAAGGGGGTGGGTTACGGCCAATCTTGGACCCATGTCCTGAATCGGGCCCTGCACAAGCTCCTGTTCAGGATGCTAACACAGAAATGCATTTTTGAATGCATCCGTCCCTGAGATCTGTCCATTCTTCCTCGACACAGACCATTCCTACGCTTTGCATTCGAGTGGAGGGCATATCAGTACAAAGTCCTGCCCTTTGGGCTGTCCCTGTCACCTACATCTTCACGAAAGTTGCAGAGGCAGCCATTGTTCTGCTCAGAGAATGCAGCGTTTGCATCCTCAACTATCTCGATGACTGGCTCATACTGGCTTAATTGCGGGATCAGTTGTGCGAACAAAGGGACATGGTGTTCAGTCACCTCAGCCTATTGGGCCTTCGGGTCAACCGAGAAAAGAGCAAGCTCTGTCCCAGGTATCTCGGTATGGAGCTGGATTCTCACAGAGGAGCGAGTCCGGTCAGTGTTGAACTGCTTGAATACGTTCATTGGCAGGACAGCGGTCCCACTGAAATTTTTTCAGAGGCTCCTGGGGCATATGGCATCTGCAGCCGTGGTAATGCCGCTCGGATTGCTTCATATGAGACCACTTCAGCACTGGCTTCACGGCCGAGTCCTGAGATGGGCGTGGCAGAGTGGCAAGTACCGGATCCCAGTTACTCCTTACTGTCGCCAAACCTTCAGCCCGTGGTTGGACCCTTAGTTTCTACGGGAGGGAGTGCCCTTAGAACAGGTGTCCAGGCATGCTGTGGTCTTCACAGATGCCTCGTCCACTGGTGGGGGGGTCACGTACAACAGGCATGCAATTTTGGATCTGTGGACGGGGCCCCAACTGCATTGGCATATCAGTTGCCTAGAGTTACTGGCAGTACGTCTTGCACTGGGTCGCCTCAAAAAGCTGCTACAGGGCAAGCACTTACTGGTCCGTACAGACAGCACTGCGGCCGTTGAGTACATCAGCTGTCAGGGTGGTCTATGTTCCCGCTGCATGCTCCAACTCGCCCGCCATCTCCTCCTTTGGAGTCAGAACCATCTGAGGTCACTTCATGCCATTCATATCCCTGGTGCGCTCAATCGGACAGCCGACGAGCTCTCACGACAGTCTACACCTCCGGGAGAGTGGCGACTCCATCCACAGGTGGTCCAGCTGATATGGGACCTCTTCGGAGCCACACAGGTAGACCTGTTTGCCTCTCCGGACTTGACCCATTGCCAGCTGTACTATTCCCTGACTGGGGGCACCCTCAGCATGGATGCACTGGCGCACAGCTGGCCTCAGGACCTATGTTTCCCCCAGGAGTATATGTTTCCCCCATTGAGCCTTCTCGTGCAGACCCTGTGCAAAGTCAGGGAGGACGAGGAGCAGGTCTTGTTAGTTGCACCCTACTGGCCCAACCGGATCTGACACTCCTCGCGACAGCCCCTCCCTGGCCCATTCCTCTGAGGAAGGACCTACTTTTTCAGGGACGGGGCACTCTATGGCACCCGCGTCCAGACCTCTGGAAACTCCATATCTGCTGATAAAAGTAGTCCCATGATTAACATAAACAGTTTACAGAAAGTTTCTCCAAAGTACCAACATGTCTCAATCAACTTCCTCTATTGGTATCACAATAAGTCCAACAAGCAGGTCAGCCACGGCCAGAGAGAGAATAATCAGGTTGGTTGGAGTGTGAAGCTTCTTGAAGTGAGAGATGGAGATGATCACCAGCAGGTTCAGAAACACAGTCCATACTGACAGAAATGAAAAACTCATGTACATAGAATAGTAATCATGTCTGGAGTGTTTTCCCTTGATACATGATGAGTTGATAGCAGGAAAGCAGTATTGAGTCTCATGATCCTCTGTCTCATAGGCCATGAGTGAGTCTCCTGTTAGGAGTTTGTTCTGCTCTCCTTTCTGTCCTTTCATTTATACAGTACAATGTCTGCATCAGACTAATCAACCCATCTACCGCCGACTCTGATGCTGCAACTTTTTTTTTTTAAACATGCACTGCTTTCTTATGTTAGTACTATGATCAAATCATTATTTCTAATTTTTCGAGATAGAGATGGACAAGCTGTTGAAATGAGACGATTATGATGGTTTTAATCCGTTTATTGATTGTTACTTTTTTGTAACCAAAAATAATCTTTCACCTAAAATGTAGGCTAGAATCTGCCTAAATATTAGCACATTCATATTCATATCTTAAGACACTCCACCCAAAAATGAAAATTCTGTCATCATTTATTAATTTGGTTCCAAACCAGTATGTATTTCTTTCTTTTGCAGAACACAAAATAAGTCATGTTGAAGAACACTGGGAACTGTCACGTGTGCATGCAGGCAGGAAGATGAAGGGAGATGAATAAAGTTCCAAATTGTTTAAATCACATGTAATCCAAAAACAGGCAGACAGGCAATAGCACGATACGACTAAACATAACAGTGACCGAACCGAGAATAAATCTGTGGGTAGAACTTAAATAGCAAACACAAATGAGACCAATTAATTACACACAGCTGAAAACCAATAACACAAATGAGGAGCGGTAAAACTGAACAAAGTAACCATGTGAGAAATGAAAACAAACTGAGGCCACATCCGCACAAAGCCTCGTCTCAAGAAATATCTGCTTACACTCGAAACCACTGAAACCGACTCAAAACTATGTAGTATACATGCCAGACCAGTGTGTGGCGCTGTAAGGCCCCAATCAGACAGAACACGTTTTTCAGGTTTGAAAACGTGAGGCGCACCACACTGCCTTTTTTGGTTGACGTTTTTTAACTTAGAATTTTTTTTTTTTTTTTTTTGCTAGGTAACCCTTGAATCAGCTGTGCTGTCAGTCTAACGGTCTGATGGTCACCACAACGGAAGGCCCGCCTCTCCATTCATTTGATTGGACAATAGAAAAAAAAAAACACGATGACGTCGGGCGCTTTTCTGCTCAGAGTTGCGCTCAGACTTAATGCGCTCAGAGTGCTCCTTCAAAAACGCGAGACGCCCGGGGCGCATAAGCAGGAATATAAGTAGGTATCATGTATGTGTGTACATATGATGGGATTTTTATCAGCCGAGAACTTAAAGGGGTACTTCAGCGCTGGGAAAATGTATGTGTATTTAAACTGGGTCATTTATGTAGTTTGAATCTGGTGCCTTCTAGACTGAGAAAAGACAAAACATTTATTTTTGTCTCATGTGGATGAAAGACAACAACTCCCAGAATGCACTTGCTTCGCTGCCCAACGAGGCCACTCCCAAAGCCACGGCTATTGGTTATCACTTGCCCACTGTGGCACCGCCCCCCACCATAATTTTGATTTTCATAGTAATAAAATCATTTTGTTCAGTTAGAGAATGGGCAATAAAAACTGAACGCGTCTTTTCAATAAGGTGTGAGTGAGCCGAACGAAAGTCACGGTACAAACGCAGCAGGAGTCAGATTCCATTCATCACAAGAGCGAAGAGCTGAGCAGAGCTGAGGTAAGCGCGGCAGTCATTCACCTTGCGTGTTCATTCTGGCACATTTTCATATCATGCCTATGGAAGCTTAACTTTCATAGGAATTCTTTGAAAAGTTAAAACACTCACTTTACTCCGCACCATTCCGTTATGAATGCCAGAGCCGAGTGGCTGTGCGCATTTACATTCTATGAGTGAGATCCCACCCCCTATGGGCGGGTTGAAAACATGCGGAACTAGCTCCTACTACTGTAGTCTCTAGCCTCTGGCCAAAAAATCCTCTGATGATGTAAAATGACGAAAATGTCTTGGGACATGAGGGGGGGAAAGTACGATAATTCGAATATACTACCAGGTTTCTACTGATACAAAGCTTAATGCTAATCACTGAAGTAACCCTTCAAAAAAAGAGTTTATAAAATGTATAAAGGAGTCACACACAAATGGACAGCCGTGGCTTGCCCCACCAAAATATTCATCCAGACGTAGACCTCTATATACAAACCCGGTTCCAAAAAAGTTGGGCCACTGTACAAATTGTGAATAAAAACAGAATGCAATGATGTGAAAGTTTCAAATTTCAATATTTTATTCAGAATACAACATAGATGACATATCAAATGTTTAAACTGAGAAAATATATAAAAATAATATAAAAATAAGTTGATTTTAAATTTCATGGCATTAGTGTTCATTTTATCACCTATTTTTAATTTAGTCTTAGTCTTCTGCCAAATGTCCTTGTTAGTTTTAGTCATATTTAGTCATTCACATATCTTTTTTTGTTGGTCAAGTTTTAGTCGACTAAAAGTCTTATCATTTTAGTCTAGTTTTAGTCAAAAGACAACTCAAGGTATCTTAGTCAAGTTTTAGTCGACTAAGTGTCTTGTCATTTTAGTCTAGTTTTAGTCAAAGAAAACTACATGTAACTGCATGTACGTACATGTGCACTTAGGCTATATGTAATTGTTAAACTTGATTTCCTTACATATACATTTGCTTTTATGCCTAATTACATTCATTTTTATTATGATATGAAGGCCCACATACGCATAAATAAGTTACATAAAATATATATAACCTGCATAATGTATGTGCCACAACACCATAGCTAACTGGTTGATTTACAGTGTAGATGCCTAAAATCAGCATTATGAGACGTTATGAGACATATTACTATACATTCCTGTGATGGGTGTGAGCCGTTAGCACCATAGAGATGTATAGGCCTACATATCTATGGTCAGCACTGACTCAGCAGCCCCTCACGCAATGTTGTCATGACAACCGGTACACAATATTCACTTCAGGAAGTTTTATTATTAGTATTATTGTATTATTTCTTATCAAATACCTTATAGAAAAGACGAGGGTCGCGTTTGTTTCTGTTGATCCTGATTTCTCAAAATGAGCCGTCAACCCGCTGATGGCTCGCACTGATCACAGGAAAGCACACACGGCTGAGCTCAGTATTTTGACTGAATAATTCTGTTTCTTTCTCTCAAAACCTTATAGTATATGCCTCCTGAACACTTTCCATATATGGCACACTTCTCACTGTATCATTGTATCATTACAGATTTTTTTGTCCGCAGTGCTTCTCGTCAATTATAATGACACATTCTGACTTTTTGTCAATATCATTGTACGTAAAATGCAACCAAATATCGAGCCTCTTCCTTCTACCTAGCATGTCGTCGGCGCTCGTATTTGCTACTCTGTATGGGTGTTGTGTTCTTGCTCCATGTAGTTTTGTGTTGCAGCCACAGGATGGTTAAGGAGACCTGTACTTGAGGCTCGAGCAACAGCACAAACTCATTCAGAATATTTTGAAGGCATAACAGCTGAATATTCTATTTTATGATGAAAAAGTAGAGACGATTGTAGACGAAAATGAAGAGAGACTTTATCTTAGTTTTTATTTTATGCAAAACATTTTAGTCTTGTCTTTTTTTCGTCAACAATAATGCATGTTAATTTAGTCTTAGTCAGCGTTTTTGGACATTGGTGCATCTTGTCATCGTCTCGTCTTAGTCATGGAAAAAAAGTTGTTGACAAACATATTTAGTCTTATCTCATCTGACGAAATTAACACTACATGGCATCAACACATCTCAAAAAAGTTGGGACAAGGCCATGTTTACCACTGTGTGGCATCCCCTCTTCTTTTTATAAGGGTCTGCAAATGTCTGGGGACTGAGGAGACAGTTGCTCAAGTTTAGGAATAGGAATGTTGTCCCATTCTTGTCTAATACAGGCTTCTAGTTGCTCAACTGTCTTAGGTCTTCTTTGTCGCATCTTCCTCTTAATGATGTGCCAAATGTTTTCTATGGGTGAAAGATCTGGACTGCAGGCTGGCATTGTCATGTTGGAAAATGCAAGGTCTTCCCTGAAAGAGACAATGTCTGGATGGGAGCATATGTTGTTCTAGAACTTGGATATACCTTTCAGCATTGATGGTGCCTTTCCAGATGTGTAAGCTGCCCATGCCACACGCACTCATGCAACCCCATACCATTAGAGATGCAGGCTTCTGAACTGAGCGCTGAGAACAACTTGGGTTGTCCTTGTCTTCTTTAGTCCTGATGACATGGCGTCCCAGTTTTCCAAAAAGAACTTCAAATTTTGATTCGTCTGACCACAGAACAGTTTTCCACTTTGCCACAGTCCATTTTAAATGAGCCTTGGCCCAGAGAAAACGCCTGCGCTTCTGGATCATGTTTAGATATGGCTTCTTTTTTGACCTATAGAGTTTTAGCTGGCAACGGCGAATGGCACGGTGGATTGTGTTCACCGACAATGTTTTTTGGAAGTATTCCTGAGCCCATGTTGTGATTTCCATTACAGTAGCATTCCTGTATGTGATGCAGTGCCGTCTAAGAGCCCGAAGATCACTGGCATCCAGTATGGTTTTCCGGCCTTGACCCTTACACACAGAGATTGTTCCAGATTCTCTGAATCTTTGGATGATATTATGCACTGTAGATGATGATAACTTCAAACTCTTTGCAATTTTTCTCTGAGAAACTCCTTTCTGATATTGCTCCAGTATTTTTGGCGCAGCATTGGGGAATTGGTGATCCTCTGCCCATCTTGACTTCTGAGAGACACTGCCACTCTGAGAGGCTCTTTTTATACCCAATCATGTTGCCAATTGACCTAATAAGTTGCAAATTGGTCCTCCAGCTGTTCCTTATATGCACATTTAACTTTTCCGGCCTCTTATTGCTACCTGTCCCAACTTTTTTGGCATGTGTAGCTCTCATGAAATCCAAAATGAGCCAATATTTGGCATGACATTTCAAAATGTCTCACTTTCAACATTTGATATGTTATCTATATTCTATTGTGAATAAAATATAAGTTTATGAGATTTGTAAATTATTGCATTCCATTTTTATTCACAATTTGTACAGTGTCACAACTTTTTTGGAATTGGGTTTGTACACTGAATTAATAATAAATTGTAAATGTGTTCAGCATTGGGGCAGATTTCACACTGCCCCTCTTATTTACATTACCTCACGTAAACCTTGCTCCTGACCAAGACAATACCATTTAGCTTCAGCTTTGAAGCTGATATGTCTGCATCAGGTCAGTAACTTGTTGGCATTCCTGTTCTTCCTATGTGGAGTAGCGTATCAAATGAATGAAAGTGTAAATCATTTAGTTTAAACATGCTCATGTGAATGGCCTTTATATATAGTACTTATATAATTCTGTTATGTTTGATTTATGTTTGTTCTGTGAATAGACATGACTTTGTTTTCCTAACTGGAATTCCTACACAACATGCAACATTCTAAAACAAAATTCAGAGACAATAAATACCACATTAAGGCAATTCTAAGATGACATTCTATGCATTTGTTGTGGGTACTAAGTATGTCAATCACCATTAGAGCCCCACCCTCAGGCTGAATAACACAAGGACATTAGAATGTTTCTTGTGTTTAGCGATTAGAATATAAAGCTTACAAAATGTTTATCATAAACTAGTGCTAAGACTGACCTACCTACAGTTACGGCCAGGAGCTGCTACTGCAAATGGAGATTTGAGATTTAGGAGATTAATCAAATCATACCTCCCAAAAAAGGCTTTTTCTTAAGCTTTTAAATAAAAAAAAATTTACTTCGTTGGTGAGTCATTCAGCGAAGTGTTGTAGTAAATTTCATTGATATATCTATAATTTTGTTAATGCTGGTTGTGTGAGATATTTGCCACGTTAAGCAAAGCAATGTGGACGTGTTGCAATGTTTTCTTGATATGAGATGAGAAAGGATGTTTGTAAGTGCCCTCATGCTTGGCATTAATTGATTGTGAACCACTGGATATAGAAGGCCAGAGATGCCACGTTATTCAATTGCTCTTCATGGGAATAAAGTAAGAGACTTTCAGTTATCAGATTAAAGCCTTAATCACAGCCTTAGCCAGTGACTACTCATGATTAGATGATGAGTATCTGAGTAAATCAATTACAGTACACTCTGAAGACCAATTATGGTTATGGCTTGTTATTTACGTAATATGTCCCTGAGGACTCTGTTAACATCTTTGCTGAATACAGAGATGATCCTTAACTGAACTGTTCATTAAAGGTGTGAAAAACACAGGTAAACACACATAACAGACTGATGCAACAGCTTCTGCTTTTTGATGAGTCATGGGTCAGTGACCTACTGGTTACTTTTGATTAACTGATTTGAATGCCGTAATGTATCCACTGATGAATGTCAAAGGAAGGTAACCATCCTAACAAAAATGTGAAATCTGTGAGCAACCAAAAACTTCATAAATTAATGTTAGCATTTATTATTTCTTCATAGGAGTGAGCATATTTAACAGTTGCATCTGTGGAATGAAAAGTAGTTAAATTGAACATTTATTAAAAATAAAATAGAACGTTTGAAAAGCAGCATTAGTGTTGATGAACTGATGTGTAATATGTTTAATTTAATGTGTATATCTTTAAAAGCATGTCAGTGGGCACTAGCATAAATTATTTATCAAGCTGAAAACAGATTTTTAAATCATGAATCATGTTAAATGTTGCAATGAATGATCCACAGTACAAAATGGAAATGCAGAAAATTTATGCTTATTGTTGTCAATACACAAAGACATATTCGAAAGAGAAATGGCCTTAAATAAAAAATGTGTGTGTGTGTATATATATATATATATATATATATATATATATATCTCAGAGAGAGAAAGAGAGAGAGAGAGAGAGAGAGATTAATTGACCAAACAGCTGTTCTATCAGCTGATGCCTTAATCAGACTCATTCTTCTTAGACTTCTTCGTATCGTTTCTTCATTTAATTGAATTAATATTCAATATAGATTACACATTTTCTCTTTAATTATTTTCAAACCCAAAATTATCATAATAAATATGATACAGATCAGTGACATCTTTCTCATTCGGTTAAACAATAGTAATTTATGCTGGTGAAATGTATTCATATACCAAATTAAATACAACATTAAACCGAGCTTAAAGGTATTCTACTTAAGTCCAAATGATCATAGTTACTAAGAAAACATTTCATAGATTGGAGAAGTATACATATATATATTTCACAACAAATAAATTAATATCATTCACTAATTGACTGTTGAATCAGACAACTTTTATGCTATAAAAATATCACTAAATCTTAATATTGATCTATTTGTTACATTTAAGTAGTCAAGTGTGTATGCATAATGTCTGTTTAGCCCACAAGTTCTCATGGGTTTATTAACCAATAATCATAGAATTTATTTAATTTATTCCATTAATAATAATGAACCCATTGAGGAGAAATTAATAGTAGTAATTCCTATTCATTATTATGGTCAAGTCAGAACGATATTATGCTGGCTGGAATATTTTAAGGGTTAAGATGTGTTTAATTGACATTTTAAACCAGGGGTAAAATAAAGCATAGATAAGAGGATTCAGACCTGAGTTAATATACAAAATCCATAAAAGAATATAGGCTGTGGTAGAAGCCATTCCTGTGTTTTCTGTTAGGGACAAAATAAAGAAAGGAATCCAGCAAACTAGATAAACTGCGACAATGATTCCTAATGTCAGAGCAGCTTTTCTTTCAGATATCCTCTTCACTGAACCTTCAGTTACACGTTTTCCACTCTTCATCAGAGAGTTTATAACTTTCACCTGCTGATGTGCAACATAAAATATCCTCAAATATAAAGTTATGATCAGGGTACAAGGAAACAAGAAAGACAAGAACAGATCAGTGACTGACCAGTTAAAAGTAATTATAATTGTACATTCTCCATAACATGCATACTTTTTGTGTGAGACACTCGTAACTATTGCAGTGTTATACGCTAAAGCGCAAACCCAGAAAAGACAGACAATAATTAATGTTTTAGTTGTGGTTATTTTCTGTGGGTACAGTAAAGGGTGACACACAGCCACATAACGATCAACAGCAATTAAAACTAAATTACTGAGAGATGCTGAGAAGAGAAGTCCCATAATTATTAAAAACAGTCTGCAGATAGTGTCTCCAAAGTACCAGCATGTTTCAATCAGCCTGGTGGCCTCTATAGGCATCACAAGAAGTCCAACAAACATGTCGGCCACAGCAAGAGAGAGAATAATCAGGTTGGTTGGAGTGTGAAGCTTCTTGAAGTGAGAGATGGAGATGATCACCAGCAGGTTCAGAAACACAGTCCATGCTGACAGCAATGAAAAAAACACATACATGATACTGTATTCATGTCTGGAGCGTTTTCCCTTGATACATGATGAGTTGATGGCAGGAAAGCAGTATTGAGTCTCATGTTCTGTCTCATAGGCCATGAGTGAGTCTCTGAGTTTGTTCTGCTCTCCTTACGGTCCTTTCATTTATACAGTGTCTGAATCAGGCTGACCAACCCATCTACCGCCCACTCTGATGATGCTTAATGATGTCATCATTTTACATCTACATATTTTTTATAAAAGTGTGTGTGTTTGTTTAATATATTTAATTTATTTAGTTAGAAATTAGAAACTTAAAACTAAATTAGAATTTTCTACAAGAGGGCACAGAGAATACATTTAAACCAAACTTGGCAGTTATCAGAAGTGCAGTTTGTTACATTTTTCATATTAACACATTTTTAACATAACTAAATAACTCAATATTCTGTCATGTCATTAATTTGTGTATTTTTAGTATATTTGTCAGAGCATTTCAGGCAAAATAATTTTTTTATTTTTTTACTATTTCATCATCAGATATAACCCGACGCATGAGGTGGGATGTAGAAGTAGCATAAGCTTAGGTACACGTAAACTTGCGGTTCAAACAAATAGGGCTGGGCAACAAACTCAAGCTCCTCCGACATTTCTCTTTAAAAATTCTCGTTTTAGACTTCTAATTTGTGTTTTGTTTTGCTGTATCCTCTACACTCTACACTGCTTTCCTCAATATGTCATGCGTCGGGTCAGAGGCCACTCTTCTCCAGAACCAGACTGTTAACGGAAGCCAGTAATTATAGTTTATACATTTAAAAATATGGATATTTTCTTACAAAAATGCATCGCTTGGCTTGAGAAAGCTTTTATTAACCCTCTGGAGCCGTATGGATTACTTTTATGATGGATGTATGTGGTTTTTGGAGCTTCAAAAACTCTACTCCCATAATAAAGCTTAGAAGAGCCCGGATATTTTTTAAATATAACTCTTATTGAGTTTGGCTGAAAGAAGAAAGTCATATACACCTAGGATGGCTTGAGGGTGAGTAAATTACAGGATAATTAAAATTTTTGGGTGAACTATCCCTTTAATAATATTGAGAAGAGGCTCCCCTGTAACAGGAAGCTACTCTTTCATTAGAATAGTGAGTATGTGGTCTAGTATTCAGTTGGTTTTGATGTAGTTTTATAAGCTCTTTATGTTCTATAGCTGTAAAGCAGTAGGGGAGAACCGGGGCGAAAGTAACAGAGGATGAAATTAACAAAGCGATTTTCTCAGAGCCCTGACTACATTTGCATTCCAAGCTATGACAGCACGTTCAGCACACAACCCTTGACAGATCTGCCAAATATCATGCGATATCATCATTGTTTCCCGCGGTTAGGTCTGAAATGCTGTTTTCAAGTACGGCAAGTAAATTACTGAAGCGGTACTTTTTTTCTAATTACAAGTTGTGTTTCTCTTTTCATGTGTCACAGTAATGATCAATCTACAGGTTATTTAGTGCTGTTACACACCCTGAAGGTTTGTCTTTTCAGAGTTTTTCAGTACTTCCTGTGGGTGAAAATGCCTTGTTGATGCTAGAGGTCAGAGGAGAATGGGCCGACTGATTCAAGCTGATAGAAGAGCAACTTTGACTGAAATAACCACTCGTTACAACCGAGATATGCAGCAAAGCATTTGTGAAGCCACAACACGCACAACCTTGAGGCAGATGGGCTACAGCAGCAGAAGACCCCACCGGGTACCACTCATCTCCACTACAAATAGGAAAAAGAGGCTACAATTTGCACAAGCTCACCAAAATTGGACAGTTGAAGACTGGAAAAATGTTGCCTGGTCTGATGAGTCTCGATTTCTGCTGAGACATTCAGATGGTAGAGTCAGAATTTGGTGTAAACAGAATTAGAAAACGGATCCATCATGCCTTGTTACCACTGTGCAGGCTGGTTGTGTAATGGTGTGGGGGATGTTTTCTTGGCACACTTTAGGCCCCTTAGTGCCAATTGGCCATCGTTTAAATGCCATGGCCTACCTGAGCATTGTTTCTGACCATGTCCATCCCTTTATGACCACCATGTACCCATTCTCTGATGGCTACTTCCAGCAGGATAATGCACCATGTCACAAAGCTCGAATCATTTCAAATTGGTTTCTTGAACATGACAATGAGTTCACTGTACTAAAATGGCCCTCACAGTCACCAGATCTTAACCCAATAGAGCATCTTTGGGATGTGGTGGAATGGGAGCTTCATGCCCTGGATGTGCATCCCACAAATCTCCATCAACTGCAAGATGCTATCCTATCAATATGGGCCAACATTTCTAAAGAAAGCTTTCAGCACCTTGTTGAATCAGTGCCACATAGAATTAAGGCAGTTCTGAAGGCGAAAGGGGGTCAAAACACAGTATTAGTATGGTGTTTCTAATAATCCTTTAGGTATATATATATATATATATATATATATATATATATATATATATATATATATATATATATATATATATATATATATAATGCATATTATGCTAATTTAATTTAATTTTCATATTGTTCATACTGTTGAAGAAAAAAAATCTAATAGATTAACATTGCAAATAAAAAAATATTTTAAACAATTCAAGTTTGTACTGTCGGGTTACGTTTGAAACATTTCATGAAACTTAACGTTTAAAATGAAAATGTAATTTAATAATTTTTTTGCAAAGATAAAGGACAAAATATGTCTGCAGTTACATATTAACAAGGTCATAGTCAGGTATGTTTAATAAAAACAAAAAATCTAGCTTGTATTGTTGTTACTTTTGACCCACCTGTGTTACTTTTGTCCCAACTGATGGGGGTCAAAAGTAACAATGTGCAGCTTATGTTCATCTTTTAAAATTAAGTTTTTCTGAAAAAAAACACCTGCTCTCCCCTACTATTGTTCCCTGTTGAAGGGAACTCGCACTGCATCATAGAACACTTTTGGGAATGTCTCAGTGTGACAGGTGTCTGAATCTACTATCGAATCACAGCAATTCTATTGACCTATTGGCGACAGCCCATGATGTCATCAATGTGTGACCCGGAAGTATATAAGGGGACCTTGCAAACATGACATTCATCTTTTCGTTTTCACGGACTGTTCTGTTTGAAGCGCTACTCAAATTAAGGTAATACAAATTCATTATGAAACACACAGAGAAAGCCAAGTGTTTTCAGAAGTGTGCTTACCTGTGTCCTAGGTATTTGACACTGGAGGTGTGTGTGTGTGACAAGCTGTGCGTTTACTGCCCGGAGGAAGAGCATGCACAGGCAGTTCTTGAGGGAGATGCCTGTGCGAATTGTGATCGTTTTCATCCGAGTTTTCTCATCTGAGTTTTCATCTGAGTTTCACCAGTTTCACCTTCTGAACTTTTCAGCACCTCCATTGAGACGGTGGTGGGAAAGTTCAGGGAGGCGAAGGTGCAATTCGGCAGCGTTTAAGACCTATATACAGCTGAGAGCCGGGTCCACACCCAGGAAGGTGGGAGGGCCTGGCCCATCATGGTCCAAGGACTGGAGACAGGCCCAGAAAGCCAGCGTCGCCTCTCATGCGGCCCCACCATGGAGGAGTAGGTCGCAAAAGAGGCAGGACTCCCAGAAGAAGAAGGATTTGAGGGAGGTGATCCATCACAAACGCAGTCAGCATCAGTAATGGGTCTCCTTCCCGAGGGTGAAATAAGAACTTGACCCTCATCTGTCTTCTTCATTTGTTTTTTTCCCCAGCTGGAATTTCTAACCTTCACTTCATGCTGGTTCTGGAAGTACACTCTCTAGAATCCAGAGCATTGCCATGAGCCCATGGTAGGCCCCTGAATCTGGGGAATGTTGAGTCCTCAGCAGTGTGGGTATTTAATTTTGTCAGCCAGCAGACATTCTGTCAGGTGGTTGGCCTTATCAGACCATCCTGAGACTGAGCCCCAGAAAGTCTAGGTTCATAGCAGCCAGTTGTTAACTTGCTCTCAGGTAGTAGACCCTACCAGGCCTCCCTGAATGGTGAGTTCCCTGAGTTTGGTTACTCTGACAGACACCCTGGAGATCCACAAGATCTCCGAGATCCAGTCTGATTTGGTTACTGCCAGTTCCGCAGTCGCTCTGTCTGGATGCCTTCCCTAGAGGCAAGTGTCCAGAGGCTCTTTTTTCTGAACAGACAGGGTTGGCCAGACTGAAGTGTCCAATGTAAGCTGAAGTGTCCAATGTAAGACACCAGGTCAGACCTCGCTGGTGGCATTCGGGTGAATATGTTCCCAGAGTAATGATTGGCTGGAGCTTCCTCGGATTCCCGAGCCACATTCCCTTTAAGGGAATTCCCGGTCAATAGGATTGCTGTGATTCAATAGAAGTTTCAGACACCTGTCACGTTGAGACCCCCAAAGCTTTCTAGGACGCAGTGTCTCGTTCCCTGTTCTCAGGGAACATAGGTTACACACGTAACCTGAGACGTTCTTAAAATAAAAAAGTATTCATTTATTATTTTTTTGTGATGGAGCCCGTGATAAAATTTTTGGCAGGGCAAGTAATAATCTGAACTTTACTGTTGAGCCCTGCAAAAGTGTAATTACTGTGGTAAAATGTTTTAGCACATAATCAAAATGAAAATTTGGGAGTGAAGAGGTTTGCTTTTGTCATGTAAACGTCTTATTGTCATTAAGTCCTTGCAATAATCGAATTATTGGTGCACATGTAAATGTAGTCACTGAATGCTATGCATATTTAAATAGTAGGTGGGTTTAATGTAGTATAAACAAACCTAACATTTCAGTGGATGTATAAAATCAGTCAAGTCAGTGAAGAAAGAAAGTCAAACTGACAGCTTGAACTGGGCTAGGCTACATATGTGGATGTAATCAGCTGTGGAAATATTTTACTCTAGGATTATGGAGGACAACAGGCAAAGAATACAGCATTGCTTTCCAGACAACAATTTGTCATGTTTCAAAGATATCAAACCTGAAGTGGAGTATGTTTTTTGTATGTTTTCATTTCTTTATTGTCAGTGTTCACTGTGTTTCTGAACCTGCTGGTGATCATCTCCATCGCTCACTTCAAGCAGCTCCACACTCCAACCAACCTGCTCATTCTCTCTCTGGCTGTGGCCGACATGATTGTGGGACTGATTGTTATACCATTAATGGGCATCAGATTCATAGAAACTTGCTGGTACTTTGGAGAGACATTTTGTTTTCTATTTTTATTCATTGTTTTTGTGGTTGTTTCATCATCTCTTGGTAATTTAGTCTTTATATCTGTAGATCGTTACATTGCTGTGAGTGACCCTTTGAGATACACAGTAAGGGTCACAACTGATAAAGTTGTTTTTTGCATTATTATAAACTGGCTATGTTCGAGCATATATTCTGTCATTATCTTATATAATACTATGTTTTACCCAGAGACACATGACAGGTGTTATGGAGACTGTACAGTTTCTTTTAAATTTGAACATGTTGTCACAGACCTCATAGTCACTTTTGTTGCCCCTTCTTCAGTAATCATGTTTATATATGTGAAAATCTTCTGTGTTGCAAAACATCAGGCCAAGGCTGTAAATTCAGTCACAGGTGTCAGCAGGTCACAAAGAAAGGCAGCAAAAACTTTGGGTATTGTTGTAATAGTTTATTTTATGTGTTGGATACCATACTATATTGTCATCTTTATTGAAGGAAATGAGTCAACAGAATCAATTGAATTTAATGTAACATGCTGGATTGTATACATGAATTCCTGTATGAATCCGCTTATCTATGCACTGTTTTATAAATGGTTTAGAATAACAGCTAAACACATTGTGACTCTAAAAATATTGAAACCCTCATCGGAATACTTCAGTATTTTCCCAGAGGATAAATGATCTATATATTGTGTCATTGCACAGTAATTGTTATTTCTTAGTATTTGACGATATTCTATGCTTTAGAAGTAATGTAGCTTGTCACACTGCTTGAAATTTCATGCCAACCACCCACATAACTTTACACCCACATAAAGAACAATGTAAATAAACAGTGACAAAAAAAAAAAAAAAAATCTATTTAAGACTAAACAGACTGAAAGATGCAAATAGACCCAAAGTAAGCTTTTTCAGGATTTTTATTCCAGCATTTGAGTCTTTAAAGATGAGAAAATATCCATAACAGGGCTCCAAATAAATTTTATTTGGTATCAGTGGTGCACCCAACTTCAAAAAGCCTGTGTGGTTCGATCAAATAGCTACTGTAGCTCAAATTGCTCAAGAAGTTAATGCTGGTTAACTGATCTAGTTAGAGAACTGGATTGCTCAAAGCTCATGCATTCTATTGAATTAATAGGAAATTATAAGATTTTACTGAAAAAAACATTGCCTAAGGAGACACCGTTTTTATATCTGAAGTTTCCCTGTATATCCTTACAACACAAACATCCCAAGCATGTAAATGGTTATTTGTTTAAAGTCAGGAATTTCCCCAGCTTATTATAAAGTTTTGTTCATATTCATTACAGTAGTGAACATCAGCTCGGCGGGCAGATTTATGCCTTGTAACCTTAAATCGCCTTGTACTGTTGTGTTTATGTATTTATGTTGTGCTGTAATATTGTTTTTATTCATACAGTAGGCTAACTGCAAATGTTTCAACAATGATTTCTTTGTGCATTTAGAAGCAGTTCATGATTTATCAGGAAATCAGCCTCAATCAGGAAATAAAATACACGCATCATAACTTATTCAGACAAATAATGCTGACTGCTTTACTTCCGAGATGATGCATGGCAAACTTTGAATTTTAATATAATATAGTGCAATATAGTAACAGAGGCTTGTATTAATATTTATTGCATCAGCTATTCGACTCAATTTCTGCAGCTAAACACATAAGTTAGTGTTTAATATTTCCTCCATAATTACATACATAAACAAATATATTTTTGTGTTAGTTCAGTTATGTTACCTGTGTCGGCAGTGTGCAGTAGACACACCCACATTAACGATTTCAATATATGACTTATCCTCTCTGAAAAGACCATAAGCATTGCAGATAACATTTGAAGTAACTATTGAAGTAAAAAGTAGCTTCGGAAATAAATATTTTTGGGTGAACTATACCTTTAATGTTTGTTTTTATTGATATGGAAATATTAAATTATACTCAACAAGAAAGAGTAAATGTCTAATTGAGTCATTCATTCGATTTATTCATTCAGGGTGAAGTAAATGGTTCTTTTTATGAAAGTTGTCAATGTAAATGGTTCTCTTTATAAAAATGGTCAATGTAAATGGTTCTCTTTATGGTCCACTGAATCATTGGTTCACCCGATTCATTCAAAGCGCGGAGTCAGAAATAAAATGCTACTGTATATTGCTCGGAGACGAACAGTTCTGCTTTGTCTTTATATTTTCGTTGGCAAAACTGAACAAAACAGACTAAAAACAACACAATGTTGTCTAAAACAACACAATATTAGCTTATGTATTTTATTAAACTGTTGTATAAAGTATCGCATTTGCACTTGTGCTATTCTGACAGAAAAACATAACTCGTGAGATGTTGTTTGTATCATGATGTAAATGTGAGGGCGATTTCACCCTGGAATTTTAGCTCGAAACGGGGCGCAGTTCACATGAAAAATTTGTAGGCCGATGAAAGCTGTCATGTGGACTTCAGGGGTACCCGAATTCAAGAATCCTAAAGGAGGTGGTCTGCCGCAATTCATGTGAATGCAAAAGCAACACGGGTGCAGACTCGGGTGCGCTAGAAAAGTAACCTGTGCATGTGTTTTATCAGATGATGATGTATTTATTTCAATAAAACACATGTAAGGTATGATAGTGTTGATGATTTACCTTGGATGCGAGCGAGAGTGAGCCTGCAGTTTATTTGCGCATAGCGCTGGCGAGAACAATTACGCTCTGACGTGGAGCACAACAAACGTGCCCAAACACCCTGAGACTAAAACGGGCATTTTTGCCTCCTAGTTTGAATTTTATGGACATTCTAACTGCATTCTATAGCTTCATCACACAGTGAGTTGTTGTCCTGCATCTTATTCTTCAATCAACTGTAGGAAATGTAAGATGACCTAAGTAGGTCCGGTGCGGGGCAAGTGCGTTAAATGCGTTAATTTTAACGCATTTTTAACTTAATGCGTAACTAATCTAATTAACGTATATGAAATCAACATATAAGCACTAAACAAAGAGCACTTTTTCCCCTGATGTTATTAAATGTATGCTTTCTCTTTCACTTAAAATTCTTAAATTTGATCAATAAATTCAGTTAGAATAATAAGACACTATAGGTGTCACGGGTGTGTGCAGGCAGGAAGGCAAAGACAGGTAAATACGAATCTCTCACCTTTATTATACGAAGTTTAATGAAATTGGACACTCAGGTGAGTCAAATAGGTCAGTAGCAACACTCTATACATTAACGTACATAGACAAGACTGGACAAAGGCTGAAGAAAACAGGAGAACTTAAATAGCAAACACAAATAAGATAATTACAAGACACAGCTGACACAGATGAACTAATAATGATGGTGACCATGACGACAGACAAGTGGCAGAAAAACTAGAACAAAGGAACATGACAAATGAAAACAGGAAGTCCATGAAAAAAAACAGAACATAACTGTGACATAACGCTCCTCCCCAGAAGGCGTGGCCTCACGGAGGGAGGGAGGGAGGGAGGAGGGAGGGAGGGGGCTCAGGTGGAGGAGTAGGGTAAGGGTAAAGAGTCTATATCGGAGGACCCAGGGCGGAGCTGACGGAGGGAGGAACCATGGAGGAGGTAGGGCTGATGAATCCAGGGGGGCGACTGACGGAGGCGGAGCCAGTGGATGCCATGATGTAACCGCTGGGCCGACGCACCACGACGATGACGAAGATCCAGCGGGGCCTGGCGATGACCTGGGCTCTGGCAACTGAGGCGACGGCGGGGTACAGCAGGCCACTGTGGAGCTGGACCAACCGAGCCCCGAGATGGAGTAGGAGGGAGCGAGGAGCCCAACTGAGCCCAGGGGATGGAGGGAGGAGGTGCAGCCGGAAGAAGGGGAGTCCCAAGGCGAGGGCGAGTCAACGAGCGACCAAGGTGTCATCAGAGGGGTGAGGAAGACCGGTGGAACTGGTGGACTGGTGGTCCATGGCAGAGCAGAGGGAGGTAAGCAGAGCCAGGGCAGCGTCAAAGGCTCGACAGGCTGAGGTGGAGTCCTGGTCGTGGAAGCCGAAGATGGAAACCGTAGATCCACCAGCCCAGATGTATCTGCGGACTGGCAGACCCACGGTGAACACACCACTCTGAAGGTGGACGGAAGGTGAGCGGATGGGCTGACAGGAAGTGGCAGAGGTGAGGATAAGGGGTAGATGATGGGAGGAGACTCGAATGAAATGACTCGAAACGAAAACTGTCTTCCAAGTATCCTTCAAATTGGGATGGTGTTCAGTGACGTTTGATGATGTGAGTTGCGCTATGCACTAGAATAGCTATGGGTGGGCCTGATTGACAGCTTGCCCACCCTGTCACATCCAGGGAAATAAAAAAAATATATATATATATATAAAAAATAACGTTTAACAATTCTTCAATAATTATTTTAAATGTGACTCTATTTTAATATTAATCAAAATATGCTAATTTGTCTCTTCAGTTTCATCACGCCAGTAATAATGTTATGTTCTACTTCACACCAATATCCAGATTCGTTTCCAACTAGCAGTGCCCTTTTTATGTTATCACAAAAATGGCTGAACTACTATCTATGACACATTTAAGAAAGAAACACATCTTGACAAAGATGACAGGACGCCATAACACTTTTGTAATTTGAAAGTTAACTTACAGATAGCAAACTGACTCGAATGGATCCTTCCAAATATTACATATTGTTCCCTTATACATACATGTATGCACTTTATAGTTACACTATAATTACTGAAAGTTACGCTGTAAATTCATTTTACTTACACAATACTTTCGGGCTATAATCTAAAGCATTACAGATTTCTTTAAAAAATATTAATTCAAATAGTAATGTGTCCAAACTTTTGACTGGAAACGTTACTATACATACATTTGCGAACAAAAGCTTTATTGATGTGACTCTATTCTATTTTACAGTAAACGCTTCATAATCTGTCCAAAACTGGCCAAAGAAATCTTGCCTAAACAGTCTTATGTCTATGGAATTTTATGTAGTGTATTTGTTATATTATAGAGCCTATAAATGTTAATCTACAGTTTAATATGTTGCTAAAACATTTTATTTCAATATTTATTACATATTTCAGTCAATTTCACTCATCTCAGTATAGCAATATAGTTTGTGAAAAGCCAATATGGCATGTTAACTACTGTAAGTATGTGTAGTTCTCCATTCATTCACACAGAGACACGCACAACATGCAGGATTCATATTTAAACGGTCTTTTTGCGGTTTAAAATTCAAAAACACTAGTCTATATTGCGATTAGAATAAAGAACAGAATATCCATTGCTTCGAAATGAAACTAGCACTACTTCTGAGGTAAATTATTCCAACGATTATTCCACACTGTGTCTCAAAATGATGTAAAATACATGAAAATAAGGCAGCTCCTGAATGACTGACATCTCGCTCTTTTCAAACAGATAACATAACCAAAGAATATTTGTTTTTCGATTTGATTTACATTATTTAATACCTGTCATTTCAACATTTCTTTAGACATATGTCTCATGTTTGTGTGACAAGTTGCTGTAAAGCTGCTTTGAAACAATCAACATTATAAAAAGCGCAATATAAATAAAGGTGACTTAACAAGTATGACAAGTTACAGTTCATTTTCTGTTACAGACAAGTATCAGAATGGACTTCATTGAGAGAGAGACGGCAGATTGCGTATCATGTTTGCTTTCTTTATTTTGCAAAAATCATAGCATTTTGTTTTTATTGTGAGTATTCTCAAATGAAAATAGACACTTAGTTTCGAATGATGTATAACTTTTGTCTATATGACTAAAATCGATAGTATTTTGAGTCTCTTTCGCACTGATATAAAAAAAAGCGACGTGGTAGTGCCGGTACCACCGCCAACCCCTGGGGGTTAAACAAACAGTCTCAGTACTATCTGGAAACAGCGATGATTCGGAACAGACAGATAATACTGAGTAGGATAGGGTTGGGAGGCAGTATCTCCAACAGCCAGAACCCTGTGTCCAAATCCACCAGTATTCCCACTGTTGCTGGTCACTGGCTCACACCCGTGGTCAGATCCACTCTGGGGCACTGGCTTCAGGGCGATGGTCTGCACTGTCCCTTCCTCTTCGGGCTCTGGCTTACGCATCGCGCTGGACGGTTGCTCTTCCTTGGCTCACGCAAAGTCTTCGTGGTCAAGGGTGGACTGGGCTCCGGGTCTGGCTGTGTTCTGAATCAGGACAGATGCTCTTCAGACCTGAGGTGTCTGGGAGGTCTACAGTGTGGTGTTAGTTGGTCCCGATCCAGAACAGCGATTTAAGGGTCTTGTTGTCGTAGAGGGAGGTGATGGCAAGATGGCAGAATTGTTCTGTATATACAACGCCCTTTTGGCCAATCAAAGCAAATTTTTCTTCATAATCCATTTCTTGGTTTAGTCATCTGTTAGCAAGGTACAGATGATGATGATGACAATGATGATGAAAAAGTTTAAATGCAGTGTTTAATAACAATCTAACAGGTAATATATACACTAATGCAAAAAAGACCAGAAAAACACTGAGTGAATGTGAGGAACTTAAATACACATGGCGATAAACTAAATGTTGAAATGCTGTGACGAGTGTCCATGGGAACTGATGAGTGGCGGGAAACTCAAACAAAGGAAAACACGACTAATGAAAACAAACAAAAAGTCCATGGAAACGATTAAGCGTAACATATATATTAGAGACATGCTCAAAACGATTCTAAGCTTTGGTTTAAAACATGATGATGAAACTATTCTAATAACTACTGGGTAGTAGAATGTTCCACAGTTTAGGATGAAAAAAAAAAAAAAAAAGCAAACCATTTCATTGGATGTCCCTGTTTTCTGTACATTTATATTGGAGTCGAATCAGTAAAGGAGGGCACAAACTGACAGCTTGAACATTGTACCACAGCTTCAAAGTGGTCTTTTGGGGTGCACTACATATGAGGGCCAGGCTACATATGAGGATATAATCAATTGTGGGAATGTTTGACACAAGGATCATGGAGGCCAACCGTCAAGAAATACAGTATTGCTTTCCAGACAGCAATTCATCATGTTTCAAAGATATCAAACCTAAAGTGGAGTACGTTGTTTTGTATGTTTTCATTTCTTTATTGTCAGTGTTCACTGTTTTTCTGAACCTGCTGGTGATCATCTCCATCTCTCACTTCAAGCAGCTCCACACTCCAACCAACCTGCTCATTCTCTCTCTGGCTGTAGCCGACCTGATTGTGGGACTGATTGTTATACCACTGATGGGCATCAGATATATAGAATCATGCTGGTACTTTGGAGAAACATTTTGTTCTCTATTTTTATTTATTATTTTTATGGTTGTTACGGCATCTTTTGGTAATTTATTTTTTATATCTGTAGATCGTTACATTGCTGTGAATGACCCTTTGAGATACACGGTAAGGGTCACAACTGATAAAGTTGTTTTTTGCATTATTATAAACTGGCTGTGCTGTGGCATATATTCTGTCATTATATTACACAATACTATGTTTTACCCAGAGACACATGACAGGTGTTATGGAGACTGTAAAGTTTCTTTTAAGTTTGAACATTTTGTCACAGACCTCATAGTCACTTTTGTTGCCCCTTCTTCAGTAATCATGTCTGTGTATGTGAAAATATTTTGTGTTGCAAATCATCAGGCCAAGGCTGTAAATTCTGTCACAGGCGTCAGCAGGTCACAAAGAAAGGCAGGAAAAACTCTGGGGATTGTTGTCGCAGTTTTCTTCATGTGTTGGATACCATATTATATTGTCACCCTTGTTGAAGGAAATGAGTCAACAGAATCAATTGAACTTAATGTAACATGCTGGATTGTGTACACAAATTCCTGTATGAATCCACTTATATATGCATTGTTTTATAAATGGTTTAGAATAACTGCTAAACACATTGTGACTCTAAAAATATTGCATCCATCATCAGAATACTTCAGTCTTTTCCCAGAGGATAAATGATCAATTTATATATTTTTAAGTGTTTTGCTTTGAAGAGTCACTAATCTCATATATTCCTTTATGTTTCCTTTTATAGTGATTATTACTTAATTATTACCTTTTTATGTTGTACATCAGCAAATGAAAGTTATAAACTCTGAGTAATGGTGGTAAATGTGTAATAGGAGGACCAGTAAGGAAGAAATGTGAGAGCAAATTAGCTCTGGAATTAAGAATAGTTGGGACATTTTTTTTTTTTTTTTTTTTTTTTTTTTTTTTTTTTTTTGCTGTTTACATTAATCTTATCCACCATATAAAAATCTATGCTTTATTTTACTACTGCTTTAAAATATCAGTTAAACACATATTTCCTAAGAATATTTCAATCAGCATCCTCACTGATGAAGATTTTCACAGGCTGTTCATGATTTTTGTGAAATAACAAACAAAAAAGTAACAATTTTTCCCCAGTAATTAATTGTGCATCTAGCATACTTTTTGTGTATTTTTATATTGTAATAATTATATATGTATTATTATTCAAATTAATGTAGAAACAACAAAGACAGTTTATTCATTTAATAGGCTTTTATTTTTATTTTTTTACAACTTTTAAATTAAAGTGAACTTAAAACAGTCTTCACATAAACCAATTTTAATAAATTTCACATTTAGCTGTGCTTGCCACAAAAATGTTTTGAAAAATAGTTTTGAATCATGCAATCGTGTAATGTATAAATTAAGGATTAACCCTTATTAAAGCAACAAATGTGAGTGATTTTGTCTTTGTCCCTTTGTCCTTTGATTATCATTAATGATAAACAGCAGGTTTATTTGGGTGCTGTCACTTTAACTGTAACGTTGGAGCTGGGAATGACGTCACATCTGAGCTGACCACGTTCCAGTGAACAGGTCAGAAACCTAAGATGGATGCATCCAGGCAAACCTTTGTTGTGCTTGCTCTTTCAGAATACAAACACATAAAAAAAAGCGGTATTTTCCACAGATAATGCTGAAGTATCATGTCCACAAATAGAGGTTGGATAGGACTGTGAGTTGTGGATGCAGATAAACAGAAAGAAGTGTTAATAAACAATATATTACTAATGTTTCATAGGGCTGTGTATCTGCAAGAATCTGGCGATACAATACATATTGCGATACAGGGGTTCCGATGTGATGTATTGTGATACTGTAAGCAAGGTGAAATATTGTGATATATTGGCACCACATATTCATAAAATCTGAGCATGAACAGAAAACCTAGAAACCCTCTTCAGACAGCACACCATCCGCGTTGAGTTCTCTTTTTCTCTTGACTGGATAAAAACACAAAGATTTGTTAAATGAAGTCTTAAATGACCGTAAAGTGCTGTGAGGCTATGGGATCTGTGTTAGATCTGTGTCATGTGCTTCAGATCATCAAGTGACTGCAACCTAATAAACCTGCTGCTGTGATTTCAGTCAATGATGTAAGTGAAAGAACAAAAGACAAAGAAAATCCCTCACTGCTCCTTAATGAATAACTTTTGTTGCTTTAATTGTCACAGAGTCAACCACACCATCACAGCCCCAATCATTATCAAATCACCAGGACCCGCCCACTTGTTCACAATCACCAGAGTACTGACTCGCTGCACCTGCACCTTATCAGAGACTCACCCTTTATCTTCCCCGTGCACCATTCACTCCTTGTCTGGTCTCGTCACAGTATACACTGGTTCACCTCAGACTCCTTACCGCTCTGCCTACCTGTGATCATCTCTTCTAGTCTTCTGTCTTCAGTCCGTCTGCCTGGTTCCCGATCTCCCTTCTACATCTCCATCGTCACCTGCAATGAATACCCACCTGAATCTTCACCAGCTAAGTCACCATCTACATCCAGCAAGTCACCATCCACTTCCCATCACCTGGTTCCTGCTGTTCACCCACACTCTGCATTTAATAAACATCTTTATCATTTACCTGCCTGTCTGTTCCCTTCTGTGTTGTGACATTAAGGATTAATAATAATTTAAATGATAATTTATACAGTGAAGACTGTGTTTAATAGCATCCTCACTCTCTTGGGACCCAAAGACAGAGGAAAATGCTCTTTTATATTATTTTATATTATCTTTTATATATTGGAGTTTTATATTATTTTATAATTTGCGGAACAGAAACAAAACTAAACAAAGTATTCTTTGGGAGTGGTGCAGTCACCATCTCCTGAAGAGCTGTTTCCTCCATCTCTGGGTTACCCGTCTAAGGGCCTTGTACAGCTTCTTTAAAGCCATGGCCTGGTAGACTTGCAGGAGAGCCATGGCATACAGGACAGCCTGTTCAGCAGCTTTGTAAGCCTTACCTTTGAGAATGGACGAGAACTTACAAGCCTTGGATGGGTGACAGATTACCCCTCCAGGAAGTGCTTGTAGGACAGCTTAGTTTTTACACACACCAACCAGAAGCTTCACAGGTTGCGGTGTGTTAGAGGAGTGAGGGGCCCATAGAGATTCCCTCGGTGGGGAAGAACCCACTGTGATCCTCAAGTCACCCTAGCTATTTGTCAAAAGTAGCCCTCTTCTGAGCTGGCTCAAAAGAGGAACTAGATTCTGGGTGTACATATCACAGAGGACCTCTCCTGGACTGCAACGCATCCTGCCGTAAAGCACTTCAGCGCATAGTGAGAGCAGCTGAGAAGATCGTTGGTGTCTCTCTCCCACCCCTCCAGGACATTTATAACTCCCGCCTCTCCCGCAAAGCCCTCATCATTGCGAGAGACCCCACCCACCCATCGCACAGCCTCTTCAGTCTGCTGCCATCAGGGAGGAGGCTACGCAGTCTCCAAGCAAGGACCAGCAGACTGAAGGACAGCTTCATTCCCCAAGCTGTCAGGGCATTGAACTCCCTCCCGACTCTGCCGACTCTCCCCTCTTCTGCCCCACGCACCTGATCTGGGAATCACCCCCCCCAGTTCTCCTCCCTTCATCTACCTCATTATATTGTCTCTCTGAGGAATTGGCCTCCCCTCTTACAGACTCTTTTTTTGCACACACTCTTATAATCTTATTTTATACCTGCACTGACTTAAATCTGAAATTGCACTATTGTTACTATTGTTTGCACTATTTGCCATCGCCACTTTACCTCTATAATTCACTTTATCCATCTTTTTTTAATCTTTCTTCTGTTGTTGTTACTGTTAAACTTTTGTTGTTGTTGTTATTGTTTTGTTGTTATTAGGCACCTAGGGTCTGAGAGTCATAGAATTTCAATTCTCTGTATGTATGTACTGTATGTATGGCAGAATTGACAATAAAGCTGACTTTGACTTGATTTGAGATTGAGGTACAGGTAAGGGGACCCCACCTCTCGTGAGGTATTGGAGTCTCGACTGTAACTCCGGTCATGGACATCTTCCCGCAGTGATGACTCATTCACAAATGCTACCTCAGCGTCCCTAATGCTCAAAAATGTGAGGCAACGATCATGATCATCAGTTGGCACCAGGAATCGACCACATCTAGAAACACACAGGTGGAATGACATTTTTAAAAAGATGCAGTGTCACACCTGTGTTTGCTCTTTCAAGGAAATTAGCTCTCTTTATAGTGCTGAAGCGCACAGAGGAATGGCCGCGGCACAACTAGCAGGATATAGTGCAGCGCACTTGCTCTTTCAGTTGTATAAATAGTACTCTCATTAAAGACATAACAGTCAGGAAATACTCAGTAAGATTATGACCACAGCTGAAGCACCATCCTGAAAAACGCTTGTCTAGTAGACTGGAAAGCAGGAACAAATGAACCGCTCGGTTATGACACGAAAAGCAAATGTGCTTCTGTATTTATACACACGCCGTGGGGTGCAGCACAAGATGCAAATCTCGCATTACAATCTCCATTGGCTCGTTTAGTTTACAGTCGAAGGTAATTGGGCTCTCAGGCAGATCCCAATGCGTCTGTGACATTCCGATGTGACATGGTGACCGAGTTGAGAAAAGAGATCCTCTTCCCAGGGGAGAGTTTGCTCTTTTCCTAGATGACCCGAAGGCCCACATGGGTGAGGTGCCGGGGCACCAGGACCCCGTACAAGCGGTACAGTGGTTGTTTTTTCATGGTATGAGGGTTACATACGTAACCAAGACGTTCTCTTTCAGTCAATACACTACGAGTTACATCAGTTACTGGCGGAATCTCGCCACAATCTTCAATCTTCCAGCATCCTGCGCTGACCTGAGCTCCCTGCCGTGAGTCTTAGCATGAACAAGGGGCTAGGCTCCAAGGTACCTAACTACCAAGGTACACTGGGAAGCGAAAAGACTTACCATGGAATACACATGTGGGGGTTGCCCAACAGGGGAACCATGCACATGGAGGCACCTGGCCTAATACAAGGACTGACTGGTGCTGGAGGAACTCAGGGCTTACTGAGAAACTTGTGCACATCCAGTCCGTGGAGTGGTGATACGGTACTCAAACCTGCCTCGTCCTGTCCAGGGCCTCATGTGTAGGTACCATAGATGGGGATGTGGGTGCCAAGGGTACCCCGTCTCTGAGTAAGGAGTTCCTTCGAGGTATCGACCAGGGAGTTGCTGTCGCAAGGAGTAAGAGTTCGGAGAATCAGGTCCGATCGGGCTAATACAGGGCAACCAAAAGGAAGTGCTCCTTGTCCTCTGTGATCTGCGAGAAGGCTCACTGGGGAAATGCATACTTGCGTGGGCCCTGCGGCCAGCTGAGCACTAGTAGGCAAAGGAAAGAGTCGTGGGAGGCAAACAGATCTACCTGTGCATTGCCAAATAAGCTGGCTGTCTCCTTTCCCCCGGAAGTAGCTGAAACCATGAGAGCTTGTTGGCTGCACGATTCAGTTCTCCCGGTATGTGAATGTCATAAAGCAACCTCAGGTATGACGGCAGACCCGAGCCACTGGAACCCTTGTTGCCATGCACATCTCAGGAATCAATCGTGAGGCCAGTGCTGAAGTGGTCTCATATGAAGCAGTCTGAGTGCCGTTACTGTGGCTATGGATGCCATATCCCAAGGAGCCTCTGAAATAACTTCAGTGGAACCGCATTCTTGCCCTCAAATTGACAAAGGCAAGTCAGCATTGACTGTGTGCGCTCACACAGCATGTGACCGAGTTGAATAAAGAGATCCTTTACCCAGGAGAGAGTTTGCTCTTTTCCTAGATGACCAGAAGGCCCACGTGGGCGAGGTGTGGGGCACCAGGACCCTGTGTTTGCAAACCTGGTCTCGAGAGTGAACTAGTGTCAGCCAGTCATCGAGAGTTCAGGATGCGAACCCCGTGTTGCCTGAGTGGCACAAGGGCTGCTTCAATGACTTCGGTGAATCTCAAGATTCAAGATTCAAGAGTTTTATTTGTCACATACACAGTTATATACAGAATATACAACCGGCAGTGAAATGTAAACAGGTCCGCTCCATGGACAGTGCAAATTCACAGTTAAAAACACAAGGGGAAATTATAATAGAAATAGGATAAAAAGTACTATATATATATATATATATATATATATATATATATATATATATATATTTGTAGAATTATAAATAGTCAAGTCAAGTAGAAGAAAAAAGTAAAAATAAGAATAAGAAGTGGAATAAAATAATTGAAGTAGACTGTGCAGTGAGTATACTGTAGACTTATAAATATGTGGTTAACAAATGTATAAAGAGTATAATGTGCAAACAGGTTTATAACAGGTTGTTACACAGTAACAACGAGAACAGAAAGTGCAGTGCAATGTCAGTGTATCGATGTTTATCCTGAAGTGAAGTCACGTGGTGTTAAGTGACTGAGTTCAGGAGTCTGATGGCCTGGGGGAAGAAGCTCCTCCTGAGTCTCTCAGTTTTGGGGACTGCAAGGGGACAGGGCTAACCCGAATGGGAGTCTGTGGACTGGTATGCCAGCCCCTCGAGGGCAGACCGTAGAGACGGTCTGGGTCGAGGAAATGGAGACATGAAAGTACGCGTCCTTCAGGTTGATCACTGCAGACCAACCCGGTGGACGAATGCATTTGAAAATGTGTTTCACTGTCAACATCTTGAATGGAAGCCTAAAAAGGGTTCGGTTCCAGATGTGCAGGTCCAGGGTTGGCCATAACCCACCGCTTTTCCTAGGTACAATAAAGTCAGGGCTGTGGAAGCTGGACTTCACCTCGGCTGGAGGACCGATCTCGACCGCACCCTTCGCCAGTAGGGTGTCAACCTCCGGATGCATGGCAGGGGTGTTGCCACCCACCACGGTATAGTGGATGGGGAGGAGACAACTGAAACGTGCAAACTGAATTGCATAGCCAAGCCTGTGAATGAGCCAGCTGGACAGTTTGGGAAACTGGCTCCCAGGCTCCCAGAAACTGACCAGCGGGGTTGTGCGAGCCACAGGCGTACCCACGATGGGGCAGTGAAGTGGAATGACTGGCCCAGACATGGGAGGCTTGGCAGCATCCTGAGGTGTGGGCGGCATCGAATTCCGCACCCTGACAGAAGAGACCAGGGAAGGACAGCGTTCCATGGGGGTCTCATCTGCCAGGGGGTTAGCGACAGAGGGGGTGCCTCGTTCACTGCCAGCCGGAGGTGAATGTGTCAGTTCTTTCTTTAACCATTTTAGGGTGCAGAAGGGGAAAACAAAAGATTCTCCTCTGGCCCTCCACCGGGGGAAGGAGTGGCCCTGGGAAGAGCCAAGATCACCTCCGAGCAGCCCATCTCTAACGATGCTTAGCCTGCCATTTGGCCGGCTTTGGGGTAGAGGCGGGCTGGGCGACCTTCCTGCAACCACCTCCGCACCCTGGCCCAGGTGGAGGCTGCTGCTGCTGGGGCCGGGCAGGAGGGGTGGGAGTTGCAGGAGGGTGAGGGCGGCCTCAGCGGGGAGCAGGCTGAGGCGTCTGTGCCGGCAGCTGGCTGGAGGCAGCAGCAGGCTGCTGGGGCAGAATATGTTTGATTGCCTCAGTCTGCTTCTGTGCAGCCGAGAACTGTTGGGCAAAGTCATCGACCAAAAAGCCCAGCCCAGTTGAGGAAATGTGTCCGCTCAGACTCCCGCATATCAGCCAGGTTGAGCCATATATAGCGTTCCTGGACCACAGCCATGGACATCACCTGACCTAGAGAGCGTGCAGTAACCTTCGTTGGTAGCTGCACGCAACTCTTGCATTAAAGTGGGGTCAGCATTGCCCTCGTGCATGTTTCTCCTTCACCTGATGGACTTGAAGGATGGCCATAGCAACGCGGACATGGCCTGGCCTGCAGTTCTGTAGTAGATGTAAACCTACAGGCTTTGGATGGGTGCTTTGGGTCACCACGCCATGTCGAAGTGCTCTGCAGACACAGTTGCATTGCAAAAGAACACTCAACAGGGGGAACCCCAGTGTACCCTTTCACCGCGCCGCCGTCGAGGACAGTGAAGACAGAAGTGGCTGCCGAGCGATCGCGAAAGGTCAACAGGGACTTCCATGATTTCGGCACCTCTTCATGCACTTCCAGGGACTTTCAGCACGGGCCGCCCCCAGATACCAATCCTCCAGCCTTGAGCACACGGGACATGGCAGAAGGTTCCACTCAAGCCCAATGCTCTCAGCTGCCCAGGCAAGCATGGCTGTGAGCTCTGGATCAGACTCGGGCAATGCTGGGACTCCCGAGGGAGGCAGCACAGCCAAATTCTCATCTCCGGAGGAATCCAGCCCACCCTGTGATGCGGCAATCGACATAGTATCATCCGCTGGTGCTCCAAATGAGACGCTGGGCCCAGGACGGTAAACACCAGCACCTTCATCTGGCAACACCACGGGTTGCAGTGTGCTAGAGGGGGGTGTGGCCCGAGGAACGTTCGTCGGGTTGGCCTACACCGTCACACTCAGATCACCCTGACCACCAGCTCTCTCATGGCAGTGGGAACGTGAGTCATCCATGAACGCACACTTGGTGTGCACAAGGCCCAAGCACACCAAACAGCAATCATGCCCGTCAAATGGACTAACCAGCCGACCGCACTCAGAAACAGAACACGGTGAAACATCTTGAAAAAGATGTTCCACATGTCGCTCTTTTAGAGAGGAGTTTGCTCTGCAGACTGCCGAAGCGCCCAGGGAGAACACACGCTGTGCTAGATCACTGCACAGATCAGACAGGAATGCGGTACTCGCTGGAACGCACTGTAACACCGACACTCTGGAGAGACGCTTGTCTTGAAGAGAGAAAGCTCAAGAAGCAGAAACATAATGTGAGAGTGCAAAGCAACTCCTTATATACCCACGCAGTGGGGCGGAGTTCCAATATGCAAATTCCGCAGACCCATGGCACCTTCATGCCATTGGCTTGTTTTGTAGATCTCTAAGGCGATTGGCTTCTAAGTGAAAAACCCATTCCATCAGTAACTGATGTAACTCGTAGTGTACTGACTGAAAGGGAACTCTAGACACAGAGAGAGAGAGAGAGAGAGAGAGAGAGAGAGAGAGAGAGTGAAAAACATCTCAGGTTACGTATGTAACCTTTGTTCCCTGAGAACAGGGAGACACTGCGTCGATGATGCTACAGCTACCAGCTACCTGATAGCAAGTCTTTGCTAGCTGCCAAGTACCCAAACTGCTTGGGACTCACCCTCAGGGAAGCCTGATAAGTCAAATCTTTAACCCCTAGAAGTCTGCACAGCTTTAGGGCCCTTTAGAAGTGATAAGAAAATGTGAGGCAGTTGCGCTGGTGCGATAATCGACCTCTAGGGGTTAAGAGCAGAACAGATTGTTATACACAGAGCCTACAGACCTGGGATACCTCATCACATCAGCAAGGTAAACCAGCAACCAGTGTACTCAGTAAAAACACTCTTTACCCTTTAAGCAAGGGGAATACAGTCTTACGCCACTGAGCTTTCGAGGAGGCCCAACCAGGGGCCTGCTACTCCAGAAGTTCACAGCATCAACTCGTGGTAGTGCTCAGGCTCTAAGGGAGCATTCTCAATAACCCAACCTGAGTGGGAGAGAATAACTGTTCCGCTCAACCTGATCCACAGGAGCTATAGTGAAGTATTCTAACAATGACCCTGATTTTAGCAGGGGAGTACTGTCAACATGACCCTGAGAAATGCTACTGGGTGGAGGCCTACCAGTTGGAGCTCTCAATATTAAGACAGAATTGCTGTCTTCTGCTAAGCCCTTGGGGAATGGAGGCCTCACTTAAGAGGCCTAACCACACTCAACCTGCTTTTCTTGAATGCTTAGAGGAGAGCCTACACTAGAGCTTCTGGAGAGAGGGGGCCACAGCACACTGCTTCCTATTCACAAAGTGAAATAGGCCTGACACCGCCCAGGGGACAACTGCCCTGGAGAGGCCATGGGGATAGCCTGTGACCCTAGCCTAGCCATTCCAAAATGCATTTAATCTAATGCAGAAAGGTGGGCCTTGGCCGGATGACTTTTGTAGTGAGAGGAGGCAAGAACGTCTTGGTTACGTATGTAACCCTCGTTCCCTGAAGGAGGGAATGGAGACGCCACGTCGGAGTACCGACGAATAGGAATTCTCGCTCGCGAGAGCCAATCTACTTCGAGTGTAACTAAAACGAGCCAATGCACATTGGCATGCAATGATTGCACCAGGTGCTCATGCCACGCTGTGCGGGTATAAATGAGACACAGGTGATTGCATCAAATTAGCCTTTTGCTGAGGAGCCGAGTAGGTAGGCAGGCACCCCAGCAGGGTACAGAGGACATGGCGACGGGACGTGGCGTCTCCGTTACCTCCTTCAGGGAACGAGGGTTACATACGTAACCGAGACGTTCCCATTCAGTCGGTCACTCTCGACGCCACGCCGAGTATGCCGGCGAATAGGAATCCCTACCAAAGTGCCATGGCCTCTGCCCCTTCCAGTGTCCAGTGTGAGCCACCTGAGCTCTCTTACCTGATGAGACGGGGCTCACACCAGGAAGTCCATCACTGCTGTTCCGCATGACCCTGTTCAGTGATTATTGGATGACACTGGGAAAGCGTGCCTAGAAAGGGGCCGCTGCGGAGCCCACATCGTACCCGGAGGAGTTATGTGGAGTACAAAGCTGAGCCGTAGCCCGCAAGGGAGGAGGGGGCTCAGTCCCGGTGACGGGAAGGCTCTCCCAAGGGAAAGACACGGGCTTCCCGTAGGAGCGACCGTGGAAGAAAATATGGGATCCCCGTAGGGTCACTCATATAACCCCAGCCCATTACCGGTTCTCAAGGATTCAGCGGCAAGGGGCCTGATGCCCGACGTTCCGCGACGTCCGGCACCGAGGGTGATGGAGGACTCACAGAGTTTGATTCTGGAGAAAAAGAGCGCCGGAGCGCAGCAAGTCGACAAGAGCCGGGGCCTCTCAGTGCTTCTACCCGTTTCAGGTGAGAACACAGGAGGAGACCGGCTCTTCACATAGGCTATAAAATCTAGCGAACGTGTTGGGTGTCGCCCAGCCCGCAGCTCTACAGATGTCTGACAGCGAGGCGCCACGTGCCAGCGCCCAGGAGGATGCAACACTTCTAGTAGAGTGTGCTCGCACCCTGAGCGGACAGGGCACACCTTGTGCTTGGTAAGCCAAGGTGATGGCATCCACTATCCAGTGGGCCATCCTCTGCTTGGAGACAGCCTTCCCCTTCTGCTGGCAGTGTCTGCTCCGTGACAGACAAAGAGCTGATCTGAGGTTCTGAAGCTTTGAGTTCTATCCACGTAGATCTGCAGAGCGCGGACGGGACAGAGCAAAGCTAGGGCTGGGTCTGCCTCCTCCGGGGGCAGCGCTTGCAGGTTCACCACCTGGTCCCTGAAGGGAGTGGTAGGAACCTTGGGCACATAGCCAGGCCGGGGCCTTAGTACCACGTGGGTATTACCCGGCCCGAACTCTAGGCACGATTCGTCAACCGAAAATGCCTGCAGGTCCCCTACCCTCTTGATGGAGGCCAATGCAGCCAACAGCAAAGTCTTCATAGACAGAATCTTTAGCTCTGCTGACTGCAAAGGCTCGAATGGGGCATTCTGGAGTGCTCGGAGCACCAGAGCAAGATCCCAAGAGGGTATGGAGGGGGGTCGAGGAGGATTTAACCGTCTCGCCCCCCTAAGGAACCTGATGACCAGGTCGTGCTTCCCAACCGACTTACCTTCTACGTGGTCGTGATAGGCGGATATAGCAGCAACATAGACCTTGAGGGTGGAGGGTGACAGCCTACGCTCCAACCCTTGTTGCAGGAAGGAAAGCACAGACGCGATCGAACATCTTCGGGGGTCCTCTCGGCGAGAAGAACACCACTCGACGAACAGGTTCCACTTCGAGGCGTAAGCCTGTCTTGTAGACGGTGCACGTGCCGAAGTGATGGTGTTAACTACCTCTTGGGGTAAGTCACCTAGAACCTCCGCGCGTCCGTCCGGGGCCAGACATGAAGCTTCCACAGGTCTGGACGCGGGTGCCACAGGTGCCCCGTCTCTGAGTCAGAAGGTCCTTCCTCAGAGGAATCGGCCAAGGAGGGGCTGTCGCGAGGAGCATAAGTTCTGGGAACCAGGTCCGGTTGGGCCAGCACGGCGCCACCAACAGGAGCTGCTCCTCGCCCCTCCTGACCTTGCACAGTGTCTGTGCAAGTAGGCTCACTGGGGAAACGCATATTTGCACAGCCCCTGGGGCCAGCTGTGCGCAAGGGCATCCGTGCCGAGTGTACCCTCGGTCAGCGAATAGAACCACTGGCAGTGGGACGTTTCTGGGGAAGCAAACAGGTTGACCTGTGCCACCCCGAACTGTCTCCCGATCAGCTGAACCACCTGGGGGTGGAGTGCCACTCCCCTGGGAGCGCAGCTCGTGAGAGCTCGTCGGCCCCACGGTTGCACACACCAGGGACATGAATGGCCTGAAGCGACCTCAGACACTTCTGACTCCAGAGGAGGAGATGGCGGGCGAGTTGCGACATGCGACGGGAGCGCAGACCACCTTGTTGGTTGATATACGCAACGGCCGCAGTGTTGTCCGTGCGGACCAGTACATCTTTGCCCCGTAACCGCCCTTTGAGGCGGCTCAGAGCAAGATGTACTGCTTGCAACTCGAGGCAATTGATGTGCCAATGCAGGTGCAGGCCCGTCCAAACCCCTGACACTGCATGCCCGTTGTACGTGGCTCCCCAGCCCATGGCGGAGGCATCCGTGAAAACCACAGCATGCCTGGACACCTGTTCCAGGGGCACTCCAGCCCGAAGGAACGAAGGGTCTGACCACGGACTGAAGGACTGGCGGCAGGCCGGTGTGATGCTCACCCGGTGAGTGCCGCGTTGCCACGCCCATCTCGGGACTCGGCCGTGTAGCCAATGCTGAAGCGGTCTCATATGAAGCAGGCCGAGCGGCGTTACTGCCGCCGCGGCTGCCATATGCCCCAGGAGCCTCTGAAACCGTTTCAGTGGAACCGCCATCCTGCCCTGAAACGTGTTCAGGCAGTTCAGCATCGACTGGACATGCTCCTCTGTGAGGCGCGAATCCAACTCCATACCGAGAAAAGAGATCCTCTGCCCGGGGGCGAGTTTGCTCTTTTCCCAGTTGACCCGAAGACCCAACTGGCTGAGGTGTCTGAGCACCAGGTCCCTGTGTTCGCACAACTGATCCCTGGACTGTGCTAGAATGAGCCAGTCGCCGAGATGGTTGAGGATGCGAACGCCCCGTTCTCTCATGGGCACGAGGGCCCCCTCCGTGACTTTCGTAAAGACATGGGGGGACAGGGCCAGCCCGAAGGGCAGGACTTTGTACTGATATGCTCGCCCCTCGAACGCAAAGCGCAGAAATGGCCTGTGTCGAGGAAGGATCGAGACATGAAAGTACGCGTCCTTCAGGTCGACCGCTGCAAACCAATCTTGGGGACGGATGCATTCGAAAATGCGCTTCTGCGTGAGCATCCTGAACGGTAGCTTGTGGAGGCTCCGATTCAGGACTCGCAGGTCCAAGATTGGCCGTAACCCACCGGCTTTCTTGGGTACAATGAAGTACGGGCTGTAGAGGCCGGTCTTCATATCGGCTGGAGGGACCGGCTCTATCGCGTCCTTCGCCAGCAGGACAGCGATCTCCACATGCAGGACATGGGCATCTGCAGCATTCACCGAAGTGAAGCGGATGCCCCTGATCCTGGGGGAGCGCCAGGCGAACTGAATCGCGTAGCCGAGCCTGATGGTCCGAATGAGCCAGCGAGACGGACCGAGGAGCACTAGCCAGGCTCCCAGGGACCGTACAAGCAGGACCATAGGGACCACCGGCGTACCCACCGTGGGGCAGCGAGGTGGAATGCAGGTACCGGACTGGGGCGGCTGTCTCGTGGAGGCGGCCCGCAGCGAGGTGAGTGTGCCGTGCAACACTTACCTGATTCCACAGGTGGGCAGCAGGAACATGAGGGGGTTGTCCACTGCTGCCCGCTGGCGAAGAGGGAGGATGAGTGTGGTCCGGCGTTTGACCGGCCACAACTCTCCGAGCCCCCTGCGGACCCGGAGATGGAAGGAACTGCTCTTGTGTTGAGAATTTGGGTACTGCTGGGGCTGAGCCCAGCGGCGGAACAGAGACAAAATGGAACACAAGATTCTCCTCCCGGCCCTCCACCGGGGGATGGAGCGGTGTGGTCACCATCTCCAGAAGAGCAGTCCTCCTCACCTCCGGGTCGCCCGTCTCGTGGCAGCCTGCCCTTGGTCTTGCCACCCCTCTTGGCAGGCGTCTGGACGAGTAGGGCGGCCTGCTTGCGCCCGGCTCCACAACGCCGCTTGGGTGGAGGCTGCTGCTGCGGCGCGGGAGAGGAGGCAGACGCAGGCGGCCGCCCTTGGCGACGAGCAGGCTGAGGCGCTGCCGGCGGCGGGGTGGAGACAGCAGCTGACCGCCGAGGCAGAATGTGACTGACCGCCTCAGTCTGCTTCTGTGCGGCCGAGAACTGATGGGCGAAGTTCTGGGCCACGTCGCCGAAGAGGCCAGTCTGGGAGACGGGGGAGTTAAGGAACCTGACTTTGACAGGGGGAACCTGACAGGGGGAAGACACGGGTTCCCCCTGGAAGTGGAGTTAGGGCACAGTTGCATAGCAACGGCCCGTTCCACGGGGGGAACCTGCGTGTATCCCTTTGCAGGTCCGCCATCGAGGGTGGTGAGGGAGGAGGATCCACTAGGCCGGTTTCGGGCAGTAAAGGTGCCGCCCACGACCTTGTGAGCTCCTCGTGCACCTCCGGGAAAAAAGGCACCGGGGTGGGGCGCTGAGAATCAGCACGGGCCACCCCGAGAAACCAATCATCCAGCCTTGAGGGTTCGGGACACGGTGGAGGGTTCCACACGAGCCCGACTCTCTCGGCGGCCCGGGCAAGCATAGCCATCATCTCCGGATCAGTATCGGGCACAGCGGGTCTACCTGGAGGAGCCCCCTGCGCCGACACATCCTCTCCAGAGAGTTCTGACCCTCCCTCCGATGCAGCGATGGACATCTGGTCCTCAAGGGGAGCCCCAAAGGATACGGATGGTGCACATCTCGTGGACGGCCCACCGCGTTCCAATGGCAGCTCTACTGGCTGCGGAGTGCGAGAGGGATGAGGGTTCCCCAGGGGTTGGTTCCCTTGGGGAAACGCGCTGACCGTAACCCTCAAATCAGCCAGGCTACTGCCTGAAGTAACTCTCTGAGGAGAGTTAGATCGCGGCAGAGGCACCGCCCCTTGCGAGACGGAGCCGCGATCGCAACTCCGAGATGGTCATGTTCCCGCAGTGAGAGCATGATTCATCCACCAGCGTTGCCTCAGCGTGCTGAACGCTCAAACACGAGATACAGCGCTGATGACCATCCCTCGGTGACAGGAAACCACCGCATCCAGCGAGATGTCATTTTAGCTTTCAGTGTTGGTGCCTCCCCAGCAGCGAGATTTGGGGGCATTGACACATACCCATATTCTCCCCTCCCTGCCGATGGATGAGAGCTGAATATGGGTTCTTCCATGCCTTCTCGATTAAGATCCGGAAAGAATGGAAGGCTCACAGGAGCTAGGGGGTTTCTGGTCGGAAAGGAACCCCTCATCGAGCCGCCCGCGAGTGGTTTCTTCCCTAACATGCTTCCAAGGCAGCTGAAGCCTGCCAGAAGTGCGTTCCCTCACCGCAACAGCTCTGCATACGTGGGGCAGGGAGGCTGTGAGGATTCAGGTGGCTCACCATCTTCATCCTTTACCAGCCATCTCCTGCTTTCCTGGACTAGCAGCCAGTAGAGCACTCTGGATCAGAGGATGTAAGTGACAACACATCCTCTTCCAGCAGTTCACTCTCGTCAGCCACCGCAGGGTGTGAGAGGTTTACACCCCACAGTTAGCACAAGCAGATCCCTCAAGAACTGCATGTGCATGCTCTTCGCCCATACAATAAACGCACAAGTTGTGTGTGTCATCTGGTGTCAAAAATCTGGGACACAGATCCACACACTTCCTGAAACGTGTGTGACTTGCCATAATTAATTCAGTGATCGCGTTACAAACAAACATTCCCTGAAGACGAAAAGAGGATGGCATGTTCTCTAGGCGCCCCTTATATCCTTCCGGGTTGTGCTAGTAGTGACATCATAGGCTGTCTCCGGCCAATATGATTGCCGTGATTCGATTGCATTTCAGACACCGTCATGCCTGAGGCATTCCCCATAGCGAAAGGGAACTCAAAGGCTACTGCACCAAGTAAAGATGATGTTTAAATAATGTTCTTCCTTGTTTATTTTTTTCCCCTGTCAAAATGATGGAAAGCATTTTGAACGATCCCTCAGTGTTTTTAAATACTTTAATTTTGCCAGGTAATTTGTTAAAAGAATTTATCTAAATATTTGTTCCTATTTCATATACAATTATCATTATATATTAATACATGTATATTTATAAATACACAATAATCATATTTTAAAACTATATTAAAATGATTTTGATACTAAATTACTGTTGGCTGTTGGTTCAACAGGGTGCTCTCATAAGAATGCAGCCATGGCTGCCTAGGACTTACTTTTAGTATCTCCCATACACTGTTACATTTCAGTTATTGTATTTTATGACAGGCTTACATACTCAGAACTATTACATTACACATACAGTAATTCAATTCATTGCTAAATTCTTTGAATATTTAAATAGTAGGTGGGTTTAATGCAGTATATTCAAACCTCACATGATGGGATGTCCCTTTTTCTGTACATTTAAATTAGAGTTTAAATCAGTGAAGGATAACAAAAAGCTGAAAGCTGTACCATAGCTTCAAAGAGGTCTTTTGATGAGTATACAACAGGACCAGACTATAGATGAGGATATAATCAATTCTGGAAAATGTTTGACAGAAACATCATGGAGGACAACGGTCAAGAAATCCAGTATTGCTTTCCAAACAACAGTTTGTCATGTTTCAAAGAAATCAAACATGAAGTGGAATATGCCATTTTGTACAGTTTCATTTCTTTATTGTCAGTGTTCACTGTGTTTCTGAACCTGCTGGTGATCATCTCCATCTCTCACTTCAAGCAGCTCCACACTCCAACCAACCTGTTCATTCTCTCTCTGGCTGTGGCCGACCTGATTGTGGGACTGATTGTTATACCATTAATGGGCATCACATTCATAGAATCATGCTGGTACTTTGGAGATACATTCTGTTCTCTATTTTTATTTATTGCTTTTATGGTTGTTTCAGCATCTCTTGGTAATTTAGTATTTATATCTGTAGATCGTTACATTGCTGTGAGTGACCCTTTGAGATACACAGTAAGGGTCACAACTGATAAAGTTGTTTTTTGCATTATTATAAACTGGCTATGTTCGAGCATATATTCTGTCATTATCTTATATAATACTATGTTTTACCCAGAGACACACGACAGGTGTTATGGATACTGTACAGTTTCTTTTAAATTTGAACATGTTGTCACAGACCTCATAGTCACTTTTGTTGCCCCTTCTTCAGTAATCATGTTTATATATGTGAAAATCTTCTGTGTTGCAAAACATCAGGCCAAGGCTGTAAATTCAGTCACAGGTGTCAGCAGGTCACAAAGAAAGGCAGCAAAAACTTTGGGTATTGTTGTAATGGTTTACTTCATGTGTTGGATACCATACTATATAGTCACTCTTATTGAAGGAAACGAGTCATCGGTTGAATTTAATGTAACATGCTGGATTTTGTATATTAATTCTTGTATGAATCCGCTTATCTATGCACTGTTTTATAAATGGTTTAGAATAACAGCTAAACACATTTTGACTCTAAAAATATTGAAACCATCATCGGAATACTTAAGTCTTAATTTATAAGTTTTTAAAGACTTTATAAGAGTTTTCCTTGGAGAGTCACTGATCTGATATATTCTTCTTTTTTTATTTTTAGATTGTTCATTACTTTGTGTTTGAGGACAATTTATGTTATACATCAGCAAGTGAAAGTTATAAACTCCTGATAAAGGTTAGTTTCATAGAAACATAACATTAATAGAACCACTGCAAACACGAGGCCTAACACTGAAAAACACTGATCTTTTTACATCAGGATTTTAAATGAAAGTGTATTGATATACTCTATATGAAGGAAATGTGTATGGTGTGCATTTTCTTTTCTTTTTTCCCCCTTTTTAACCTCTTTGCAGTTCATATACTCCTAAATGGTGCCAAATTTGTGACAGTTTAGTTATTGTAGTATTTAGTGTCTTAACGTTTAGTCATAGAACCTGCCTGTATAATAATTATACAAGACATAGAAAACAATTTTTAGAAGTTGAATAGCACGTGACAGTGTTTGAAATAATGTCAACTATCAATTGTGTACAAATGTTTGTTTAGTTCAATGTCAGTGTAACCAAACAGTGGGCCAGAAATGCGAAAAAGTGAAAAACATCAGTATGAAAAAATTGAAACATACATCCATAAATGGAGTCAATCCATAGAAGCACAACACCTCAATTAAGAATGAATAAATATGAATTTAAGTAATAAATTTACTGTATACACAGACCTGGTAGAGAGGGTGTCTGTGCAGAAAACTTTGTACATTCTTTTGTCTCAACATTGGAAACGTGATATTTTTCCAAAACAAACAAAAATTTGGGACTATACACTCTCAGGAAAACAATAGGTACAAAAGCTGTCACTGGGGCAGTACCTTTTCAAAAGGTACACTTTTAATCCTTTTAGGTACTACTATGTACACTTTAGGTACTAATATATACCTTTAAGGTACCAATATGCACCCTTTAGGTACAAAAGTGTACTTTTTGAAAAGGTATCTCCCCATTGACAGCTTTTGTACCTTTATTCCTTAGAGTAGCATCTGTTTCATGTGTTAGAAGCCCACAGAGCCACATTATAAACTTTTGGTACACTTATTTAAGTTATCCAAACAAATCCCAAATCTGTTCAGTTTCTTAACAACATCCATCTACTGGAGCTTCAGTGACTAACCCACCAGATGCCTTTGGTAGATGCTTTTACTCAAATTAACTTTACAGCTGATATACAGCTTCAATAAATGTAGTTCCCTTGTGACTAAAGCAGTACTTCTCAATTAGGTACATGGGCTATGCCTCTTATTTCTGTATACAATTATTATTATTATATATATTATTTGATATATATATATATATTCATCATTATATCAAAACAATTATCTTTTTTAACTGATGTGGTAGAGGCTTTACATATTGTTATTACACAAGTCAAATCTCACATTTCTATGGTGTTCATGTTGCTACAATGAAGGCCCCAAAGATGGTGGCATAAATATTTTTATTTCAAAACTAACTTAACTAACTTAAATTATTTAAATGACAACTGTGGCAAGCAGGACGGGGCCGAGAGACTGTGAAAACGGGACGAGGACGGTGGTGTGAGTGATGATGAGCGCTAGCCGCGCGCTTCATCGGTCTTATGTTCCACGGTTAGTTTGCTTAAGAGGTATTCAGATGTGTGTTATATAATTAATATAGTTATATTAATATAACTAAATGTATATAGTTACAGTTATAATATACATTATTATATTCTAAAGCACTATTATAACAAGGTACTGTTTAAATGTTAATTAAATTCAAATATATCGAAATCTTTGTCTCGCAATTTGTAGGCCGGCTAGGTGTGTTGTGTGGTACTATGATGCATCAAACTCTTTCTTTTATGCCAAAACCCCAAAGTCTGCATACCAAAACCCCCAAGTCTGCTTATCTAAGAGAGCCATAAACATGTTAACGAGGCGAGACCCAAGACAAAGGGAGATTTCCCGCTTCTGAGTTCCTTCGCTCTGATTGGCTGTTCCGACAAAAGAGGCGTGCCCCGTCATGGCCCTTTAAGGAGGCCTACAAACGCTCCTCTCCTTTCTCTTCTTTTTGCCATCTCTTCTTCTTGCCCTTCTTCGCCCTTCGCCTCTCTTCACCATCTTCCAAGGGACATTACTACACAAGGAACCAAATTTGAACTACCCGCGGATCCCAACGGATTCGCCCTGCAAGATTCAAAATACGGACCGAATCGCGGAATTCCCCCACACGAACGAATTCGCGAGCTGCCACGCAGGAAACATATGCAAGTATCCCTTAAGCTGTCGTATAAAGTCTTGAGCTTATACCAATAGCTGATTTCTTGCTTGTTCTCAATAGGTTATTGTCGGTAATACCACCTGCTCTTTGTCTCTCTCTCTCTCTCTTACTCTCGCTCCTTCCTTCTTTCAGTTAATTTGTGTATGTTTGTTTATTGTTTGTTGATTTATTAAAATATATATATTCACACGTGATTGCGCCTGAGTTGCTCATCCATAGGTCCCTTTTACGTTGAACCGACCCTGTTACAAATTAAAAGAAAGATACTTCTCCTGGCCAGAGAAGTGTTGTTTAAGAGTTATTAAAAGGGAGATATTTGGTGGACAATTATCCGTCCTTTGAACTCAATTCTAGAATCAAAGAAATTTCTAAAGGTTGAATCAAGCCCTAGATATTAATAATTGTTATAATCCGTTATAATCAACTGTTAATATCCAAATTCCCCTCTGTGCCAATTTATGCATGTTTGATCGTAACACGATTAAACGCATGCATAAATCCCGCACCATTTCCCCTGGGGCTCGATATCGCTACATAGGTTAACCTTGCTTTCTGGAATATCCCCCAGGCCTGGATTTTATGTTATGTTATGTTTTGTTTATGTTTTATTGTGTGTGCGTGGCAGCTGTCCATGCGGAGGCTGCCGTTTTACTTTACGTTTTTGATTAAAGTTCTTGCACGTTCCCTGGTTCCCACCTGATATCTTCCGATATCAACGAACGTCATTACAATAATAAGTCATCACACCCATTTTTTTCAATGATATCTCACGTCCAATTCATATGTATGTGTATGAGGTGGCTAATTTGTACAAATCCTTACAACCTCACTCATATGAATTTGTATGATTTGTCTACCCGCAGTGACGGGTACGTTTAGGGGTGGGGTTTAAGGTTAGGTCATCCGTAATACGAACCGGGCAACTCGTCAAATACGTACGATTTAGCAAAAATCTTATTAATTCATACGAGAGAGCTCGTACAAATTTGTAGAAATGATACACCTCATAAAATATGTACAAATCGCTGTGAGACTGTATTGTTTAAAAAAAAAATTTTTTATTTTTTTTTTTTTTTATTTAATTAAAATTTAGTAGGTGAAACATGAAACAAATGAATCACAATTGAGTAAATAAAAAAAAAAAGACACTTAAGCCGCTTTTCCGTTGGGCCAAACCGTTATCTTTGCTTAACCGTTCCATTCGTTGCATTTTCCACTGTGGGGCTGTTAACAGCTGCTCTTTGGAATGTAATACCAATACATTGGTCATTGCCTTGGAAACGCAACAATTTACTGATGATATGAGATGTAAATAGTGGCCGCGTTATGGAGGATGATCAGTATTCCTTTTAATCTTCCGTCTCCGTTCCCTCCTTCAGGGAACGAGGGTTACCATACGTAACCGAGACGTTCCCTTTCAGTCGGTCACGTTCGACGTACGTCGGACGTCACCGACGAATTGGGATCCCTTTGGAACACGCCACAGTTGCTACCACTTCCAGCGCCCTGGGAAAGCCCCTCAGACCCCGGCTGTTCCGGGCGGGGAAATTCACGCAGGGAGAGTCAGCTGCTGTTCCGCAAGACCCACTCAGCCGACTATTGGATAACGCTGATAATACACGTATGGACTGGCCGTGGGCAGTGCTACATACGGAAGCCCCAGGGGTGGCTCCGGCCATTTTAGGCGGGGTCCACACCACACTGAGACGGCAGAGAGGGAAAGACACGAGCTCGCCGAAGGGAGACTTACCGTGGAGAATACACATATGGGACGCCGTGGGGTCACAACATATGGAACCCAGCCTAACACAAGTTCCACCAATGCATACGAGCGTTAGGCCTGGCGTCGGACGCTCCGCCACGTCCGACTGCCGAGGGTTGCGGAGGACTCGACAGGGTTCGCCATACTGGGGAACTCGACTGGAGCATATAAGCGCACGTATCCGTTCCATGGGGAAGGAGTGGCGCAGCAAGCCGACACTTTAGAACGGGCACTTCGGTGTTACTGACTATGGGAAGTGAGCACACAGGAAGATACCGGCTCTACACGAGGCTATAGAACCTAGCGAACGTGTTAGGTGTCGCCCAGCCCGCAGCTCTACAAATATCTGCCAGCGAGGCGCCACGAGCCAGCGCCCAGGAAGAAGCTACACCCCTGGTGGAGTGGGCTCTTAACCTGAGCGGGCAGGGCACGTCTTGGGTTCCATACGCCAAGACGATGGCATCCACTATCCAGTGGGCCATCCTCTGCTTGGAGACAGCCTTTCCCTTCTGCTGTCCTCCATAACAGACGAAGAGCTGTTCTGAGGTCCTGAAGCTTTGCGTTCTGTCCACATAAGTCCGCAAAGCGCGGACGGGACAGAGAAAAGCTAGGGCTGGGTCTGCCTCCTCCGAAGGCAGCGCTTGCAGGCTCACCACCTGGTCCCGGAAAGGAGTGGTGGGAACCTTGGGCACATATCCAGGCTGGGGTCTCAGGATTACGTGAGAGTTACCAGGCCCGAATTCCAGGCACGATTCGTCGACCGAAAATGCCTGCAGGTCCCCTACCCTCTTGATGGAGGCCAATGCAGTCAGGAGTACTGTCTTCAGAGACAGAATTTTTAACTCAGCTGACTGCAAAGGCTCAAAGGGAGGCCTCTGCAGTGCGGTCAGCACCAGAGACAGGTCCCAAGAGGGTATAGAGGGAAGGCGAGGCGGATTCAGTCTCCTCGCCCCCCTCAGGAACCTGACGATCAGATCGTGCTTCCCTAAGGACTTTCCGCCTACGTAGTCATGATTGGCGGCGATGGCGGCCACATAAACTTTGAGGGTGGAGGGAGACAGCCTTCGCTCCAACCCGTCTTGTAGGAAGGAAAGCACAGAACTGACCGAACACCTTCGGGGGTCTTCTCGGCGAGAAGAGCACCATTCGACGAACAGGTTCCACTTCAACGCGTAGAGATGCCTTGTAGAGGTGCCTTGTAGAGGGCGCTCTAGCGGAAGTAATGGTGTCTACCACAGCTTGTGGCAGACCGCCTAGAACCTCCGCGTCCCATCCAGGGACCAGACATGGAGTTTCCAGAGGTCCGGACGCGGGTGCCAGAGGGTGCCCCGTCTCTGAGTCAGGAGGTCCTTCCTCAGAGGAATGGGCCACGGAGGTGCTGTCGCGAGGAGCACTAGTTCCGAAAACCAAGTCCTGTTGGGCCATTACGGAGCGACCAACAGGACCTGCTCCTCGTCCTCCCTGACCTTGCACAGTGTTTGTGCAAGAAGGCTCACTGGGGAAACGCATATTTGCGTGGGCCCGGGGCCAGCTGTGTGCCAGCGCATCCGCACCGAGGGTCCCCTCGGTCAGGGAATAGAACAGCTGGCAGTGGGTGGAGTCTGGGGCGGCAAACAGATCTACCTCTGCGCGGCCCAGGCGACTCCAGATCAGCTGGACCACCTGGGGATGGAGTCTCCACTCTCCCGGGAGCACTGGCTGTCGTGAGAGCTCGTTGGCCGCCGCGATTGAGCAGGCCCGGAATATGAATGGCACGGCGACCTCAGATGCTTCTGACTCCATAGGAGGAGATGGCGGGCGAGTTGTGACATGCGACGGGGCGTATACCACCCTGTTTGTTGATGCACGCATAGCGGCGCGCAGTGCTGTCCGTCACGGACCAGAACGTGCTTGCCTCTGAGCGGCGTTTTGAAGCGGCTGAGTGCAAGACGAACTGCTAACAACTCCAGGCAATTGATATGCCATTGCAGTTGGGGCCCGTCCACAGACCCGACACTGCAAGCCCGTTATGCGTGGCACCCCAGCCGGTGGATGAGGCATCCGTGGAGACAACAGCATGCCTGGACACTTGTTCTAGAGGCACGCCTGCCCGTAGAAATGAAGGGTCCGACCACGGGCTGAAGGTTTGGCGGCATCTCGGCGTCACTTGGACACGGAGAGTTCCGCTGCGCCACGCCCATCTCGGGACCGGTCGTGGAGCCAGCGTTGAAGCGGTCTCATATGAAGCAATCCCAGCGGCGTTACTGCGGCTGCGGGCGCCATATGCCCCAGGAGCCTCTGAAAATGTTTCAGTGGTACCGCTATCCTGCGTTCGAACGAGTTCACGCAGTTCAACACTGACTGGGCGCGCTCCTCGGTGGCGCGCGCCCGTCGGCGACGAGTCTATCTCCATTCCGAGAAAAGAGATCCTCTGCGAGGGGCAGAGTTTGCTCTTCTCCCAGTTGACCTGAAGCCCCAGCCGGCAAAGGTGACGGAGCACCATGTCCCTGTGTTCGCACAACTGCCCTCGTGACTGGGCAGGATCAGCCAGTCGTCGAGGTAGTTGAGAATCGAACACCTGCGCTCTCATGGGAGCAATGGCGCCTCCGCGACTTTCGTGAAGACACGGGCGACAGGGCCAGCCGAAGGGTAGGACCTTGTACTGATATGCTCGTCCGTCGAATGCAAAGCGTAGGAGCGGTCTGTGTCGAGGAGAATCGAGACATGAAAATCACGCGTCCTTCAGGTCGATCGCTGCAAACCAATCTTGGGGACGGACGCACCTGAAGATGCGTTTCTGCGTTAACATCCTGAACGGCAGCCTGTGAAGGGACTGGTTCAGAAGTCGCAGATCCAAGATCGGTTGTAACCCGCCGCTTTTCTTGGGCACAATGAAGTACGGGCTGTAGAAGCTGGTCTTCATATCGGCTGGAGGGACCGGCTCTATCGCGTCCTTCGCCAGTAGGACTGCGATCTCCGCCTGGAGCACAGGGGCATTCTCCTTCGTCACGGAGGTGAAGTGAACGCCCCTGAACTTGGGGAGACGCCGGGCGAACTGAATCGCATAGCCGAGTCTGATAGTACGGATGAGCCAGCGAGACGGGCTGGGAAGCGCTAGCCAGGCTCCCAGGAACCGTGCAAGCGGGACCAACGGCACCACAGACGCGCCGCAGCGGGGCGGCGCGGCGGCATGCAGGGACCCGATCACGGGCAGCATGGTAGCGGCCCAAGGTGGGGTCTGAGTGTGCTGTGCAACACTTACCTACTTCCGCTGAGGGGGCACGCGAGTGTGGGGAGGCCGTTGGTGGCGTCCCAGACACAGCCGGCACCCCTGCTGGCGATAAGAGAGGCGCCTGAGGTGACAAGGCATGGAAGCGTCGAACACCGCCAAGCGCACTCTCTTGGCACCCAGAGATTCCGGAAACTGGTCTTTTATTGACAATTTGGGTGCCGCTAGCACTGGGGCTAGCGGCGGAACAGGATGACACAATATCGCCCCCCGGCCCTCCTCCGGGGGGAGAGGTGCTGCGGCCGTCTCCCAAAGAGCAGTCTCCTCCATCTCTGGGTGGCCCGTCTCAGGGTCTCTTACGACGGCGCTTGCCACCTGGCTTGGCAGCGGCCTGAGCGGGCTGGACGTCCTTCCCACGGCCGGCTCCACGCCCGGCGCCCGGGTGGAGGCTGCTGCTGGGCTGGGGCGGGGCGGGGGCAGCGGCGGGCGGGCGTCTCGGCGACGAGCAGGCGGAGGTGCTGCGGCCGGCGGCGAGGTGGAGGCAACAGCTGACCGCCGGGGCAGGATGTATTTTATGGCCTCCGTCTGCTTCTGGGCGGCCGAGAACTGCTGGGCAAAGCTCTCGACCGCGTCGCCGAACAACCCGGCCGGGAGATGGGGGAGTCCAGGAACCGAGTCTTATCGGTCTCCCTCATGTCGGCCAGGTTGAGCCAGAGATGCCGCTCCTGGACCACTAGAGTGGACATCGCCTGACCGCATCGCGGCGGCCCGCTCCACCGGCGGGATCCCCACGTACCCCCTGGCTTGCCCGCCGTCAAGGGTAGTGAGGAGGGAGGAGCCACCGGGTCGGTTCCTGGCACTAAAGGGTGTCGACCACGACCTGGTGAGCTCCTCATGCACCTCCGAAAAAAAGGTACCGGGGCGGGACGCTGAGAACCAGCGCGGCCCACCCCGAGAAACCAATCGTCCAACCTAGAAGTTTCGGGCGTGGTGGAGGTTCCACTCAAGCCCGACCTTTCGGGCGGCCCGGGAAAGCATAGCCGTCAACTCGGGGTCTGACTCGACCGCTGCCACTCTCCCAGAGGAGGCAGTACAGCCGAATCTTCATCCTCCGAGGACTGGAACTCCCCTCCGATGCAGCGATCGACATCTGCTCCTCCACCGGAGCTCGAAGAGACCACCGGGCGCCCATGGGAGGGCCAGCGGGTCCCTCCGAAGCTCAACCGGTAGCGGTGCTTGTGAGGGGTTAGGGGCCTGCGGAGGTGCGCTCGGGCGGTTTGCCCTAACCGTAATCCTCAGGTCACCCGGCCATTCGAAGTAGATCTATTCTGGGGAATAGAGCTAGATCGAGGCATGGGTAGGGGACTCCACCTTCACGAATGTAGGCGAGTCTCGACGAAGCGCTGCGATAGTCATGTTCCCACAGTGAGAACACGAACTATCACACAAAGGCTGCCTCAGCGTGCTGTAAGCCCAGGCACGTGATACAGTGATTGTGACCGTCAGCGGGTGACGAGGAACGACCGCATCCAGTAGCGCTGCGGGTGGAATGACATCTCGAAAAAGACGCAGTGTCACACCCGTGTAGCTCTTTTTGTGAGGAAAAACGCTTTTTTTTTTTTTTTGTGCTGAAGCACTCAGGGGAGGACCGCGGCAACACACCGGGAAATAGTGCAGCCCGTGTGTGTGCACTCACAACTCTCTTGCTGTGAGAACAGCAGTTGTTTTTTTTCTTCTCTTAATGCAGCAGGGGGCGCGGTCGCGCTGGTTGTGCCGTCTCGCCAACACACGCGTTTTCCTCTCTCTCTGGCCTCTCGCTCTCTCTCTCTCTCTCGCTCTTCATCAACGCCGTTCGGCTCTGAAGTGAATGACAAACGTGCGTGCATTTCACTTCCGCTTTATACCCGCGACGCGACGCGGGGCGGAGCGCGAGATGCAAATCTCGCACGCCAATTCTCATTGGCCTGTTCTCTATATCTCGAAGCTGTTAGGGGCTCCCTGAAGTGATCCCAATTCGTCGGTGACGTCCGATGTACGTCGAACGTGACCGACTGAAAGGGAACTTGAACCATTTCTTAATGTTCTTAGAACTTGGAAAAAGCGGCTTTATTTATTTTGATCCTTTATTTGTGTGAAGCCAGTAATGTTTAAAACTGGAATGTTAGACAGTTAATGCCATTCTCTCAATGAACATACATGTGTCATAAGCTGAATTAAGCAAATATAAATGTATCTGTAACTTATGGAAGCCCGTTTCCGCCACTAAATAAAAAAAATAATAAAAAGAGTAATTGCGACTTATCTCAGAATTCTGACTTTTTTCTCGCAATTATGACTTTTTATCTCAGAATTCTGACTTTATATCACACAATTGCGAGTTTATATCTCAGAATTGTGACTATAACTCACAATTGCAAATTTATATCTCAGGATTATGACTTTATAACGTCTCGGTTACGTATGTAACCCTCGTTCCCTGAAGGAGGGAACGGAGATGCCACGTCGGAGTACCGACGAATATGAATCTCACTAGCGAGAGCCAATCTACTTCGAGTGTAACTAAAATGAGCCAATGCATATTGGCATGCAATGATTGCACCAGGTGCTCATGCCACACTGTGCGGGTATAAATAAGACACAGGTGATTGCATCAAATTAGCCTTTTGCTGAGGAGCCGAGTAGGTAGGCAGGCACCCCAGCAGGGTACAGAGGACATGGCAACAGGACGTGGCGTCTCTGTTCCCTCCTTCAGGGAATGAGGGTTACATACGTAACCGAGACGTTCCCATTCAGTCGGTCACTCTCGACGCCACGTCGGAGTACTGACGAATAGGAATCCCTACCAAAGTGCCATGGCCTCTGCCCCCTTCCAGTGCCCAGTGTGAGCCGCCTGAGCTCTCTTACCTGATGAGACGGGGCTCACACCAGGAAGTCCATCACTGCTGTTCCGCATGACCCTGCTCAGTGATTATTGGATGAGACTGGGAAAGCGTGCCCTAGAAAAGGGGCCGCTGCGGAGCCCACATCGTACTCCGGAGGAGTTATGTGGAGAACAATGCTGAGCCGTAGCCCGCAAGGGAGGAGGGGGCTCAGTCCCGGTGACGGGAAGGCTCTCCCAAGGGAAAGACACGGGCTTCCTGTAGGAGCGACCGTGGAAGAATATATGGGATCCCCGAAGGGTCACTCATATAACCCCAGCCCATTACCGGTTCTCAAGGATTCAGCGGCAAGGGGCCTGATGCCCAACGTTCCGCGACGTCCGGCACTGAGAGTAATGGAGGACTCACAGAGTTTGCTTCTGGAGAATAAGAGCGCCGGAGCGCAGCAAGCCGACAAGAGCCAGGGCCTCACGGTGCTTCTACCCGTTTGAGGTGAGAACACAGGAGAAGACCGGATCTACACGTAGGCTATAGAATCTAGCGAACGTGTTGGGTGTCGCCCAGCCCGCAGCTCTACAGATGTCTGACAGCGAGGCGCCACGTGCCAGTGCCCAGGAGGATGCAACACTTCTAGTAGAGTGTGCTCGCACCCTGAGCGGACAGGGCACACCTTGTGCTTGGTAAGCCAAGGTGATGGCATCCACTATCCAGTGGGCCATCTTCTGCTTGGAGACAGCCTTTCCCTTCTGCTGGCCTCCATGACAGACAAAGAGCTGATCTGAGGTTCTGAAGCTTTGAGTTCTATCCACGTAGATCCGCAGAGCACGGATGGGACAGAGCAAAGCTAGGGCTGGGTCTGCCTCCTCCGGGGGCAGCGCTTGCAGGTTCACCACCTGGTCCCTGAAGGGAGTGGTAGGAACCTTGTGCACATAGCCAGGCCGGGGTCTTAGTACCACGTGGTTATTACCCAACCCGAACTCTAGGCACGATTCGTCGACCGAAAATGCCTGCAGGTCCCCTACCTTCTTGATGGAGGCCAATGCAGCCAACAGCAAAGTCTTCATAGATAGAATCTTTAGCTCTGCTGACTGCAAAGGCTCGAATGGGGCATTCTGGAGTGCTCGGAGCACCAGAGCAAGATCCCAAGAGGGTATGGAGGGGGGTCGAGGAGGATTTAACCGTCTCGCCCCCCTAAGGAACCTGACAACCAGGTCTTGCTTCCCAACCGACTTACCTTCTACGTGTTCGTGTTAGGCGGATATAGCAGCAACATAGACCTTGAGGGTGGAGGGCGACAGCCTACACTCCAACCCTTGTTGCAGGAAGAAAAGCACAGACGCGATCGAACATCTTCGGGGGTCCTCACGGCGAGAAGAACACCACTCGACGAACAGGTTCCCCTCGAGGCATAAGCCTGTCTTGTAGACGGTGCACGTGCCGAAGTGATGGTGTTAACTACCTCTTGGGGTAAGTCACCTAGAACCTCCGGCGTCCCGTCCAGGGGCCAGACATGAAGCTACCACAGGTCTGGACGCGGGTGCCACAAGGTGCCCGTCTCTGAGTCAGAAGGTCCTTCCTCAGAGGAATCGGCCAAGGAGGGGCTGTCGCGAGGAGCATAAGTTCTGGGAACCAGGTCTGGTTGGGCCAGTACGGCGCCACCAACCGGACCTGCTCCTCGTCCTCCCTGACCTTGCACAGTGTGTGTGCAAGTCGGCTCACTGGGGGAAACGCACATTTGCGCAGCCCCTGGGGCCAGCTGTGTACCCTCGGTCAGCGAATAGAGCCACTGGCAGTGGGACATTTCTGGGGAAGCAAACAGGTCGACCTGTGCCACCCTGAACTGTCTCCAGATCAGCTGAACCACCTGGGGGTGGAGTCGCCACTCCCCTGGGAGCGCAGCTCGTGAGACCTCGTCGGCCACACGGTTGCGCACACCAGGGACATGAATGGCACGAAGTGACCTCAGACCCGTCCAAACCCCTGACACTGCATGCCCGTTGTACGTGGCTCCCCAGGCCACGGCAGAGGCATCTGTGAAAACCACAGTATGCCTGGACACCTGTTCCGGGGCACTCCGGCCTGAAGGGACGAGGGGTCTGACCGACGGGTCTGGCGACAGGCCAGTGTGATGCTCACCCGTGAGTGCGCGTTGCCACGCCCATCTCGGGACTCGGCCGTGTAGCCAATGCTGAAGCGGTCTCATATGAAGCAGGCCGGCCGAGCGGCGTTCATATTGGCTGGAGGGACCGCCTCTATCGCGTCCTTCGCCAGCAGGACAGCGATCTCTGCACGCAGGACATGGGCATCTGCAGCATTCACCGAAGTGAAGCGGACGCCCTTGATCCTGGGGGAGCGCCGGGTGAACTGAATCGCGTAGCCGAGCCTGATGGTCCGAATGAGCCAGCGAGATGGACCGAGGAGCACTAGCCAGGCTCCCAGGGACCGTACAAGCAGGACCATAGGGACCACCGGCATACCCACCGTGGGGCAGCGAGGTGGAATGCAGGTACCGGACCGGCAGCTGTCTCGTGGAGGCGGCCCGCAGCGAGGTGAGAGTGTGCCGTGCAACACTTACCTGATTCCACAGGTGGGCAGCAGGAACATGAGGGGGTTGTCCACTGCTGCCCGCTGGCGAAGGGGGAGGATGAGTGTGGTCCGGTGTTTGACCGGCCACAACTCTCTGAGCCCCCTGCAGACCCGGAGATGGAAGAAATTGCTCTTGTGTCCGGCCCTCCACCGGGGGATGGAGCAGTGCGGTCACCATCTCCAGAAGAGCAGTCCTCCTCACCTCCGGGTCGCCCGTCTCGTGGCAGCTTGCCCTTGGCCTTGCCACCCTTCTTGGCAGGTGCCTGGACGGGTAGGGCGGCGTGCTTGCGCCCGGTTCCACGACGCTGCTTGGGTGGAGGCTGCTGCTGTGGCACGGGAGCGGAGACAGACGCAGGCGGCTGCCCTCGGCGATGAGCAGGCTGAGGCGCTGCCGGCGGCGGGGTGGAGACAGCAGCTGACCGCCGTGGCAGAATGTGACTGACCACCTCAGTCTGCTTCTGTGCGGCCGAGAACGGCTGGGTGAAGTTCTGGACCGCTTCGCCGAAGAGGCCAGTCTAGGAGACGGGGGAGTTAAGGAACCTGACTTTGTCGGTCTCCCTCAGGTCCACCAGACACAGCCATAGATGGCGTTCCTGGACCACCATAGTGGACATCGCACGACCCACGCGAAGCGAAGGGGTCCGTTGCGGTTCTCAGTTCCTGGAGAACTGTGGGATCGTGACCACCCTCGTGCAAGGTCTTCAGAGCCGGGGCCTGATGGACCTGCAACAACGCCATAGCGTGTAAAGCGGAGCCTGCCTCTCCACAAGCCTGGTAGGCCTTCCCGATCAGATCGGATGAGTACCTACAGGCCCCAGAGGGAAGACACGGGTTCCCCCTGGAAGTGGAGTTAGGGCACAGTTGCATAGCAACGGCCCGTTCCACGGGAGGAACCTGCGTGTATCCCTTTGCAGGTCCGCCATCGAGGGTGGTGAGGGAGGAGGATCCACTAGGCCGGTTTCGGGCAGTAAAAGGTGCTGTCCACGACCTCGTGAGCTCCTCGTGCACCTCCGGGAAAAAAGGAACCGGGGTGGGGCGCTGAGAACCAGCACGGGCCACACCGAGAAACCAATCATCCAGCCTTGAGGGTTCGGGACACGGTGGAGGGTTCCACACGAGCCCGACTCTCTCTGCGGCCCGGGCAAGCATAGCCATCATCTCCGGATCAGTATCGGGCACAGCGGGTCTACCTGGAGGAGCCCCTTGCGCCGACACATCCTCTCCAGAGAGTTCTGACCCTCCCTCCAATGCAGCGATGGACATCTGGTCCTCAAAGGGAGCTCCAAAGGTATACGGATGATGCACATCTCGTGGATGGCCCACCGTGTTTCAATGGCAGCTCTACTGGCTGCGGAATGCGAGAGGGATGAGGGTTCCCTGGGGGTTGGTTCCCTTGGGAAAATGCGCTCACCGTAACCCTCAAATCAGCCGGGCTACTGCCTGAAGTAACTCTCTGAGGAGGGTTAGATCGAGGCAGAGGCACGGGGGCTCCCCCCCTTGCGAGACGGAGCCGCGATCGCAACTCCGAGATGGTCATGTTCCCGCAGTGAGAACATGATTCATCCACCAGCGCTGCCTTAGCGTGCTGAACGCCCCAAACACGAGATACAGCGCTGATGACCATCCCTCGGTGACAGGAAACCACCGCATCCAGAAACACACAGATAGAATGTCATCTTGAAAAAGACGCAAGCTCTATCTGTGTAAGCTCTTTCAGAAGGACACTCTCCTTGGTGCTGAAGCACGCAGGGGGAGGGGTCGCGGCGACACACCGTCAGGGGATAGTGCAGCCTGGCGTGCGCGCTCTCTCTCTCACACGGCGCTCTTACCAGCCGTAGGAACGGCTTTTTAGCGCTCTCCACCTAGCGCACCGAACCAGCTGTGAGAACAGCCTTTGTGATCGTTCTGACAAACAACAAAGAGAGATGATCGGAAAACCACACAACCCGCTGCTGTGCCGTCACACCAACACCGAGAGAAGAGATCGCTTCCAAAAGGTGGCTTCCGTCTTCAGTCAGGACTGCGAAGTAAGGAGTGATATCTGTCGTAACCATCTACCACTCGGCTCCGAAGCAAAATGCTAATCACCTGTGTCTCATTTATACCCACACAGCGTGGCATGAGCACCTGGTGCAATCATTGCATGCCAATGTGCATTGGCTCGTTTTAGTTACACTCGAAGTAGATTGGCTCCGACGTGGCTACGAGAGTGACCGACTGAATGGGAACTCGCAATTGCGAGTTTATATCTCAGAATTCTGACTTTATAACTTTTTTCTCACAATTGTGAGAAAAAAAGTCAGATTCTGACATTACTCTTTTAATTTTTTTATTTAGAGGTGGAAACAGGCTTCCATAGCAACTTGCCCAGCCAAAAAATAAAAAAATCTTCTAACCCTCGTTGATTTCTTAAACAGCCATGTAGGAAGACACATTATGGCCACATTCCAGGATGGCAATGTCAAGATTCATCAGGCTCAAATTGTGAAATAATGGTTATGAGGAAGCATGAAGAATCATTTTCACACATGAATTGGCAGTAGACCTTAAATTCATTAAAAGTTGGGATGTGCTGGAGGAGACTTTACAGAGTGCTTGACTCTTGCTTTGTTCTTGATGGAAATAAATGTAGTGATGTTATTTCCATCAAGAGGCACATACATTTTTGGTTAAGATCTTGTAATGACAATACAAGAGTCAAGCACTCTATAAAGTCTACTCCAGCACATCACACAGACTTTCAATAAATGTAAGGTTTTTCTATATAAATTTAGTTTGAATTTTTTGTCTTTAAAGATTTTCATTAAGATAGCCTATCTATAAACAATGAAAATGTTTAACAAGGAGCCCGACACCAAAGTTCCTATTGTATGTATTAGCTCTTATTCTTCTGTTTCCTCTCATTTGCAGTCTATGCCAGTCCACAGAACACTGTGTAAAACAGTTGGCACACCTGCAAGTTATTTAAAAAATGTATGGCACAAATTTTGGGAAACCTGTTCAATTTATTAACACCACCATCTAGAGCCTTTGCACCCCACCAGGGGGTTATTCCAGAAAGCAGGTTATGTGACATACCCAGGTATGTTTAAGAGTAAGTAATCAGATAACCTCAACTTTCGGTTCCAAAAACGGAGGTAACTTTCAGGGTATGCACGTAGCCATAGGAACTCACTCTCTGAACACAACCTGCTCAGGAACAGGTTATGATCCAGGGTTAGTTTGCTTAAGAAGTATTCAGATGCATGTTATATAATTAACATAGTTATATTAATATAAATAAGAGTGTTATATAGTTACAGTTATATAATATACAATATTATGCACTTTTTCTTAACATCTGTTTCCATGGTGAATCATTGATTTGTCTCTCTGTTGAGAATGTCTTGTGTGTCTGAAGAGAGCCAGTCAGTTGAGTTTGTGACAAAACCTTTTACAGTGCTTGTATATTGTTGCCTTTCAATGCATATGATAATTCATACTCAGAAAGCTGAACTGAAATGACATTCATTACAAGATAATTAATGAAATCATTTCAAAATGTACCTGCAGACTATTTTTCCAGTCATGAATTTTGTCATTGAGGTTTTCTTAAAAATACTGTGCAAAAATCGTGAATCAATGTTGTGTCTCGTCTTGTAACAGCCCTAAATTTTCTACATGTTGATGTTTATATATATATATATATATATATATATATATATATATATATATATATATATATATATATATATATATATATATATATATATATATAATAGAGCAAAATGTTTAAACAGAAAACTAATCTAAAATAATAGAAATCTGATTGCACATACCTGAATTGTCACAGTTAAGATGTTGAAAAATCTGAATGCTGAACCTTTTTGCTAGGCCACATTATTTTCTCATTATTTTCACAGGAGACAAGTAATAATAAATGATTTTAGCATTATTTATCTCCTACCTAGTTTTTTATTTTCTGACACAGTTGTATCAGCTGCAGGTTTACAGTGTATTGTGTGTAAAGTGTTATCAAACAGTTGTTAGAGGTGTTGTTATTGATAGAGGTTGCAGTACAAAAAGTGAACTACCACAGCATGGCCAGCAAAATACACCATAAAAATCTATTTGATTTTAATTTTTATGCCATTGACATTACAGATTATCAGTGATCATTTACATCTGGGAACAGACTTAAGTATTCTGATGATGGTTTGAATATTTTTAGAGACAGAATGTGTTTAGTTGATATTCTAAACCATTGATAAAACAGTGCATAGATGAGGGGATTTATAGAAGAATTCAAATACAAAATCCAACACATAATGTTCATTACAGTGGATTCATTTGAATCATGTCCTGGAAAAAGTGAGGTTATGTAATACGGTATCCAACATAGAAGATAAACTGCTATCACAATCCCCAGTGTTTTTGCTGCCTTTTTTTCTGACCTGCTGACATTTGTGACAGAGTTTATGAGCCGAGCTTGATATTTTGCTACACAGAAGATCTGCCCATATAAAGATATTATTACTGAACAAGGGGCTACTAATGAAACAATGAGGTCTGTGAGAACATACTCAAACTTGACAGTAACAATACAGTCCCCATAACATGTAACTGGGTTCTCTGTAAAGAAGATAGCATCGTATAACATGATAACCGAATATATGCTTGAACATAGCCAGTTTAAAATGATACAAAAAACAGCTTTGTTGGTGGTGACCCTTGTTGAATATTGCAAAGGATCTTTCACAGCAATGTAACGATCTATAGATATAAAAACTAAATTACCAAGAGATGCTGAAACAACAGTATAAAGAATAAATGGAAACAAAGAACAAAATGTCTCTCCAAAGTACCAACATGTCTCAATATATCTGATGCCCATTAATGGTATAACAATAAGTCCAACAAGCAGGTCGGCCACAGCCAGAGAGAGAATGAGCAGGTTGGTTGGAGTGTGGAGCTGCTTGAAGTGAGAGATGGAGATGATCACCAGCAGGTTCAGAAACACAGTAAAAACAGATGCTAACGATATGAAAATATACAAAACAAAGTACTCTACTTCAGGTTTGATTTCTTTGATGCATGACAAATTGTTGTTTGAAAAGCAGTAGTCCATTGCTTGATTGTCTGCATCTGTAATAACCCTGTTAAACATTTTAAAAAAGTATTAGAAATACATCAAAAGTCTTAAGTCTCAAAAAATAAGACCACTTCTTCATAGAAACATGCTGTAGCTGTGGTAGGATTTTCAAGCTTGTTGGTTTGGTCAAGATAATCAGACAATATTGTGGATTCATCTATATAAAAGGAAACCTGGCCACATCATTACACAGGGGGTTTGATGCTTTGGTTTAAAACACACCCACACATTAAATATTCATAAGCATGGGGGGAAGGGGATTCAGTTTCAGTTCACTATGAATTAAGTTTATTCTTTAATTTACACCACACAGTTACTATCCAGGTTGCTCGAGCAATTCATAGAAGAAAAAAAAACAAACAAAAAAAAACCTTTTACTGCCATTTTTAGAACTACAGCTGTCTACTTTACAGTCCTTGCTCTTCAGACTATCATCTACTAATTGCCAAGCCATTTTCAATGTGCAAACACAACTAGAAGCATATTTGTAATTTTTGAAATACTGTTTTCAGTTCTACCTCATTAAATTCCCTAGCGTTGTACTGTGAAATGTTTTTTGGTACAACTCATTGGTCCCACATTGATTTGTGGCTATAACAATTTTAAACTTTTAATATGTAAGTGGATCAACCCACACCAAGGGCATATGCTGGATCTAGTAATTGTTTGTAAATGTTTTTTTCCCCCCTTTTTTCACCTTTATTACTTTAACTATGGCATACTGTAACAAGGTGTCACGGTTCAGGGTGGATTATTGGCTTCTCCCTGTTCTCTGTGTTTGTCCTGTCAGTTTCTGCAGCTCGTGACCAGGGGGGTATTCCAGAAAGCAAGGTTAACTTACTATCACATATACCTTGAACTCTCGGTTGATTAACCCAAACCTTCCTTACTTGAGGTATGCTGGTTCCAAAACGAGTCTGTGAGTAAGTTCAGACAACTCAGAGTATGTTCCCGGTTAACACGCAAGACATTCTCAACAGAGCGACAAATCGATGATTCACCATGGAAGCAGACACTAAGAAAAAGCTCCCCGTTCTACTTCCTCGTCTTTTGTTTAATTTCGGTTTACATAACCTACTTAATACACATCGCCACCTATTTGGGCTATTTTGAGTTATGTAATGTTTTTTTCAATGTTTTATCTTAATAAGTAATCTTTATTCACTGAGAATACGGATTATAATGTTTGTTTGATGCTAATTCATTTAATACAGATCCATGTGTGAGATTACAATAAAATAAATAATAATTATATTTTAATTGCATTAGCATTTAAACTTATTTTTTATATTTGTTTATTCTAATTCTTTAGAATTAATATATAATGTATATTATATAACTGAAACAAACTGGGTTATGTTAATAACTATATTAATTATATAAAACACACCTGAATACCTCTTAAGCAAACTAACTCTGGATCATAACCTGCTCCGGAGCAGGTTATGTTCAGATAGTGATTGCCATGGTTACTTACATACTCTGAAAGTTACCATTTTTGGAACTGAAAGTTGAGGTTATCCGCTAACTTACTCTTAAACATATCTGGGTATGTCACATAACCTGCTTTCTGGAATACCACCCTGGTGTTCTCAAATCACAAGCTGATTTCACTCACCTGTTGCTTGTTCTCAGTTCCCCTTATATTCTCTGCTGCGTCTGCCTCATGTTGTCAGTAGGGGAGCAAGGGGCACAACCTAACGTGGGCAATAAGAGGCCGGAAAAGTTAAATGTACATATAAGGAACAGCTGGAGGACCAATTTGCAACTTATTAGGTCAATTGGCAACATGATTGGGTATAAAAAGAGCCTCTGAGTGAGCTCAGAGTGGCAGTGTCTCTCAGAAGTCAAGATGGGCAGAGGATCACCAATTCCCCCAATGCTGTGGCCAAAAATAGTGGAGCAAAATCAGAAAGGAGTTTCTCAGAGAAAAAGTGCAAAGAGTTTGAAGTTATCATCATCTACAGTGCATAATATCATCCAAAGATTCAGAGAATCTGGAACAATCTCTGTGTGTAAGGGTCAAGGCCGGAAAACCATACTGGATGCCCGTGATCTTCGGGCCCTTAGACGGCACTGCATCACATACAGGAATGCTACTGTAATGGAAATCACAACATGGGCATTTTCTCTGGGCCAAGGCTCATTTAAAATGGACTGTGGCAAAGTGGAAAACTGTTCTGTGGTCAGACCAATCAAAATTTGAAGTTCTTTTTGGAAAACTGGGATGCCATGTCATCCGGACTAAAGAGGACAAGGACAACCCAAGTTGTTATCAGCGCTCAGTTCAGAAGCCTGCATCTCTGATGGGATGGGGTTGCATGAGTGTGTGTGGCATGGGCAGCTTACACATCTGGAAAGGCACCATCAATACTGAAAGGTATATCCAAGTTCTAGAACAACATATGCTCCCATCCAGACGTCGTCTCTTTCAGGGAAGACCTTGCATTTTCCAACATGACAATGCCAGACCACATACTGCATCAATTACAACATCATGGCTGCGTGTACTGGATCCGGGTACTGAAATGGCCAGCCCGCAGTCCAGATCTTTCACCCATAGAAAACATTTGGCACATCATAAAGAGGAAGATGCGACAAAGAAGACCTAAGACAGTTGAGCAACTAGAAGCCTGTATTAGACAAGAATGGGACAACATTCCTATTCCTAAACTTGAGCAACTTGTCTCCTCAGTCCCCAGACGTTTGCAGACTGTTATAAAATGAAGAGGGGATGCCACACAGTGGGAAACATGGCCTTGTCCCAACTTTTTTGAGATGTGTTGATGCCATGAAATTTAAAATCAACTTATTTTTCCCTTAAAATTATACATTTTCTCAGTTTAAACATTTGATATGTCATCTATGTTGTATTCTGAATAAAATATTGAAAATTGAAACTTCCACATCATTGCATTCTGTTTTTATTCACAATTTGTACAGTGTCCCAACTTTTTTGGAATCGGGTTTGTAAATGACAGAATCGTGTGTATATGTGTGTGTGTGTGTGTGAACTAATCCTGAACTAAATTATGACTAAATTATTTGAGATGCACACAAGCATCTCAATCTGATTTATATTGTTAAATTCGGCAGAAACAACAAATAATAAAAAAACGTTGGTAACACTTTAGAATAACTATGAAGCATTAGTTAAGCATTAATAAATAGTCAATTAATCATTTATAAAGCATTAATAGACATTAATAAGCAGTTTATTAATACAGCTATATGTGTTATTCTTGATATATAAGCATATATATAATGTGTTTAACAATTGTATTTTCATACTTTATTAATTATTAATTTATCATTTCTAAATTAAGTATTACATTATTTACAAACCAGTTATTTAAAAGTTGTCAGTGGTTCATAAGATAATTTAGAAAGTGTAAGTAAATTATTAATAAACTATCTAAATGTATGTTTATACATACATCTTATTATTCATATTATTTAGACATATAGTAATAGTTACTCAATGTGTTATTAAATGCTTTATTAACATGTATTCCTACTGTAATGCAGGTAGTTATGAAACATTTAGTAGTTGTCAGTTAACTCTTTCTGTGAGCTCATCAAAAGTGAGGACTGTTTATGCCTCGTAAAGCTTTTACAAAGGGGATGTAAAGGCTCAGTTCTGCTCAAAAACAGAAATAGGAAAAAAAAAGCACAACAGAACATAGAAAAAAACTGTACACTTGATATAACATGAAAAATAAACTTCTGCAATGTCATAGAAAAATTAAATTCCTGTTCACCTCCAGAAAACATCAAATGAAACTAAGCCTCTGCAATTTGATATAAAAATACATTTCTGTAAAGTTTAAACATTGCTGAATAAAACTTTAACAGTGGATTACAATGGATTACCATAGGAGTGCCAAAATACAACAAATAACATTTGCATGTTTATTACATATTATTATTATTATTATTATTATTATTAATAACATATTATAACATAATATAACATATAACATATTATTATTATTAACATAATAAAATATTTTGCAGTGTCAAAACTACCCCTTAAAATATTCACTTTAAAACATTAGAGAAGAGCAGTGCAGAAGAGAACTGAGCCTTTACATCCCCTTTGTAAAAGCTTTTACGAGGCATAAACAGTCCTCACTTTTGATGAGCTCACAGAAAGAGTTAACTGACAACTACTAAATGTTTTATTACAACATGAATTAATCATGAATTGCAGTAGCAATACATGTTAATAAAGCATTTAATAACACACTGAGTAACTATTACTATATGTCTAAATAATAAGATGTAAAAACATACGTTAATTAATCATTTACTTACACTTTCTAAATGATCTTATGAACCACTGACAACTCTTAAATAACTGGTTTGTAAATAATGTAATGCTTAATTTAAATTAATAATTAATAAAGTACGAAAATGCAATTATTAAACACATTATAGATAAGCTTATATGTCAAGAATAAAGCATGTATAGCTGTATTAATAAACTGCTTATTAATGTCTATTAATGCTTTATAAATGATGACTTAACTATTTACTAATGCTTAACTAATGCTCAAGTGTATAGTTTTTATCAGGTGTTACCAAAAAGTTAGATTCTTAGAATTAAATATGTATATCATTATACATTGTCAGAGTGGTAAATGGGTTGGTCAGTCTGATTCAGACACTGTATAAATGAAAGGACAGTAAGGAGAGCAGAACAAACTCCTAACAGGAGGAGACTCACTCATGGCCTATGAGACAGAGGATCATGAGACTCAATACTGCTTTCCTGCCATCAACTCATCATGTATCAAAGGAAAACGTTTCAATTATGAATACAATATCATGTATGTGTTTTTCTCATTGCTGTCAGCATGGACTGTGTTTCTGAACCTGCTGGTGATCATCTCCATCTCTCACTTCAAGAAGCTTCACACTCCAACCAACCTGATTATTCTCTCTCTGGCTGTGGCCGACCTGTTTATTGGACTTATTATCATGCCTGTGGATGCCATAAATCTGATTGAGACATGTTGGTACTTTGGAGACACTTACTGTGGACTCTTTGTAATTACTCTTGGGCTGCTTATTTCTACATCTCTATGTAATTTAGTATTAATTGCTGTTGATCGGTATGTGGCTGTGTGTCACCCTTTACAGTACCCACAGAAAATAACCACAACTAAAACTTTAATAAGCATCTGTTTTTCCTGGTTTTGCTGTTCATTTTACAATATTGCCTTTGTAATTAGTAATGGATATTTTAATACCTTACACAGACCAGATGTTTGTTATGGTCAGTGTATTGTTTTGATTACTCCTGCTTGGAGATTCACTGATTTGATCTTTTCCTTCCTAATTCCATGTATAGTGATAATCTCTGTATATTTGAGGATATTTTATGTCGCACAACAGCAAGCAAAAGTTATAAAATCTCTGAAGGGCTTAAAATGTGTAATGGAAGTTTCAGTCAGAAGAAAATCTGAGAGTAAAGCTGCTCTGACATTAGGAATCATTGTGGCAGTTTATCTGCTTTGTGGGATTCCATTCTATATCTGCTCTCTAACAGAAACCACTGCAATCTCTTCCACTATAATGACATTTCTAACATGGACCTTGTATGTTAACTCGGGTCTGAATCCTCTTATCTATGCTTTGTTTTATCGCTGGTTTAAAATGTCTGTTAAGCACATTCTTACTCTTAGAATATTTCAGCCAGCATCCTCTCTGGTGGACATTTTTACAGATCATTCATAATTGCTTAAGGTTTGATTTAGGTTTGACCAGTCCCTGAATAATTGTAGAAATTGCAACTTATCAATGTGTTCCTGAGTTCAGATACATTCAGACAGATACTTGCGCTAAACTTAATGAACTGCCTATCGAGGTATCATTTTAATGCATTGTAGGTATACACACTTACATATAATTAAGCTTACACTTCAGAAAGGTAAGCTTAATTATGCTGCCGCAAGATTCTTGGAAAGAAATCTTCTTCCTTCAAAGAAAAAAGCAATCCCAGATTGTTAGAGAAATATTGATCATAAATAAGCATTTAATTCAACACTAAAAGTATTCATACTAAATCATTCAGTGTAATAAAAAACTATTTCAAGCAATATTATTGTGTGTGTGGTGTTTATCTTTATGCTTTTTAGAGTATTAGCATTAGGTAAGCACATGCTGGCATCATGCTCTGTTGAAATTGTGTACCGATTGTGAGGAGCTCTATTTGTGTGGCACATCTGCACAGCTGTCTGGTGTTTCAAATCAGTCATTTATGAGGTTCCATGATAGTTAGAAGAGAGCCACCTATATCCAGGATGTTATACATAAAGTATTTAGCTATACATATCACAATATGTTTGTGTAAATGCATCTCAGTTATATGTGTTTAAATTTTCATATATATTTTTTTAATTTCATACATCAGCAGACACATTGTGACACACTTCTAATAGAAATGATGGATAAGTGCGAGTCTGCTGCAACAACCTTTACTAACCTTCCCCTTTGTAAAACCAACACCAACAGTAAATCTCCATTAGATTCATGAGTTTGCACTTACATATAATTTATGCAGAGTAGATTTAAATGTGTATTTGGCATGCTGTCCGGGGGGAGGCCTTCAAGCTTGGAATTTGGCCCAAACCCATAGTACCCCCTCGTGTATGTAAGTGGTTAGAACTAAAAGTGTGGAGAAGGGGTGGTGGAGAGATACTGATAAAATGTAAGACAGAGGTAAGACTGCTGCGTATATATATACGAACGGTTCATTGATTGTGAAATGCTCTGAACTGAAGCATTCTGAAGCATTATTTTGCAACCCCATAGAACGCACAACAGCGCCACATTCAGATTTGAAACATGGGCGTTCACATTTATTTAATGAAATCATAGCCTTTGATTTTCACAATAATCATTGATACGCTTGTTATACAATAGCCTGCCCTACTGTAAGGTATTGACACAGGTATGTAACATTTAAGAAAATGGGTGCTCCAAAATACATTGTACAGTTTGCACACATCTATTTATAGTCGCAAATGCAAGTATGGTCACACTGTGTCGAGCCCATTGTGACAGAGCTTATGTGAGTGTCAAGTTGAGAAGTATTGCATCAAAGGCAGTGATTATCAGCTGATTCCAACTAGTGGCTGATTGTTTGGCGTAATATGTGCTGTTGTATTGCCATCATTTTAGTGATTTAGCCTCACGATATGTTCACTCACTTTACCAGCAAGTATATTTATTGTTTATCACCTCGGCAACCATGTGCACGTCCATGATGAACGTACTTCTCGTATGTAAAATCTGTCTGTACTGTAGTACACAGAGGTGGCAAGATCATAAGAAAAGCTTGATGTGTGCCATATACATTATCTTAAGACAGGAACCGTTCTCCCTGTTGCAAGTCTGTGCGATGTGCACTCTTTACACTGTCTGAGCACTGCTCTTGCAGCTGACTCTGTCATCATGGCTCCAAATACACCACGTTATTAACAGAACAGCGCTTATTGAAGTTTGTGAGTCGATTAGAATTGTTAGAAGACAGAACTGCGATTGTGAATTATGGAAAAGACACAATTACATTTCGGGAAAAGCAGAAATTCTTTTACCGTGAATGCTGATGGAAGCGGCCGAAAGGCGGTTTTAGGTAGCTTATAAATTTGAAAGGAAAAGATTTTAGCATTGTAGAACTGTTTCAAGCGGCGTGAGGAGCCGTGTAGACAGCGTGAGTGGGTGGCCGGGGCGATCTGCCGGAAATGCCGTCCGTGCTGACAAAGTGTCAATGAACAGAGGTAAGACTGCTGCGTATATATATATATATATATATATATATACACACTCACCTAAAGGATTATTAGGAACACCTGTTCAATTTCTCATTAATGCAATTATCTAATCAACCAATCACATGGCAGTTGCTTCAATGCATTTAGGGGTGTGGTTCTGGTCAAGGCAATCTCCTGAACTCCAAACTGAATGTCAGAATGGGAAAGAAAGGTGATTTAAGAAATTTTGAGCGCGGCATGGTTGTTGGTGCCAGACGGGCCAGTCTGTGTATTTCACAATCTGCTCAGTTACTGGGATTTTCACGCACAACCATTTCTAGGGTTTACAAAGAATGGTGTGAAAAGGGAAAAACATCCAGTATGCGGCAGTCCTGTGGGCGAAAATGCCTTGTTGATGCTAGAGGTCAGAGGAGAATGGGCCGACTGATTCAAGCTGATAGAAGAGCAACTTTGACTGAAATAACCACTCGTTACAACCGAGGTATGCAGCAAAGCATTTGTGAAGCCACAACACGCACAACCTTGAGGCAGATGGGCTACAACAGCAGAAGACCCCACTGGGTACCACTCATCTCCACTACAAATAGGAAAAAGAGACTACAACTTGCACAAGCTCACCAAAATTCGACAGTTGAAGACTGAAAAAATGTTGCCTGGTCTGATGAGTCTCGATTTCTGTTGAGACATTCAGATGGTAGAGTCAGAATTTGGCGTAAACAGAAAGAGAACATGGATCCATCATGCCTTGTTACCACTGTGCAGGCTGCTGGTGGTGGTGTAATGGTGTGGGGGATGTTTTCTTGGCACACTTTAGGCTCCTTAGTGCCAATAGGGCATTGTTTAAATGCTACGGCCTACCTGAGCATTGTTTCTGACCATATCCATCCCTTTATGACCACCATGTACCCATTCTCTGATGGCTACTTCCAGCAGGATAATGCACCATGTCACAAAGCTCGAATCATTTCAAATTGGTTTCTTGAACATGACAATGAGTTCGCTGTACTAAAATGGCCCCCACAGTCACCAGATCTCAACCCAACAGAGCATCTTTGGGATGTGGTGGAACGGGAGCTTCGTGCCCTGGATGTGCATCCCACAAATATCCATCAACTGCAAGATGCTATCCTATCAATATGGGCCAACATTTCTAAAGAATGCATTCAGCACCTTGTTGAATCAATGCCACATAGAATTAAGGCAGTTCTGAAGGCGAAAGGGGGTCAAACACAGTATTAGTATGGTGTTCCTAATAATCCTTTAGGTGAGTGTATATATATATATATATATATATATATATATATATACCTGACCATGAGTGGTCACTCAGCCCAGGGCTTATGGCAGGACTGGCACCTTGGCTATGTGGAAAGGTCCTTGGTTTCTGGCCCAAAGCCCGTCACTGGGGGTGCCGTGTCAGCGCGTATCTCTGATCACGGTCGCTTCCTTCACGGGCTGGGGGGCGTCCATGAGTGGTCAATCGGCCCAGTGCTCATTTGTGGAAGCAGACATCCTGTCGAGACAGGGGCCGAGGCCCAGGGAGTGGAGAATCCACACTGAGGTGACGGAGCTCCTTTGGGAGAAATTTGGCAGGGCCAAAGTGGACCTGCTGGCCACACACAGGAACACTCTTGTCGTCTGTGGTTCTCCCTAATGCCTCCAGCTCCTCTTGGACTGGACGCCATGGTACAGGAGTGGCCGAGGCTGCCCCTGTACGCATTTCCCCCAATTGTTCTGTTTCCAGGAGCTTTAGAGAGAGTTCACCGGGACGGGGCTCGTCTGCTGCTAGTAGCCTTGTTCTAACCAGCACGAGTTCCTGCAGGAGAGGTTCTCCGCTGTGTTAGACAACAATCAAGATGTCTGTGGCGGCCTTAGCAGCTTACCACACTCCTTTGGGTGGTGTTTCATGTGGGCTACATCCTCTAGTTACTCGTTTCCTCTGTGGCACTGTGAGGCTAAGACCTGTAGTACGCACCAGGGTGCTAGCCTGGGACTTTGTCCTCCAAGCCCTTTTTGAGGCTCTTTCAAGCCGCTTGAAGTTTCTGAGAAGTTTCTTAATAGGTTCATCCTTTTTGCTTATGATATCTGGAAGTTTAGGGGTTTTTCTAGCCCCTCTGTGGCACCCTTGGGCTTGGAACTACTCCTGGTCTATGATGTCAGGCCTTTGTCCTCCTCCTTCTGAAGTCAGACCGGGAAACTTCTGCTTGCCTGTTCGCACATTAGAACAATTGTTCATCTGTTACGGGCCACCCTCGAGAGGGGGTCTGACTTCAAGCAGAGTATGACCAAGTGGGTGGTTGAGGCTATCTCGCTTGCTTATGTGGCGGCTGGGCAGCCTTCTCCCTGGCTGTCCGGGCCCACTCAACTAGGAGTATGACTGCCTCGCAGGCACTTTTGGCAGGGGCCTCCCTGCATGATATTTGTGATGCGGCAGGATGTTACCTCACCACACATCTTTTTCAGTTCCTACGAGCTAGACATTAACGTTACTCCGGAGGCTCGGGGGCTCCCAAAGCGGTGATGCAGCGTGAGTTCCCTTGAAAGGGAACGTATCGGTTACAACTGTAACCTTAGTTCCCTGAATAGGGAACGAGATGCTGAATCACCCTGCCATTCTCCCCGCATGCTTCAGCCTTTCTCAGAAGCTAGCGGCGTTTGTTTGCTGGTATGCTTTGTACCTTCCGGGTCTATGACGTCACCCGCCTATGACGTTCAGTCTCCACTGGACTGATTACACACATGCTTCACGACGCAATCACGCAGAGGCGTTCCCAAAGTGGTGACACAGCGTCTCGTTCCCTATTCAGGGAACTGAGGTTACGGTCATAACCGAGATGATTTTCTCCAAGGGCGAGATCTTCGAGCAGCTGAAAGTCATCTCTGTGCAGACGTTGCAAACACTGAGGGAAACCGCACTAGGTAGGGCTGTTGAGTTACTGATGCTATGAGCTGTTAGTGTACCTGCTGATCATATCTTTTCTTTTATTGTTTTATAATTACATGGTTGTATCTTTAATCAGATTAGTAGGGTTAAAAATGTATTGCTTATACTACAATCACAAAATAAATGGGCAGCTGTTTCTTCAACAAGACCACAAAATGAGCAAGTTTAATCAATATTAAGATATTTATAGATGGATGAATTAAACCTGTCACATATATTTTAAGTTGTTGCGCTTGTGATAATGTCGAAGGTCACATGATAATGTCAACATGGTGCATAAAGTGCGGATCGCATTCATACTAAACGCGATCAGGCTATATAGTACCTACTCTTTTAGAACTCGTTAAGTAAGTACTTATTGAAATTAAGTACCAGCTCAATGAGTATGCGGTTTCGAAAGCAGCCTCAGTTTGTTTGTATCTGTCACATGTTCCTTTGTCCTGTTTCCCATCACTTGTCTGTCTCCCCAGTTACCATCGTTATTAGTTCATCTGTGTCAGCTGTGTCTCATCACTATCCTCATTCAAATCAAATCAAATCAAATCAAATCAAATCAAATCAAATCAAATCACCTTTATTTATATAGCGCTTTTAACAAGTCCAATTGTTTCAAAGCAGCTTCACATTGTTAACAGGAAATAATGCAACAGAATTTGTACAGCCGTTCTGGTGAAACGGTGATGTTATCCAGCTAATTTCAAGTATCATATAGTGTCAATGCGGGCAGATCGGTAATATAGATGAAATTTAGGTGTCCCCAACTGAGCAAGCCAAAAGCCAAAGGCAACGGTGGCAAGGAACCAAAACTCCTTCAGGGTCCTTGGGCCAACCTTGGGAGAAACCAGGCTCAGTCAGGGTGCCAGTTCTCCTCTGGCCGATGAACAAACAGTGTATGATTATAATTCTGGCCACATTGCAGGTCTTTCAATTCATATTAGGTAAATAGATATTTGTAAGATTATTCGAAAGATTGGAGTCGTCACGCCGAAGACGGGTTTAATGAGGATGTCGTGACGATGCGGCATTTACCGGGGGAGTTTTTGACACGCTCTCTGCAGACATTTCAGGGATGCATTGGTCATGTCCAGGCGCAGGTCCACCATCTGATCTGGATACGGCCCGGATCCGGCTCACTGCAGTAAACCTCGGGATAAACAGATGCCATTCTTCTTATGATGTAACGAGTACATCAGGTGTTATGGGAAGTGTTCCCGGTTCCGGCTGACCAAGTTAATGCAGCCTAACAATCATTTACTGATTTGAATAATAGAAACTGATAATGTTTTACGTGTAAGCCATAGTAAAGAGATGCGTTTTTAGTCTAGATTTAAACTGACAGAGTGTGTCTGCTTCCCGAACAATGCTAGGAAGACTGTTCCAGAGTTTAGGCGCTAAATAGGAAAAGAATCAACCGCCTGCAGTTGATTTTGATATTCTAGGTATTATCAACTGGCCAGAGTTTTGAGACCACAATAGATGTGATGGAGTATAATGCGTTAAGAGTTTGCTCAAGTACTGGGGAGCTAAACCATTTAGTGCTTTGTAAGTAATAAGCAATATTTTAAAATGTATACAATGTTTAATAAGGAGCCAGTGCAGTGTTGACAGAACCGGGCTAATATGGTCATACTTCCTTGTTCTAGTAAGAGCTCGAGCTGCTGCGTTTTGGACCAGCTGGAGTTTGTTTCTTAAGCGAGCAGGGCAACCACCCAGTACAACATTACAATAATCTAGCCTTGAGGTCAAGAACGCATTAATTAACTGTTCAGCATTTTGCATTGAAAGGATGTGCCATAATTTAGATATATTTTTAAGATGGTAGAATGCAGTTTTACAGATGTTAGAAACGTGGCTTTCAAATGAAAGACTGGTATCAAAGAGCACACCCAGGTTCCTAACTGACGACGAGGACTTGACAGAGCAGCCATCGTTAGACAGTATTCTAGGTTACTACTTGCAGAGTTTTTTTGTCCAATAATTAAAAATTCATTTTTTTCTGAATTAATTTGCAGGAAATTACTAGACATCCAATGTTTTATATCAGCTATGCATTCCGTTAATCTTGTGAATTGGTAAATTTCGTCAGGGCGTGAAGAAATATAGAGCTGAGTATCGTCAGCATAACAGTGAAAACTAATGCCATGCTTCCTAATGATATCTCCCAGTGGTAGCATGTACAGGGTGAAGAGAAACGGTCCTAGCACTGAGCCCTGCGGTACTCCATACTGAACTTGTGATCGGTGTGACACTCTTAATTACTGCTACAAACTGATAACGGTCAGATAAGTATGATTTAAACCATGCCAATGCAATTCCGCTAATGCCAACATAATTTTCGAGTCTATTCAAAAGAATGTTGTGATCGATAGTATCGAATGCATCGCTAAGATCTAGATACAACCACGATCGGATGATGAGTAAATCATTTGTAACTCTGATGAGAGCAGTCTCAGTACTACGATACGGTCTAAATCCTGACTGGAAATCCTCACAGATACCATTTCTTTCTAAAAAGGAACATAATTGTGAAGACACTGCCTTTTCCAGTATTTTTGACAGAAAGGGTAGATTTGAGATCGGCCTGTAATTGACTAATTCTGTAGGATCAAGTTGAGGTTTTTTAATAAGTGGTTTGATAATAGCCAACTTAAAAGTTTTGGGTACATATCCTAATGACAAAGATGAGTTAATGATATTAAGAAGAGAATCTATGACCTCTGATAGCATCTCTTTTAATAGCCTAGTCGGTATAGGGTCGAGCATACATGTTGTTGATTTAGATGATTTAACGAGTTTAGCCAATTCTTCCTCTCCTACAGCAGTGAATGAATGTAATTTTTTCTCAGTGACACAACAATGCTCTGTCTGATGTGATACTGTAGTAGACAGTTTGATGGTTATAATTTTCTTCCTAATATTATCGATCTTACATGTAAAGAAGTTCATAAAGTCATTACTGCTGTGCTGTTTACAAACATGAGAAGTAGAAGCTTTATTTTTGGTTAACTTAGCCACTGTATCAAATAAATGCCTAGGGTTGTGTTTGTTTTCTTCTAAGAGAGTCGAGAAATATGCAGATCTACAAGTTTTTACGGTCTTTCTGTATGTGATCATGCTCTCTTTCCATGAATTACGAAAAACCTCTAGTTTTGTTTTCTTCCAGCTGCGCTCCATTTTCCTGCTGTTGTTTTAAGGGCCCGGGTGTGCTCGTTGTACCATGGCGTTGGACTATTTTCTTTAATCTTCTTTAAGCACCGGGGGGCAACTGTGTCTAAAGTGCTGGAAAAAAGAGAGTCAATAGTTTCTGTTGCAAAATCGAGTTCCTCTAGGCTATCTGGGATGCTGAGGAGATGAAACTGATGAGGAAGATTTTTCAAAAAGCAATCTTTAGTGGCGGCAGTGATAGCTCTGCCATATTTGAAGTGAGGGGACGCTTTGCAGCCTTGGCTAAATTAAGTATACATGATTCTAGGTAATGATCTGAGATGTCGTCACTCTGCTGCAGAATTTCAATGGTATCAACATTTATTCCATGTGACAATATTAGGTCTAGAGTATGATTAAGGCGATGAGTGGGTCCTGACACGTGTTGCCTTACTCCAATAGAGTTTATAATGTCTCTAAATGCTAATCCCAATGCGTCTTTTTCATTATCTACTTAAAATAAACCAACAATTAGTACTTTATCTGCAGCCAGTACTAACTCTGATAGAAAGTCAGCAAATTCTTTGATAAAGTCTGTATTGTGCCCTGGTGGCCTGTATACTCTAGCCAGCACAAATGTCAAACAGGATTTATCAATTACACTACATAATGCTACATAAAGCACCTAAACTTCAAAAGAATTATATCTGAAACTAGACTTCTGAGTAATACTGAAGATATTATTATAAATTACAGCAACCCCTCCCCCTTTACCTTTCAGACGCGGCTCGTGTTTAGAACAATAATCTTGTGGGGTGGACTCATTTAAAGTAATGTAGTCGTCAGGTTTTAGCCAGGTTTCTGTCAAACACAGCACATCTAGATTATTATCTGTAATTGTATCATTAACAATAAGTGCTTTTGGGGAAAGGGATCGAATATTCAGCAACCCAAGCTTTATCATTTGATCATCTGTTGTTTATTTGTTGGACATCAATTAAGTTTTTACTGTTGAATGGTCTTGATGGTTTTTTGTATTTACTAATTCGGGGAACAGACACAGTCTCTATGTGATAATATCTAGGTGAAAGAGTCTCTGTGTGTTGGGATTTATCTGACTTCTGTAACGGGAGACAGCTAGCAGACGGTCGGGTAAGCCAGTCATTGTGTTCACTATTGAAGTTCCTCCCCTTCCTTCAGCCTCTGCCTGAGCTCTGTTATGCCATGTTGTGTTCACCATGCCTTTATTCTGGTGTGCTTTAAAACTTGGAGTATTTTGGATTGAATTTGTGAAAAGCTGAATAAAACACAGTACAAGAAGTGACTGGAACACCTGAATTCAATGATTTAGAGCGGTGACCCAATACTTTTGTCAATATGGTGTGTATATATAAATACACTATTGGACCTGACTGAATTAATTTCAAATAGAATTTGAGTTAATAGCAAGATATTTTAATAAGCATAACAATACACATCATGCTAGTTTAAGCAGTCCATTTTAATTACACTGAACTATTTTGTATTGCTGCATTTAACCACTGGATGGAGTTTATATAAGTACTATCAACATTTCTATCACTTTGTCTACATCTTGGATTTACTCTTTCATTATTTATAAAGGATACATGTCATGCCGCCTTGGAACACAAAAAGATACTAGGCAGTATCTGACAGCCTCAGTTATCATTCACATTCATTTCATACTACCCCCACCACACAACCTTTTCAATCAAGAATGATAATCTGTAAAAATGTCCATCAGAGAGGATGCTGGCTGAAATATTCTAAGAGTTAAAATGTGTTTAACTGATATTTTAAACCAGCGGTAAAATAACGCATATACAACAGGATTCAGACCTGAGTTTATATGAAACGTCCATAATAAAACTGTCAATGTAGTGGATGAAATTGCTGTGGTTTTTGTTAGAGAACAGATATAGAATGGAATCCAGCAGAGCAGATAAGCTGTCACAATGATTCCTAATGTCAGAGCAGCTTTGCTCTCAGATTTCCTCCTAACTGAAACTTGCATTACACATTTTAAACCATTCATTTGAAAGTTAATAACCTTCACTTGCTGATGTACAACATAAAATATCCTCAAATATGCAGTGATTATCGCAGTACAAGGAAATAAGAAGGAAAATATCAGATCAGTGAATCTCCAGGCAGGAGTAATCAAAACAATACACTGGCCATAACACATTGTTTTGTCTGAGATGTTAAAATATCCATTACTAATTACAAACCAAATAATGTAAACTGAACAGCAAAACCAACAGAGACAGATGCTTATTAAGGTTTTAGTTATGGTTATTTTCTGTGGGTACAGTAAAGAGTAACAGACAGCCACATAACGATCAACAGCAATTAGAACTAAATTACTAAGAGATGTAGAAAGGAGTAATCTAACGATAATTACAAACAGTCCACAGTAAGTGTCTCCAAAGTACCAACATGTTTCAATCTGCTTGATGCCTTCTATTGGTACCACAATAAGTCCAATAAGCAGGTCAGCCACAGCCAGAGAGAGAATGAGCATGTTGGTTGGAGTGTGAAGCTTCTTGAAGTGAGAGATGGAGATGATCACCAGCAGGTTCAGAAACACAGTCCATGCTGACAGCAATAATACAAAAATGTAAATTATATTATTTTCAAAACTGGAGCGCGTTGCCTTGATACATGATGAGTTGATGGCAGGAAAGCAGTATTGAGTCTCATGATCCTCTGTCTCATTAGCCATGACTGAGTCTCTTCCTGTTATTAGTTTGTTCTGCTCTCCTTACTGTCCTTTCATTTATAGTGTCTGGACCAGGCTGGTCCACCCATTTTCACCCACTCTGATGCTGCATAATGACATAAATATTTTATTGTCTGAACTTTTGATATGATGGATACCTATAACTGGTTTACTCCTTTTTGAAGCATAATACAAATGAATAAAAAATAACCCTTATTCTTTTGAACATCAAATAATCTTTTCTTAATTATTAATTCAGTCAGGACCACTTAAGTCAGAAATACCATAGACAAACTTTTAGTCAACTTTCTATTGCCATATTTCGCAAAAGTCACATTTGGCGGTATGACGACAAAGAGTCGTGCGCTTATCCGAGTGTATCTCAGGGTCAGCTCTCCCGTCTCTGCAGGACGTCTACACCAAACGCTGCAAAGGTAGAGCTACTAAGATCATCAAGGACTCTAATCACCCTGCAAACCCTAATTTTCACGCTGCTGCCATCTGGTAAGTGCTTCCGAAGCCTGATGGCCAAAACTGAGAGACTCAGGAGGAGCTTCTTCCCCCAGGCCATCAGACTCCTGAACTCAGTCACTTAACATCACATGACCATCGATACACTGACATTGCACTGCACTTTCTGTTCTCGTTGTTACTGTGTAACAACCTGTTATAAACCTGTTTGCACATTATACTCTTTGTACATTTCTGTTAACCGCATATTTATAAGTCTACAGTTTACTCTCTGCACAGTTTATTTCACTTATTTTATTCCACTTCTTTATTTTTTTGTTCTACTTGATTTATTTATAATTCTACATTTTATATATATATATATATATATATATATATATATATATATATATATATATATATATATATATATATATATATATATATATATATATATATATATAATTGTGTATGTGACAAATAAAACTCTTGAATCTTGAATCATGTAAAGTTAATATTGATAGATAAATTGTATGCTTCATTCCTGCACAGGAACACAGGATGACATGCATGCTGCAATGCTGTATGTGTCGATTTTCAGGGTTTGATCAGAGATCAAGAATTGATTCAGAGAAGTGTCTCCAAGTTAAACAAACATGCAAAAAAATTAAAAATAAATCTCCAAAGTACCAACACATGCAACACAATTGTAGTCAAACATGTGACATATCAGTATTAATGTATTTACATTGGATATAAGATATAAAAGCAAGTGACATCTGCAAAAAATGGTGTGGTATGAAACCAAAACTGTATTGGCCTCATTGAGTCCACTTTCAATTATCCAGCAAGTTAAGCTCCATCACACAATAATTCCCGGAACCACAAAGTGATGTTTGAGCATGTTTACTGTATGAATGGTGTGAAAATGAAAATACAAATACAAAGAAAAATAAATGATATACACATATACATGCGAACACAACTGCTTTGACAAACAAATCATTGTCAAAGATGTTAAGCAATGTCACATGAAAACATGAAAAAACATACATGCTGTTCCAAACAATATCATACATCAAATTTCACTATGAAAAATGTATTCAACTCAGAAAAACTCAAAGAATGCCCCATCAAACTCCAAACAGAAAATGTCCTTGGACTAAAAACCCTTTTATTAAATGTTTTGCTTGAAAACTTTTTTCTTTATCTCTTCATCTTTCTTTAAAATGAATGCCACTTTTTTAAATATTTATTAAAATTCTTACATTTTATTAGTATGGCTAGTGTGTCCAAATGCATGTTTGGGTTACTGTATTATGATTGCCATTGAAAAGCCTTTATTGGTTTGACCAATTAATTTACTAACTTCAGATAGAAACTAATAATCTAAGGACACCTTTGTGTCTATTTGCTATTTCAGATAGCAAATAAATAATCCTTTGGGTCCTGTTAACACCTGTTCTGTATTCAGAGTTCTGCTGCAGTGACAATCCTCTAGTAACCTATTCATTAAGGGTGTGAAGAAAACAGGCAAACAAACATGCACATTACACTGATGTTGCATGGTGGCCAGAGGTCTGCAAGTTTGTTTTGACAAGAAAATTGAGACACATGAACTCAGAAAATTCTGCTTTTATGTCAAGCTATAACAATGATTACAGATGACAGTATAAAGTCAATGCATTGGCAAATAAAACAAGTTTACTTGGTGTATTACTGTATTACAGAATTACTGTTACAGATGTTTACCATTTGAAAATTCCCAGAATGTGCCAGAGTCATTGACATACAAAGTCATGGATTCTGTAGGTGCATCAGTGGACATGATCATAACACATTAGTGCTGTCAAATCGATTAATAGCATCTATCATAAAAGTTGGTTTATATAATATATGTGCTCATATACACTGTATTGCCAAAAGTGTTGGGACACTCCTCCAAATCATTGAATTCAGGTGTTCCAATCACTTCCATGGCCAAAGGTGTCTAAAATCAAACACTTAGGCATGTAGACTGCTTCTACAAACATTTATGAAAGAATGGGTCACTCTCAAGAGCTCAGTGAATTCAAGTGTGGTACTGTGATAGGTTGCCACCTGTCCATTCGTAAAATTTGCTAACTGTTAGTGGTATAATAACAAAGTGAAAGCAATTGGGAACAACAGCAACTCAGCCACAAAATGGTAGGCCACATAAAATCACTCAGCGCATGTTATTCTGAGGTGCAAGTAATTTATTAGGTTAAACTTTACAGTAAGGGTACATAAATTGTCATGAATTTGTACGTTAAATCATGCATGACTTATGCATTACTACATGCATTAATATCTCATGAATCATCAGGATCTAACAGGAGTTCAAAGGCTTTCATTCATGAATTCATAGATAAACAACACCTTAATTAAAACATTAACTAAGATGAGTACATCATCCTGAATTATAGTTTATTACATTATTACATATTATCATGATATTATCGAGGACCAGGGAAATACTCCAAATAAGGACACAGGTAAGTTTTACCAATTGAAGGCAAAGGAATTTATCGTGAGACGGGATATTGTTACAAAAATATATATATATATATTTTTTTTAAAAGCATTAAAACACACTCATCCAATCAGTGGTAAGTATTCTGTTCGCCACATATACCTACCTTTTCCGTTTTGTCTAACTTGTCGTTGTGTTTTCTGATTTGTTATTTGCTTCCGGGATTATTGTGTTTTCTAACTTGTTAATTTGTTTTTAGACTTTCCATTGCATTTATAATTTGTTGTTTTTTATATTTTTATTTGTTATTTTGTTTTCGTAATTGTGATTTTGTTTTGCACTTCTCGGCCACTGTAAAAAGAAAAAAAAAGGAAAAAAAGGACCCTAAGCAAAACAGCAGCGGCCTGAAGTTCAATTCCCCTTCTACTTTTAACAAAACAGAGAGCATTATTAACTAAATTCACAGAGCCCCAAATTTGAGAAAGGGAGAGGCATACTTATGATTTGGGTTGAATAAACACCAGACGCAAAGCTGTATGGTTACTCATAACAGGTATTGTGAATCAGTCTATAGGCTAGAGTTTAACACGTGCTATTGGCGCTATAATGAGAGCAATACAAAATAAGTATGACAGCAAGTGACCAAGGGACTTAAAATAAACACAACATACCTGACCGAACTCCGCCACCAACTTGCCACAGCACAGAAACCACCAGCGCCACTCTCAGTGATTATTGGATAACACTGGGAAAGCATGCCCTAGAGAAGGGGACGCTGCGGAGCCCACATTGTACCTGAAGGAGTTATGTACAATGCTGAGCCGTAGCCCGCAACGGAGGAGGGGGCTCAGTCCCAGTGACAGGAAGGCTCTCCTAAGGGAAAGACACAGGCTTCCTGTAGGAGCGACCGTGGAAGAATATATGGGATCCTCGCAGGGTCACTCATATAACCCCAGCCTAATACCGGTTCTCAAGGATTCAGTGGCAAGGGGCCTAATGCCAGACGTTCTGCCACGTCTGGCACCGAGGGTGATGGAGGACTCAGAGTTTGCTTCTGGAGAATATAAGCACCGAAACGCAGCAAGCCGACAAGAACTTTGGCCTCTCAGTGCTTCTACCCATTTGAGGTGAGAACACAGGAGGAGACCGGCTCTACACGTAGGCTATAGAATCTAGCGAATGTGTTGGGTGTCGCCCAGCCCGCAGCTCTACAGATGTCTGACAGCGAGGCACCATGTGCCAGTGCCCAGGAGGATGCAACACTTCTAGTAGAGTGTGCTCGCACCCTGAGCGGACAGGGCACACCTTGTGCTTGGTAAGCCAAGGTGATGGCATCCACTATCCAGTGGGCCATCCTCTGCTTGGAGACAGCCTTTCCCTTCTGCTGGCCTCCATGACAGACAAAGAGCTGATCTGAGGTTCTGAAGCTTTGAGTTCTATCCACGTAGATCCGCAGAGCACGGACGGGACAGAGCAAAGCTAGGGCTGGGTCTGCCTCCTCCGGGGGCAGCATTTGCAGGTTCACCACCTGTTCCCTGAAGGGAGTGGTAGCAACCTTGGGCACATAGCCAGGCCGGGTTCTTAGTACCATGTTGGTATCACCTGGCCCGAACTCTAGGCACGACTCGTCGACCAAAAATGACTGCAGGTCCCTTATCCTCTTGATGGAGGCCAATGCAGCCAACAGCAAAGTTGACAAAGACAGAATCTTTAGCTCAAAGGCTCAAATGGGGCATTCTGAAGTGCTTGGAGCACCAGAGCAAGATCCCAAGAGGGTATGGAGGGGGGGGCGAGGAGGATTTAACCGTCTCGCCCCCCTAAGGAACCTGACGACCAGGTTGTGCTTCCCAACCGTCTTACCTTCTATGTGGTCGTGCTAGGCGGATATTGCAGCAACATAGACCTTGAAGGTGGAAGGCGACAGCCTACGCTCCAACCCTTGTTGCAGGAAGGAAAGCACAGACACGATCAAATATCTTCGAGGGTCTTCTTGGCGAGAAGAACACCACTCGACGAACAGGTTCCACTTCAAGGCGTAAGCCTGTCTTGTAGACGGTGCTCGTGCTGAAGTGATGGTGTTAACTACCTCTTGGAGTAAGTCACCTAGAGCCTCCGCGTCCCATCCAGGGGTCAGACATGAAGCTTCCACAGGTCTGGACGCGGGTGCCACAGAGTGTCCCGTCTCTGAGTCAGAAGGTCCTTCCTCAGAGGAATCGGCCAAGGAGGGGCTGTCTCGAGGAGCATAAGTTCTGGGAACCAGGTCCGGTTGGGCCAGTATGGCGTCACCAACAGGACCTGCTCCTCGTCCTCCTTGACCTTGCACAGAGTCTGTGTAAGTAGGCTCTCACTGGGGGAAACGCATATTTGCGCAGCCCCTGGGGCCAGCTGTGTGCAAGGGCATCTGTGCCGAGTGTACCCTTGGTCAGCGAATAGAACCACTGGCAGTGGGACATTTCTGGGGAGGCAAACAGGTCGACCTGTGCCACCCCGAACTGTCTTCAGATCAGCTGAACCATCTGGGGGTGGAGTCGCCACTCCCCTGGGAGCACAGCTCATGAAAACTCAGTTGTCGGTTGATATACGCAACAGTCGCAGTGTTGTCCATGCGGACCAGTACATCTTTGCCCCATAACTGCCCTTTGAGGCAGCTCAGAGCAAGATGTACTGCTAGCAACTCGAGGCAATTGATGTGCCAGTGCAGGTGTGGGCCCGTCCAAACCCCTGACACTGCATACCCGTTGTACGTGGCTCCCCAGCCCATGGCAGAGGCATCTGTGAAAACCACAGCGTGCCTGGACATCTGTTCCAGGGGCACTCCGGCCCGAGGGAACGAGGGGTCTGACCATGGACTGAAGGACTGGCGACAGGCTGGTGTGATGCTCACCTGGTAAGTGTCGCGTTGCCACGCCCATCTCGGGACTCGGCCATGTAGCCAATGCTGAAGCGGTCTCATATGAAGCAGGCCGAGCGGTGTTACTGCCGCCGCGGCTGCCATATGCCCCAGGAGCCTCTGAAACTGTTTCAGTGGAACCGCCATCCTGCCTTGAAACGTGTTCAGGTAGTTCAGCATTGACTGGACACTCTCCTCTGTGAGGCGCGCTGTCTGCTCAACCGAATCCAACTCCATACAGAGAAAAGAGATCCTCTGCATGGGGGCGAGTTTGCTCTTTTCCCAGTTGATCCGAAGGCCCAACTGGCTAAGGTGTCTGAGCACCAGGTCCCTGTGTTTGCACAACTGATCCTTGGACTGTGCTAGAATGAGCCAGTCGTCGAGATAGTTGAGGATGCGAACGCCCTGTTCTCTCAAGACACGGGGGGACAGGGACAGCCCGAAGGGTTTTTGTACTGATATGCTCAACCCTTGAATGCAAAGCGCAGAAACGGCCTGTGTCGAGGAAGGATTGAGACATGAAAGTACGCGTCCTTCAGGTCGATCGCTGCAAACCAATCTTGGGGACAGATGCATTCGAAAATGCGTTTCTGCATGAGCATCTTGAACGGTAGCTTGTGAAGGCTCAGATACATGACTCACAGGTCCAAGATTGGCCATAACCCACCGGTCTTCTTGGGTATAATGAAGTACGGGCTGTAGAAGCCGGTCTTCATATCAGCTGGAGGGACCGGCTCTATCGCGTCCTTCGCCAGCAGGACAGCGATCTCCGCACGCAGGACATGGGCATCTGCGGCATTCAACGAAGTGAAGCGGACACCCTTGAACCTGGGGGGGCCGGGGGCAAATTGAATCGCATAGCCGAGCCTGATGGTCCGAATGAGCCAGCGAGATGGACCGTGAAGCACTAGCCAGGCTCCCAGCAACCGTACAAGCGGGACCATAGGGACCACCGGTGTACCCACCGTGGGTCAACGAGGTGGAATGCTGGGGCAGCTGTCTCATGGAGGTGGCCCGCAGTGAGGTGTGAGTGTGCCGTGCAACACTTACCTGATTCCACAGGTGGGCAGCAGGAATGTGAGGAGGTCATCCACTGCTGCCCACTGGCGAAGGGGAAGGATGAGTGTGGTCCAGCGTTTGACCGGCCACAACTCTCCGAGCCCCCTGAGGACCCGGAGATGGAGGAAACTGCTCTTTTATTAAAAATTTGGGTAAAACAGAACAGAAACAAAACGGAACACAAGATTCTCCTCCCGGAACTCCTCTGGGAGATGGAGCAGTGTGGTCACCATCTCCAGAAGAACAGTCCTCCTCATCTCTGGGTCGCCCGTCTCAGGGCCGTTTGCCCTTGCCCTTGCCACCCCTCTTGGCAGGTGCCTGGACGGGCGGGCGGCCTGCATCTGCCTCCAGATGCAGATGCAGGCAGCTGCCCTCGGCGACGAGCAGGCTGAGGTGCTTCTGGCGGCGGGGTGGAGACACCAGCTGACCGCTGTGGCAGGATGTGACTCATCGCCTCAGTCTGCTTTTGTGTGGCCAAGAACTGCTGGGCGAAGTTCTGGACCGCGTCGCAGAAGAGGCCAGTCTGGGAGGTGGGGGAGTTAAGGAACCTGATCTTGTCGGTCTCCCTCATGTCCGCCAGACACAGCCAGAGATGGCGTTCCTGGACCACCATAGTGGACATCGCACAACCCACGGCCCGCGCCATAACCTTTGTTGCATAAAGCGCGAGGTTCATTCAATGCCTGGGCCTGATGGACCTGCAACAACACCATAGTGTGTAAGGCAGAACCTGCCTCTCCACAAGCCTGTAGGCCTTTCTGATCTGATCTGGATGTGGAGTTAGGGCACAGTTGCATAGCAACAGGCCATTCCACGGGAGGAACCTGTGTGTATCCCTTTGCAGGTCTGCCATCGAGGGTGTTGAGGGAGGAGGATCCACTGGGCTGGTTTCGGGCAGTAAAAGGTACCGTTCACAACCTAGTGAGCTCCTTGTGCACCTCCAGGAAAAAAGAAAACCCTGAGAAACCAATCATCCAGCCTTGAGGGTTCGGAGGCATTGTTTCTCTCAGAGGCCCGGGAAAGCATGGCCATCATCTCTGGATCAGTATCAGGCACAGTGGGTCTTCCCGGAGGAGCCCCCTGTATTGAAACGTCATCTCCAGAGAGTTCTGACCCTCCCTCCGATGCAGCGATGGACATCTGGTACTCAAGAGGAGCCCCAAAGGATACAGATGGTGCACATCTTGTGAATGGCCCACCGCGTTCCAATGGCAGCTCTACTGGCTGCAGAGTGCGAGAGGGATGAGGGTTCCCCGGGGGAAACGCATTCACCATAACCCTCAAATCGCCCGAGCTACTGCCTGAAGTAACTCTCTGTGGAGGGTTAGATCGAGGCAGAGGCACGGGGGCTCCATCCCTTGCGAGATGCAGCCTCGACCACAACTCCGAGATGGTCATGTTCCCGCAGTGAGAACATGAGTCATCCACCAGCGCTGCCTCAGCGTGCTGAACGCCCAAACACAAGATACAGTGCTGGTGACCATCCCTTGGTGACAGGTAACCACTGCATCCAGAAACACACAGATAGAATGTCATCTTGAAAAAGACGCAAGCTCTATATGTGTAAGCTCTTTCAGAAGGACGCTCTCCTTGGTGCTGAAGCACGCAGGGGGAGGGGTCGCAGCGACACAGTCAGGGGATAGTGCAGCCTGACGTGCATGCTCTCTCACACAAAGGCGCTCTCTTACCAGCCGTAGGAACGGATTTTCAGCGCTCTCCACCTAGCACACCGAACCAGCTGTGAGAACAACCCTTGTGATTGTTCTGACAAACAACAAAGAGAGATGATCAAAAAAAAAAACACACGACCCGCTGCTGTGCCATCACACCAACACCGACTGAAGAGATTCCGTCTTCAGTCAGGACTACAAAGTAAGGAGTGATATCTGGCGTCATCATATACCACTCGGCTTCGAAGCAAAATGCTGATTTGATGCAATCACCTGTGTCTCATTTATACCCACACAGTGTGGCATGAGCACCTGGTGCATCACTGCATGCCAATGTGCATTGGCTCGTTTAGTAACACTCGAAGTAGATTGGCTCTTGCGAGCGAGATTCCTATTCATCGGTATTCCGACGTGGCGTTGAGAGTGACCGACTGAATGGGAACTATAAATAGCGCAAATTATAATACAGCACAGCCATAATCGGCTCACATTACACCATCAGCAGGATCTCAACATACCTGTACAGGAACGGGGACGAGGAAGGAAGTGCCAGGGGGAAAGCAAACCCAGAAACAAGCAGGACCGTACGAACCCGTCAAAATAAAGGACCTTAAATATTACAGGCACTTGCACCTCATTGGTTTACCAATCATACCCAGGCAGGCCAATAAGAGAAGTCACTTCCCCTGCCACAATATGTTCTTTGTTCACAAAAACCTTGGTCTTGTCTATCCATGGATAAAGCTACAGTTATGATACATGAAACATCATGAATTCATGCATGTAAGACTACTTGAATTATTAAAGGAATATACAAAAATCCACATTTTCTCATGCATGCACAGGCTAGACCAGTATATCAATTCATGTGAGAACTAATGTTTTTCATTAATCATGCTCTCTGAGTTATTAAGCATGTTAATGTCTTCTTCATAGTAGCCTGCAGTAGCAACAGACCCCAAAATTGGCCAATCACAACACATAGCACATGAATTCTGTTGACATTCAAATACAATAGTCATCATTAACTAAGCATTAGCTCATGACTTTACTTGTTGAGGCACATGATTATTAACTAATTGTTAAGTAATATGTGTTACACTGGGGTCCGAGGAAGATGAAGACAAGGATAAGATAAATACAGGTTTTATTTATAAAGAATAAGGCAATGTGTGTAACAGTGTGCTCTGTTGCACAGACAATACCAGACAATGAACATAAGACGAGCATGAACTAAATAGACAGATGAATTAACACAGATGACGAACAGCAGGTGAAACTAACTCAAATGACAAACATGATGATGATGATGATGATGATTAGTGTCAATGGTGACTGATGATGGCGAGAAAACAGAACAAAGGAAGACATGTGACAGATTATAACAAACAGAATGTCCAAGAAGACTAGACTAAACAGAACGTGGTGGTAAAGTCAATACATAATGATACCTTTCCAAATCATTAGCTAATGATTAATTAAAGCAGACAACTGCTTGAAATGCATGGCTTTGACTCATTGTGGAAATTAACACATGAACTAACATTATTAGTTAATATAATATGTTATTAGGGAATAATACATGATGACACATTTAATTAATAGCAATTCATATTGTCATGATTAACAGGCAGACACAGACGTAAGTGAACCCAGATAACACTTTATTAACAGCAGACTTGAGCAGATGACTGAAGAGGCGCGGAAGGGACTGAAGAGTGATAGGGAAGGCCTTAACTGTAGCGGAGATTCTGGTAGCGTTGTCCAGGTAGATGAAAGCGATCATGGGGGAAATACTCAGACACGGGAAGACGGTATGGGATCCACGAGCGTGGGAGTCGGGTTGTCAAAGACAAGACTGGACAGTGAGTGAAGGCTGAGGGTAGCATTTAAGAGCGTTGATGATTAGTGACAGGTGCTTCAGTATTCGGGTGATTGGGACCGTGTGGGAGGAGTGATTGAGTCTGGTGCGAGGGGCATGGTTGGATCTGTGACAGTACCCCCCCCTCCACGGGCAGCTCCGGAGGACCGCGGCGGACGACGACGGGGCCGGCCTCGACCTCGGGGTGCAGGACGAGAGGGATTGTTAGCGTGGAATTCCCGTAGAAGTTCTGGGTCTAGGATATCGTCGCGGTTGACCCATGAGCGTTCTTCAGGGCCAAACCCTTCCCAGTCTACTAGGTATTGTAGTGTGCTGGCCCGTCGTCGAGAATCCAAGATAGAGGAGACTTTGTAGATGTCCTGGTCCGCCGGGTCCATGGGAGGAGGAGGTACGGCCTCAGCACCAGACTCTGTGGAAGAGGGAAGAAGAGGTTTAGTGAAGGGCTTGAGAAGGGATACGTGGAATGTTGGTGCAATTCTGTAGTGTGAGGGTAGTTGTAGATGGTAAGGGACCTCATTAATCTGCCTCACCACCTTGAAAGGACCTATAAAGCAGGGACTCAGCTTGCGACTGGGCAGCCGTAGGCGAATGTCCCTCGTAGACAACCAAACGAGTTGGCCGGGATGGTACTGAGGTGTCTGGCGACGTCGGTGGTCAGCTTGAGTCTGCAGATGGACGTGAGCTGAGTCCCATACCCTCTCGCTCTCCTGGAACCAGTGATGGACTGAAGGCACTTCCGTGGGCTCTCCTGACCAAGGGAACAACGGGGGTTGAAAACCAAACAGACACTGAAAAGGTGTGAGGTGTGTGGAATCTTGCCTGAGTGAGTTTTGAGCGTACTCTGCCCATGGAAGGAACCGGTTCCAGGTGTTCTGCTGGTGGCTGCAATGGGACCTCAGATTTCTCCCAAGTTGGTCTGGGGATGGTAACCAGAACTGAGACTTACGGAGACTCCAAGAAGGCGGAAGAAGGCTTTCCAAACCCTGGAAATGAACTGGGGCCCACGGTCGGAAATGATGTCTTCGGGGAGACCAAAATGACGGAAGACTTGGTGGAACAGGGTCTCCACCGTTTCCAGAGCCGTGGGCAACCCTTTGAGAGGGATCAATTTGCAGGTCTTCGAGAACCGGTCAACAACCACCAGGATGCAGGTATGACCTTCGGATGGAGGCAGATCTGTCAGGAAATCCACAGCAATGTGTGACCAGGGCCGGCGAGGGATTGGTAGTGGTTGCAGCTTGCCTTCTGGGAGATGGCGTGGTGTCTTGGAGGTGGCACAGACTGAACAGCCTTTGATGTAGCGGGAGACATCACGGTCCATCCTGGGCCACCAGTAACGGCCCCGTAGGAGCGAGAGGGTCCGCTGGCTGCCTGGATGTCCAGAGCCTGGAGAGGTGTGGACTTGTTCCAAGAGGGGCAGACGGAGTCGAGATGGTACATAGACCTGCCCCTCAGGGACCCCCGGCAGAGCCGGTTCCTCGCGAGTTGCTTCAGCAATCTGATGGTCCAGGGCCCATTGGATGGGGCTCACAATCAAGGCTGGAGGGAGCACGGGTTCTGGAGGTTGTGGATCATGGTCAGGGGAGAATTGCCGAGAGAGAGCGTCGGCCTTCTGGTTCTTGTCGCCTGGTCTGTAGGTTACTGTAAAATTGAATTGTGTAAAGAAGAGTGCCCAACGAGCTTGACGTGGATTTAGCCTTCGTGCTTCCCGTAGATACTGCAGGTTTTGGTGGTCTGTTATCACCTGGAATGGGTAAACTGCTCCCTCCAGCCAATGCCTCCACTCTTCTAAGGCCAACTTGATTGCCAGCAACTCGCGGTTTCCGATGTCATAGTTCCGCTCCGCCGGGGACAGCTTTTTGGAAAAGTAGGCACATGGATGAAGTTTGGGAGGCTCACCCTGCTGCTGGGATAGCACGGCTCCTACCCCGGTACAAGATACATCCACCTCGACGATGAAGGGCAACTGGGGATCTGGATGGCTGAGGGTAGGAGCCATACAGAAGGAGTCCTTGAGAGTCTGGAATGCTTGGTTGGCTTCCAGTGTCCAGGACAGAGACTTGGGCCCGTTTCGTAGCAGAGATGTCAGTGGTGCACTAATGATACTGAAATTTTTTATAAACCGGCGATAGAAGTTGGCAAAGCCTAAGAAACGTTGAAGTTCCTTGATGGAGGTGGGTTTGGGCCAGTTCCGTACCGCGCTCACCTTCCCCTGGTCCATCTTGACGCCGCTCTGGGTGATGATGTAACCGAGGAACTGGATGCTGCTGCGGAGGAACTCGCATTTCTCCAACTTCAGGAAGAGGTGGTATTGACGGAGCTTGGTTAGGACCTGTTTGACATGTTGGTGGTGTTCGGCGATGTTCTTTGAATAAACAAGAATGTCATCCAGGTACACGATGACGAAGACATTGAGGAATTCTCTGAAGATCTCGTTCATGAAGCCTTGGAATACTGCAGGAGCATTTGCCAGACCGAATGGCATGACGAGGTATTCGTAATGTCCTGAGGGTGTAATGAATGCAGTTTTCCACTCATCTCCCTTTTTGATTCGAAATAGATTATAGGCGCTGCGTAGATCTAGTTTAGTGAAAATGCGAGCCCCCCGCAGCTGTTCCAGAGCGGCGGGGACCAGGGGCAGTGGATACCGGAATTTGACCGTGAGAGTGTTCAGATGTCGGTAATCGATACAGGGCCTCAAGCCTCTGTCCTTCTTGCCCACAAAGAAGAAGCTTGAAGCGGCAGGGGAAGTGGATGGGCGAATGAACTTTTGTTGAAGAGCCTCCTTGATATATTCATCCATGGCCCGTTGCTCCGGGATGGACAGGGCGTAGATTCGTCCACGAGGGAAGGTGGCCCCAGGCAGCAGGTCGATGGCACAATCCCATGGCCAGTGAGGTGGAAGTTCCGTGGCCCGTTGTTTGCTAAACACGTCCTGGAACACCCAGTATTCGGCAGGGATCTCATGAGGTGGTGAAGAATTCTGTGGGCTCTCGATGGATGTGGAAGCAAGCGGGAATTGAGTGATTCTCTCAGAGGTCTCAGCGGGTTGTGGTTTCCTTGTGATAGTTGAAAGACAGTTTGTTAGACAGAAAGAGCTCCATTTTAAAACTTCACCTGAGCTCCAGCAGATCATCGGGGAGTGTTTGGACATCCACGGGCGCCCCAGGACGATGTCAGTAGTGGCTCCTTCCAGCACCAGAAAAGTAAGTTCCTCTAGGTGGAGCCAGCCGATTTGGAGATGAATAGGGGATGAGACATACCGAATGCACCCATGACCCAGGGGTTTTCCTAGAATGTTATGGGCTCGGAAGGGACGGTCAAGGAGGGTCTTGCGTGCTTTCAGTCTGTTAAGTAGACTGGTTGAGATGAAATTCTCCGCCGAGCCGGAATCCATCAGCGCCGAGGCTGAAACAGAGGTCTTTGACAGAGACTAGAACCTTCGTTAGGGACATTTTATGGATTACCGGTATAGTATGAATAGTACTCACCCCTGGGCGTGGTGGTCGGGTCGGACACTGGATGCGGGTATGACCCTCACCACCACAGTATAGGTGCAAGCGGATACGTCTCTCTCTTTCTGCAGGTGTTAGTCGGTAATGATCCACTTGCATAGGTTCTGGTGCTGGAGGATTTGGCGCCCTTGGTGGAGACGAAGAGTGTAATGCAGCGGTTTCATTAGAACAGATGGAGAGGTTTTGTGCTATAAGGATGGACTTCTGAATAAACCTTTCCAAACCATAACTATCATCATAGATGGAGAGGTGAACACGGATCCGGGGGTCGAGCCCCTGGCGGTAGACGGCCAGTAGTGCTGCCTCATTCCATCCGCTTGACGCCGCGAGGGTGCGGAACTGAAGAGAATAATCCTGGATAGACTGGTTGCCTTGTCTTAAACTGAGAAGTTGATTGTTAGTGGAAATTACGTCAGTAGCGTGACCGAACACATCTTTGAAATGACTGATAAATGTTGTTAGTGACTGCGTGACAGGACTGTTGGAATCCCAGATAGCCTACTGAAGCGCGCGTCCGTTAAGTAGGGAGATGATGAAAGCAATCTTGGCTCGTTCGGTCTCAAACTGACTGAATTAACTGAATTAATTTCAAAATAGAGCTGGCATTGCAAAAGAAACCCGCTGCATTCTTCCGCCTTACCACCGAAGGGGGCTGGCCGAGCCATGGGACTGGGTGAGGCAGACGTAGAAGCAACACTTTGAAGAACATGATGGAAGGCTTGCATCAAGTCAAATAATGGATTTCGTTCCGGAGCGGCCGCTTCGCCGGTTATATCTTCGGTCTGCTGGGAGGTCCGGTCTTCTGTCATGATTAACAGGCAGACACAGACGTAAGTGAACCCAGATAACACTTTATTAACAGCAGACTTGAGCAGATGACTGAAGAGGCGCGGAAGGGACTGAAGAGTGATAGGGAAGGCCTTAACTGTAGCGGAGATTCTGGTAGCGTTGTCCAGGTAGATGAAAGCGATCACGGGGGAAATACTCAGACACGGGAAGACGGTATGGGATCCACGAGCGTGGGAGTCGGGTTGTCAAAGACGAGACCGGACAGTGAGTGCAGGCTGAGGGTAGCATTTAAGGGCGTTGATGATTAGTGACAGGTGCTTCAGTATTTGGGTGATTGGGACCGTGTGGGAGGAGTGATTGAGTCTGGTGCGAGGGGCATGGTTGGATCTGTGACACATATATTACATAATCTATTAATCATATAGAATGTTCATTAGTTGCTGATGCAGTAATCCTCAATAAATGGTTTAGCTCTCCGTGAGTCATACATTAACTCTTGATTATCTGTGCATTAGTTAAGTAGGAATGAATGCATATTAGTGTAACCGTAGTGTAAAGTGTTACTAATCTTTATTTTATTTATTTATTTATTTATTTTTTAAATGTAATTCATTTGTTTGAATAAGAAATAACGTTTCATTTTGTTAAATCATCAACCATGTTTTTAAAAATCACATTTTTTAAAGTATATGGCTGCTTGTTTTAAGGCATAATTTCGATTCTATTTACTTTGCGTCATTCTCTTAGGATCTCCTCCCTTCTGAGAGTACCCCTGTTCATTTTCTCTCTATACTTCCGTGTCCTCTCCTTCCCTCTCATTTCTCTCAAAAACAAAGAATATCACATTTTATACTACTTAATAACAGTAAACATGCAAAACAAAACAAAAAACAAACAAACAAAAATAATAAAAATGAGTTTAACAAATCTTATTTAATAATTATCTGTCAATAAGTTATGAAAACTTCCCTTTGAATTAAGTAGATTTTTCTGAGCCCATTGGCAGATATTGCCAAAAGTTTTGGGACGTCTGCCTTTACATGCACACAAACTTTAATGACATTCCATTCTTAATCCGTAGGGTTTAATTTGAAGTTGGCCCACCCTTTGCAGCTATACAGATTCAACTCTTCTAGGAAGGCTTTCCATAAGGTTTAGGAATGTGTTTATGGGAATTTTTTACCATTGTTCTAGAAGCGCATTTGTGAGATCAGGCACTGATGTTGGACGAGAAGGCCTGGCTCACAGTCTCCGCTCTAATTCATCCCAAAGGTGTTTTATCAGGTTGAGGTCAGGACTCTGTGCAAGCCAGTCAAGTTCCTCCACACCAAACTCACTCATCCATGTCTTTATGGACCTTGCTTTGTGCACTGGTGCGCAGTCATGTTGGAACAGGAAGTGGCCATCGCCAAACTGTTCCCACAAAGTTGAGAGCATGAAATTGTCCAAAATGTATTGGTATGCATTAAGAGTTCATTTCACTGGAACTAAGGGGACAAGCCCAACCCCTGAAAAACAACCCTACACCATAATCCCCCCTTCACCAAACTTTACACTTGGCACAATGGAGTCTGGCAAATATCGTTCTCCTGACTACTGCACCCCGAAGCTTTGCATTGCACATGGTGATGCAAGGCTTGGTGTAATGATGTAATCATTAAACAGCCCTACTACACACTGTTCTTGAGCTAATCTGAAGGCCACACAAAGTTTGGAGATCTGTTTAATTGACATAATTGACATTTTGTGGCCCTTCGCATAGCACGGCCTGTTGCGGCCCTTCTCATAGCATAGCCTATTGGGGCCATCAGGTAAGATTGACTATTATTATTTTATGAAACTTGGCCTTTATTGGCCCTCCACATAATTAGCCCTCCACATAATTGGACTTTCATCTTTTTATTCACATAACTGACATATCGAGGCCCTTTACATAGCTTGGCCTATCATCGCCTTTCGTGTGAACATGACCTATGTAGCCTCTCATGCCCATAGCTTTTACAGTAATTAGTTTATCACACAGCCTTTTGGGGCCCTTCACATCACACTGCCTTTTGGGGCCATCGGGTAAGACTGACTATTGTGGTTTTATGTAACCCAGCCTACGTAGGGGTCATGTCACGTGAAAGGTCTCAATAGGCTTTTCGTGGTAATCAGCCTAATGTGGCCTCTCATGCCCATATCTTATATATAGTCATTTGTTTAGAAATATTTACTACTTAACCCTTCATTTCTCATAATGTAATACTAATTTGATTGTTATTTAAGGATTTCCAGTTTAAAAAAAGCCTCAACTGGTGGATATCAATTTGCAACTTTTTTTAAATATCTTTTTGGGTGTAGGCTCCGCCCCTGCCTTTTGTCGAATCAGCCGAATCTGCATCCCCAGAATTTGGACAAAGAACTTTTTTATACAACTAAGCATGAATTGTAGCTCACTACCATCTGTTACTACTTTACGGAATGAATACCATACAAATGTCTTTCTAGTAGAAATGTCATTATTGTGGAAGAGATTTATGTGATAAGCTGATAATCATTTAAATATATCCTCTATTTAATAATCATAATAATTGTAACCTGATCATAACTTATATCCAAGTGAAAGTTATAGACGTTTTTTGAAAAGGATGAAAGTTTAGCTTTATTCCATACTATATATTTTGACTACAGTACTATCTTCTGCCACAATGACATTTCTAATATGGACTATGTATGGTAACTCGGCTTTGAATTCTCTTATCTATGCATATGAATGGGACTCAATGGAATATAAAGTGTATTGTGACCTCCTCTTATAAATAAATAACAATATTTATTTGTAGATATAGAAATAAACAGTATAGATGTATTGATGATTTAAACCATTTGTAGAGGTTATTGTGCTTTCATATGTCATTAATATTAGTGACAAGCATCACAAAGCCCACTGTAATGTTTGTATTGTGATCATGCCCACTGATGCACCTACAGCAGCTGTGACCTCACATGAATGTATGTCAGTGAGTGGCACAAACCGGGCACTTTAGAACACTGTGGCTATTGGCTGCAGTTTATTATACAGGAAGCAGTGTTTTTCAAAAAAAAAAAAAAAAAAAAACCTGACTGTAACTAGGCAGCATTAGATTGGGCGATAGATGGGTTGGTCCACCTGATCCAAACGTATAAATGAAAGGACAGTAAGGAGAGCACAACAAACTCCTCACTCATGGCCTATGAGACAGAGGATCAAGAAACTCAGTACTGCTTTCCTGCCATCAACTCATCATGTATCAAGGGAACACGCTCCAGACATGAATACAATATCATGTATGTGTTTTTTTCATTGCTGTCAGCATGGACTGTGTTTCTGAACCTGCTGGTGATCATCTCCATCTCTCACTTTAAGAAGCTTCACACTCCAACCAACCTGATTATTCTCTCTCTGGCTGTGGCTGACATGCTTGTTGGACTTATTGTGATGCCTGTGGATGCCATCAAGTTGATTGAGACATGTTGGTACTTTGGAGACATTTTGTGTAACCTGTTTACAATAATCATGGCTCTGCTCCTCTCAACATCTATTTGTAATTTAGTTTTAATTGCTGTTGATCGCTATGTGGCTGTGTGTCACCCTTTACTGTACCCACAGAAAATAACCACAACTAGAACCTTAATAAGCATCTGTCTCTGCTGGTTTTTCTCCTCTGCTTACAATATTGCCTATGTGATTAGTAGCAGATATTTTGAAAATTCACAAGGAACAGACATGTGCTATGGAAAGTGCTATTTAATAATACATATCTCATGGACAGTCATTGACCTGTTCTTTTCTTTCTTGTTTCCTTTGACTGTGATCATAACTTTATATTTGAGGATATTTTATGTTGCACACCAGCAGGTGAAAGTTATAAACGCTCTGATGAAGGGTGGTAAATGTGTAATGGAAGGTTCACTGAGGAGGAAATCTGAGAGCAAAGCTGCTCTGACATTAGGAATCATTGTGACAGCTTATCTGCTCTGCTTTATTCCATACAATATCTTGTCTTTAACAAGTAGTACAGTTATCTCTTCTGCTCCAGTTACATTTCTATTATGGACTGTATATGCTAACTCAGGCATGAATCCTGTTGTCTATGCTTTATTTTACCGCTGGTTTAAAATATCAGTTAAACACATCTTAACTCTTAAAATATTGAAGCCAGCATCCTCTCTCTTAGACATATTTACAAATTATTCATGATTTTCGTTGAGGAATAATGGTTGTTGTTTATGTTGTAGTTGTCTAATGTATAGATGTTTTATTTTATTTTATTTGTATTTATTTTATTTTTATCTCAGTTTGTAAACTGAATGTGAACACACCAGATACCAGATGTCTTATTTGCCATAAGCTTATTAACAGGAAATCTTTCATGTAAGTCATTTTAAATGAAGGTAAATAATTACATTTACCTTGCAAATAGAATCTGGTGTGCTTATATTAAATTCATTTGATATGGACATTATTTTAATTTGAGTTATCTATATATGATAATATGATGATAAATAAGATGAAACAAATACTCTGAAGTGGACAGATCATTAAAGACTCCATGTTGTCAGGGTAATGGGAGCAAAAATAAATTTTCGCTAAAATCTTCACTTGTGTAAAATTGAATAGTTGATGATTAATTTCCCCCTGAATCAACAGTTGTATATACACTGTATGGATGTATATGTAATGTGGACAGAGTACTTACAGTTATTGTGTCCTGTTCTGTTCTTGTAATCAGCTGTATGACCATACACAGGCCTAGTGTTAAAGGTGCAGTGTGTAGTATTTATGAGGATCTATTGAAAGAAATGCATAATAATACACATAACTATGTTTTCATTGGTGCATAAAGACATTATATAATGTACCATTATGTTTTTTATTACCTTAGAATGAGCCATTTCTATCTCCATATACAAATGTTCAAATCGATTCAACCAGAAGATGGAGACAAATACTTTTACAAAACCAAGGCATCATTGTTTCTCATTGACTAATTCTAAAGCTCTATCACATACATCCTTCACAGAGAAAGAAGTTTGTGCTGATCCTCCTATTCTAATAAAAATATATAAAAAGCCACACTGTAAAAAAAGACCTAAAATTAGTTAGTAACTTACTGTCAACAAATAGCCAGCAAGCTTCTTTTATACAGCAATAAAATTACTGTAAAGCTAACTACAGTAGTATTAAGCATGCTGTAAAATAAAGTACATCATTATACAAACCCGATTCCAAAAAAGTTGTGACACTGTACAAATTGTGAATAAAATCAGAATGCAATGATGTGGAAGTTTCAAATTTAAATATTTTATTCAGAATACAACATAGATGACATATCAAGTGTTTAAACTGAGAAAATGTGTCATTTTAAGGGAAAAATAAGTTGATTTAAAATTTCATGGCATCAACACATCTCAAAGTTGGGACAAGGCCATGTTTCCCACTGTGTGGCATCCCCTCTTCTTTTTATAACAGTCTGGGGACTGAGGAGACAAGTCGCTCAAGTTTAGGAATAGGAATGTTGTCCCATTCTTGTCTAATAAAGGCCTTTTTTATTCACAATTTGTACAGTGTCCCAACTTTTTTGGAATCGGGTTTGTACTGATATTGTATTATTAATATTTTTAATTTAACTGAATATATATATATATATATATATATATATATATATATATATATATATATATATATATATATATATATATATATATATTCGTCTTGGTTATGTATGTAACACTCGTTCCCTGAAGGAGGGACGGAGACGTGAGTTGGACGTCATACGGAGACGTGAGAGAGGACGAACTGGGATCACTTCTGGGAGTCCCTATCAGCTTTGAGTGTATACAGAACAGGCCAATGGCCATTGCCGTGCGAGAGTTGCATCTCGTGCTCCGCCCGCAGCGTAGGTATAAATACGGATACGGATGCAGCACACTAGTAGTGGGAAGTTCAGGTAATTTTACTGACTCGGATCTTTGAATCTTGTTCAGGAAAATGAACAAATCTTTTTTGAAGTCATTTCATTCATTTCAGCAGAATCTAATTAAAATGTTACATTTTCCAACACATCTAGTACTTTTGTAATAAAAAATAAACTATAAGCTAATGCAGCCATGGCCAAACCTTGAGAAAGAAATTAATTAATTGCTTAGCTGGGTCTTGCATCATGTTTTTCTTTTGTGCGGCCCCAAACTACCACATCATCAATGAAAACTCCTACTCCTTCTATTCCATCAAAAAGCTGCTGCACAGTTTTGTGGAATACTTCTGGTGTTGAACTGATGCCAAATGGTAACCACAAGAAACAATGCCTCCCGAATGACATGTTAAAGGTGCATAGCTTTGCGCTTTCCTCATCTATCACTAATTGGTAGAACCCAGATGATGCATCCAATTTTGAGAAGTAACATGCTCCACTCATTGCACTAGTTATATCTGATTTTGTTGGAAGTTTATAGTGCTCACGTTGGTTTGCTTTGTTCAAGTCCTTCGGCTCTATACACAATCTCAGATCCCCATCAGGTTTCTCCACTATTACGAGGGAGTTTACCCATTCTGTGGGTTCTTCTATTTTTCTGATGACTCCTTCCTTTATCAGAGCATCTAGTTTCTCTCTCAGTCGTTCCTTTAACACAACTGGTGTAGGGAATTCTCTTCTTGTCAAAAATAATTTCTTAAAGATCATTTTATTTCAGAAAGGCTTTATTCAAAATCAACAAAGCCGAGTCTCTCCTACAGGAGACAGCTCCAGTCCTTTGGTTTACCTTGCATATATACCATAGTGGTCTTCCTAAAATGGTAGTTCAACCTTCAGGTATTTTTCCTAGCTCACGTCACCACATTCCAAGTTCTTTTTCTGTCGTTCATACATCTTCTGTATGTCATTTTTAAGCATGTTCTCAAAGTCAACACAAAGTCAGCACACAGTTGATACATAATAGTATCTTTTCATAGAGCTTATTTAGCCTTACACTATTCAATTTTGAAAAATAAACTCTTCTATATTGGCACCCTTGCTGGGTGTATGACCGGTTCTGCATTTTCTTTCAACTTTATCTTATATTGACCTGGTAAGTGTCCTATTCCTTTGAACACTTCTTTGTTTTCACTAACCCAGTCGCTATCTGCAGCTCTTTCTGAAGTGGTTTCTTTACTCTTCTTTTTTCTCTTGAGATGTCACTTCTTCTTTATTTATGACATGGACTCTCTTTATTAAACCTAGCTGCATGCAGGTTTTCAGTCCCAGTATAGCTTGTTTATTTCCTTCAACAAGCACAAAAAGAGCATCCTTCTTTTTTCCATTACAAGACAGACTTACTCTACAAACTTCCTTTGTGGGTATGGTCTTGTTATCATATGTTCTCAGATTTAATTTTTTGTCACATATCTTGGGCTTTTTTCTCAGTCTTTGAAAGTCTTTCATGGGCAGGATCTTTACCTGTGCCCCTGTGTCTAGTTTCAGTGAAACATCTGTACCGTTTACATCCAGGTGTGCTATCCACTCATCTGCTGAAGAACTTTGTCCATCTTCAGTTGAGTCCACAAAAATAGGCGCTTCTTCATTCTCATTGTCACTCATCCTTTCTACTAGCTGCACTTTTTTCTTCGAATAGCAACACTTAGCAAAATGATTTTTTCATCCACAATTCCTGCAGTCTTTTCCAAAAGCGGGGCACTTTTTTGGTGCATGTCTGTTGCCACACTTCTTGCAGCCTTTACTCTCTTGACTTGGCTTTTTTTTCTTCAACATCACCCTTTCATTAGCACGTCGAACTGCATCCACCTCTGCTGTGTCTTTCTCGTCACTGAAAGTCTTTAAGTCTTCTTTCTGAAGCTTGGCAAATTTGTATTGCCCTCTCCAATGTGAGGTCAGTCTCATTTAATAATTGCACGGGAGCCTGAACAGTGTCGGATTCAAGACTTGCAGTCCAAGATTGGCTGTAACTCACCGCCTTTCTTGGGTACCATGAAGTAGGGGCTGTAGAACCCTGTCTTCATAACAGCTGGAGGGACCGGCTCTATCACGTCCTTTGCCAATAAGACTGCAATCTCCACCCATAAAACAGAAGCACCCTCGTTCAGCACTGAGGTACAGCTAGGAAATGCTCTTTGAAGAGACCGCAAACACCGCTGCAAAGAGGGTTCTTCACTGAAGAGCAGACTTGTTTTGTGAAAAAAAAAAAAAAAAAAACCTCTCTGATGACAGAGACAGAACAGTAGTTCCCATTCAGTCGGTCACTCTCGACGCCACGTCGGAGTACCGACGAATAGGAATCTCGCTCGCGAGAGCCAATCTACTTCGAGTGTAACTAAAACGAGCCAATGCACATTGGCATGCAATGATTGCACCAGGTGCTCATGCCACGCTGTGCGGGTATAAATGAGACACAGGTGATTGCATCAAATTAGCATTTTGCTTCGGAGCCGAGTGGTAGATGGTTACTACAGATATCACTCCTTACTTCGCAGTCCTGACTGAAGACGGAAGCCGCCTTTCGGAAGCGATCTCTTCATTCGGTGTTGGTGTGACGGCACAGCAGCGGGTCGAGTGGTTTTCCGATCATCTCTCTTTGTTGTTTGAACAGAACGATCACAAAGGCTGTTCTCACAGCCGGTTCGGTGCGCTAGGTGGAGAGCGTTAAAAGCCGTTCCCATGGCTGGTAAGAGAGCGCCGCGGTGAGAGAGCGCGCACGTCAGGCTGCACTATCCCTGACGGTGTGTCGCGCGACCCTCCCCTGCGTGCTTCAGCACCAAGGAGAGCGTCCTTCTGAAAGAGCTTACACAGATAGAGCTTGCGTCTTTTTCAAGATGACATTCTATCTGTGTGTTTCTGGATGCGGTGGTTTCCTGTCACCGAGGGATGGTCATCAGCGCTGTATCTCGTGTTTGGGCGTTCAGCACGCTGAGGCAGCGCTGGTGGATGAATCATGTTCTCACCGCGGGAACATGACCATCTCGGAGTTGCGATCGCGGCTCCGTCTCGCAAGGGGCGGAGCCTCTGTGCCTCTGCCGCGATCTAACTCTCCTCAGAGAGTTACTTCAGGCAGTAGCCCGGCTGATTTGAGGGTTACGGTGAGCGCGTTTCCCCCAGGGAACCAACCCCCGGGGAACCCTCATCCCTCTCGCACTCCGCAGCCAGTAGAGCTGCCATTGGAGCGCGGTGGGCCGCCCACGAGATGTGCACCATCCGTATCCTTTGGGGCTCCCCCTTGAGGACCAGATGTCCATCGCTGCATCGGAGGGAGGGTCAGAACTCTCTGGAGAGGATGTGTCGGCGCAGGGGCTCCTCCGGGTAGACCCGCTGTGCCCGATACTGATCCGGAGATGATGGCTATGCTTGCCCGGCCGCCGAGAGAGTCGGGCTCGTGTGGAACCCTCCACCGTGTCCCGAACCCTCAAGGCTGGATGATTGGTTTCTCGGGGTGGCCCGTGCTGGTTCTCAGCGCCCCACCCCGGTGCCTTTTTCCCGGAGGTGCACGAGGAGCTCACAAGGTCGTGGACGGCACCTTTACTGCCCGAAACCGGCCTAGTGGATCCTCCTCCTCACCACCCTCGATGGCGGACCTGCAAAGGGATACACGCAGGTTCCCCGTGGAACGGGCCGTTGCTATGCAACTGTGCCTAACTCCACTTCCAGGGGAACCCGTGTCTTCCCTCCGGGCCTGTAGGTACTCATCCGATCTGATCGGGAAGGCCTACCTGGCTTGTGGAGAGGCAGGCTCCGCTTTACACGCTACGGCATTGTTGCAGGTCCATCAGGCCCCGGCTCTGAAGACCTTGCACGAGGGTGGTCACGATCCCGCAGTTCTCCAGGAACTGAGAACCGCAACGGACCTCGCGCTTCATGCGACGAAGGTTACGGCGCGGGCCGTGGGTCGTGCGATGTCCACTATGGTGGTCCAGGAACGCCACCTCTGGCTGTGTCTGGCGGACATGAGGGAGACCGACAAAGTCAGGTTCCTTAACTCCCCCGTCTCCCAGACTGGCCTCTTCGGCGACGCGGCCCAGAACTTCGCCCATCAGTTCTCGGCCGCACAGAAGCAGACTGAGGCGGTCAGTCACATTCTGCCTCGGCGGTCAGCTGCTGTCTCCACCCCGCCGCCGGCAGCGCCTCAGCCTGCTCGTCGCCGAGGGCGGCCGCCTGCGTCTGCCTCCGCTCCCGCGCCGCAGCAGCAGCCTCCACCCAAGCGGCGTTGTGGAGCCGGGCGCAAGCAGGCCGCCCTACCCGTCCAGACGCCTGCCAAGAGGGGAGGCAAGGCCAAGGGCAGGCTGCCACGAGACGGGCGACCCGGAGGTGAGGAGGACTGCTCTTCTGGAGATGGTGACCACACCGCTCCATCCCCCGGTGGAGGGCCGGGAGGAGAATCTTGTGTTCCATTTTGTCTCTGTTCCGCCGCTGGGCTCAGCCCCAGCGGTACCCAAATTCTCAACACAAGAGCAGTTCCTTCCATCTCCGGGTCCGCAGGGGGCTCGGAGAGTTGTGGCCGGTCAAACGCCGGACCACTCATCCTCCCTCTTCGCCAGCGGGCAGCAGTGGACAACCCCCTCATGTTCCTGCTGCCCACCTGTGGAATCAGGTAAGTGTTGCACGGCACTCTCACCTCGCTGCGGGCCGCCTCCACGAGACAGCCGCCCCAGTCCGGTACCTGCATTCCACCTCGCTGCCCCACGGTGGGTACGCCGGTGGTCCCTATGGTCCTGCTTGTACGGTCCCTGGGAGCCTGGCTAGTGCTCCTCGGTCCGTCTCGCTGGCTCATTCGGACCATCAGGCTCGGCTACGCGATTCAGTTCGCCTGGCGCTCCCCCAGGATCAGGGGCATCCGCTTCACTTCGGTGAATGCTGCAGATGCCCATGTCCTGTGTGTGGAGATCGCTGTCCTGCTGGCGAAGGATGCGCGAGAGCCGGTCCCTCCAGCCGATATGAAGACCGGCCTCTACAGCCCGTACTTCATTGTACCCAAGAAAGCCGGTGGGTTACGGCCAATCTTGGACCTGCGAGTCCTGAATCGAGCCTCCACAAGCTACCGTTCAAGACGCCACGCAGAAGCGCATTTTCGAATGCATCCGTCCCCAAGATTGGTTTGCAGCGGTCGGCCTGAAGGACGCGTACTTTCATGTCTCGATCCTTCCTCGACACAGGCCATTTCTGCGCTTTGCGTTCGAGGGTTGAGCATATCAGTACAAAGTCCTGCCCTTCGGGCTGGCCCTGTCCCCCCATGTCTTTACGAAAGTCACGGAGGGGGCCCTCGTGCCCATGAGAGAACGGGGCGTTCGCATCCTCAACTATCTCGGCGACTGGCTCTTTCTAGCACAGTCCTGGGATCAGTTGTGCGAACACAGGGACTTAGTGCTCAGACACCTCAGCCAGTTGGGTCTTCGGGTCAACTGGGAAAGGAGCAAACTCGCCCCCGGGCAGAGGATCTCTTTTCTCGGTATGGAGTTGGATTCGGTCGAGCAGGCAGCGCGCCTCACAGAGGAGCATGTCCAGTCAATGCTGAACTGCCTGAACACGTTTCAGGGCAGGATGGCGGTTCCACTGAAACGGTTTCAGAGGCTCCTGGGGCATATGGCAGCCGCGGCGGCAGTAACGCCGCTCGGCCTGCTTCATATGAGACCGCTTCAGCATTGGCTACACGGCCGAGTCCCGAGATGGGCGTGGCAACGCGGCACTCACCAGGTGAGCATCACACCGGCCTGTCGCCAGTCCTTCAGTCCGTGGTCAGACCCTTCGTTCCTTCAGGCTGGAGTGCCCCTGGAACAGGTGTCCAGGCATACTGTGGTTTTCACAGATGCCTCCGCCATGGGCTGGGGAGCCACGTACAATGGGCATGCAGTGTCAGGGGTTTGGACGGGCCCGCACCTGCATTGGCACATCAATTGCCTCGAGTTGCTAGCAGTACATCTTGCTCTGAGCCGCCTCAAAGGGCGGTTACGGGGCAAAGATGTACTGGTCCACACGGACAACACTGCGGCTGTTGCGTATATCAACCGACAAGGTGGTCTGCGCTCCCGTCGCATGTCGCAACTCGCCCGCCATCTCCTCCTCTGGAGTCAGAAGTGTCTGAGGTCGCTTCCAGGCCATTCATGTCCCTGGTGTGCGCAACCGTGTGGCCGACGAGCTCTCACGAGCTGCGCTCCCAGGGGAGTGGCGACTCCACCCCCAGGTGGTTCAGCTGATCGGGAGACAGTTCGGGGGGTGGCACAGGTCGACCTGTTTGCTTCCCCAGAAACGCCCCACTGCCAGTGGTTCTATTCGCTGACCGAGGGTACACTCGCACGGATGCCCTTGCACACAGCTGGCCCCAGGGGCTGCGCAAATATGCGTTTCCCCAGTGAGTCTACTTGCACAGACACTGTGCAAGGTCAGGAGGACGAGGAGCAGCTCCTGTTGGTGGCGCCGTACTGGCCCAACCGGACCTGGTTCCCAGAACTTATGCTCCTCGCGACAGCTCCTCCTTGGCCGATTCCTCTGAGGAAGGACCTTCTGACTCAGAGATGGGGCACCCTGTGGCACCCGCGTCCAGACCTGTGGAAGCTTCATGTCTGGCCCCGGGACGGGACGTGGAGGTTCTAGGTGACTTACCCCAAGAGGTAGTTAACACCATCACTTCGGCACGTGCACCGTCTACAAGACAGGCTTACGCCTCGAAGTGGAACCTGTTAAATCAGTGGTGTTCTTCTCGCCGAGAGGACCCCCGAAGATGTTCGATCGCGTCTGTGCTTTCCTTCCTGCAACAAGGGTTGGAGCGTAGGCTGTCACCCTCCACCCTCAAGGTCTATGTTGCTGCTATATCCACCTATCACGACCACGTAGAAGGTAAGTCGGTTGGGAAGCACGACCTGGTCGTCAGGTTTCTTAGGGGGGCGAGACGGTTAAATCCTCCTCGACCCCCCTCCATACCCTCTTGGGATCTTGCTCTGGTGCTCCGAGCACTCCAGAATGCCCCATTCGAGCCTTTGCAGTCAGCAGAGCTAAAGATTCTGTCTATGAAGACTTTGCTGTTGGCTGCATTGGCCTCCATCAAGAGGGTAGGGGACCTGCAGGCATTTTCGGTCGACGAATCGTGCCTAGAGTTCGGGCCGGGTAATACCCACGTGGTACTAAGGCCCCGGCCTGGCTATGTGCCCAAGGTTCCTACCACTCCCTTCAGGGACCAGGTGGTGAACCTGCAAGCGCTGCCCCGGAGGAGGCAGACCCAGCCCTAGCTTTGCTCTGTCCCGTCCGCGCTCTGCGGATCTACGTGGATAGAACTCAAAGCTTCAGAACCTCAGATCAGCTCTTTGTCTGTCACGGAGGCCAGCAGAAGGGAAAGGCTGTCTCCAAGCAGAGGATGGCCCACTGGATAGTGGATGCCATCACCTTGGCTTACCAAGCACAAGGTGTGCCCTGTCCGCTCAAAGTGCGAGCACACTCTACTAGAAGTGTTGCATCCTCCTGGGCGCTGGCACGTGGCGCCTCGCTGTCAGACATCTGTAGAGCTGCGGGCTGGGCGACACCCAACACGTTCGCTAGATTCTATAGCCTACGTGTAGAGCCGGTCTCCTCCTGTGTTCTCACCTCAAACGGGTAGAAGCACTGAGAGGCCCCGGCTCTTGTCGGCTTGCTGCGCTCCGGCGCTCTTATTCTCCAGAAGCAAACTCTGTGAGTCCTCCATCTCCCTCGGTGCCGGACGTCGCGGAACGTCGGGCATCAGGCCCCTTGCCGCTGAATCCTTGAGAACCGGTATTAGGCTGGGCTTATATGAGTGACCCTGCGGGGATCCCATATTTCTTCCACGGTCGCTCCTACGGGAAGCCCGTGTCTTTCCCTTGGGAGAGCCTTCCCGTCACCGGGACTGAGCCCCCTCCTCCCTTGCGGGCTACGGCTCAGCTTTGGGCTACGGCTAATTTGATGCAATCACCTGTGTCTCATTTATACCCGCACAGCGTGGCATGAGCACCTGGTGCAATCATTGCATGCCAATGTGCATTGGCTCGTTTTAGTTACACTCGAAGTAGATTGGCTCTCGCGAGAGCGAGATTCCTATTCGTCGGTACTCCGACGTGGCGTCTCCGTTCCCTCCTTCAGGGAACGAGGGTTACATACGTAACCGAGACGATCCGCTCCAAAGCTAAAATTTAAAGAAGGGATTGTGGCAAAGTTGCAAAGTTATTATTGGAAGTGAATGCAATATCCATGTTGATAATACATGCACACATGCATATGCTAGCTAAATGTACGCATGTTTATTTTCTTTATCTTTTTTTTAATGCTATGTTCCTATGCCACTGTTTAAATCTGCACAGAAACTATTCAAGCCACAGTTTGAACAAAAACTTTTTTGCTAATAGCTTGGCATAAGCCTCCGAATGCTAATAGCTTTAAAAACAAATCTGTTCATAATGATTAGACTATAAACACTTCAGTGCCCTTTGAAGGCATTTATGTAGTTTGGCACCCAAGGTGTGAGTCTAGTGCTCAGTCATAAAATACTAGTCAGGGACTCTGTATAAGGGAAACAGGTCTATTTTGCTCAAATTAATGAACTGATTAATTCATAGGGAATTTTGCAAGAGTCTTTATGACCGAGCAAACGACATGTCTGGCGTTCATTTAAACGGGCCGTAACTATCAACTCTGCATCGGATATTAATATCCACACAATAGTTAAACACTATTTTAGCCAGGTAACATAGATCAGCAGTTTAAGACATTAAATTCCTAAGCACATAACACAGGAACACTTATCTTTAAATACAAATAAAACTTTATTGATTACTCTAACACGTACAACTAATATCTAACACACATTCAGATGCATTGCAGAAAGGAATAAAGTGAGGAAAGAAGGAGTTTTAAGAGAGAGAAATCATGAAATTCCAAGTTTCTAGGAATATATGCATTTATAACGCATAACCTGAATGAACCACCGATCATTAATTTAACCCTCCTATTGTTTCTTAGGCGGGGTTATTCAATTTGATATCATTGCACTAAGTCAGTTTAGAATCTGGAGGTTACTTGCGTTTGTGTCTCTTGTGTCGTCTTGGGGATTCCCTTTTGGTCCTGGCGGCAGGGGTTTCCCCTTCATAAACAAACACCCCAATGCGGCGTTCATCGCTGCGGGCGATTTTAACAAAGCAAACCTAAAGAAAGTCTTGCCAAACTTTCACCAGCATGTCTCCTGTCCTACACGAGGAGCAAACACGCTGGATCATTGCTACTCTCCATTTAAGAACGCCTATAAAGCGCGGTCACTTCCAGCTTTCGGCAAATCGGATCATGCTGCCATTTTCCTCACACCTGAATACAAACAAAGGCTCGTTCAGGAACCCCCGGTGAGGCGGGAAGTTAAGCGTTGGTCACCCCATTCAGAGACCGCGCTACAGGCAGCTCTTAATGACGTCGACTGGGACATGTTCAGGGCGGGTTCAGCTGACGTCAGCGAATCCACGGATGTGGCGCTTTGCTTCATCAACACGCTTACAGAGCAAGCCACACAAACAATAACAATAACGTCCTTCTCAAATCAGAAACCGTGGGTGGACAATTCAATCCGCGCTGCAGTGAACACACGCACTGCCGCTTACAACGCCGGTCTCCTATCTGGGAACATGACTGAATACAGATCGTCCTGCTATGCTCTGCGACGTGCAGTTAAAGCCGCAAAGCTCCGTTATAAGGATCGAGTGGAGTCTCATTTCCAACTCAACGACTCGCGGCGCATTTGGCAGGGTCTGAGGTCCATCTGCTCTTTTGGATCTAAATCCTCTGCAGAGGTCAGAGCTGATCCGTTACTTGTGGATGAGTTAAACTCTTTCTACGCTCGCTTTGACTGTAATTGCGGCAGCGCGACTCCGCCAAGTGGCGCGTCAGAGGGAATTACTCAGAGCAGCAACAACCATGTGATCTCGGTCTCGGAGGATGAAGTTCGGAGGGCACTCAAGCGTGTGGACGTCAGGAAAGCTGCTGGGCCGGATGGTATTTCAGGCCATGTTCTGCGGTCCTGTGCTGATCAGCTCGCCGGGTTGTTTACATCTATCTTTAATGAGTCCCTCGCTACATCTGTGGTCCCCACCTCCTTCAAAAAATCCACTATCATCCCTGTCCCTAAGAACAGTAAACCCTCTTGCCTAAATGACTATCGTCCAGTGGCTCTCACGCCCCAAAAACACCATTTGCTCCTTCACTCCTGACACTTTGGACCCTCTTCAGTTTGCCTATCGTCCCAATAGATCGACTGAAGATGCCATCTCTCATGTCCTCCACTCCTCCCTCACTCACAACGACAGCAAAAGTGGGAACTGCGTAAGGCTGCTATTTATTGACTATAGCTCAGCCTTTAACACCATAGTTCCCATTAAGCTAACCGTCAAACTCCTGGATCTCGGCCTGAATTCTTCTCTCTGCCACTGGATTGAGGACTTCCTCACTGGACGGCCTCAGGTGGTGAGAGTAGGCCAGTTCACCTCCACCTCCATCACCCTGAGTGTGGGAGCTCCACAGGGCTGTGTCCTGAGTCCCCTGCTCTACTCTCTCTACACACATGACTGTTTGTCCACACACAGCTCCACCTCTATCATCAAATTTGCTGATGATACTGTTGTCCTGGGCCTCATTTCCAACAACGAGACGGCATACTTGGACGAGGTGGAGCATCTAACATCATGGTGCCAGGACAACTGTCTCTCTCTGAATGTTGGCAAGACCAAAGAAATGATTGTGGACTTCAGGAAGAGACAGCAACGGACATACTCCCCTCTCATGATCAACGGGTCACCAGTAGAGAGAGTGAGTAGCTTCAAGTACCTGGGTGTAAACATCTCCGAGGACCTGACCTGGACTGCTCACATTCAGACACAGGTGAAAAAAGCCAGGCAAAGACTGTACCACCTGCGCCAGCTGAGGAAATTCAGGGTTTCACCAGCTATCCTGAAAACTTTCTATTTAGGGGCGATAGAAAGTGTATTAACTCAGTGCATCACAGCGTGGTATGGGAACAGCACCAGTCATGACTGCAAAGCCCTGCAAAGAGTCGTGCGCTTATCCGAGCGTATCTCAGGGTCAGCGCTCCCGTCTCTGCAGGACGTCTACACCAAACGCTGCAAAGGCAGAGCTACTAAAATCATCAAGGACTCTAATCACCCTGCAAACCCTCATTTCATGCTGCTGCCATCTGGTAAGTGCTTCCGAAGCCTGATGGCCAAAACCGAGAGACTCAGGAGGAGCTTCTTCCCCCAAGCCATCAGACTCCTGAACTCAGTCACCTAACATCACGTGACCATTGATATACTGACATTGCACTGCACTTTCTGTTCTCGTTGTTACTGTGTAACAACCTGTTATAAACCTGTTTGCACATTATACTTTGTACATTTGTTAACCACATATTTATAAGTCTACAGTTTACTCACTGCACAGTTTACTTCACTTATTTTATTCCACTTCTTTATTTTTATTTTTTTTCTACTTGATTTATTTATAATTCTACAGAGATATATATATATATATATAGTACTTTTTTATTCTATTTCTATTATAATTTCCCCCTTGTGTTTTTAACTGTGAATCTGCACTATCCATGGAGCGGACCTGTTTACATTTCACTGCCGGTTGTATATTCTGTATATAACTGTGTATGTGACAAATAAAACTCTTGAATCTTGAATCTTGAATCTTGAATCTTGGTTCGTGATGGTCTTGCCTGTCTTTGATGGACGTCTTGGGAAGCCAATCACGTGGCATGTTGGCGGCTGGATGGAAAGTCTTGTGGATGTTTGAAGTTGAATCACACTCGCTGGAGATTCGTCAAGAGAAACTTTACGGTGAAACTTAACTTGGAACACGAGATTCACAGAAAGACAATAAACTTAAGTAAAAGAAAAGAAAGGAAAGTGAGAGGAGAGTTCTAGATGGCTTAATGAAATCATTAGCCCATTCTCAAATCTTTGGTCTGCCACGATCGTCTGATTGTCATGTTGTCTGTCTTGACTCCTAAACTGACTGAACCAACTGAACTGACTTTGTTTGTGTTCTGAGATTTAATACTCAAATATTGGCCCATCCTCTTGGAAGGATTCTGAATCAGGTGTCATCTTGGTTCAGATGATGCCAATCTTTGATACCAATCTTTCATTTGATAGCCACGTTTCTAACATCTGTAAAACTGCATTCTACCATCTTAAAAATATATCTAAATTACGGCACATCCTTTCAATGCAAAATGCTGAACAGTTAATTCATGCGTTCATGACCTCAAGGCTAGATTATTGTAATGCTTTACTGGGTGGTTGCCCTGCTCGCTTAATAAACAAACTCCAGCTGGTCCAAAACGCAGCAGCTCGAGCTCTTACTAGAACAAGGAAGTATGACCATATTACCCCGGTTCTGTTAACACTGCACTGGCTCCCTATTAAACATCGTATACATTTTAAAATCTTGCTTATTACTTACAAAGCACTAAATGGTTTAGCTCCCCAGTACTTGAGTGAACTCTTAACGCATTATACTCCAACACATCTATTGCGGTCTCAAAACTCTGGCCAGTTGATAATACCTAGAATATCAAAATCAACTGCAGGCGGTTGATTCTTTTCCTATTTAGCGCCTAAACTCTGGAACAGTCTTCCTAGCATTGTTCGGGAAGCAGACACACTCTGTCAGTTTAAATCTAGACTAAAAACGCATCTCTTTACTATGGCTTACACGTAAAACATTATCAGTTTCTATTATTCAAATCAGTAAATGATTGTTAGGCTGCATTAACTTGGTCAGCCGGAACCGGGAACACTTCCCATAACACCTGATGTACTCGTTACATCATAAGAAGAATGGCATCTATGCTAACATTAGTCTCTCTGTTTATCCCAAGGTTTACTGCAGTATCCGGATCCGGGCCGTATCTAGATCAGATGGTGGACCTGCGCCTGGACATGACCAAATGCATCCCTGAAATGTCTGCAGAGAGCGTGTCAAATAAACTCCCCCTGTAAATGCTGCATCGACACAACATCCTCATTAAACCCGTCTTCAACGTGACGACTCCAATCTTTCGAATAATCTTACGAATATCCATTTACCTAATATGAATTAAGACCAATGTTGCCAGAATTATAATCATACACTGTTTGTTCGTCGGCCAGAGGAGAACTGGCACCCCGACTGAGCCTGGTTTCTCCCAAGGTTTTTTCCTTTATTCTGACCCTGAAGGAGTTTTGGTTCCTTGCCACAGTTGCCTCTGGCTTTTGGCTTGCTCAGTTGGGGACACCTAAATTTCATCTATATTACCGATCTGCCCGCATTGACACTATATGATACTTGAAATTAGCTGGATAACATCACCATTTCACCAGAACGGCTGTACAAATTCTGTTGCATTATTTTCCTGTTAACAATGTGAAGCTGCTTTGAAACAATTGGACTTGTTAAAAGCACTATATAAATAAACTTGATTTGATTTGATTCAGGGGTGTCTCTCCACCCCTCATAAATTAGGTTATCTTATTTTCCTGCTCTAAGCAGAGAGTAAATTTAGACCTAATTTCTTATAAGAACATGATAGGTCCTACAAAGATTTCACTGAAGCTATCTTCTGAATTATAAACAAACACACAAAAAGATATCAAACATGGTGCATTTTCATTCACTTCATTCATTCAATAGTTACATGATTACATGAATTGTGAGGGTTATATATAACGGTCATGTGTATTGTTTATAAACATGATATATAATTATGCAGTAGAAGGCTATTTGATTATAATTCGGCTATCATTCTTTTGATGCAGTTTGTATCTACAACAGTCTCTGTGGGGTTTTCCTGTGGATTGTAACTCTGTGTTCCTCAGAGTTCATTCACAGGTTGGTGAGAAGAAGAACATCTGTTTAGGCTCTTTTCTTTGTCTTGACCAGATCAAAAAGACCCTCTGCCGTTATCTTGATGTGGCCAAGACCTTGCGAAGCCATAAAAGTAATTTGTTGTTGGTGGGTGCCGAGCCCATGGGCAAATGGCCACAAACTGTTGGTCTGGAGTGTTGATCTGTTTTTTTTTATGTGTGAATTATGTTCAAATGAATCATCAGGAAGATTCAAAGATTCATTTGTGTCCATTGCGGCCTCAATTCCTACAAGTCATATAAATTATTTAATGAATAATATATATTTAGATTTAATCCTATAAATAGAAATGTTTTAGAAATTAGACATATTTTGTATTCATTGTGAAAGGTTAGTTACAAGACACAACATCAAAAGATGAAGCGTCCATTTTACTCCACAAAATAAATTTGTATTAAGCGTCCCTTTTCATTAATGCCGTGACCAGTATTGCTCAGGGAGTGTTTCCCGTACAACGACGTAACTCACTGCTTAACTACCATCGTACGTTGCATCGTTGAAGAAATCAACTAGCTAGTCATGACTGTTTCCCTAAACCGCATTGTCGCAAACATGACGTTCAACCATGTTGGTTAATGATGTTACGCAAGTGGAGTTATAACTGCTTTTAATGAATCCGTTTAAGGTTGAATTCATGCTAGATATTTTGCTATAAATTATGAACATGGCATCTGAGGACTAATTCTAATTTTTCTCAGTTATTTTGCTTTATTTCCAGATTCAATCATAGGCTCGTTCTTACTTAGCCTACTTGAGCACGTCCGCACATGCACACTCTTTAAAAACAGTGCTTTAAATCTCTTGACGAACTAAAAGAATTAAATGACATTTGTATGTATTGTAAATAAAATATATAGATTGTACTGAATGTCAGCTTGCTTATTTTGCTCAAGATAAGGATTTATTAAGTCCACGTTATGCAAACAAGAAACTATGCTTTTAACCACATGTCGAGGGCTGTCATTCCAACCACTCAACTTTGCGATGCTATTTGCGAATGTTCGTTGGAACTATGGTTTCGGGAAACACCGACTCTTTGAACTATGCTGATAACGACGGAACTTGCAGCCATAGTTGGCTAACGACGCTTTCGGGAAATTAGAGACCCCTGGAGACTAGCTGGATCACGAACAGTTGGTACAGATCCATCCTTGAGTAACAACTTTTTAGCAAAGCCTGCGATGTATTATCCCTTGTTCATAAAGCAGTCTAGATTCAATGATTTGTGCAGACATAACCGAATTTAGGTATATGGCGCATTACCTTCAAAAACAAAACTGCATCTTCAGCTGCTCAAATGTCGGGAGTAAATGACGACTGCTATGTTCAATCTTACATCCAACAACAAAACACCCCAATCGCTTAGGAGATTCTTGTCTACACCTGCTCCGGCTTCGAAACAATGTCAGATTGTGTACAGCTCACCCATGGCGGGTCTATGCTGAAACAGCAGTGTCCGTCAACAGTCGTGGGATGGGCCTGTTCAAAGTGGCATCACTTTGTTCAGAATTTACGAATGGCTTGTTCTGAGACAGTGCTTATAATTTATGGGCATTTAAAAATAAAATAAAAAACATTTTTATTATTACAGGGTGGTTGTGTACACACACTGCCAACACACATTTACATTCAAATACCATGTAAAAGTGAATTTTGCATAATAGATGCCCTTTAAATTCACTCTAATTCATTTATCATTCAGCCACCTTGTTAATGCTTGCTGCATTTAAACTCCCACCTCTATCCTCAGCTACAACTTAGCTGAATGGATGTCAGGGAGTCTAGGCTAGTAGTGTAATCTTTTTTACCTCTTCAATGTATTGTCAATTGTATTAAGCCATGTTATCTTACAATTGTGTGCAACTATCAAATATGTAAACTACTGTTCCTGTATTATTTCAGCAAGGTGTTCTATCGGGTTGAGGTCAGGATCATCTATGTCTTTATGGATCTTGCTTTGTGCACTGGTGCGCAGTCATGTTGGAACAGGAAGGGAACATCCCCAAACTGTTCTCACAAAGTTGGGAGCATGACATTGTCCAAAATATCTTGGCATGCTGAAGCATTAAGAGTTCCTTTCACTGGACCTAAAAACAACCCCACACCATAATCCCCCCTCCACTAAACTTTACACTTCAAGGTCAAGGTCAAAGTTTATTTATATGGCACCTTTAAACAACACAAATGTTGACCAAAGTTATTCACAAGCAGAGCAAAATACACACAGTAAAATAGAACATGGAAATTAAATGTATATATATATATATATATATATATATATATATATATATATATATATATATATATATATATATATATATATATATATATATATATATATATATATATATATATATATATATATATATATATATATATATATATATATATATATATATATATATATATATATATATATATATATATATATATATATATATATATATATATATATATATATATATATATATATATATATATATATATATATATATATATATATATATATAAAATCATGACCTGGTACATCACAAAAACTGCAGTCCCTGGCATTTAAGAGATGCATACTGAAAATAAAACCAAGTTACGAGAATGCCTGAGAAAAAAGGTAGGTTTTAATTGAAGCTTTGAAGAAGCTTAAATGTAGAAGAAGCTCTAATCGTAAAGGTAGAAGTAAGTTTATAAAAGTATTATCAACATTTCTATAAATGTGTCCACATCTTGGATTTAGTTTTTCATCACTAAAAGCATTGCATTATTTATAAAGGATACATGTCATCCCGCCTTGGAACACAAAAAGTTACTAGGCAGTATCTGACAGCCTCAGTTATCATTCACATTCATTTCATACTACCCCCACCACACCCCCTTTTCAATCAAGAATGATAATCTGTAAAAATGTCCATCAGAGAGGATGCAGGCTGAAATATTCTAAGAGTTAAAATGTGTTTAACTGATATTTTAAACCAGCGGTAAAATAACGCATATACAACAGGATTCAGACCTGAGTTTATATGAAATGTCCATAGTAGCAATGTCAGTGTAGTGGATGAAATTGCTGTGGTTTTTGTTAGAGAACAGATATAAAATGGAATCCAGCAGAGCAGATAAGCTGTCACAATGATTCCTAATGTCAGAGCAGCTTTGCTCTCAGATTTCCTCCTAACTGAAACTTCCATTACACATTTTACACCATTCATTTGAGAGTTAATAACCTTCACTTGCTGATGTGCAACATAAAATATCCTCAAATATGCAGTGATTATCACAGTACAAGGAAATATGAAGGAAAAGATCAAATCAGTGACTCTCCAAGCAGGAGTAATAAAAACAGTGCACTGGCCATAACACATTGTTTTGTCTGAGATGTTAAAATATCCATTACCAATAACATACCAAATATTGTAAACCGAACAGCAAAACCAGCAGAGACAGATGCTTATTACGGTTTTAGTTATGGTTATTTTCTGCGGGTACAGTAAAGAGTAACAGACAGCCACATAACGATCAACAGCAATTAGAACTAAATTACTAAGAGATGTAGAAATGAGCAAACTAACGATAATTATAAACAGTCCACAGTAAGTGTCTCCAAAGTACCAACATGTTTCAATCTGCTTGATGCCTTCTATTGGTACCACAATAAGTCCAATAAGCAGGTCAGCAACAGCCAGAGAGAGAATGAGCATGTTGGTTGGAGTGTGAAGCTTCTTGAAGTGAGAGATGGAGATGATCACCAGCAGGTTCAGAAACACAGTCCATGCTGACAGCAATAATACAAAAATGTAAATTATATTATGTTCAAAAATGGAGCGTGTTCCCTTGATACATGATGAGTTGATGGCAGGAAAGCAGTATTGAGTCTCATGATCCTCTGTCTCATAGGCCATGAGTGAGTCTCCTCCTGTTAGGAGTTTGTTCTGCTCTCCTTAATGTCCTTTCATTTATAGTGTCTGGATCAGGCTGGCCCACCCATTTTCTCCCACTCTGATGCTGCATAATTATATAAATATTTAATTTTTTGAACTTTTGATATGATGGACACCTACGACTGTAATTAGAAACTTCTCTGGTTACGTATGTAACCTTAGATCCCTGAGAACAGGGAACGAGACGCTGCGTCTTTGGACGCTTTTGGGGGACGCCTCCAGCGTGATAGGTGTCTGAACTACTATCGAATCATGGCACTCCTATTGACCGGCGACAGCCCATGATGTCATTAATGTGTGACCAGGAAGTATATAAGGGTGCCTTGCAAACATGACACCATCTTTTTCGGCAGGCAGGCCCCGAGGCATGGCAACGAGACGCAGCATCTCGTTCCCTGTTCTCAGGGAACTAAGGTTACATACATAACCAGAGACGTTCCCTTTCGAGAGGGAACTCGCACTGCGTCTTTGGACGCTTTTGGGGAACGGTATATCCACGCCGCCATGCTCCAGGGAGGCCTGGTGAGGCCTAATACCTGCTAGTACCCGCCTGCTAGCCACCAAGTGACTGGGGCCCAAAAACACACCCTCAGGGGAGGCCTGGTGAGGCCTACCCCCTCAGCAGCGGGCCTACAGGGAGGCCTGCTGGGGCCTACTACCTGTTAGCAATCCAGCTGATTGTCACGGTGACTGGTGACCGGGAGCTCGTTCCCAGGGAGGCCTGGTGGGGCCTACTACCTGATAGCTGGCCTGCAGGGGTGGCTTCCTAATGGAAAGTTGAGAGGCTGGCTTTTCTGCTGGCTGACAAACAATGGACAACCAATTACTACCTGGGGACTCATCCCCAGGGAGGCCGTTGTAGGGCCTGCCAGATGACGAGGTCTCGCTACTGAAGCCGAGATTGTTGGATACTCACATCAGATTACACATGGGCCGACCACAGGAGGCCTCTCAAGGCTAACTACCTGGTTGTCACTGTAGTGCTTACCCATTCCAACCGTCGGGACTCGCTCGCAAGGAGGCCTACTGAAGCCTACTTCCTGACCTGAAGTCTACTACCCAGACTACTCTTTAAAATTATAAAATAGAACTGTTTTAGAAATTAGAAATATTTTTTATTCATTGTGAAAGGTTAGCTACAAGACACAACATCGAAAGATGAAGCATCCATTTTACTCCACAAAATCATTGTAAGAACTGAATAAAACCATACAAGAAGTGATTGGAACAACTGAATTCAATGATTTAGAGGATATCCCAATACTTTTGTCAATATAGTGTATATATAAATATATTGATTAAAAAGTGGACCTGACTGAATTAATTTCAAATATAATTTGAGCTAATAGCAAGATATTTTAATAAGCATAACAATACACATCATGCTAGTTTAAGCAGTCCATTTTAATTACACTGAACTATTTTGTATTTCTGAATTTAACTACTGAATGAAGTAAGTTTGTATAAGTACTATCAACATTTCTATCACTTTGTCCACAACTTGGATTTACTTTTTCATCACTAAAAGGATTCCATTTTTTATAAAGAATACATGTCATGCCATCTTGGAACACAAAAAGATACTTGGCAGTATCTGACAGCCTCAGTTATCATTCACATTCATTTCATACTACCCCCACCACACACCCTTTTCAATCAAGAATGATAATCTGTAAAAATGTCCATCAGAGAGGATGCTGGCTGAAATATTCTAAGAGTTAAAATGTGTTTAACTGATATTTTAAACCAGCGGTAAAATAACGCATATACAACTGGATTCAGACCTGAGTTTAAATGAAATGTCCATACTAGCAATGTCATTGTAGTGGATGAAATTGCTGTGTTTTTTGTTAGAGAACAGATATAGAATGGAATCCAGCAGAGCAGATAAGCTGTCACAATGATTCCTAATGTCAGAGCAGCTTTGCTCTCAGATTTCCTCCTAACTGAAACTTCCATTATACATTTTAAACCATTCATTTGAGAGTTAATAACCTTCACTTGCTGATGTGCAACATAAAATATCCTCAAATATGCAGTGATTATCACAGTACAAGGAAATAAGAAGGAAAAGATCAAATCAGTGAATCTCCAGGCAGGAGTAATCAAAACAATACACTGGCCATAACACATTGTTTTTTCTGAGACGTTAAAATATCCATTACCAATAACATACCAAATATTGTAAAATGAACAGCAAAACCAGCAGAGACAGATGCTTATTAAGGTTTTAGTTATGGTTATTTTCTGTGGGTACAGTAAAGAGTAACAGACAGCCACATAACGATCAACAGCAATTAGAACTAAATTACTAAGAGATGTAGAAAGGAGCAACCTAACGATAATTACAAACAGTCCACAGTAAGTGTCTCCAAAGTACCAACATGTTTCAATCTGCTTGATGCCTTCTATTGGTACCACAATAAGTCCAATAAGCAGGTCAGCCACAGCCAGAGAGAGAATGAGCATGTTGGTTGGAGTGTGAAGCTTCTTGAAGTGAGAGATGGAGATGATCACCAGCAGGTTCAGAAACACAGTCCATGCTGACAGCAATAATACAAAAGTGTAAATTATATTATGTTCAAAACTGGAGCGTGTTCCCTTGATACATGATGAGTTGAAGGCAGGAAAGCAGTATTGAGTTTCATGATCCTCTGTCTCATAGGCCATGAGTGAGTCTCCTCCTGTTAGGAGTTTGTTCTGCTCTCCTTACTGTCCTTTCATTTATACAGTGGGTGGATCAGACTGACCAACCAATTTTCACCCACTCTGATGCTGCATAGTGACATAAATATTTTACTGTCTGAACTTTTGATATGATGGATACCTACAACTGGTTTACTCATTTTTTAAGCATAATGCAAATAAAAATAACCCTTATTCTTGTGAACATCAAATAATAATTATTAATTCAGTCGGGACCACTTAAGTCAAAAATACCATAGACAAACTTTTAGTCAACATTTGATGGTATGACTATGTTCTAAATTCCCCATCCTTTTCATGAGCTCTATGAAAAGCTAAGACAGGGAAAAGCATCTGGGGACAACCTCCCATTTTTTAAACTGGGAGAGCAACGTAAATCCCTCTATTGAGAACGGAGCATGCATCAATGACAACAGAATGACATTGATTAAGTTAAAAACAAGTTTAAGGAGGAGCTGGGGAGGTGGATTGCAAAGCAGCATGCAGTGGAAGCAGCCGAGCAGGCAGACTGAACTTAACCCTTTCACACGTAAGTTTGAAAAATTCTGGCTGATCCTCCAGCTTGAGTTTTTCAAGGCAACTGTTATTTAGAACGTATCACTTTATTGTTTCCATGGTGATGCGTCATTGCTTCTCAGTGACACACAGCTGTCACAATAGTGCTGTATGACTGATGATCTGCCTTTATTTAATTTTTCCTTTTTTATTAAAAATATTCACATATTTGTTTAACTATAGCATGAAATATCTGATATTCTGATTGTTAAATATGGGCAAGTGGATGTGTTTTGTTGTTTAAACACCTTTGTAAAGATCATGTTAGTTGAGCTAAATTGCAAGATGGGCGCCACCATTTTAGTTTGTGCTGCAGTTCAGAAAATCGGATCTATTGGATTTACAACACGTGCATTCATCCACTTCTCCCAAAATACAAGAAAGTAAGTGGCCGGTGAACTGGAAGAAGAATAGAGTAAACTTACACAATGTGTATCTGGTACTTTTGTGTTTTTAAATGTTTGAAACCTAAAATAAACATTATGCGGTTGAAAACGCTGAATAGTTGTTGTATATGACAAGCGCTGAGCGCGTCTGTCTCTGGCTTAGCACCAGTCAACGTGTAAAAACACATTTGAATTAAGCAGTTGATCACGTGATGCACTGACCATTCTAATCACACCGGTGATCGTACGCTCCAGGGACCAGCCAAGACTGATCAAATCACCTTTATTTATATAGCGCTTTTTTCAAGTCCAATTGTTTCAAAGCAGCTTCACAGTGTTAACAGGGAAATAATGCAACAGAATTTGATTTGGCTGTACAGCCGCTCTGGTGAAAACGGTGATGTTATCCAGCTAATTTCAATTATCATATAGTGTCAATGCGGGCAGATCAGTAATATAGTTGAAATTTAGGTGTCCCCAACTGAGCAAGCCAAAAGCCAGAGGCAACGGTGACAAGGAACCAAAACTCCTTCAGGGCCAGAATGGAGAGAAAAACCTTGGAAGAAACCAGGCTCAGTCGGGGTGCCAGTTCTCCTCTGGCCGACAAACAAACAGTGTATGATTATAATTCTGGCAACATTTCAGGTTTTAAGTCATATTAGGTAAATAGATATTCGTAAGATTGTTCGAAAGATTGGAGTTGTCATGCCGGAGATGGGTTTAATGAGGATGTCATTTCGGTGCGGCCTTTACAGGGGGGAGTTTAATTGACATGCTCTCTGCAGACATTTCAGGGATGCGTTGGTCATGTCCAGGAGCAGGTCCACCATCTGATCTGGATATGGCCCGGATCCAGCTGACTGCAGTAAATCGCGGGATAAACAGAGAGACTAACATTAGCGTAGATGCCATTCTTCTTATGATGTAACGAGTACATCAGGTGTTATTTGAAGTGTTCCCGGTTCCAGCTGACCTAGTTAATGCAGCCTAACAATCATTTACTGATTTGAATAATAGAGATTGATAATGTTCTATGTGTATGCCATAGTAAAGAGATGCGTTTTTAGTCTAGATTTGTGTCTGCTTCCTGAACAATGCTAGGAAGACTGTTCCAGAGTTTAGGTGCTAAATAGGAAAAGGATCGACCGCCTGCAGTTGATTTTGATATTCTAGAGATTATCAACTGGCCAGAGTTTTGATACCGCAATAGACGTGATGGAGTATAATGCGTTAAGAGCTCGCTCAAGTACTGGGGAGCTAAACCATTTAGTGCTTTGTAAGTAATAAGCAAGACTTTAAAATGTATGTGATGTTTAATAGGGAGCCAGTGCAGTGTTGACAGAACTGGGCTAATATGGTCATACTTCCTGGTTCTAGTAAAAGCTTGAGCTGCTGCATTTTGGACCAGCTGGAGTTTGTTTATTAAGCGAGCAGGGCAACCACCCAGTAGAGCATTACAATAATCTAGTCTTGAGGTCATGAACGCATGAATTAACTTTTCAGCCGTAATTTATATATACACTCACCTAAAGGATTATTAGGAACACCATACTAATACTGTGCTTGACCCCCTTTCGCCTTTAGAACTGCCTTAATTCTACGTGGCATTGATTCAACAAGGTGCTGAAAGCATTCTTTAAAAATGTTGGCCCATATTGATAGGATAGCATCTTGCAGTTGTGGGATGCACATCCAGGGCACGAAGCTCCCATTCCACCACATCCCAAAGATGCTCTATTGGGTTGAGATCTGGTGACTGCGGGGGCCATTTTAGTACAGTGAACTCATTGTCATGTTCAAGAAACCAATTTGAAATGGTTTGAGCTTTGTGACATGGTGCATTATCCTGCTGGAAGTAGCCACATGGTGGTCATAAAGGGATGGACATGGTCAGAAACAATGCTCAGGTAGGCCGTGGCATTTAAGCGATGCCCAATTGGCACTAAGGGGCCTAAAGTGTGCCAAGAAAACATCCCCCACACCATTACACCACCACCTCCAGCCTGCATAGTGGTAACAAGGCATGATGGATCCATGTTCTCATTCTGTTTATGCCAAATTCTGACTCTACCATCTGAATGTCTCAACAGAAATCAAGACTCATCAGACCAGGCAACATTTTTCCAGTCTTCAACTGTCCAATTTTGGTGAGAAAATGACGATAGTCATTTAGGCAAGAGGGTTTACTGTTCTTAGGGACAGGTGTACTGTTCCCTCGCTACATCTGTACACCTTCAAAAAATCCACCATCATCCCTGTCCCTAAGAACAGTAAACCCTCTTGCCTAAATGACTATCGTCCAGTGGCTCTCACATCTATAGTCATGAAGATCTTTGAGAGACTCATTAAAAACACCATTTGCGCCTTCATTCCTGACACTTTGGACCCTCTTCAGTTTGCCTATTGTCCCAATAGATCGACTGAAGATGCCATCTCTCATGTCCTCCACTCCTCCCTCACTCACATCGACAGCAAAAGAGGGAACTACGTAAGGCTGCTATTTATTGACTATAGCTCTGCCTTTAACACCATAGTTCCCATCAAGCTAACCTCCAAACTCCTGGATCTCGGCCTGAATTCTTCTCTCTGCCACTGGATTGAGGACTTCCTCACTGGCAGGCCTCAGGTGGTGAGAATAGGCCAGTCCACCTCCACCTCCATCACCCTGAGTGTGGGAGCTCCACAGGGCTGTGTCCTGAGTCCCCTGCTCTACTCTCTCTACACGCATGACTGTTTGTCCACACACAGCTCCACCTCTATCATCAAATTTGCTGATGATACTGTTGTCCTGGGCCTCATTTCCAACAACAATGAGACTAGGACGAGGTGGAGCATCTAACATCATGGTGCCAGGACAACTGTCTCTCTCTGAATGTTGGCAAGACCAAAGAAATGATTGTGGACTTCAGGAAGAGACAGCAACGGACATACTCCCCCCTCATGATCAGCGGGTCACCAGTAGAGAGAGTGAGCAGCTTCAAGTACCTGGGAGTAAACATCTCCGAGGACCTGACCTGGACTGCTCACATTCAGACACAGGTGAAAAAAGCCAGGCAAAGACTGTACCACCTGCGCCAGCTGAGGAAATTCAGGGTTTCACCAGCTATCCTGAAAACGTTCTATTTAGGGGCGATAGAAAGTGTTTTAACTCAGTGCATCACAGCGTGGTATGGGAACAGCACCAGTCATGACCGCAAAGCCCTGCAAAGAGTCGTGCGCTTATCCGAGCGTATCTCAGGGTCAGCTCTCCCGTCTCTGCAGGACGTCTACACCAAACGCTGCAAAGGCAGAGCTACTAAAATCATCAAGGACTCTAATCACCCTGCAAACCCTCATTTCACGCTGCTGCCATCTGGTAAGCGCTTCCGAAGCCTGATGGCCAAAACTGAGAGACTCAGGAGGAGCTTCTTCCCCCAGGCCATCAGACTCCTGAACTTAATGTCACGTGACTTCACTTCAGGATAAACATCGATACACTGTCATTGCACTGCACTTTCTGTTCTCGTTGTTACTGTGTAACAACCTGTTATAAACCTGTTTGCACATTATACTCTTTATACATTTGTTAACCACATATTTATAAGTCTACAGTTTACTCACTGCACAGTCTACTTCAATTATTTTATTCCACTTTATCCTTATTTTTTTACCTTTTTTTCTCTTGACTTGATTATTTATAATTCTACAGATATATATATATATATATATATATATATATATATATATATATATATATATATATATATATATATATATATATATAGAGATAGTACTTTTTTATCCTATTTCTATATAATTTCCTCCTTGTGTTTTTAACTGTGAATTTGCACTGTCCATGGAGCGGACCTGTTTACATTTCACTGCCGGTTGTATACTCTGTATATAACTGTGTATGTGACAAATAAAACTCTTGAATCTTGAATTTAGTTTTATATTTAGGTTATTTTCAGGCCCTTAACATTAAAGCCTCATACATTTTTCCCTATGTGAATTTCAATTAAAAAAATATCAGAGTCACTTACATGTATATTTTACCTTATTTTATCATCATCAACTTTATTCCAGACTCATGGTCCATTCAGAAGGCACAGACATGACATGCAACATACATTAAAAAGAGAAAGAGAAACATATACAAATAGATAAAAAAAAAAAAAAAAAAAAAAAAATACAATACAGCATTTCTATAAAAGACACTTATACCAGTTATTCCATAGTGATGATTGGTATTGTATGGCACTGAACCCAGGATTTACTAGCAGCATAACAATGCTGTTCTGGGAGTCATTCAGGCGACAAATGAATTAGATGAGTCTCCTCAACAACGCCTGAAAGGTACTAACCCCTGTATTACAAAACAGATCACTTGCACTAGAGTACCTGGGTTTGTTGAGCAGTATCCTCATACAGTCATTATAAGCAACCATAAGCTTCTGCATACTTGCCTTTTTAAACTTAGTCCATAAAGAAGCAGTAGACAAGGGAGTGTGATATGCTTTAAACAGGCTAATTTTGACGTCATCCGTGCACATGTGGAATTTTCTTACCAGCATGTTAGCTTGGGCATATAATATGCGACGCTGCCTGTATATATCCTCATCATCAGATAACTGATATGTAATGTAATGACCCAGATATTTAATTTTATTACAGACACTCATCACTTGTCCTGACAGATAAAAGTCTGGAAAACAAAGATATTTGTCCACTCTGGTCCTACATATCAATACAGCACTCTTTTTGGCATTATACAACACATAATTTTTCACCCCATATTCAGAGCAGATATTCAGTATCTGCTGAAAACCAGCACTGCTGGGAGAAAAGATGGCCAAATCATCAGCATACATAAAATGATTAACCAAGATGTTTCCAATCATACAACCTGTTTTGATCTTGATAATTGGTTGGATAACTCATCCATGTAAAAGTTGAACAAATTGATTATCAGTGGAACCAATAAAAGGATCAAAACGATCAAGCAAAATCCTTTCCAGTACTTTAGATATCACACTGGCTAGGGCTATTGGCCTATAATTGTCCAAACTCCCAACCTTGTCAGCCTTGTCCTTGATGACAGGCACAAGAGTAACAGACAACATAGATTCAGGTAACAGACCGTGGGTCATGAATCCAGAAAAGCAAATGGCAAGCAGTACTGCCATCTTAGGGCTAGAAAACTTAAGGTGCTCTGCTGTAATGTGGTCTAACCCACACGCTTTCTAATCAGATAGCTGTGCTACTGCCTGGCAGACTTCACTTGAGGTGATTAACTCTGGACCACTGTTAACAATATTTGTCACTCTTTGGGGGTCACTTTTAACACAGTTAAATAAGGCAAAGTAGTGTTGCCTCCACAGCTCAGCAATATTATCAGCTCCAGGCACCCCCTCCATGGCACATGGAAGCAATGTATTGGCCCTGTTCAGAGCTCTCACCTCCTTCCAAAAGCCATTGACATTCTTACCCCAAACTTTCTCAGCCATTGAGTTTGCTCTCATAGCCTGTTCATGTTTACCAATGTAACAGATGACATATTTGAGTCTAGTGCTGGTAAGCTTTTTATACTCAAGGATCGGACCATTTCTAGGCTTGCCTTCTGCATGATGTGCCTCAACATGCCTGTTCCAGCCTTGCTAAATGTTGATTGTTTTTACAGGTAGTGTAAGGTAAGGTCTACTAGCCTCATATATTGCACCCACAATACTGTCATACATGGCAGAGAGGGTTTCACGGTGGGAGATATCAATACAATTCACATCCAAGCACATAATAGCATTTTTTTGGTAAACAAATATTACTGAGAAGAACCTCAGTTTTCATACAGTATGTCAAGAGATCGTAATTTTTGAGTTTAGCCCAATCCAATTTAGTCTTACAGCCATCATTCACCCCCTGGGTCAACTCAGGAAGACATTGCATATCAGGCTTCCTAGCAAATGGCACATGGTCTGACATGGATGTCCCATATAGAATTTCTATAGATTGCAAAATTTCATGGGCATCAACAGTGGAAATGCAGTGGTCAAGCCATGATGTTGTGTGCCAGGCTTCACTTATATAAGAATAGCTATCTGCTGGAAGAAGCAGTTGGCTGGACAGTATGAGTTTATTATCCTCAGAAAACTGTACCAAATGTCTGGCAAACAGAGACTGGCTGTCTGTAAGGTCTGCGTTCATATCCCCTACAACGCAAACACTTGTGCAATGATTCTCATGAATAAAATAATTTATATAGGCAAGCCTATTTAAATATAAGTCTTCATTCTGCGAACACTCATAAGGTGTATATACATTGAGAATAGTAAGATTTTCCTAGATTCTGCTTAGGTAAAAAAGTTTCTTGAAGACATACAATGTCACATTTTTGTAGCAGGTTATCCACAACCATAAGTCAAACCCTATCTCCAGCAGTGTTGCCAACACGCAGCCCCCAACAATTATAGGATGCAACACGCATGTTTGACAGTTAAGATAGCGGGGCCACTACAACTCCAACGGACCCCACTGTTCCTATACTAGGAGTTATTATGACTCTTGGGTAACAAAATTTTGTGTCTAGTTTAAAATAATACCATATTTATGAATATAGACCATAGGGTTTAAGAGCTGAACATTTCACATAATAGTATTCATACATTTGACATATCAGTATTAATGCATTTACATTGGATATAAGATATCAAAGCAAGTGGTATCTGCAAAAATATGGGGTGGTATGAAGCCAAACCCTTTTGTAATTATTATTATTTTTTTTTTTTTGCTTGAAAACTGTTGATCTGTTAAATGAATGCCACTTTTTTAATATTTATTAAAATTCTTATTAGTATTATTTTATTAGTATGGCCAGTGTGTCCAAATGCATATTTGGGTTACTGTATTATGATTACCATTGAAAAGCCCCCAAACCTCTTTGTGTGGGCCTGGCCTGGCCACTGACCTTTCATTCAGACAGTGACTTTGCATCTTTGTTAGTTTGACATTTACTAACTTTAGACACAACCTAATAATCTAAGGACACCTTTGTGTCTATTTGCTATTTCACATAGGTAAATAATCCTTTGGGTCCTGTTAACACCTGTTCTGTATTCAGAGTTCTGCTGCAGTGACAATCCTCTAGTGACCTGTTCATTAAGGGTGTGAAGAAAACAGGCAAACAAACATGCACATTACACTGATGTTGCATGGTGCCCAGAGGTCTGCAAGTTTGTTTTGACAAGAAAATTGAAACACATGAACTCAGAAAATTCTGCTTTTATGTCAAGCTATAACAATGATTACAGATGTCAGTATAAAGTCAATGCACTGGAAAGTAAAACAAGTTTACTTGGTGTATTACTGTATTACAGAATTACTATTACAGATGTTTACAGATTAAAAGTCCCAGAATGTGCTAGAGTCATTGACATACATGAAGTCATGGATTCTCTAGGTGCATCAGTGGACATGATCATAACACATTAGTGCTGTCAAATCGATTAATAGCATCTATCATAAAAGTTGGTTTATATAATATATGTGCTCATATACACTGTATTGCCAAAAGTGTTGGGACACTCCTCCAAATTATTGAAATCACTTCAATGGCCAAAGGTGTCTAAAATCAAACACTTAGGCATGTAGACTGCTTCTACAAACATTTGTGAAAGAATGGGTCGCTCTCAGGAGCTCAGTGAATTCAAGTGTGGTACTGTGATAGGTTGCCACCTGTGCAATAAGTCCATTCGTAAAATTTGCTAACTGTTAGTGGTATTATAACAAAGTGAAAGCAATTGGGAACAACAGCAACTCAGCCACAAAATGGTAGGCCACATAAAATCACTCAGCGCATGCTGAGGAGCACAGAGCGCAGAAGTCGCCAACTTTCTGCAGAGTCAATAGAGTATATATATATATATACATTGTTAAATATTGTTACCTTAAATTAAGTAGCTTATGGTAGCCTACCAGCATTTTTTCCTCTCCAGTGTGTAATAAGTAGAACACAGTGCAAGTTGACTGATGGTTCATCTCCCTTCATATCACGTCTCATTGCAGCACCTGCCACTAAGGAAACATGCAAGCTATGAGCCCAGCTGTCAGTATGGAGGCCTAAACGTCTCGTAGATGAGACTGCCTGGGTTATTTTGCTTCAATATTAGTTATATTTTAAAACAGCCAGTCATTGTAGTCTACCACTCGGGAATAGGCATTTAAAAGAGAGATGATATCAGAAATGACATCGGGCAATGACAGCATGAGATGTTCAGAAGAACGCAAGAGCTAAACTTCTACAAGCTCAATAACATCCACAGCAAAAAAAAGAAGGTAAGAAAAATAGTCTGAAAACTTTGCCCATTAATTCGATGTGCAAGGCAAGCAGACAAGTTTTGGGGTTGTTATGGACAATTAAAAATGTAAGCATGCACGTTGCACTGTTGTGCGGTGGACTTTCAGATAATTTCAGTGAATGAATAGAGTCTTATGAATGAATAATGAATGAATAATATCTTATATGATTGTTAGGCCTGCTGGTATAAAATGAATTGCACTCTCTGCCTGAAAAAGATGCGCTCTCTTCCCATGCAGTCAAAATTAACAGTTTAATTTCTTCAGGCTCGTCCTAGTCGTCACCCTGACATGACAGTGCATAGAGTTAATTAGCCTATAATGTGAATCACTTGTTATTTTATTTGAGCTTGCTTTCTTCTTGCAAAAAAAATAAAGTGCAATAGGCATTAATTAGTAGTCACCAATTGCGTTTATTATTACAATGATAAAATTGTACATTGGCCTATTCAGGTAAGGTCAGGTTTGCCGATGTGGGTTTTATTTAGGCTATTTATTTTTGTCCCTGTGCGCTGATTGGAGTTCACTGCTGATATTCTGAGGATACAATATTCATAGCCAATAGGCTACTAGTAGGGACTTTACCCTTTAAATATCTTTGTTGCATTGGATCAGTATCCTTTCAAGAACAGGCAAGAGCTTTCTAGCCTCACGGCTCGCGTCAGCAGCGCCTTGCATCGCCTATAGATGGCAGGATGGCAGGCCAGTGTGGCTTTGAAAATTGGTCAAAAAACGTTGGTGTGGATGGATGGCGGATGGATGATGAGTTTTGTGATACGGTTGCGGATTAAATAATAGCCCATCCGCACATCTCTACTACAGACCTCCATGAGTCCTTCAATATGACTGTGTTTATTGCATTTCAAGTTATTCTGAGGTGCAAGTAATTTATTAGGTAACACTTTACGGTAAGGGTACATGAATTGTCATGAATTCATGCATTAATTCATGACTTATGCATTACTACATGCATTAATATCTCATGAATCATCAGGATCTAACAGGAGTTCAAAGTATTTAATTCATGACTTCATGGATGAACAACACCTTAATTAACTAAGATGAGTACATCATTATGCATTATAGTTTATTATGTGTGATCATGATGTTTTCTTTGTTCACAAAAACATTGGTCTTTACTATCCATGGATAAAGCTACGGTTATGGTACATGAATCATGTAAGACTACTTGAATTATAAAAGGAATATACAAAATCCACAATATGTAATGCATGCACAGGCTAGACCAGTATATCAATTAATGTGAGAACTAATGTTTTTCATTAATCATGATCTCTGAGTTATTAAAGGGATAGTTCACCCAAAAATTAAAATTTTATGTTTATCTGCTTACCCCAGGGCATCCAAGATATAGGTGACTTTGTTTCTTCAGTAGAACACAAATGAAAATGTTTAACTCCAACCGTTGCAGTCTGTCAGTTGTATAATGCATGTGAATAGTAACAAAATCTATGAGAGTAAAAAACAAAACAACAACAAAAAAAAAACATGCATAGACAAATCCATATTAAACACTGCAGCTCGTGACGACATTTAATTAATAGCAATTCATATATTACTTCATCTATTAATCATATAAAATCTTCATTAGTCCCTGATGCAGTAATTATTAATAAATGGTTTAGGTCTTCATGAGTCACACATTAACTCTAATTATCTGTGCATTAAACTCTGCGGACCCTGTACAGGAATGACATCATCAAGTATATACTTTACATTTTAAATGTCTGTGGAGGAGCTCTGACCTCATATGTGGTACCATTTGAAAGCTTAGAGTCTCTAATTTCTGGAGATATGCATCACTTTGGCATTTGTTTTACACAAAGTAACTTATTTATACTAAATTACTCTGGTACAATTTCCTGGATTTGGCCTACCCAAATTGAAAAGCTTCCCATACCCACATACAGTGGTCTAAATTCAAAATATTGGTGTCATTTTACAGGAAACCCTTTGAAGTTACATAAACCACTGCTAAAAGTGATAAACATATAAATATATGTTGTCTGAGCTGTAATAACCAGATTTTTTGGTTATAAATTCATTTTTGAAAGTGTATAAAGGCGGGCATACACTGTGCGAATTCGAACACTCGGGAGGTCGTAAGATATTGCACACGCTATGAGGCAGTTAACTTGATAATCGCATCAAAGCAGCTGGTACACAGCATGACTGTATTGCACAGCGAGCCGGTGGCAATCACACAAGCTTTCGTGCTAAACACAGAGACTGGAGTTTTCAATGTTGCTGCTATAGCTTCAGATAGAAAAAGAGAGTTTTTGAAAAAAATCATTGTTGAAAAACAGAGAACAGCAGCCATTCCTTTCAACAGAAACAACCAGAGAGAGAGAGAGAGAAGGCACGCTGCTTTTGTGAACGCACACTGTACGGTTGCTACAACCATGGCTACCACTGAGCCATAGCTTAAAAATACTCATAGATCTAGCCTATGTTACGTGGTTGTGCATGATTTGGCAATAAGGGACAGCCATACGCAGGTGAAAATCAGGCCGACTCCCCAAATTTTTTTGACATGTTTAAAAATTATCGTGAGGTCGGGAGGTGCTCATAACATGCTTGGCTCGTCTCGTAATTCCTCTCACATGCTGCGAGTCGCGACCATACGAGCATCCACGATGTCCACACGATTTTTCCTGAGAGAAAAAAAATCGTCTGCAAGCTCGTACAACAGCAAAATTTGCACCGTGTACGCCCGGCTTAACTCAGGCCCTGTGTGCTCTAGCACCCTGCAGACAGTTTTGGCTGTTTCAACTGTACAATTGATTTCTGAATTGATTTCAAATGGTTCTGAATGGAAGAATATTACCTTTTTTTTAATGTAATTTCCACCTGGCATTTTAATGTGTATTTTAATTTGCTTGTTACACAATGGAATGGAACTTATTGTAATAATTATTTGACACAATTATTATGCGATTATTATGTTTAACATCTAAAGAGGAAAATCGACAGTGAAAATAGGGCATACAAAGAAGAATGGAAAGATAACTGTGCGTTCATCCTACCTGGTTTTGTGAATGTAAAGCCAGTGTGTCTTATCTGCAAATAATTTGTGGCACCACGAGACGAAGAATGGCACCTTTTTTTTCTGGTTGTCTTGTCAATATTTTTGATTAAAAAGGAAGTTGAATTTGAGTTGTTATTGTTCACGTGTTGGTGCTGAGGCCCCGTGTTATAAGCAAACATTTCAATGGTTCACTGTTCGTTTTATCATACCACACATTTCATTACGGCTATTTTAGAGGCGCGTCTAGCGATATGTTCCACAGACTCTTTTGAATGTCTTTCAGAACTTTTCAAATTAAAAGCTCTCAATTCATCCCAAAATAAAACACTGCTGCAAAAACGTTCTCGTACTTTTTTTTTAAGGCAAAATCACTAAAGACAAATTGATTGTGAGTAACTGTTGTGCTTCAAGCGGTGCTTGAAATTGGGTCTTTCTGCATGGGAGTCTGAATAAGACTAAAAGCTGCAAACTTTTGTGTAAGCCACTAGAGTGTCTCTTGACTTGAGGGGAGTTTACCTGCACAGCTGTCACTAGCTGGCCTCTGTTACAGTATCATGGCACATATCTCAGAACCAGCCGCTATCAAAATAATCTGGCTGCGGGCACGATGAAACATATTTTGAAACGACATCTAAAACATATCTTGGTTTAGGTGGAGCGATCCTTTTTTGTGAGTGCAAACACAGGCTGCACTATATCTCTGTGTGTTGCTGCGGCCATCTCCCTGCTCCCTCATCTAAAAGAGCTATTTCCCTAAAAGGGCAACACAAGTGTGTTATTACATCTTTTTCAAGATGGCATTTCTCCTGTGTGTTTCTGGATGCGGCCGTTCTCTGTCTCCAGCTGACAGTCACAATCGTTGCCTTACGTGCTTGGGCATTCAGCACGCTGAGGCAGCTTTTGTGGATGGTTCATTTTCCCACTGACCATCTCGGCGTTGAGGTCGAGACTCTACTACCTTCAGGAAGACGGAGTCCACTTGCCTGTTCCCCATCCTAGTTCTACTCTCACTGGCCAGCAGGGTAGGGCTACTTCGGCGAGTGGCCTGAGGATTATGATTAAGGCTACCCTGCCGAGGTCAACTCCGTGGGCCCCTAATCCCTCCATACCGCCGCAGCCGGTTGAGTTGCCGGAAGACTGTGGTGGCCCCTCACATGGGCGTCCACCCATGTCGGTGTTCGGTGCTCCAGCAGAGGGAGAGCTTATGTCGTCTGGGGATGAAGACTCGGCTGTGTTGCCTCCCTCTGGGAGAGTGACGTTTTCCAAGACTGACCGAGAACTGACGGCTATGCTTGCCCGGGCCACCGAGGGGGTAGGGCTTGCATGGAACCCTCCATCGTGTCCAAAACCCTCAAGGTTGGATGATTGATATTTGGGGGCGGACCGCACTGGTTCTCAGCGCCCGGCCCCCGTACCATTCTTCCCGGAAGTGCATGCAGAGTTTGTGGAAGGCACCTTTTTCTGCCCGAAACTGGTCAAGTGGCTCTGCACTCCTCACTACCTTCGATGGCGGGCCAGCCAAGGGGTATGTGGTGATCCCGCCGGTGGAACAGGATGCAACTGTGTCCGCCGTCTGGATAAATAGGCCGATAAATATTGGTTCCTGGACTCACCTGGAAAACTTTGAAAATTGAAAAAAAAAACAAGTGTAATGAAAAAAAAACACCTGCAATAGTTACACTTTGTAATGTTGAATCATTGAAAAATATAAATATTTCAGTGATGTTTTAGATGCACAATATATAGGCTAATCAGTGGCTGCTCATGAGCTCAGCTTCTTGTATGTCTTCTCACCGGAACACATACAGCGGAGTGGCAAGTTCACAAAAGCAGTTTATGATGCGGTCCGCTCATTTTTGCCTTTTGTATAGTGTGTAAAGTCATTTTACTGCTTTTTTTTTAAAAACATTGGAAGACAATAATTATTTTTAGGCAGCATCAGAGTGGGTGGTAGATGGGTTGGTCTGTCTGATCCAGACATTGTATAAATGAGAGGACAGTAAGGAGAGCAGAACAAAAGAGTCTCATTCATGGCCTATGAGACAGAGGATCATGAGACTCAATACTGCTTTCCTGCCATCAACTCATCATGTATCAAGGGAAAACGCTCCAGACATGAATACAATATCATGTATGTGTTTTTTTCATTGCTGTCAGCATGGACTGTGTTTCTGAACCTGCTGGTGGTCATCTCCATCTCTCACTTTAAGAAGCTTCACACTCCAACCAACCTGATTATTCTCTCTCTGGCTGTGGCCGACCTGCTTATTGGACTTATTGTGATGCCTGTGGATGCCATCAAGTTGACTGAGACATGTTGGTACTTTGGAAACACTTTGTGTGACCTGTTCATATTAATAGTGACTCTGCTCCTCTCAACATCTATTTGTAATTTAGTTTTAATTGCAGTTGATCGATATGCGGCTGTGTGTCACCCTTTACTGTACCCACATAAAATAACCACAACTAGAACCTTAATAAGCATCTGTCTCTGCTGGTTTTTCTCCTCTGCTTACAATATTGCCTATGTGATTAGTAGCAGATATTCTGAAAGTTCACAAGGAACAGACAATTGCTATGGAAAGTGCTATTTAATAATACATTTTTCATGGACAGTTGTTGACCTGTTCTTTTCTTTCTTGTTTCCTTTGACTGTGATCATAACTTTATATTTGAGGATATTTTATGTTGCACACCAGCAGGTGAAAGTTATAAACTCTCTGATGAAGGGTGGTAAATGTGTAATGGAAGGTTCAGGGAGGGGGAAATCTGAGAGCAAAGCTGCTCTGACATTAGGAATCATTGTGACAGCTTATCTGCTCTGCTTTATTCCATACTATATCTTGTCTATAACGAGTACTACAATAATCTCTTCTGCTACAATAACATTTCTATTATGGACTATATATGCTAACTCAGCCCTGAATCCTCTTATCTATGCTTTATTTTACCGCTGGTTTAAAATATCAGTTAAACACATTTTAACTCTTAAATTATTGAAGCCAGCATCCTCTCGGTTAGACATATTTAAAAATTATTCATGATTTGTTTTAGAGGAAGAATGGTTGTTGATTTTGTTGTTGTTGTTGCCATTTCTTTTTCTTCATTTGATAAAGCACAAACTAATGTATAGTTTTTTTATTTATTTTTTTTATCTCGGTTTGTAAACTGAATGTGAACATATTGGATACCAGATGTCTTCATGAACAATGTATGAAAACAAATTATGTAAGGTATTATAAATGAAGTCTGGACATTATTTTAATTATCTGCATTACACATTAATTGTGGATATAATTGATTTCTAGGCCTCAAAAACATAATTATGGGGGGAAACAGAAGAGACAATGCCTTTACATTGCAATAAATTCTCCAATAAAATGAAACAAATACTCTTGTGGACAGATCATTAAATACTTCATGTTGTCAGGATAATGTGAGCAAAAATAAATTTTTGCTAAACTATTCAGTTGTGTAAAATTGAATAGTTGATGATTAATTTCCCATTGAATCAACCGTTTTACTAATGTGGACAGAGTACTTACAGTTATTGTGGCCTGTTGTGTTCTTGTAATCAGCTGTATGACCATACATAGGCCTTAAACCATACTGTTTAGATGCAAAATGGTTCATATGTTCATATCCCGATTCAACCAGAAGATGGAGACAAATACTGGTGCAAAACCAAGGCATCATTGTTTTTCATTGACTGATTCTAAAGCTCCATCACATACACTCACCTAAAGGATTATTAGGAACACCTGTTCAATTTCTCTTTAATGCAATTATCTAATCACCCAATCACATGGCAGTTGCTTCAATGCATTTAGGGGTGTGGTCCTGGTCAAGACAATCTCCTGAACTCCAAACTGAATGTCAGAATGGGAAAGAAAGGTGATTTAAGCAATTTTGAGCGTGGCATGGTTGTTGGTGCCAGACGGGCCGGTCTGAGTATTTCACAATCTGCTCAGTTACTAGGATTTTCACGCACAACCATTTCTAGGGTTTACAAAGAATGGTGTGAAAAGGGAAAAACATCCAGTAAGCGGCAGTCCTGTGGGCGAAAATGCCTTGTTGATGCTAGAGGTCAGAGGAGAATGGGCCGACTGATTCAAGCTGATAGAAGAGCAACTTTGACTGAAATAACCACTCGTTACAACTGAGGTATGCAGCAAAGCATTTGTGAAGCCACAACACGCACAACCTTGAGGCGGATGGGCTACAACACCAGAAGACCCCACCGGGTACCACTCATCTCCACTACAAATAGGAAAAAGAGGCTACAATTTGCACGAGCTCACCAAAATTGGGCTGTTGAAGACTGGAAAAATGTTGCCTGGTCTGATGAGTCTCGATTTCTGTTGAGACATTCAGATGGAGTCAGAATTTGGCATAAACAGAATGAGAACATGGATCCATCATGCCTTGTTACCACTGTGCTGGCTGGTGGTGGTGGTGTAATGGTGTGGGGGATGTTTTCTTGGCACACTTTAGGCCCCTTAGTGCCAATTAGGCATCGTTTAAATGCCACGGCGTACCTGAGCATTGTTTCTGACCATGTCCATCCCTTTATGACCACCATGTACACATTCTCTGATGGCTACTTCCAGCAGGATAATGCACCATGTCACAAAGCTCGAATCATTTCAAATTGGTTTCTTGAACATGACAATGAGTTCACTGTACTAAAATGGCCCAATTATTTAACCCAATAGAGCATCTTTGGGATGTGGTGGAACGGGAGCTTCATGCCCTGGATGTGCATCCCACAAATCTCCATCAACTGCAAGATGCTATCCTATCAATATGGGCCACGTAGAATTAAGGCAGTTCTGAAGGCGAAAGGGGGTCAAACACAGTATTAGTATGGTGTTCCTAATAATCCTTTAGGTGAGTGTACATCCTTCACAGAGAAAGGAGTTTGTGCTGATCCGCCTATTCTGAAAAATAAATAAATAAATAAAAATTACATAAAATTAGTAACTTACTGTCAAAAAAATAGCCAGCAAGCTTCTTTTATACCACAGTAAAATTACTGTAAAGCTAACTACAGTATGCTGCAAAATAAAATACATCATTATACTGATACTGTATTATTAGTATTTTTAATTTAACTGATATATATTGACAGCTCTACATATATCTGTCAGCAAAGCGCCTTAAGCCAGTGCCCAGGAGGAAGCTACACTCCTAGTCGAGTGTGCTCGCAACCCAAATGGGCAAGGCAAGTCTTGGGACTGGTACGCCAAGACAATAGCATCCACTATCCAGTGGGCTAACCTCTGCTTGGAGACAGCCATTCCCTTCTGCTGGCCTCCGTAACAGATGAAGAGCTGTTCTGAGGTCCTAAAGCTTTGAGTTCGGTCCAAGTAGGCGTAGAGAGCACGGATGGGACAGAGCAAAGCTAGGGCTGGGTCTGCCTCCTCTGAAGGCAGCGCTTGCAGGTTCACCACCTGATCTCGGAAAGGAGTGGTGGGAACCTTGGGCACGTACCCGGGATGGGGTCTCTGGACGACGTGAAAGTTACCTGGCCCAAATTCTAGGCACGATTCGCTGACCGAAAGTGCTTGCAGGTCCCCTACCCTCCTGATGTAGGCCAATACAACCGAGAGTACTGTCTTCATGGACAGGATCTTTAACTCAATGGACTGCAAAGGCTCAAAGGGAGGGCTCTGGAGGCCTCTGAGCACCAGAGCTAAGTCCCAAGAGGGTACCAAGTTTGGACAAGGAGGATTTAGCCTCCTCGCACCCCTGAGGAACCTGATGATTAGGTCATGCTTCCCTAAGGACTTACCGTCAACTGCGTCGTGATATGCCGCTATTGCCTCGACATACACTTTGAAGGTGGAGGGAAACAGCCTTCGCTCCAACCCGTCTTGCAGAAAGGAGAGCATGACACTAACCGAACACCTTCGGGGGTCTTTGCGGCGAGAAGAACACCACTCAATGAACAGGTTCCACTTCAACGCATAGAGGCGCCTGGTAGATGGGGCTCTAGCGGAAGTGATGGTGTCTACCACAGCCTGAAGGCTCACTGGAGGAAATGCATACTTGCGATGATAAGATACAGAATCATGGCATCAACACATCTCAAAAAAGTTGGGACAAGCCCATGTTTACCATTGTGTGGCATCCCCTCTTCTTTTTATAACAGTCTGCAGATGTCTGGGGACTGAGGAGACAAGTTGCTCAAGTTTAGGAATAGGAATGTTGTCCCATTCTTGTCTAATAAAGGCTTCTAGTTGCTCAACTGTCTTAGGTCTTCTTTGTCGCATCTTCCTCTTTATGATGTGCCAAATGTTTTCTATGGGTGAAAGACCTGGACTGCTGGCTGGGCATTTCAGTACCCGGATCCTTCTTCTACGCAGCCATAATGTTATAATTGATGCAGTATGTGGTCTGGCATTGTCATGTTGGAAAATGCAAGGTCTTCCCTGAAAGAGACGACGTCTGGATAGGAGCATATGTTGTTCTAGAACTTGGATATACCTTTCAGCATTGATGGTGCCTTTCCAGATGTGTAAGCTGTCCATGCCACACGCACTCATGCAGCCCCATACCAGCAGAGATGCAGGCTTCTGAACTGAGCGCTGATAACAACTTGGGTTGTCCTTGTCCTCTTTAGTCCGGATGACATGGCATCCCAGTTTTCCAAAAAGAACTTCAAATTTTGATTGGTCTGACCACAGAACAGTTTTGCACTTTACCACAGTCCATTTTAAATGAGCCTTGGCCCAAGGAAAAGGCCTGCGCTTCTGGATCATGTTTAGATATGGCTTTTTTTTTAACCTATTTTGATTGTTTTCTTGAAGTACTCCTGAGCCCATATGTGATTTCCATTACAGTAGCATTCCTGTATGTGATGTAGTGCCGGCTAAGGGCCCGAAGATCACGGATATCCAGTATGGTTTTCCAGCCTTGACCCTTACACACAGAGATTGTTCCAGATTCTCTGAATCTTTGGATGATATTATGCACTGCAGATGATGATAACTTCAAACTCTTTGCAATTTTTCTCTGAGAAACTCCTTTCTGATATTGCTCCCCTATTTTTGGCCACAGCATTGGGGGAATTGGTGATCCTCTGCCCATCTTGACTTCTGAAAGACACTGTCACTCTGAGAGGCTCTTTTTATACCCAATCATGTTGCCAATTGACCTAATAAGTTGCAAATTGGTCCTCCAACTGTTCCTTATATGTACATTTAACTTTTCCGGCCTCTTATTGCTATCTGTCCCAACTTTTTTGGAATGTGTAGAAAATGTCTCACTTTCAACATTTGATATGTTGTCTATATTCTATTGTGAATAAAATATAAGTTTATGAGATTTGGAAATTATTGTATTCCTTTTTTATTCACAATTTGTACAGTGTCCCAACTTTTTTGGAATCAAGTTTGTATAACTGGCAATGGGTCGACTCTGGAGAGGCAACTAGATCTACCTGTGTGGCTCCGAAGAGGTACCATATCAGCTGGACCACCTGGGGATGGAGTCGCCACTCTCCCGTAGGTGTCGGCTGCCGTGAGAGCTCGTCGGCTGTCTGGTTGAGTGCACCTGGGATGTGAATGGCGCGAAGCGACCTCAGATGCTTCTGACTGCAAAGGAGGAGATGGCAGGCAAGTTGGAGCATGCAACGGGAGCGTAGACCACCCTGATGGTTGATGTACGCAACGGCTGCAGTGCTGTCCATGCTGACCAGTACGTGCTTGCCCTGTAGCGGCTTTTTGAGGTGGCCAAGATCAAAACATACTGCCAGTAACTCTAGGCAATTGATATGCCAATGCATTTGGGGCCCCGTCCACAGACCCGAAACTGCATGCCTGTTGTACTTTCGTGAAGACACGAGGCGACAGGGACAGCCCGAAGGCTAATTGTACTAATATGCCCTCTCCTCGAACGCAAAGCGCAGGAACGGTCTGTGTCTCAGGAGAATGGAGACATGAAAGTACGTGTCCTTCAGGTCGATCGTTGCAAACCAATCTTGGGGACGGATGCATTCGAAAATGCATTTCTGCGTCAACATTCTGAACGGGAGCTTGTGCAGGGCCCGATTCAGGATACGCAGGTCCAAGATTGGTCTTAACCCACCCCCTTTCTTGGGTACAGTGAAGTAAGGGCTGTAGAACCCTAACTTCATATCGGCTGGAGGAACCGGTTCGATTGCGTCCTTCGATCTGAACGCAAGACATGGGCATCGCTGCTCCGCACGGAGGTGAAGTGTTTTTACACAGTATTTACTTAAAAAAGGTGATATACCTGCTGGCTATTGAAAGATGTAATTAGTAGTAGTAATTAATTACTTTATAGAGTAACTTACACAATACTGGTTTTATATATATATATATATATATATATATATATATATATATATATATATATATATATATATATATATATATATATATATATATATATATATTACATTAATTGTTGTCACAGGGGACAGTTGTAACATCCCTACACTGACAGCTGTGATAAAACCTGCTATGCTAGCTTGACAGAATAGTCTTGACACACGGTGTCTTTTATAAGCTAAAAACACACTGATTAAAATTATGTAATTTTATAATGCTTCATGCAAACCAAACAGTTTAGACAGTATGACAAAAACTCTGAGCATTAAAAAAAAAATGTACTTAAGTATTTTTTTGCAGAAGGAATGGTCACCTGTGGTAGAGGGAAAGGTAGAGGGGCTATATGAACATAGTATGAGTATCATCACTCTAGCTCATTCCTGATTGAAGGAATAAGCAATGTTGCAACTGCCCCATGTTGCAACCATCCCCACTCTCCCCACCTCTCATACACATTTCTCATGCCCGCTTCACGTGTGGCTGCTGGGCGACAATCAATCAGACAGGGCGGTGCTGTCAAGAGCGGAGATAGTCACGATGCCAATCATGCCAGTTGTTTTTTTCTTATCTCAGTTGTTTTGTCATTAATTATGCTGCCATATTACTCCATTAATTGATACTATAAATATATTTCCAGGCTTATGAAATCTGCAAGCACTGCCGCAATGCTTTCATTGCAGGTTGCTGTCAAGGCGAGAAAATTAATCATAAATGGAGGTTTTAATCGCAGGTTATTATTCTAATCCCTGATTTGTTTATCTGTGTTTAAAATTAATAGGTGCAGCACAACTCGATTTAAAGTAAAGCTTAGATCAACAAATCCTAGACTTGTTCTAAACTGTGGTTAATTTAATCCTAATTAAAGAATTTGTTTGCCCATATATATATATATATATATATATATATATATATATATATATATATATATATATATATATATATATATATATATATATATATATATATATATATATATATATATATATATATATATATATATATATATATATATTGCTAAAGTTTTACTAATATGGACAGAGTACTTACAGTTATTGTGGCCTGTTCTGTTCTTGCAATCAGCTGTATGACCATACACAGGCCTAGTGTTAAACCATACTGTGACGACTTGTGTCATCAGTAAGCTACTCCCTCATTACTGGGTGACTCTGCCTACCTGTGATGTTTGCATCGGTGACACCTGTGCCCAACTTCCCTTTCTCTTCGTTAAAAGGAAGCAAGACTGATGGCAGAGCGTGGCCAACATGATTTGATTTGTTTGATTATGTCTTTGGTTGCATGGCACCCCACATTACAGCACATTACCTCACTCACTCACTCACTCACTCACTCTCTCTGCATGACATTACTGACAACTGAATGCTACATGTCACTGTTTTGTATTGCGTTTCTTTAACTTAATTAAATATTTACTTTAAAACATTGGCTTTCTTGTGTGTCCCAGTTTTGTTACGTCCCTTTTGAGCCGCGGGGCGTAACAAGTGGGGGCTCGTCCGATAAGTAATTTGGTATATTTGGTTTGATAGTTTGTTTGTAATTTGGAATTAGTTGAGTTTGTTTGGTTTGTCGTCTTGCGTTGTGGCATTGCAGTGCTTTGGGACACCGGAAAGCATTTGGTGCAGTTCTTCGGTAGCCTAATTGTTTGGATACACAGACTGGTAAGTTACCTTTTGTGCAATATTGTTTTTGACTTGGAATTTTTTTCCCTGTTAGGATAAGCGATGTGTTTCCTTTTGAGACATATCGGGTTTGTTATTTTTGTAGTGTTGTGGTGAAAGCGGGCAAAGCAGTTGTCTTGTGAGCACTTCCAGGGTGTTGAGAATTGTCGCTGGTTTAACTAGTTGCAGTTCCACCCACTGGTTTTATGTGCTTAAAATTCCCCCCGCCATCCACATGAAGACTAGGGTTGAGGTAGGTAGTTAGACTTATTCTAAAGAGTTAGATAGTGGGTTAAAATTCCAGGTTTTTGATTGCACAGGTGGGTTACTTTCAGTCAGTGGTTTGTTTGCTTCTGGCTAATGTTGAGAAATTTGTTGAATCACCTTCACAGGTTTTGATAGACAAATGCACAAAAGATCAACTTTTAGAAATCGCTGCATATTATGAAATAAAACTTAGCGATAAGAGAATAAAAGAATGTTCTATTAAAACTGAGTTGAAAAATAAATTGATTGACAAGGGAATTTTGACAGCTGAAATGAGTGAAATGGATGAACATTTGAGTGTACAGTCTGCTTTAACTTTTGATCAACAAAAGGAGTTGTTGTTGTTACAAATGGAGCATGAAAAGATAAAGCAGAAGTCTGAGCAGGATAGGTTTGAATTAGAAAAGGCAAAGGTGGACTTGGAATACTTCAAATTAAGACTCATTAAGGAAGGGAAAGTTGATGGCAGTGGTGCAACTGTTGGTGCGTATGGGAATTTTTCGCTGCGTCAAAATCTAAAACTTGTCCCTAAATTTAATGAGGTTGACCCAGACGTTTTTTTTACTCTGCTTGAACGTGTTGCTGAGATACAAGGTTGGTCTAAAACAGACTGTGTTTTGTTACTACAGACTGTATTAGTTGGTAAAGCACAATTAGCTTTTTCTGCTCTAACAGTAGAGGAGAGTAAAGATTATGACGCTGTTAAATCTGCAGTGTTGAAAGCATATGAGTGTGTACCAGAAACGTATAGACAACGCTTTAGGTCATGTAAAATGGTTCATGGACAAACACATTTAGAGTTTGTGCGAGATTTAAGACGCCATGTTACATGCTGGTGTGCATCGTTTGACGCTAGCACATTTGAGGATTTGCTTGAATTGATCATAATTGAACAATTTAAAAATTCTGTTTCTGATCAACTTGCGACATACATCAGCGAACATAAGGTTCAGTCACCGGAGCAGGCAGCGTCGTTGGCTGATGATTATGTGCTTACTCATAAAAATACTACCGTTGATTGGAAAATGCGTGAAGAAGCGAGAGTGAATCATTATAGTGGTCGCGGTTCTTTGAGCACTTTTGACCAGTCTGATATTTGTAACTACTGTCGAGGAAAAGGACATTGGAAAGCAGACTGCCCCATACTTAGAGAAAAACAAGCGTTTTGATGGGAATAAATTTCATTCTGTTGCACTTGCAAATTCAGTCTATTCGAGTGATACTGAGACGGATGAAATCCAACTGTTTAATGATTGTTTGTCCACTTATGCTCCTTTCATTACAGAAGGTCGAGTGTCGTTATTGGGTGGAGTGGAAGTTCCTGTCAAAATTTTGCGAGATACAGGAGCCATGGATTCTTTCATTTTAGAGTCCATTTTGCCTTTTTCAACACAATCTGAGACAGGTGAAAGCATTTTAGTTCGAGGAATGGGTTTAAATACATTAACAGTTCCTCTGCATAAAGTCATTCTTCACTCTGATTTAGTGACTGGCGAAGTGGTACTGGGATTGTGTCATGCGTTACCAATTGAGGGAGTTCAGCTAATCTTGGGAAATAAATTAGCAAAAGATCATGTGTGGGCAAACAAAACACCATTCCCTGTGGTTTCATCTACTGGAGAATCATTTCAACCAAAAATGTCTATAAATTCTGTTGGTGTTGTAACTCGGGCTATGGCTAGAGATGTGGAGTGCTTGGACTCTCAAGAGAAAGTGTTGAAGACATCACGTACTCTTTTGTCCATACCTGATTTATCTGTTCTGTCTTTTCCTCTATCTGTAGATTAACTGTCTAAGGAACAGCGCTCTGATTCCTCCTTGATTGAGCTGATTACTTCTGCAGTTGAGGACAGTGACATACCAGATATGGCTAGAGGCTACTTCATACAGGAGGGTTTGTTGTTAAGGAAATGGAGTCCTCATGGTGAGAATTTTGTTGGAGATCCTATTGTTCAGATTGTGGTTCCTACAAAGTTTCGCCAAGCTGTATTAGAAGTGGCACATCAAAAGTCGGGTCATGCTGGGGTTGATGCGAGTCAGGTTGGAGCTGGAGCTGTCCTCCAACAGGCAGATGAACAAGGAGTGGTTCGCCCCGTCAGTTTTTTTCTCACGGAAATTTAATGCATATCAATTGAATTATTCTGTGGTCGAAAAAGAGGCTTTTGATTTGGGCATTGCAACATTTTGACATCTATGTTGGCTCAAGTCAGCCTGTTGTGGTTTATACTGACCATAATCCATTGACATTTTTGAACTCACTACATTGCCCAAACCAAAGGCTGATATGTTGGTCTTTGTTTCTTCAAACCTATTGCCTTGATATTCAGCATAGCCGAGGATTTGTAAATGTTGTGGCAGATGCACTGTCACGTGCCCTTTAATTTTTTTTGTTTTGTTTTTTTTTTGCTTAAATTGTAGATTGTTGGCTTAATTGTCTTGCTTGTTTGCAGGGATTCTTCTCAAGATCCCTGTCTTAAGGGGGGGAGTGTGACGACTCGTGTCATCAGTAAGCTACTCCCTCATTACTGGGTGACTCCGCCTACCTGTGATGTTTGCATCGGTGACACCTGTGGCCAACTTCCCTTTCTCTTCGTTAAAAGGAAGCAAGACTGATGGCAGAGCGCGGCCAACATGATTTGATTTGTTTGATTATGTCTTTGGTTGCATGGCACCCCACATTACAGCACATTACATATTCATTCACTCACCCACCCTGCATGACATTACTGACAACTGAATGCTACATGTCACTGTTTTGTATTGCGTTTCTTTAACTTAATTAAATATTTACTTTAAAACATTGGCTTTCTTGTGTGTCCCAGTTTTGTTACGTCCCTTTTGAGCCGCGGGGCGTAACACATACTGTTTAGATGCAAAAGGGAATTCAAATGTTCATATCCTGATTCAACCAGAAGATGGAGACAAATACTTACAAAACCAAGGCATCATTGTTTCTCGTTGACTAATCCTAAAGCTCTATCACATACATCCTTCACAGAGAAAGGAGTTTGTGCTGATCCGCCTATTCTGAAAATGATGACTTGGTCGCATATATATATAATGTACTATAAGTGTGCAAGCTTGCACTTTTGTTCAGGTGTACGTGTATATGTCATGGGTATATGTTTGTATGTACACTCACCTAAAGGATTATTAGGAACAGCATACTAATACTGTGTTTGACCCCCCTTTCGCCTTCAGAACTGCCTTAATTCTACGTGGCATTGATTCAACAAAGTGCTGAAAGCATTCTTTAGAAATGTTGGCCCATATTGATAGGATAGCATCTTGCAGGAGATTTGTGGGATGCACATCCAGGGCACAAAGCTCCCGTTCCACCACATCCCAAAGATGCTCTATTGGGTTGAGATCTGGTGACTGTGGGGGCCATTTTAGTACAGTGAACTCATTGTCATGTTCAAGAAACCAATTTGAAATGATTCAAGCTTTGTGACATGGTGCATTATCCTGCTGGAAGTAGCCATCAGAGAATGGTACATGGTGGTCATAAAGGGATGGATATGGTCAGAAACAATGCTCAAGTAGGCTGTGGCATTTAAACGATGCCCAATTGGCACTAAGGGGCCTAAAGTGTGCCAAGAAAACATCCCCCACACCATTACACCACCACCACCACCAGACTGCACAGTGGTAACAAGGCATGATGGATCCATGTTCTCATTCTGTTTATGCCAAATTCGCCAAATTTCATCTGAATGTCTCAACAGAAATCGAGACTCATCAGACCAGGCAACATTTTTCCAGTCTTCAACTGTCCAATTTTGGTGAGCTTGTGCAAACTGTAGCCTCTTTTTCCTATTTGTAGTGGAGATGAGTGGTACCCGGTGGGGTCTTCTGCTGTTGTAGCCCATCCGCCTCAAGGTTGTGAATGTTGTGGCTTCACAAATGCTTTGCTGCATACCTCGGTTGTAACGAGTGGTTATTTCAGTCAAAGTTGCTCTTCTATCAGCTTGAATCAGTCGGCCCATTCTCCTCTGACCTCTAGCATCAACAAGGGTTTTTCGCCCACAGGACTGCCGCATACTGGATGTTTTTCCCTTTTCACACCATTCTTTGTAAACCCTAGAAATGGTTGTGCGTGAAAATCCCAGTAACTGAGCAGATTGTGAAATACTCAGACCGGCCTGTCTGGCACCAACAACCATGCCACACTCAAAATTGCTTAAATCACCTTTCTTTCCCATTCTGACATTCAGTTTGGAGTTCAGGAGATTGTTTAATTCACATTAAACCATATAGATTTTGATGGTGAAAACTGGAGTAGGAATGGGGGAAGAGGCAGTGAAAAGAAAGGTGTGTAAATTAAAAATGGCGGCTCAAAATGGCGCCGGCGTGTTCGGTCGCCATTCAGGTCGCTCTGCGAAGACTGTGCTTTTATTTACTATTTTACTTTCTTTTACTCTCAATTTTTACAAACTTATCAACTGCATTGATCTGCTATGACAGCAAAACTCTTTTGGACATTGGTTACCTCTACACTGGACTGTTTCAGGACACTTTTGCCAATCCTCTGTGGCCATCTGAGATCCTTCGCAATGCCGAGTTGAACAATGGCCAGACGAGTCGGCGGCGAAGAATCAAGAAACACCACGGGAAACGCGCTGGTATCCGCAGCAGACTGAGGAAAAGGGCATTCAGCCCTCCTCTCCTGAGCATTCTGCTAGCAAATGTTCAATCCTTGGAGAATAAGATGGACGATCTCAGAGCCAGGATAAGTTTTCAACGGGACATGAGAGACTGTAACATCTTTTGTTTGTCCGAAACATGGCTCACGCCCGCGGTCCCGGACACAGCTGTGACGCCGTCGGAGAACTTCTCTGTTTTTCGGATGGACAGAACAGCCGAGGCCGGTAAATCCAAAGGCGGTGGAGTATGCTTCATGATCAACAAGAAATGGTGCGCCCCCAGGAACATCACCATTCTCTCGCGGTCCTGCTCGCCTCATCTGGAAAATTTAACAATCATCTGCCACCCATTCTATCTGCCGAGAGAGCTTACCTCTGTCGTCGCGACCGCTGTTTACATTCCACCAGAGGCAGACAGGGCTGGCTTTATCTGGCCTTCATGATGTTACCAGCGGCTTCATAAACAAACACCCCGATGCGGCATTCATCGTCGCGGGCGATTTTAACAAAGCAAACCTGAAGAAAGTCTTGCCAAACTTTCACCAGCACGTCTCCTGTCCTACACGAGGAGCAAACACACTGGATCATTGCTACTCTCCATTTAAGAACGCCTATAAAGCGCGGTCACTTCCAGCTTTTGGCAAATCGGATCATGCCGCCATTTTCCTCACACCTGAATACAAACAAAGGCTCGTTCAGGAACCCCCGGTGAGGCGGGAAATTAAGCGCTGGTCCCCCGATTCAGAGACCGCGCTACAGACAAGTCTTGATGATGTTGACTGGGACATGTTCTGGGCGAGTTCAGCTGACATAAGCGAGTTCACGGATGTGGCGCTTTGCTTCATCAACACGCTTACAGAGCAAGCCACGCAAACAATAACAATTAACGTCCTTCTCAAATCAGAAACTGTGGGTGGACAATTCAATCCGCGCTGCAGTGAACATGCACTGCCGCATACAACGCCGGTTTCCTAACGGGGAACATGACTGAATACAGATTGTCCTGCTATGCTCTCTGACGCGCAGTTAAAGCTGCAAAACTCCGTTACAAAGACCGAGTGGAGTCTCATTTCCAACTCAGTGACTCGCGGTGCATGTGGCAGGGTCTGAGGTCCATCTGCTCTTTTGGATCTAAATCCTCTGCAGAGGTGAGCGTTCATCCGTCGTTTGTGAATGAGTTAAACTCTTTCTATGCTCGCTTTGACTGTAACCGCGGCAACGCGACTTCGCCAAGTGGCGCGTCAGAGGGAATCACTCAGAGCAGCAACAACCACGTGATCTCTGTCTCAGAGGATGAAGTTCGGAGGGCACTCAAGCGTGTGGATGTCAGGAAAGCTGCTGGGCCGGATGGTATTTCAGGCCGTGTTCTGTGGTCCTGTGCTGATCAGCTCGCCGGGTTGTTTACATCTATCTTTAATGAGTCCCTCACTACATCTGTGGTCCCCAACTCCTTCAAAAAATCCACCATCATCCCTGTCCCTAAGAACAGTAAACCCTCTTGCCTAAATGACTATCGTCCAGTGGCTCTCACGTCTATAGTCATGAAGGTCTTTGAGAGACTCATTAAAAACACCATTTGCTCCTTCATTCCTGACATTTTGGACCCTCTCCAGTTTGCCTATCATCCCAATAGATCGACTGAAGACGCCATCTCTCATGTCCTCCACTCCTCCCTCACTCACATCGACAGCAAAAGTGGGAACTACGTAAGGCTGCTATTTATTCACTATAGCTCCTCAGCCTTTAACACCATAGTTCCCATTAAGATAACCGCCAAACTCCTGGATCTCGGCCTGAATTCTTCTCTCTACCACTGGATTGAGGACTTCCTCACTGGCAGGCCTCAGGTGGTGAGAATAGGCCAGTCCACCTCCACCTCCATCACCCTGAGTATGGGAGCTCCACAGGGCTGTGTCCTGAGTCCCCTGCTCTACTCTCTCTACACACATGACTGTTTGTCCACACACAGCTCCACCTCTATCATCAAATTTGCTGATGATACTGTTGTCCTGGGCCTCATTTCCAACAACGAGACGGCATACTTGGACGAGGTGGAGCATCTAACATCATGGTGCCAGGACAACTGTCTCTCTCTGAATGTTGGCAAGACCAAAGAAATGATTGTGGACTTCAGGAAGAGACAGCAACGGACATACTCCCCCCTTGTGATCAGCGGGTCACCAGTGGAGAGAGTGAGCAGCTTCAAGTACCTGGGTGTAAACATCTCCGAGGACCTGACCTGGACTGCTCACATTCAGACACAGGTGAAAAAAGCCAGGCAAAGACTGTACCACCTGCGCCAGCTGAGGAAATTCAGGGTTTCACCAGCTATCCTGTAAACTTTCTATTTAGGGGCGATAGAAAGTGTATTAACTCAGTGCATTACAGCGTGGTATGGGAACAGCACCAGTCATGACCGCAAAGCCCTGCAAAGAGTCGTGTGCTTATCCGAGCGTATCTCAGGGTCAGCTCTCCCGTCTCTGCAGGACGTCTACACCAAACGCTGCAAAGGCAGAGCTACTAAAATCATCAAGGACTCTAATCACCCTGCAAACCCTCATTTCACGCTGCTGCCATCTGGTAAGCGCTTCCGAAGCCTGATGGCCAGAACTGAGACTCAGGAGGAGCTTCTTCCCCCAGGCCATCAGACTCCTGAACTCAGTCACTTAACATCACGTGACCATTGATACACTGACATTGCACTGCACTTTCTGTTCTCATTGTTACTGTGTAACAACCTGTTATAAACCTGTTTGCACATTATACTTCTTTATACATTTGTTAACCACATATTTATAAGTCTACAGTTTACTCACTGCACAGTTTACTTCACTTATTTTATTCCACTTCTTTATTTTTATTTTTTACTTTTTCTTCTACTTGACTTGATTATTTATAATTCTACAGATATGCATATATATATATATATATATATATATATATATATATATATAGTACTTTTTTATTCTATTTCTATTATAATTTCCTCCTTGTGTTTTTAACTGTGAATTTGCACTGTCCATGGAGCGGACCTGTTTACATTTCACTGCCGGTTGTATATTCTGTATAGAACTGTGTATGTGACAAATAAAACTCTTGAATCTCTTGAATCTTGAAGTCATTCTTAGATGAGTCACTAAGCGTGACGTCGTCTCTGATGGGGATGCTTAATGACTGAGTGAGTTTAGATGCTAATTTCTTTTCTCAGATAGTTTGTTCCTCAATCAGACATTCTGGCATTATGCAAGTTTTCCTAGTCTTACAAAAGTCTTGCACTAAATATGCTTTTATGATGTTTGTGCGGGCTGATACATCACTGTTGTTATACTCATGTACAAACATCTATTGGTATGGTTAGGGTCATCACTGCATTATTATAGTACTTGTTAAAGACAAGATATAGTATGGAATAAAGCAGAGAAGACAAGCTGTCAAAATGATTCCTAATTACAGCACAGCAACCACAGCAATTCCCAACCACAGCAACTGCATCACAGTTTTTGTTACTCATTTTAGTTTTTTTGTACAGTATGCAAAGTCATTTTACTGCCAGTGTTGGAACTATTGGAAGAAAATAATTGTTATTAGTCAGCATCAGAGTGGGTGGTCTGATCCAGACACTGTATAAATGAAAGCACAGTAAGCAGAACAAACTCCTAACAGATTCACTCATGGCCTATGAGACAGATCATGAGACTCAATACTGCTTTCCTGCCTTCAACTCATCATGTATCAAGGGAAAACGCTCCAGATATGAATACAATATCATGTATGTGTTTTTTTCATTGCTGTCAGCATGGACTGTGTTTCTGAACCTGCTGGTGATCATCTCCATCTCTCACTTTAAGAAGCTTCACACTCCAACCAACCTGATTATTCTCTCTCTGGCTGTGGCCGACCTGTTTATTGGACTTTTTATCATGCCTGTGGATGCCATCAAGTTGATTGAGACATGTTGGTACTTTGGAGACATTTTGTGTGACCTATTTATGATAATCATGGGTCTGCTCACCTCAGTATCTATTTGTAATTTAGTTTTAATTGCTGTTGATCGTTATGTGGCCGTGTGTCACCCTTTACTGTACCCACAGAAAATAACCACAACTAGAACCTTAATAAGCATCTGTCTCTGCTGGTTTTTCTCCTCTGCTTACAACATTGCCTGTGTGATTAGTAGCAGATATTTTGAAAATTCACAAAGAACAAACAATTGCTATGGAAAGTGCTATTTCATAGTAGGTTTTTCGTGGACAGTTGTTGACCTGTTCTTTTCTTTCTTGTTTCCTTTGACTGTGATCATAACTTTATATATGAGGATATTTTATGTTGCACATCAGCAAGTGAAAGTTATAAACGCTCTGATGGAGGGTGGAAAATGTGTAATGGAAGGTTCACTGAGGAGGAAATCTGAGAGCAAAGCTGCTCTGACATTAGGAATCATTGTGACAGCTTATCTGCTCTGCTTTATTCCATACTATATCTTGTCTTTAACGGGTACTACAATAATCTCTTCTACCACAATAACATTTCTAATATGGACTGTATATGCTAACTCAGGCATGAATCCTGTTGTCTATGCTTTATTTTACCGCTGGTTTAAAATATCAGTTAAACACATCTTAACTCTTAAAATATTGAAACCAGCATCCTCACTCTTAGACATATTTACAGATTATTCATGATTTTTTTTTTTTTTTTCATTTGATAAAACACAAGTAATGTCTAGTTATTTTATCTCAGTTTGTAAACTGAATGTAAACATACCAGATGTATTTATGTGTCATAAGCTTATTAACAGGAAAAAAAAATTGTAAGGTATTTTAAAGACATTTAAAATCAAGGTAAATAATTACATTTACCTTGCAATTAGAATCTGATGCGCTTATGTTAAATTAGTTTTAAGTCTGGCCATTATTTTAGTTATCTAACACATTAACTCTGGGTATAATTGATTGTCAACATTTGTAAGTCTATGATTAGTGTTTATTTGATCTGGGATTTAACTGTTTAATTATGATTCTTTTCTAGGCCTCAAAAACATAAATAGATGGTAAAAACAAAAAACTTAAGAGACAATGTATTTTTGCTGCTATAAATTCTCCAATAAGATGAAACAAATACTTTGAAGTGGACAGGGCATTAAACACTTTATGATCTGTTTTCAGATCAGTGTTTTCTGTCCTCATTTCAGTTGTCTCATTAATTAGCTCCTCAGTTTCCAGTGTATATAAGCCCTCTGATTTTAGTTCCTCCTTGATTTATTTTATTTTATACATATTTTATTTGGGTGGCAGTGGCTCAGTGGTTCAAGTGCTCCATGAGCAAGACACCTAACCCCAGCTGCTCCCAACGAGCTGGATGGCGCCTTGCATGGCTGACACTGCTGTGAATGAATGGGTGAATGTGAGGCAATATGTAAAGCTCTTTGGTGGCCATGGGTCTGTTGAAAGCGCTATATAAATGCAATGCATTTACCATTTATTTTAGGTCAATGTGATTGTGGTTGTGTTTTCCCTCACTATACTTCTGTTTATTGTGCTTATTAGTAGATTAAAATATTGTCCAAGTATCTTCTTTGTCATGTGCTTGATCAAGAGCGACACACCGTGACAGAGAGCAATAAAAAATAATCAGCTGTATGACCATAGACATGCCTATTGTTAAACCAAACTGTTTAGATGCAAAAGGGAACATACATTTTCATATCCTGATTTATTCAGAAGATGGAGACAAATACTTGTTTAAAACCATCCTTCACAGACAGATAAAGGAATCCTATTAAGGAGCCATTGGAGAAAAAAAAAAAGTATTTTTTAAGTGCCACAAAAGAATAAACCTGTTTTCATTTTGTCATGTGTTGTCACGTCTGCCCTACTTTTACAGCATCATCATTTTTATCCATATTGTGGATGTCCTGGGAACTAAGATTCACTTAAAGTATGAACTGAATTGCTTTTCCATCTTGAGAACAACATACAGTCACAAAGAATCGTTCTTTACACAGAATCTGAACCAGTGTCACAGGCCATAATAATGTCAGCATCACTTGGCCAATGAGTAGTTTGGCCTCCTCCTAATGCATCATATAAACTTTGTTGTATGTCTTGTGCACACACACAATCTATTTTTCTTCATTAGTAATATCTGAGAGGTAAATTTGGTGAAAGGCAGATCTTCACATGCAATTATATGGGTGGTGTTGAATTTCATTTTTAGCTCCTTCAATTCTTTCTCATGTAGAAAACAGGTTAAGTAAAAATATAGGGATTTTTCTAACTGACTAATGAGTTTATGAGCATTGATTGGCTTTTCTGAGGTAAATTTGACATTACGTGAAATTATTGTTCTCAACCTATTTTATACAAGCTCTTTCCAAAGTCGAAATGTTGATTGAGCGATCTGTCAGGCCACATTATAGAGTGGCAAAACAACATTTATTGCTTGTATTGCGGGATAAAATTTAAATAATTTGAAAGCTGAAAGTTTGTTAATTGTTCACTAAAATTAACAAACACATTAAAAGTGAAATATTAAAGGTGACAATTAAGTACAAATCTTTCTGCGATTTTGGATGGCTGCGCTAAAAATAATGTAAAGTTCAGGCATTAACAGAAAACAGCAAAGATAAAATTAAATATCAAATAGAATTGATATCAGTATAAATAAAAAATGAGAATTGTTACCCAGATAGCATATATATCCGGGCCTCATCTGGGCCAACTATGGCACATATGGCTCAGTTCTGGCAGCAGTTAAGGTCATATGGGCCGTATCTGCTCCACACACATCCAGCCAGTTCCCTTTCAAGGAGGTTTTGAGTAGAGCTGTGGCCAAATTAAGCATTGATTGGCCACAGGAAAGACAAGAGTGCTCTGCTGTGAAAAGTAGGCTGGATGAGTGCTTCCTTCACACTCACTCTGCTCAACCACCAAGGTGGGGCTTGCAGTTTTTCACAGATCTCCACACTGAGGTGTCGAAATCGTGGAAGCGGCACATGTCTTCTCGTGTATTACACCCCCACACGTCTGTATATAGTAATATCGGTTATATATCTAATATTGAGGAAGCATGGTTAAGGGTCGATGCAGAGGGTGGAGGAGATGCTCGCGAGCCATCTCTCTCTCGAATCGGCATCGTCCGTTAAAGCCCCCACTTTGCCCACTAAGCCACTCAGAGCTACATCGGCTTTAGTGGGCAAAGCGTACTCGGCAACAGGTCAGGTTGCCGCATGTCTGCACACAATGGCTATTGTGCAGGCATACCAGGCTGACCTGCTGAAGGACCTTGGTGAGAGCCACGAGGTCGGAGTTGATATCATTCGAAAACTCAGATCCTCAACTGTTTTAGCTCTCCGGGCCACCAAGGAGACATTCTGTGGCAGCCCTGATGGCCACGGAGAGACATCTGTGGTTCAGTCTTATGGATATAAAGTAGAAAGATAAGACCTTTTTGCTTGACGACCCACTGTCTCCTGAGGGCCTGTTTGGTGACGCAGTTGCTACTGTCACCGACAGATTTCAGGAGGCAAAGAAGCAGGCGCTCAAGCAGTTTCTCCCCCATAAGCCCCAGGTCCCATCTGCTGCTGGGCGGTAAAAATCAGGTTTTTACAGCCGATACTTCGTGCCATCGTGCCAAAGAAGGATGGGGGTTGTACCCTATTTTAGATCGGCGCATTCTCAATCGCACTGTGGCAAAGCTCAAGTTCAGGATGCTTACACTCAAACAGATCGTGTCTCAAATCAAGTCTGAGGATTGGTTTGTCACGATAGATCTAAAATATGCGTTTTCCATGTCTCCATCCTTCCACAGCACAGGAAGTACTTGAGGTTCTATTTTGTGGGAGAAGCATACCAGTATCAGGTCCTTCCCTTCGGTCTGACTCTTTCACCCAGCATGTTCACGAAGTTTGTAGACGCGGCATTAGTCCCCATGCGTATGCAGGGGATTCACATTCTCAATTATATAGACGATTGGCTGAGCCTAGCTCAGTCGGCTCGTTTGGCGGTTCAACATCGAGATGTTGTTCTCGCACATATGAGGAAGTTGGGGCTGAGGCTCAACTCCAAAAAGAGCGTTCTTTCTCCGGCTCAGAGAACGATGTATCTAGGCGTGAGTTGGAATTCATACTCTATGCAGGCCCGCCTGTCAGAGCCTCGCATAGGGTCGAGTCTCTCAGTAGTAAAAGGGGTGAAGTTAGACCAGTCACTCACTGTCAAACAATATTAGAGGCTGTTAGGCTGTTAGCGCCCAACGTGATACCTTTTGGCCTGCTGTACATGAGACCCTTGCAGTGGTGGCTCAAAACCAAGGGGTTTTCCCCAAGGGGGAACCCCTTTCAGATAATCAGGGTAACACGGCGGTGTCTCCGCACCTTGGAAGGATCCTTGGATTCTGGCCCAAAGCCTGGTACTGGGGGCACTGTGTCTATGACCATGGATGCCTCCCTCTTGGGCTGGGGGGCGACCATGACCCAGATTTTATGGAAAGACCATCATCGTTCTTGGCACATAAACTGTCTGGAAATGTTGGCAGTGTTTCAAGCTCTGAAACACTTCCTGCCGTATCTCAGGGGCCATCATGTGCTTGTGTGCACAGACAGCACATCAGTGGTCTCCAACATAAATCATCAGGAGGGTTTGAGATCTCGCCCGTTATACAAACTGGCTCACCAGATCCTCCTGTGGGCCCAGGGGAAACTGCGATCCGTCAGGGCAGTTTACATCCCAGGGCACCTGAATGTGGAAGCAGACATCCTGTCAAGGCAGGGGCCGAGGCCCGGGGAAATCCTGGAGCTCCTTTGGGAGAAATTTGGCAGGGCCCAAGTGGACCTATTTGGCACACAAGATAACACCCATTATTGACTGTGGTTCTCCCTAACACCTCCAGCTCCTCTCGGACTGGATGCTATGGTACAGGAGTGGCTGAGGCTGCCTCTGTATGCTTTTCCCATGATTGCTCTGCTTCCGGGAGTTCTAGAGAGAGTGCATCAGGACGGGGCCCGTCTGCTGTTAGTAGCCCCGTTCTGGCCGGCCTGTGAGGTTTTCGGACATAGTGTCTCTCCTCGACGGCTCTGCCCTGGAGATTGGGTGGTGTTACATTGGGGCGACACCCTTTAGTGACTCGTTTCTTCTGTGGCACTTTGAGGTTAAGACCAGGGTGCCGGCCTGGGACCTGGCCATTGTCCTTCAAGATCTTTCTGAGGCTCCCTTTGAGCCACTTGAAGAAGTTCCTGAGAAGTTTCTCACTCTTAAAACTATCTTTCTACAGACTATTTCTTCCTTAAAGAGAATAGGGGATATCCAAGCCCTCTCTGTGGCACCCTCGTGCATGGAATTTGCTCCTGGCATGGCCAAGGCCTACCTACATCCAAGGCCGGGGTATGTTCCTAAGTTCCCACTAATCCTGTAAAACCAGTAGTACTGCAGGCTTTCTGTCCTCCTCCGTTTGACATCAGACCAGGATAAACTTAATCTGCTTTGCCTGGTTCGGGCACTAGACGCTAATGTCCACAGAGCTGCCCTGTGGATAAGATCTGATCAATTGTTCGTCTGTTACGGGCCACCATTGAGGGGGGGTCCGACTTCAAAGTAGAGAATTGTCAAGTGGGTAGTCAAGGCGATCTCACTTGCTTATGTGGCGGCCAGACAACCTTCATCTTTGGTGGTCCGGGCCCACTCAACTAGGAGTATGGCTGCCTCTCAGGCACTTTTGGCAGGGGCCTCCCTGCAGGATGTCTGTGATGCGGCGAGTTGGTCCTCACTGCACACATTCATCAGGTTCTATGAACTAGACATTAATGCTACTCCAGGAGCTAAGATGCTCACCTCTTAAGACAATGTCACGGCGGGCATCTGGCTCCTATGGGGACATGGGTATTCTCATTCCCAAAGCAGTGACGCAGTATGAGTTCCCTTGAAAGGGAACATCTTGGTTACGCATGTAACCTTAGTTCCCTGAAGAGGGAACGAGATGCTGCGTCACCCTGCCATACTCCCTGCATGCCTGCTAGTATCTTGCTTCAGTCATTTCAGAAGCTGACGGCGTTTGTTGCCGGTGTGCTTTATAGTTTCTGGGTATGTGACGTCACCCGCCTATGACGTTCCATCACTCTATTGGACTGATTACATACGTGCTTCACGACGCAATCACGCAGAGGCATTTCCAAAGCAGTGATGCAGCACAAGTTCCCTCTTCAGGAAACTAAGGTTATATGCGTAACCGAGACGTTTTACTGTGAGTTGTGGCTTGCTGTGTGTGGGCCAGATCTGGCCCATGTCCAGCAAGCCGGTTTTAGTGTGAGTTGCGGCTTGCTGTGTGTGGGCCAGATCTGGCCTGTGAAAACTCAATTTTTAAATTTTCAAAAACTTCACTGATTTAACCCTCGTCAATTTGACCCGTTTTGATTTTTAAGTTGCCAGAAATATCAGGTAACCTATGTTATTTTTTTTGTTTTGTTTTTTACATTTAAGGTCATGAACATGCATATAAAGTTTCAACATGCTGATGTGTTTTAACATAATTACTGTTACATTCGTGATGTTCGCAGGTCAGTTTTGACCAGCATATTTTAATGTTCTAAAGCAGTGGTTCTCAAATCTTTCCCGGGGACCCCCCACCACTGCACATTTGCATTTTGCATTACATTTTTCAAGATAATCAAAGCTATATCTGAACAAATCCTGTACCAAATTTTAGGTTGATATTTCAAAAATGACATGTAGATATGACATGTAGACTACACTGGTGACTCTTCCATTTCCATATATGGTTTGAGTGATCTGAACCATATATTTCCATACTTTTCAAAATATCTATGTAGACATCCTATTCAGAAGTAGTTTGGGCAGTAATGTTAATATTTGATTTGAGTTCAATTTCTAAAATGCATTAAAAAAAAACATATGGGAAGAGTCAGAGTGTGTGTTATAGTTTGGCATCGCATCACAAATGAAGAATCTATTTATCTATTGCTCTGTGATTTTTCTACCCTGTCTATCCTGTTTGCTATTGCTGCTGTGCTCGCATGTGCTCTGCTCTGCTCTGCTCTTTTGGGATTTTTATTTGATATAATTCTCTGTTGTTTAAACTGCTAATTATAACCTACTCATCTTACTCTGGGGCGGCAGTGGCTCAGTGGTTCATGTAGGTTGGCTACAAACTGGAAGGTTGGTGGTTCCATCCCCGGTTCCACCTGACTAAGTGTCGAGGTGTCCATGAGCAAGACACCTAACCCCAGCTGCTCCCGACGAGCTGGTTGGCGCCTTGCATGGCTGACACCGCTGTCGGAGTATGGTGGCCATGGGTCTGTTGAAAGCGCTATATAAATGCAGTCCATTTACCATTTACCATTTATCTTCATATATTGTCTAACACTGCCTACCACATTAAATCTGACATCACTAGCTTTTAATCTAAATCACTATCACACGTTAGCTTTTCGCTAGCCTGTTAGCTTGCCATCTCTGCACCCGGGTTTCCTATTTTCTGAGTTCACTAAACAACTGTGGTGAGTTGGATTAGTAAATAGACTCCATCAAACAACTTTGGTAAGTTGGATTAATCAACAAATATGGTAAGCCATGTCTTCTTCTCCAGTCATGTCATTGTCACTTGCACTGCATGTTTCATGTTTAGTGTATCTGTCTCCGTTGGCGAGCAGGGCTTCACATGTGATAAATGTAAGGAGATAGTCAGGCTGACGGAGAAGATTTCAGAATTAGAGACACGCATCCAGACTTTATTTGAGAGTAGTGAGAATGTAACAGCTTTAGACACTGCTTTGGATAAGCAAATTTAAAAGTGCTGGCTAAAGCTAATCGTAAATTCTCTAAGATTATTATTCACGTCGGCACTAACGATGTTCGACTTCGCCAGTCGGAGATCACCAAAATTAACATTAAAGAGGTGTGTGAACTCGCAAGTACGATGGCAGATGCATTTTTTTGTTCTGGTCCGCTCCCTGTTAAAAGGAGTCATGAGATACTTAGCAGACTATCATCACTCAATGGCTGGTTGTCTAAGTGGTGTCCGCAAAATAACATAGGGTTCATAGACAATTGGAAAAGCTTTTGGGGCAGACCTGACCTGTTGAAGAGGGACGGCATCCATCCTTCTTGGAGTGGTGCTGCTCTTCTCTCTAGTAATTTGGCATATAGTCTTAAAGCTAAACCTTGACTAAATGGGGCCCAGGTCAGGAAGCAGGCGGACTGGCTTACCCGACCGTCTGCTTGCTGTCTCCCGTTACAGAAGTCAGATAAATCCCAACACATAAAGACTCTTTCACCTAGATATTATCACATAGAGACTGTGTCTGTTCCCCGAATTAGTAAATACAAAAAAACATCAAGACCATTCAACAGTAAAAACTTAATTGATGTCCAACAAATACACAACAGATATAATACAGATGATCAAATGATAAAGCTCGGGTTGCTGAATATTCGATCCCTTTCCCCAAAAGCACTTATTGTTAATGATATAATTACAGATAATAATCTAGATATGCTGTGTTTGACAGAAACCTGGCTAAAACCTGATGACTACATTACTTTAAATGAGTCCACCCCACAAGATTATTGTTATAAACACGAGCCGCATCTGAAAGGTAAAGGGGGAGGGGTTGCTGTAATTTATAATAATATCTTCAGTATTACTCAGAAGTCTAGTTTCAAATATAATTCTTTTGAAGTTTTGGTGCTTTATGTAGCATTATGTAGTGTAATTGATAAATCCCGTTTGACATTTGTGCTGGCTACTGTATACGGGCACAATACAGACTTTATCAAAGAATTTGCTGACTTTCTATCCGAGTTAGTACTGGCTGCAGATAAAGTACTAATTGTTGGTGATTTTAATATCCATGTAGATAATGAAAAAGACGCATTGGGATTAGCATTTAGAGACATTCTAAACTCTATTGGAGTAAGGCAACACATGTCAGGACCCACTCATCGCCTTAATCATACGTTAGACCTAATATTGTCACATGGAATAAATGTTGATACCGTTGAAATTCTGCAGCAGAGCGACGACATCTCAGATCATTATCTAGTATCATGTATACTTAATTTAGCTAAGGCTGCAAAGCCGTCCCCTCGCTTCAAATATGGCAGAACTATCACTGCCGCCACTAAAAATTGCTTTTTAAATAATCTTCCTCATCAGTTTCATCTCCTCAGCATCCCAGATAGTCTAGAGGAACTCGATTTTGCAAACTATTGACTATCTTTTTTCCAGCACTTTAGACACAGTTGCTCCCCGGCGCTTAAAGAAGATTAAAGAAAATAGCCCAACGCCGTGGTACAACGAGCACACCCGGGCCCTTAAAACAGCAGCCAGAAAAATGGAGCGCAGCTGGAAGAAAACAAAATTAGAGGTTTTTCGTAATTCATGGAAAGAGAGCATGATCGCATACAGAAAGGCCGTAAAAACTGCTAGATCTGCTTATTTCTCGACTCTCTTAGAAGACAACAAACACAACCCTAGATATTTATTTGATACAGTGGCTAAGTTAACCAAAAATAAAGCTTCTACTTCTCATGGTTGTAAACAGCACAGCAGTAATGACTTTATGAACTTCTTTACGTGTAAGATCGATAATATTAGGAAGAAAATTATAACCATGCAGCCGTCTACTACAGTGTTACAGTGACAGAGCATTGTGGTGTCACTGAGAAAAAATTACATTCATTCACTGCTATAGGAGAGGAAGAATTGGCTAAACTCGTTAAATCATCTAAATCAACAACATGTATGCTCGACCCTATACCGACTAGGCTATTAAAAGAGATGCTACCAGAGGTCATAGATCTTCTTCTTAATATCATTAACTCATCTTTGTCATTAGGATATGTACCGAAAACTTTTAAGTTGGCTATTATCAAACCACTTATTAAAAAACCTCAACTTGATCCTACAGAATTAGTCAATTATAGGCCGATCTCAAATCTACCCTTCCTGTCAAAAATACTGGAAAAGGCAGTGTCTTCACAATTATGTTCCTTTTTAGAAAGAAATGGTATCTGTGAGAATTTCCAGTCAGGATTTAGACCGTATCATAGTACTGAGACTGCTCTCATCAGAGTTACAAATGATTTACTCTTATCATCTCGATCTTAGCGCTGCATTCGAAACTATCGACCAAAACATTCTTTTGAATAGACTCGAAAATTATGTTGCCATTAGTGGAACTGCATTGGCATGGCTTAAATCATACTTATCTGACCGTTATCAGTTTGTAGCAGTAAATGAAGTTCAGTATGGAGTACCGCAGGGCTCAGTGTTAGGACCGTTGCTCTTCACCCTGTACATGCTGCCACTGGGAGATTTCATTAGGAAGCATGGCATTAGTTTTCACTGTTATGCTGACGATACTCAGCTCTATATTTCTTCACGCCCTGACGAAACTTACCAATTCACAAGATTAACGGAATGCATAGCTGATATAAAACATTGGATGTCTAGTAATTTCCTGCAACTTAATTCAGAAAAAACGGAATTTTTAATTATTGGACAAAAAAACTCTGCAAGTAGTAACCTAGAATACTGTCTAACACTCGATGGCTGCTCTGTCAAGTCCTCGTCGTCAGTGAGGAACCTGGGTGTGCTCTTTGATACCAATCTTTCATTTGAAAGCCACGTTTCTAACATCTGTAAAACTGCATTCTACCATCTTAAAAAGATATCTAAATTACGGCACATCCTTTCGATGCAAAATGCTGAACAGTTAAGTCATGTGTTCATGACCTCAAGGCTAGATTACTGTAATGCTTTACTCGGTGGTTGCCCTGCTCGCTTAATAAACAAACTCCAGCTGGTCCAAAACGCAGCAGCTCGAGCTCTTACTAGAACAAGGAAAGTATGACCATATTAGCCCGGTTCTGTCAACACTGCACTGGCTCCCTATTAAACATCGTATAAATTTTAAAATCTTGCTTATTACTTACAAAGCACTAAATGGTTTAGCTCCCCAGTACTTGAGAGAGCTACGGTCGATCCTTTTCCTGTTTAGCGCCTAAACTCTGGAACAGTCTTCCTAGCATTGTTCTGGAAGCAGACACACTCTGTCAGTTTAAATCTAGACTAAAAACGCATCTCTTTACTATGGCTTACACATAAAACTTTATCAATTTCTATTATTCAAATCAGTAAATGATTGTTAGGCTGCATTAACTAGGTCAGCCGGAACCGGGAACACTTCCCATAACACCTGATGTACTCATTACATCATAAGAAGAATGGCATCTACGCTAATGTTAGTCTCTCTGTTTATCCCGAGGTTTACTGCAGTCAGCCGGATCCGGGCCGTATTTGACCAACGCATCCCTGAAATGTCTGCAGAGAACATGTCAAATAAACTCCCCCCGTAAATGCTGCATCGACACAACATCCTCATTAAACCGTCTTCAGCGTGACGACTCCAATCTTTCGAATAATCTTACGAATATCTATTTGCCTAATATGACTTAAGACCTGCAATGTTGCCAGAATTATAATCATACACTGTTTGTCTGTCGGCCAGAGGAGAACTGGCACCCCGACTGAGCCTGGTTTCTCCCAAGGTTTTTTTCTCCATTCTGACCCTGAAGGAGTTTTGATTCCTTGCCACCGTTGGCTCTGGCTTTTGGCTTGCTCAGTTGGGGACACCTAAATTTCATCTGTATTACCGATCTGCCCGCATTGACACTATATGATACTTGAAATTAGCTGGATAACATCACCGTTTCACCAGAACGGCTGTACAAATTCTGTTGCATTATTTTCCTGTTAACAATGTGAAGCTGCTTTGAAACAATTGGACTTGTTAAAAGCGCTATATAAATAAAGGTGATTTGATTTGATTTGATTTTGATTTCTTTTGAAAATCAGTTACCACATATGAAGCTTTTAAATGCTATATAGTTTGTCAAGATTACTTAAGGTTTAGACTAAGATATTAAAAACATGATTTATAAGCTGTTTTTTTGTTTGTTTGTTTGTTTTGTTGTTGTTGTTTTTTTATGTGGGGACCGATGATGCATAAGAAAAACATGTTTCCAAAAAAAAATAAAAGTTTCCAAAAAAAAGTTTCCAAGAGGGAAAAATAGAGAAAAAGTATTGTTAGAAGAGAGAAACACCTGGCATATGAAGTTAATTCATATAACTTGAATGAACTAATTTCATATTGATAACTGTGGAAACGCATCATAACAGTCTGTGAAAAGGAAACTGATAAATGACTGACGAATCATAAAATATTTCTTAAAGGGCAAAAAAGAATAAGAATAAATGAGACTGCTGCTGGAACTTGCATAGCTAATGACACATTCCGGTTTCAACTGGTTCCCTTTCGAAAGGGAACTCGCACTGCGTCCTAGAACACTTTGGGGAACACCTTCAGCATGACAGGTGTCTGAAACTACTATTGAATCATGGCAATCCTATTGACCGCCGACAGTCCATGATGTCATCAATATGCGACCAGGAAGTATATAAGGGTGCCTTGCGAACATGACATTCATCTCATCGTCTTCAGGGACTGCATGTTTGAAGTGCTATTTCGAATCTAAGCAAGGGAAGAAAATGAAATGCGGAGAGAAAAGGAACAGCGAGAGACAGCTGTGGGTGGAGGAATTGGATAGTTTCTCCACCGTATCAGCTGCTGAGATTGCGGTAGAGGGTGGTGATGATTCGGCCGTGGCCAAAAACTCTCAGCCATCTTGTCCCGTGTATGGAGAGGTACTGGAGGTAATGGAACACGCTACACACAGACTGCAGCTGCCTTGGGAGCGCGTTAGGAGAGAGACCGTTTGCGGTAGGCTTGAAGACCAGTTTCTCTCTGGCCAGGACCTCCCAGCTCCAGGGAGCCTTCCATTCCTCCCCGACCTACACTCTCAGGTCACGGGGGCATGGAAGCACCCGTATTTGGCCCGAATTTATCGGCATCAGCGGGCTAACTTTGCTGATGTCGAGGGATTGGCCGAGTCTGGGTATGTGTCGATCTACGAGACGTTCGCAAACTATCTTGCTTCTGGACGGGCATCGACACTAAGAGCTCCCACCCTGCCGTCTAAACCACTGAGGACCACATTGTGACTAAACAGCAGGGCATACACGTCAGCAGGTCAGGCTGCGGTGGCTTTACACACCATGGCTGTGTTACAAGCCTACCAGGCTGACTTGCTGAAGGATCTCAATCAGGGGGAAGGCCTACCCCCTTGATGCGTTGGCCGAGCTGCGTCTCACCACAGACCTTGCTCTCCGGGCCACCAAGCAGACTGCGGTCGGCCAAGGAAAGACATCTGTGGTTGAACCTAGCGGACATTGAGGAGAAAGAGAAAGTGTTTCTCCTCGATGCCCCAGTGTTGCCATCTGAGCTTTTTGGCACCTCCGTTGAGACAGTGGTGGGAAAGTTCAGAGTGGTGAAGGCGCACTCAACGGCATTTAAGACCTGTATTCTGCTGAGATCCGGAGTCCTGCCCAGGCTGACTTATGCTCCCTGTGTAGGGTTGAGGGGATCGTCAGAGTGTCTAGAAGGATTTTTTAATAGGGCCCTGAAGTCCCCCTGTTTAGTGGTGAATGATTTTATATATATATTGAGAATGCGGCTGGCTTTCCTTTGTGAATGTCCGGTCTAGCCACTACAGTGACAGTATTTAGGCTTCCTCAACTGTGTAGAGCAGTTCTTGGCATTCTCCTGTTTCACTTTGAGTGAATATTAGCCTTTCGGCAGTGCCACTTCAGGGTTTCAGGCTTTGTCTCCTCTCGTTCAAAATTGTTATCGAGAGTTTCAGTATTGTAGAGACTAATGCTGGTGCTTCAGTTAGATCTGCCGGTTTGCCACTTCAGGGGGTCGGGAATGAGGCTGGTTCCCTTAGCACATTATTATTATCAGCGCATGTTTATGCCTTCCAAATATATTTGCTTGGGCCCTGCAACTGTAGAAAAGGGATAAGAAGCAGTGGTCCCAGAGCAGTGTTGACTGCAGTGGTCCCAGAGCAGGTTCGGGTAATGGAACAGGAAGCTCACTCCCTGTTGGTAAATGAGGCCATAGAATGTGCTCCTCGTCCAGACAGGGAGCCCGGGTTCTACAGACAGTACTTCATATTTCCCAAGAAGGATGGCGGGCATCCAATTATAGATCTGAGGCACTTGAGTCATTCTCTGAGGAGATTCAGGTTCAAGATGCTCACAATTCCAACCATCGTGAGTCAGATCCAGTCCGAGGACTGGTTCATCACGATATCAAATCAAATCAAATCACCTTTATTTATATAGCGCTTTTAACAAGTCCAATTGTTTCAAAGCAGCTTCACATTGTTAACAGGAAAATAATGCAACAGAATTTGTACAGCCGTTCTGGTGAAACGGTGATGTTATCCAGCTAATTTCAAGTATCATATAGCGTCAATGCGGGCAGATCGGTAATATAGATGAAATTTAGGTGTCCCCAACTGAGCAAGCCAAAAGCCAGAGGCAACGGTGGCAAGGAACCAAAACTCCTTCAGGGTCAGAATGGAGAAAAAAACCTTGGGAGAAACCAGGCTCAGTCAGAGTGCCAGTTCTCCTCTGGCGACGAACAAACAGTGTATGATTATAATTCTGGCAACATAGCAGGTCTTAATTCATATTAGGCAAATAGATATTTGTAAGATTATTCGAAAGATTGGAGTCATCACGCCGAAGACGGGTTTAATGAGGATGTTGTGTCGATGCAGCATTTACGGGGGGAGTTTATTTGACATGTTCTCTGCAGACATTTCAGGGATGCGTTGGTCAAATACGGCCCGGATCCGGCTGACTGCAGTAAACCTCGGGATAAACAGAGAGACTAACATTAGCGTAGATGCCATTCTTCTTATGATGTAACGAGTACATCAGGTGTTATGGGAAGTGTTCCCGGTTCCGGCTGACCTAGTTAATTCAGCCTAACAATCATTTACTGATTTGAATAATAGAAATTGATAAAGTTTTATGTGTAAGCCATAGTAAAGAGATGCGTTTTTAGTCTAGATTTAAACTGACAGAGTGTGTCTGCTTCCCGAACAATGCTAGGAAGACTGTTCCAGAGTTTAGGTGCTAAACAGGAAAAGGATCGACCGCCTGCAGTTGATTTTGATATTCTAGGTATTATCAACTGGCCAGAGTTTTGAGACCGCAATAGACGTGATGGAGTATAATGCTTTAAGAGCTCTCTCAAGTACTGGGGAGCTAAACCATTTAGTGCTTTGTAAGTAATAAGCAAGATTTTAAAATGTATACGATGTTTAATAGGGAGCCAGTGCAGTGTTGACAGAACCGGGCTAATATGGTCATACTTCCTTGTTCTAGTAAGAGCTCGAGCTGCTGCGTTTTGGACCAGCTGGAGTTTGTTTATTAAGCGAGCAGGGCAACCACCCAGTAAAGCATTACAGTAATCTAGCCTTGAGGTCATGAACGCATGAATTAACTGTTCAGCATTTTGCATCGAAAGGATGTGCCGTAATTTAGATATATTTTTAAGATGGTAGAAGGCAGTTTTACAGATGTTAGAAACGTGGCTTTCAAATGAAAGATTGGTATCAAAGAGCACACCCAGGTTCCTAACTGACGACGAGGACTTGACAGAGCAGCCATCGAGTGTTAGACAGTATTCTAGGTTACTACTTGCAGAGTTTTTTTGTCCAATAATTAAAAATTCTGTTTTAAGTTGCAGGAAATTACTAGACATCCAATGTTTTATATCAGCTATGCATTCCGTTAATCTTGTGAATTGGTAAATTTCGTCAGGGCGTGAAGAAATATAGAGCTGAGTATCGTCAGCATAACAGTGAAAACTAATGCCATACTTCCTAATGATATCTCCCAGTGGTAGCATGTACAGGGTGAAGAGCAACGGTCCTAGCACTGAGCCCTGCAGTACTCCATACTGAACTTGTGATCGGTGTGACATCTCTTCATTTACTGCTACAAACTGATAACGGTCAGATAAGTAAGATTTAAACCATGCCAATGCAGTTCCACTAATGCCAACATTATTTTCGAGTCTATTCAAAAGAATGTTGCGGTCGATAGTATCGAATGCAGCACTAAGATCGAGTAACACTAATAGAGAGATACAACCACGATCGGATGATAAGAGTAAATAATTTGTAACTCTGATGAGAGCAGTCTCAGTACTATGATACGGTCTAAATCCTGACTGGAAATCCTCACAGATACCATTTCTTTCTAAAAAGGAACATAATTGTGAAGACACTGCCTTTTCCAGTATTTTTGACAGGAAGGGTAGATTTGAGATCGGCCTATAATTGACTAATTTTGTAGGATCAAGTTTAAAGGTTTTTTAATAAGTTGGTTTGATAATAGTCAACTTATAAGTTTTCGGTACACATCCTAATAACAAAGATGAGTTAATGATATTAAGAAGAGGATCTATGACCTCTGGTAGCATCTCTTTTAATAGCCTAGTCGGTATAGGGTCGAGCATACATGTTGTTGATTTAGATGATTTAACGAGTTTAGCCAATTCTTCCTCTCCTATAGCAGTGAATGAATGTAATTTTTTCTCAGTGACACCACAATGCTCTGTCTGATGTGACACTGTAGTAGACGGCTGCATGGTTATAATTTTCTTCCTAATATTATCGATCTTACACGTAAAGAAGTTCATAAAGTCATTACTGCTGTGCTGTTTACAACCATGAGAAGTAGAAGCTTTATTTTTGGTTAACTTAGCCACTGTATCAAATAAATACCTAGGGTTGTGTTTGTTTTCTTCTAAGAGAGTCGAGAAATAAGCAGATCTAGCAGTTTTTACGACCTTTCTGTATGCGATCATGCTCTCTTTCCATGAATTACGAAAAACCTCTAATTTTGTTTTCTTCCAGCTGCGCTCCATTTTTCTGGCTGCTGTTTTAAGGGCCCAGGTGTGCTCGTTGTACCACGGCATTGGACTATTTTCTTTAATCTTCTTTAAGCACCGGGGAGCAACTGTGTCTAAAGTGCTGGAAAAAAGTGAGTCAGTAGTTTCTGTTGCAAAATCGAGTTCCTCTAGGCTATCTGGGATGCTGAGGAGATGAAACTGATGAGGAAGATTATTTAAAAAGCAATTTTTAGTGGCGGCAGTGATAGTTCTGCCATATTTGAAGCGAGGGGACGGCTTTGCAGCGTTAGCTAAATTAAGTATACATGATACTAGGTAATGATCTGAGATGTCGTCGCTCTGCTGCAGAATTTCAACGGTATCAACATTTATTCCATGTGACAATATTAGGTCTAACGTATGATTAAGGCGATGAGTGGGTCCTGACACGTGTTGCCTTACTCCAATAGAGTTTAGAATGTCTCTAAATGCTAATCCCAATGCGTCTTTTTCATTACCTACATGGATGTTAAAATCACCAACAATTAGTACTTTATCTGCAGCCAGTACTAACTCGGATAGAAAGTCAGCAAATTATTTGATAAAGTCTGTATTGTGCCCTGGTGGCCTGTATACAGTAGCCAGCACAAATGGGATTTATCAATTACACTACATAATGCTACATAAAGCACCAAAACTTCAAAAGAATTATATTTGAAACTAGACTTCTGAGTAATACTGAAGATATTATTATAAATTACAGCAACCCCTTCCCCTTTACCTTTCAGATGTGGCTCGTGTTTATAACAATAATCTTGTGGGGTGGACTCATTTAAAGTAATGTAGTCGTCAGGTTTTAGCCAGGTTTCTGTCAAACACAGCATATCTAGATTATTATATGTAATTATATCATTAACAATAAGTGCTTTTGGGGAAAGGGATCGAATATTCAGCAACCCGAGCTTTATCATTTGATCATCTGTATTATATCTGTTGTTTATTTGTTGGACATCAATTAAGTTTTTACTGTTGAATGGTCTTGATGTTTTTTTTGTATTTACTAATTCGGGGAACAGACACAGTCTCTATGTGATAATATCTAGGTGAAAGAGTCTCTATGTGTTGGGATTTATCTGACTTCTGTAACAGGAGACAGCTAGCAGACAGTCGGGTAAGCCAGTCCGCCTGCTTCCTGACCTGGGCCCCAGTTAGTCAAGGTTTAGCTTTAACCCTTTGACACGTACGATCACACCCGTTTGATCAATCTAGGCTGGTCTCTGGTGCGTACGATCACACGGGTGTGATTAGAACACTCAGTGATCAACTGCCAAATTCAAAATTTCAAATCTGCTTTAGCGCGCTGAGCCAAAGACTGAGCGAGTGAGAGACACTGAACTCAGTGTCTTTTAATGTTTAGTTTAGGTTTCATACACTTCAAATTACATTACACAACTACAAAAATAGCAGCAAAAACTAAATATAGTTTGTAATTGCATACTAATATAAATATATATATAACAGCAAGATATCAGTGTTGTAAACATATAATGGCCCGTGAAAACATTACCGATCAAATAACACAATCATTTTCTACCCTTTGACGCATACGATCAGTCTGGGCTGTTCCCTCACGTAATGTCACATGGAGAAGTGGGTGATCTTGTGTTGTAAATCCAGCAGGCTTCGGCTCCCTGGCACTGTTGTAAACACATAATGGTGGCGCCCCGCCCACAAATCGTGATAACTTACCGAACAACTAACATATATTTTTAATAAGTATATAAACCATAAGTAGTTCACTTGCATGCATTTAATTTAGTTAACAAGTTTGAAAATATTTTGTATAAACAAATAATAATAAAAAAATTAAAAAAAACATTTGAACAGTCAAGCACTGCAAGCAAGTTGTCACTGTTGACGTCACTGTTACCTCACACTCGTGCTGGTACCAACTTCACATACAATTTTAATAAAATGTACCAGTTTTTAACTACTTCAGAGAAAATGGCAGACAATTTATTTAAAAGAAGACAACTGACAAGTGAGGAAATTGAGGAGATTTTTTTTAATTCTGATGAGGAGAATTTTGACAGTGAGGCAGAGAGCGATGAAGACCTTCCCCTGAACCTTGAAGCGCTTGACAACATTGAGGGTGAAGACGAGACTTCTTCCACAACGCCATATCGCGGTGTCCATCCAAAGGAGGGCGACCTGCCTTAGACACTCCTCTGCACCTTACAGCCAGGCATTTTCTGTCATATAAACATATGTATATAGTTATAAAGATTTTTTTTACCATAGTATATTTATTGTTTTGTTTATAATACTATTTTGATTGTTGTTCATTGTAATTATATTTATAATTTGTTTTGTAATTTTATTAGAAAGTGTATATATGTATAATAGTTTAAACAAAGCAAAGATGTAGTTTCTCACTAGCAAAGCAGAGAAAAGGTAACTTACATGGCATTTGACATCATGTAAACTATATATATGCAAGCTAATAGTAAGTGAGGCGTGACCATATACCTTTTCTAGTGAGATATAAAACCCAGTAACAATATTAACACTAAACAACATAAATAATATATAATATATTCATGTTACGTATCAAGTCAACTGAACCCTAATAACTTATCGAATGCACGGAGCATTTTTGCAATGTGCAAAACGACAAACATGACATTTGAACGTCCACATTATTGAGGACTGTTCGTTTTACAAGAGAATTTTGTAAATATCTTTATTCATATTTATTGCATGCTTGTAAATAATTATATGTGCTTCAAAATACGAAAAAAAAAACTAAAATATACTCACCAATTGTCACGCGGATGTTGTGAGGGAGATGCAAAATGCGTGTGCATGCGAAATTCAAAGCAGTGGAAAAAATAGCAACATAAACATGTCAACCATAGTGTGTACACGCTAACAAATAATGTGAGAGGTTTTGAATTAAAAAATAAAGTAAAACATTCATAGAGTGCTCACCTGCACGCGGTCAACCACCATGAGCGCCATTGTGACTGCGAAACCTCACGTGTCAAGGTTGATGTGTTACCATGGAAATTAGAACGCACGTCATTGCATAATAACGGTCGCGTTAAAAAACTCACGCCAGACTGCCAGTCTGAATATTTAGAACGTACGTGCGAAAGGGTTAAGACTATATGCCAAATTATTAGAGAGAAGAGCAGCACCACTCCAAGAAGGATGGATGCCGTCCCTCTTCAACAGGTCAGGTCTGCCCCAAAAGCTTTTCCAATTGTCTATGAACCCTATGTTATTTTGCGGACACCACTGAGACAACCAGCCATTGAGTGATGATAGTCTGCTAAGTATCTCATCACTCCTTTTAACAGGGAGCGGACCAGAACAAAAAACTTCATCTGCCATCATACTTGCGAGTTCACACACCTCTTTAATGTTAATTTTGGTGATCTCCGACTGGCGAAGTCGAACATCGTTAGTGCCAACGTGAATAATAATCTTTCAATTAGCTTTAGCCAGCACTTTTAAATTAGCTTTAATGTCAGGCGCTCTGGCTCCCGGTAAACATGTGACTATGGTGGCTGGTGTCTCTATTTTCACGTTCCATGTAATAGAATCACCAATAACTAGGGCACTTTTAACAGGATTCTCAGTGAGTGCGTCACTGAGTGGGGAGAACCTGTTTGATGTTCTAATCGGAACGGAAGAGTGGTTTTTTGATCCGCGACTATGCTGTCTGACCGTCACCCAAGTGCCCTGCTGCACGGGCTCTACAGCCGGAACCGAACAATGTACAACGTTCACTAAGCTAGTCGCATCCAAAGCAGTGTCTGAAGCTGTTACATTCTCACTACTCTCAAATAAAGTCTGGATGCGTGTCTCTAATTCTGAAATCTTCTCCGTCAGCCTGACTATCACCTTACATTTATCACATGTGAAGCCCTGCTCGCCAACGGAGACAGATACACTAAACATGAAACATGCGGTGCAAGTGACAATGACTGGAGAAGAAGACATGGCTTACCGTATTTGTTGATTAATCCAATTTACCAAAGTTGTTTGATGGAGTCTATTTACTAATCCAACTCACCACAGTTGTTTAGTGAACTCAGAAAACAGGAAACCCGGGTGCAGAGATGGCAAGCTAACAGGTTAGCGAAAAGCTAACGTGTGATGGTGATTTAGATTAAAAGCTAGTGATGTCAGATTTAATGTGGTAGGCAATGTTAGACAATATATGAAGATAAGTAGGTTATAATTAGCAGTTTAAACAACAGAGAATTATATCAAAAATATCCCAAAAGAGCAGAGCAGAGCACATGCGAGCACAGCAGCAATAGCAAACAGGGTAGACAGGAGCAATTGAAGACAGGACAATAGGCTCGTTTGAGATGCCGGTTAGAAATGTGTCCGAACGTGGTCCGACTTGCTCTGATGTCATGCTGACGTGTGTCAAAAAGCTGTCGCGATGGCAAGGCGGACGTGTCGGATTCTGCAGTCGGGCGCAGTTGCTCTCCACCGACTGCGCTGACCAAAAGCACGATGGGAAACAACTTACTGATGGCACATCTTAATGCTTATGCATTTAAACAACTGTGATGCATGGTTCTTTTTTAAAATGTTTGATTTCAAAACTCTGATATCATGTTTTTATGTGTGAATATTTCTAAACTCTCAGACAGTGCGATCTCTCTGTGGGTTATGTGATTGTTGTCATATTTATTAAAAAAATATATAAAAACATGTATGTAATTAAAGTAAAAATGATTGATAAACTGGATTTCAAATGGAAATAAATAACAAAAACATTGTCTTGTTCATAATATTTATTTTCATATAAAAGTAACTCAGCAAGTTTATCAGCAACACAGTTCATGAGGCTGAATCCCGCGATATCCCCCTTTGATCTCGCTGGTGTCAGATCCACTATGAGAAGAGAGAACTGTCCGTCTTGCCTGCACTTTTTTCAGTCCTCCCTTCACTGCAGCCGCCTAGTCTCGGCTGAATTTCAGGCGAGGCGAGGCACATCTCAAACAAGCCTATTGTTAGCGTCTGCTCTTCAGCATAGGCTATTATAGATTTTTAAATGTAAAATAGTTGTAAGCACTTTGTTTTATGATCTGACCTCACAGTGATATATTTTTATTTCATGAATAAATAGGATAAGTTAATATTAAAAACTTCGTAGGCTACTGTGTGTGTGTGGATGATCGTGTTTGTCTACCACCACCGAAGACCATTTCTTACCCAGGAAAAACCCTGATTAGTGGCCATCGGCTGCATAAAGAAAAGTCAACATTACAGTAGAAAACTTGAAGTTGCAATAAATACGCTTTTATGATGTTTGTGCAGGTTTATACATCACTGTTGTTATACTCATGTACTAACATATATTAGTATGGACAGGGACATCACTATAGGGGGCAACTGCATCATTACTCATTTTAGTTTTTTTGTACAGTATGCAAAGTCATTTTACTGCCAGTGTTGGAACTATTGGAAGAAAATAATTCTTATTAGTCAGCATCAGAGTGGGCGGTAGATGGGTGGTCTGATCCAGACACTGTATAAATGAAAGCACAGTAAGCAGAACAAACTCCTAACAGGAGGAGATTCACTTATGGCCTATGAGACAGAGGATCATGAGACTCAATACTGCTTTCCTGCCTTCAACTCATCATGCATCAAGGGAAAACGCTCCAGACATGAATACAATATCATGTATGTGTTTTTTTCATTGCTGTCAGCATGGACTGTGTTTCTGAACCTGCTGGTGATCATCTCCATCTCTCACTTTAAGAAGCTTCACACTCCAACCAACCTGATTATTCTCTCTCTGGCTGTGGCTGACATGCTTATTGGACTTATTGTGATGCCTGTGGATGCCATCAAGTTGATTGAGACATGTTGGTACTTTGGAGACATTTTGTGTGACCTGTTTATGATAATCATGGGTCTGCTCCTCTCAACATCTATTTGTAATTTAGTTTTAATTGCTGTTGATCGTTATGTGGCTGTGTGTCACCCTTTACTGTACCCACAGAAAATAACCACAACTAGAACCTTAATAAGCATCTGTCTCTGCTGGTTATTCTCCTCTGCTTACAATATTGTCTATGTGGTTAGTGGCAGATATTCTGAAAGTTCACAAAGAACAGACAATTGCTATGGAAAGTGCTATTTAATAATAGGTTATTCGTGGACAGTTGTTGACCTGTTCTTTTATTTCTTGTTTCCTTTGACTGTGATCATAACTTTATATATAAGGATATTTTATGTTGCACATCAGCAAGTGAAAGTTATAAACTCTCTGATGAAGGGTGGTAAATGTGTAATGGAAGGTTCAGTGAGGAGGAAATCTGAGAGCAAAGCTGCTCTGACATTAGGAATCATTGTGACAGCTTATCTGCTCTGCTTTATTCCATACTATATCTTGTCTATAACGAGTACTACAATAATCTCTTCTGCCACAATAACATTTCTAATATGGACTATATATGCTAACTCAGGCATGAATCCTGTTGTCTATGCTTTATTTTACCGCTGGTTTAAAATATCAGTTAAACACATCTTAACTCTGAAAATATTGAAGCCAGCATCCTCTCTCTTAGACATATTTACAGATTATTCATGATTTTTTTTTTTTTTTCATTTGATAAAACACAATTAATGTATAGTTCTTTTATCTCAGTTTGTAAACTGATTGTGAACATACTAGATACCAGATTTATGTATTTATGTGTCAAGCTTATTAACAGAAAACATTTTTGTAAAGTATTTTGAAGAAAATCAAGGTAAATAATTAAATTTTAATTAGTTTTAAGTTAAATGAGTTAAATTAGGGCCATTATTTTAGTTATCTACATAATGCATTAATTCTGGGTATAATTGATTGTCAACATTTGTAAGTCTATGATTAGTGTTTATTTGTTCTGGGATTTAACTGTTTAATTATTATTCTTTTCTTGGCCTCAAAAACATAAATAGATGGTAAAAAACTGAAGACACAATGCCTTTTTGTTGCAATAAATTCTCCAATAACATGAAACAAATACTTTGAAGTGGACAGGGCATTAACACTTAATGATCTGTTTTCAGATCAGTGTTTTCTGTCCTCATTTCAGTTGTCTCATTAATTTGCTCCTTAGTTTCCAGTGACTATAAGCCCTCTGATTTTAGTTCCTCCTTGCTTTATTTTAGGTCATTGTGATTGTGGTTGTGTTTTCCCTCGCTATTCTTCTGTTTATTGTGCTTATTAGATAAAAAAAAAAAAAAAAAAAAAAATGTCCAAGTATCTTCTTCGTCATGTGCTTGATCAAGAGCGACACACCGTGACAGAGAGCAATAAAAAATAATCAGCTGTATGACCATAGACATGCCTAGTGTTAAACCATACTGTTTAGATGCAAAAGGGAATATACATTTTCATATCCTGATTTAATCAGAAGATGGAGACAAATACTTATATGCATCATATAAACTTTGTTGTATGTCTTGCGCACACACACAATCTATTTTTCTTCATTAGTAATATCTGAGAGGTAAATTTGATGAAAGTCAGCTCTTCACATGCAATTTTATGGGTGGTGTTGAATTTAATTTTTAGCTCCTTCAATTCTTTCTCATGTAGAAAACAGGTTAAGTAAAAATGTAGGGATTTTTCTAACTGACTAATGAGTTTATGAGCATTGAATGGCTTTTCTGAGGTAAATTTGACATTATGTGAAATTATTGTTCTCAACCTATTTTATACAAGCTCTTTCCGAAGTCGAAATGTTGATTGAGCGATCTGTCAGGCCACATTAAAGAGTAGCAAAACAACATTTATTGCTTGTATTGCGGGATAAAATTTAAATAATGTGAAAGCTGAAAGTTTGTTAATTGTTCACTAAAATTAACAAACACATTAAAAGTGACATATTAAAGGTGACAATTAAGTACAAATCTTTCTGCGATTATGGATGGCTGCGCTAAAAATAATGTGAAGTTCAGGCATTAACAGAAAACAGCAAAGATAAAATTAAATATCAAATAGAATTGATATCAGTATAAATTAAAAATGAGAATTGTTACCCAGATAGCATATATATCCGGGCCTCATCTGGGCCAACTATGGCACATATGGCTCAGTTCTGGCAGCAGTTAAGGTCATATGGGCCATATCTGCTCCACACAAATCCAGCCAGTTCCCTTTCAAGGAGGTTTTGAGTAGAGCTGTGGCCAAATTAAGCATTGATTGGCCACAGGAAAGACAAGAGTGCTCTGCTGTGAAAAGTAGGCTGGATGAGTGTTTCCTTCACACTCACTCTGCTCAACCACCAAGGTGGGGCTTGCAGTTTTTCACAGATCTCCACACTGAGGTGTCGAGATCGTGGAAGCGGCACATGTCTTCTTGTGTATTCAACCCCCACACGTCTGTATATAGTAATATCGGTTATATATCTAATATTGAGGAAGCATGGTTAAGGGTCGATGCAGAGGGTGGAGGAGATGCTTGCGAGCCATCTCTCTCTCAAATCGGCATCGTCCATTAAAGCCCCCACTTTGCCCACTAAGCCACTCAGAGCTACATCGGCTTTAGTGGGCAAAGCATACTCGGCAGCAGATTAGGCTGCCGCATGTCTGCACCCAATGGCTATTGTGCAGGCATACCAGGCTGACCTGCTGAAGGACCTTGGTGAGAGCCACGAGGTCGGAGTTGATATCATTTGAAAACTCCGATCCTCAACCGATTTAGCTCTCCGGGCCACCAAGGAGACATTCTGAGGGCCTGTTTGGTGACGCAGTTGCTACTGTCACCGACAGGTTTCAGGAGGCAAAGAAGCAGGCGCCTGCTTCTTTGCCTCCTGAAACCTGTCGGTGACAGTAGCAACTGCGTCAAGCAGTTTCTCTCCCATAAGCCCCAGGTCCCATCTGCTGCTGGGCGGTAAAAATCAGGTTTTTACAGCCGATACTTCATCGTGCCAAAGAAGGATGGGGGTTGTACCCTATTTTAGATCGGCACATTCTTAATCGCACTGTGGCAAAGCTCAAGTTCAGGATGCTTACACTCAAACAGATCATGTCTCAAATCAAGTCAGAGGATTGGTTTGTCACGATAGATCTAAAATATGCGTTTTCCATGTCTCCATCCTTCCGCAGCACAGGAAGTACCTGAGGTTCTCTTTTGGGGGAGAAGCGCACCAGTATTAGGTCCTTCCCTTCGGTCTGGCTCTTTCACCCAGCATGTTCACAAAGTGTGTAGACGCAGCATTAGTCCCCATGCATATGCAGGGGATTCACATTCTCAATTATATAGACGATTGGCTGATCCTAGCTCAGTCGGCTCGTTTGGCGGTTCAACATCGAGATGTTGTTCTCGCACATATGAGGAAGTTATACAAACTGGCTCACCAGATCCTCCTGTGGTCCCAGGGGAAACTGCGATCTGTCAGGGCAGTTTACATCCCAGGGCACCTGAATGTGGAAGCAGACATCCTGTCGAGGCAGGGGCTGAGGCCTGGGGAATGAAGACTCCACACCGAGGTGGTGGAGCTCCTTTGGGAGAAATTTGGCAGGGCCCAAGTGGACCTGTTTGACACACAAGATAACACCCATTGTCGACTGTGGTGACCGAGCTCCTCTCGGACTGGATGCTATGGTACAGGAGTGGCTGAGGCTGCCTCTGTATGCTTTTCCCATGATTGCTCTGCTTCCGGGAGTTCTAGAGAGAGTGCATCAGGACGGGCCCGTCTGCTGTTAGTAGCCCCGTTCTGGCCGGCCTGAGTGAGGTTTTCGGACATAGTGTCTCTCCTCGACGGCTCTCCCCTGGAGATTGGGTGGTGTTACATTGGCGCGACACCCTTTAGTGACTCGTTTCCTCTGTGGCACTTTGAGGTTAAGACCAGGGTGCCGGCCTGGGACCTGGCCATTGTCCTTCAAGATCTTTCTGAGGCTCCCTTTGAGCCACTTGAAGAAGTTCCTGAGAAGTTTCTCACTCTTAAAACTATCTTTCTACAGACTATTTCTTCCTTAAAGAGAATAGGGGATATCCAAGCCCTCTCTGTGGCACCCTCGTGCATGGAATTTGCTCCCGCCATGGCCAAGGCCTACCTACATCCAAGGCCGGGGTATGTTCCTAAAGTTCCCACTAATCCTGTAAGACCAGTAGTACTGCAGGCTTTCTGTCCTCCTCCGTTTGACATCAGACCAGGATAAACTTAATCTGCTTTGCCTGGTTCGGGCACTAGATGCTAATGTCCACAGAGCTGCCCTGTGGATAAGATCTGATTAATTGTTCGTCTGTTACGGGCCACCCTTGGGGGGGGTCCGGCTTCAAAGTAGAGAATTGTCAAGTGGGTAGTCAAGGCGATCTCACTTGCTTATGTGGCGGCCAGACAACCTTCATCTTTGGTGGTCCGGGCCCACTCAACTAGGAGTATGGCTGCCTCTCAGGCACTTTTGGCAGGGGCCTCCCTGCAGGATGTCTGTGATGCGGCAGGTTGGTCCTCACTGCACACATTCATCAGGTTCTATGAACTAGACATTAATGCTACTCCAGGAGCTAAGATGCTCACCTCTTAAGACAATGTCACAGCGGGCATCTGGCTCCTATGGGGACATGGGTATTCTCGTTCCCAAAGCAGTGACGCAGCATGAGTTCCCTTGAAAGGGAACGTCTTGGTAACGCATGTAACCTTAGTTCCCTGAAGAGGGAATGAGATGCTGCGTCACCCTGCCATACTCCCTGCATGCCCGCTAGTATCTTGCTTCAGTCATTTCAGAAGCTGACGGCGTTTGTTGCTGGTGTGCTTTATAGTTTCTGGGTATGTGATGTCACCTGCCTATGACGTTCCGTCACTCTATTGGACTGATTACATACGTGCTTCACGACGCAATCACACAGAGGCATTCCCAAAGCAGTGATGCAGCGCAAGTTCCCTCTTCAGGGAACTAAGGTTATATGGGTAACCAAGACGTTACTGTGAGTTGTGGCTTGCTGTGTGTGGGCCAGATCTGGCCCGTGTCCAGCAAGCCGGTTTTAGTGTGAGTTGTGGCTTGCACTGTGTGGGCCAGATCTGGCCTGTGAAAACTCAATTTTTACATTTTCAAAAACGTCACTGATTTAACCCTCGTCAATTTGACCTGTTTAGATTTTTAAGTTGCTAGGAATATCAGTTAACCTATGTTTTTTTTGTTGTTTTTTTTTCTTGACATTTTGTGACTTTTTCTCATTTAGGGTCATGAACACGCATATAAAGTTTCAACATGCTGATGTGTTTTAACATAATTACTGTTACATTCGTGATGTTCGCAGGTCAGTTTTGACCCCATATTTTAATGTTCTAAAGCAGTGGTTCTCAAACCTGTCCTGGGGAACCCCCATCACTGCACATTTGCATTTTGCATTAAATTGTTCAAGATAATCAAAGCTATATCTGAACAAATTCTGTACCAAATTTTAGGTTGATATTTCAAAAATGACATGTAGATATGACATGTAGACTACACTGGTGACTCTTCCATTTCCATATATGGTTTGAGTGATCTGAACCATATATTTCCATACTTTTCAAAATATCTATGTAGACATCCTATTCAGAAGTAGTTTGGGCAGTAATGTTAATATTTGATTTGAGTTCAATTTCTAAAATGCATTAAAAAAACATATGGAAAGAGTCAGAGCGTGTGTTATAGTTTGGCATCGCATCACAAATGAAGAATCTAGTGCTATTTATCTATTGCTCTGTGATTTCTTTTGAAAGTCAGTTACCACATAGTCTGAAAGCTTTTAAATGCTATATAGTTTGTCAAGATTACTTAAGGTTTAGACTTTAAAAGATATTAAAAACATGATTTATAAGCTGTTTTTTTGTTTGTTTGTTTTGTTGTTTTTTTTTATGTGGGGACCGATGATGCATGAGAAAAACGTTTCAAAAAAAAAAAAAATTTTAAGGGGGGGAAAAATAGAGAAAAATTTATTGTTAGAAGAGAGAAACACCCTGGCATATGAAGTTAATTCATATAACTTGAATTAACTAATTCATATTGTTAACTGTGGAAACGCATCATAACAGTCTGTGAAAAGGAAACCGATAAATGACTGACGAATCATTAAATATTTCTTAAAGGGCAAAAAAGAATAAGAATAAATTTATTAATTTAATTTAAACACGTTTGGCATGATTAAATCTAACCAATGAGACTGCTGCTGGAACTTGCATAGCTAATGACACATTCCGGTTTCAACTGGTTCCCTTTCGAAAGGGAACTCGCACTGCGTCCTAGAACGCTTTGGGGAACACCTTCAGCATGACAGGTGTCTGAAACTACTATTGAATCATGGGAATCCTATTGACCGCCGACAGTCCATGATGTCATCAATATGCGACCAGGAAGTATATAAGGGCGCCTTGCAAACATGACATTCATCTCATCGTCTTCAGGGACTGCATGTTTGAAGTGCTATTTCGAATCTAAGCAAGGGAAGAAAATGAAATGCGGAGAGAAAAGGAACAGCGAGAGGCAGCTGTGGGTGGAGGAATTGGATAGTTTCTCCACCGTATCAGCTGCTGCTCTTCCAGACGAGCAAGAGATGGCGGTAGAGGGTGGTGATGATTCGGCCGTGGCCAAAAACTCTCAGCCATCTTGTCCCGTGTATGGAGAGCTGCTGGAGGTAATGGAACGCGCTACACACAGACTGCAGCTGCCTTGGTAGTGCGTTAGGAGAGAGACCGTTTGCGGTAGGCTTGAAGACCTTCCATTCCTCCCCAACCTACACTCTCAGGTCACGGGGCATTGGAAGCACCCGTATTCGGCCCGAATTTATCGGCATCAGCGGGCTAACTTTGCTGATGTCGAGGGATTGGCCGAGTCTGGGTATGTGTCGATCTACGAGACATTCGCAAACTATCTTGCGTCTGGACAGGCATCTACACTAAGAGCTCCCACCCTGCCGTCTAAACCACTGAGGACCACATTGTGACTAAACAGCAGGGCATACACGTCAGCAGGTCAGGCTGCGGTGGCTTTACACACCATGGCTGTGTTACAAGCCTACCAGGCTGACTTGCTGAAGGATCTCAATCAGGGGGAAGGCCTACCCCCTTGATGCGTTGGCCGAGCTGCGTCTCACCACAGACCTTGCTCTCCGGGCCACCAAGCAGACTGCGGTCGGCCATGGAAAGACATCTGTGGTTGAACCTAGCGGACATTGGGGAGAAAGAGAAAGTGTTTCTCCTTGATGCCCCAGTGTTGCCATCTGAGCTTTTTGGCACCTCCGTTGAGACAGTGGTTGGAAAGTTCAGAGTGGTGAAGGCGCACTCAACGGCATTTAAGACCTGTATTCTGCTGAGATCCGGAGCGCGCCCAGGCAGGCGGGAGGCCCTGGCCTGTCACGGTCCTAGGACCGGCAACAGGGCCAGAAGGCCAGTGTTACCTCTCGTGTGCCCCCTCCGTGGAGGAGCAAGGTGCACAGGAGGCGGGACTCCTGTGCGGGAGTCCCAGGACCAGCCCCCCGAGAGTGCTTTACATCTCCAGCCCTCGTCCTCTCCTCTTCCACCTCGTCTCCCCGGGTGCGTCTGACATCAGGCCGGGCTAGGCCAATAATGAGCGGATTTGATGGCCCGCCTGGTTTGGTCCGTGAGGGCGCCCCTTTCAGGCCTGTAGTGGTGACATACCCAAGCACATATCTATGTGTGGAATAAAGCTTATGGGTGATTCACCATTCGTACGCCGCAGGTGAGCTAGTAAGTCTCCTTCTCGGAGAGTTAATAATAACTAGTTGTTATGAGAAGTGTCAGAAGCTTTTTTCTGTGGACTTATGCTCCCTGTGTAGGGTTGAGGGGATCGTCGGAGCGTCTAGAAGGATTTTTTAATACGGCCCTGAAGTCCCCCTGTTTAGTGGTGAACAATTTTATATATATATATATATATATATATATATATATATATATATATATATATATATATATATATGCAATTTTCTAATCAACCAATCACATGGCAGTTGCTTCAATGCATTTAGGGGTGTGGTCCTGGTCAAGACAATCTCCTGAACTCCAAACTGAATGTCAGAATGGGAAAGAAAGGTGATTTAAGCAATTTTGAGCGTGGCACGGTTGTTGGTGCCAGACGGGCCGGTCTGAGTATTTCACAATTTGCTCAGTTACTGGGATTTTCACACACAACCATTTCTAGGGTTTACAAAGAATGGTGTGAAAAGGGAAAAACATCCAATATGCGGCAGCCCTGTGGGAGAAAATGCCTTGTTGATGCTAGAGGTCAGAGGAGAATGGGCCGACTGATTCAAGCTGATAGAAGAGCAAATTTGACTAAAATAACCACTTGTTACAACCGAGGTATGCAGCAAAGCATTTGTGAAGCCACAACACGCACCACCTTGAGGCGGATGGGTTACAACAGCAGAAGACCCCACCGGATAACACTCATCTCCACTACAAATAAGAAAAAGAGGCTACAATTTGCACAAGCTCACCAAAATTGGACAGTTGAAGACTGGAAAAATGTTGCCTGGTCTGATGAGTCTTGATTTCTGTTGAGACATTCAGATGGTAGAGTCAGAATTTGGCGTAAACAGAATGAGAACATGGATCCATCATGCCTTGTTACCACTGTGCAGGCTGCTGGTGGTGATGTAATGGTGTGGGGGATGTTTTCTTGGCACACTTTAGGCCCCTTAGTGCCAATTGGGCATTGTTTAAATGCCACGGCCTACCTGAGCATTGTTTCTGACCATGTCCATCCCTTTATGCTCGAATCATTTCAAATTGGTTTCTTGAACATGACAATGTGTTCACTGTATTAAAATGGCCCCCACAGTCTTCAGATCTCAACCCAATAGAGCATCTTTGGGATGTGGTGGAACGGGAGCTTCGTGCCCTGGAAGTGCATCCCACAAATCTCCATCAACTGCAAGATGCTATCCTATCAATATGGGCCAACATTTCTAAAGAATGTTTTCAGCACCTTGTTGAATCAATGCCATGTAGAATTAAGGCAGTTCTGAAGGCGAAAGGGGGTCAAACACAGTTTGATTATTAGGAACACCATTAGTATGGTGTTCCTAATAATCCTTTAGGTGAGTGTGTGTATATATATATATATTATATATATTATATATTTTATGCAGAAAAAGTAATCTGCTGTGTTTCTTGTGAGAATGCGGCTGGCTTTCCTTTGTGAATGTCCGACCTAGCCACTACAGTGACAGTGTTTAGGCTTCCTCAACTGTGTAGAGTAGTTCTTGGCATTCTCCTGTTTCACTTGAGTGAATATTAGCCTTTTGGCGGTGCCACTTCAGGGTTTCAGGGTTTGTCTCCTCTCGTTCAAAATTGTTATGGAGAGTTTCAGTATTGTAGAGACTAATGCTGGTGCTTCAGTTAGATCTGCCGGTTTGCCACTTCAGGGGGTCGGGAATGAGGCTCGGTTGACACCCAAGGCCAGCCTCTAGAGGCTGGTTCCCTTAGCACATTATTATTATTATCAGCGCATGGTTATGCCTTCCGAATATATCTGCATGGGCCCTGCGACTGTAGAAAAGGGATAAGAAGCTGTAGTTCGGTTACCCTCCCCCGAAGTTCAGTGGGGTGGTCTGGACTGCAGTGGTCCCAGAGCAGGTTCGGGTAATGGAACAGGAAGCTCACTCCCTATTGGTAAATGAGGCCATAGAATGTGCTCCTCTGCCAGACAGGGAGTCCGGGTTCTACAGCCAGTACTTCATATTTCCCAAGAAGGATGGGGGGCATCCAATTATATATCTGAGGCACTTGAGTCGTTCTCTGAGGAGATTCAGGTTCAAGATGCTCACAATTCCAACCATCGTGAGTCAGATCCAGTCCGAGGACTGGTTCATCACGATAGATCTAAAAGACTACTTCCACATATCCATCCTTCCATGTCACAGGAAGTTGAGTACCAATATCAGGTTCTTCCATTCAGCCTAGCTCTTTCCCCTCGATGTCGTTCTGGCCCATATTCTGTGCTTGGGGTTGAGACTCAATGCAAAGAAGAGCACGTTGATGCCTTCCAAGAGAACCCTGTTCTTGTGAGTCGTTTGGGGCTTGACTACGATGCGGGCACAATTGTCTCCCACACGTATCAAGTCCATACAGGCGATGGTCTTCAGAGCAAAACTAGGCCGCAGCCTCACTGTGGAGAAGTTTCAGAGACTGCTGGGGCTCATGGCAGCAGCGTCCAACATAATACCTTTTGGCCTGCTACACACGAGACTCCTACAGTGGTGGCTGAAAACCAAGGGGTTTTTCACGAGGGGAAATCCATTCTGTATGATCAGGTTAACGCGCAGATGCCTTTGTTCCCTCGTCATATGGAAGAAACCTTGGTTTCTGTCCCAGGGGCCAGTGCTGGGAGCGTCATGTTGCTAGAAAACCATTTCAACAGACGCCTCCCTCACTGTTCGGGGCACGGTCATGGACGGCTGCTTTGCAAGAGGTCCGTGGGAGGCCCGGCATTCTTCCTGGCACATAAATTGCCTGGGAATGCTAGCGGTTTACAAAGCTCTGAGGAGTTTTTTCTGGACCTCTGCGGCCACCATGTCCTGATACGAGCAGACAATATGTCAGTGGTCTCATATCTAAATTATCAGGGGGGTCTGAGGTCGCGCCCTCTATGCAGACTGGCGCATCAGATTCTCCTGTGGTCCCAGGGGAAACTGTCGTCTCTCTCAGAGCGATGTACGTCCCAGGGGACCAGAATCAGGGAGCAGACATCATGTCGAGGCAGGGGCTGAGGCCTGGGGACTGCCAACTTCACTCAGAGGTGGTGAAGGCCATATGCGAGAGGTTCGGCCCAGTGGAAGTGGATCTATTCGCGTCTTGAGAGACGTCCCACTGTACGCTGTGGTTTTCCCTTACGCATCCAACCCCACTTGGATTGGATGCCATGATGCAGACATGGCCGAGGCTGCGTCTGTATGCATTTTCCCTGATTACTCTGCTTGGAGTCTTGGAGTAGGTCCACCGAGAAGGGATCAGCCCACTTCTAGTAGCACCCTATTGGAAACATTTCCTCTGACATAATCTTTTTCTCACGTTGTTTACTTGTCATATTTCACATGTGTTTGGTTGTGAAACGTAGTTTGCGCACCGGAGAGAGTTGTTGGTGATTCTTCCTATTATAAAGTCATGCAGTGTGAAACCTCCTGTCGCCGATCGATCGGTCAGTGTGAACACAGCAGTGACTGAATGCTACCACAGATAGTCATGCAGTATGAAAAGAACAGTGATCTGACAAGTTTGAAACTCGAGTCTGATGAGGCAACTCGAGGCATACGCGTTTGTCCTTAATGGCATTTTTTTCCCCTTATTACTTTTATACTTTAATTAGTTTTGAAACCAGTAATTTTACACTTTTACTTCAGTAAAAAGCTTGAGTTGATCTCTTTTTAAACCCTAGTATCTATACTTCTACCTGAGTAATAAATGTGAATACTTTAGACACCTCTGAGCATGTATGAAACTAATCCAATCTTGATGTGGCATGATTGTGGCTGGCACACAATAGGCTCATTTGAGATGAGCATAATCTTCCGGTGATACCGGTGATCACCGTGAGATGCATGCCGGTTAGAAATGTGTCCGAACGTGGTCCGACTTGCTCTGATGTCATGCTGACGTGTGTCAAAAAGCTGTCGCGATGGCAAGGCGGACGTGTCGGATTCTGCAGTCGGGCGCAGTTGCTCTCCACCGACTGCGCTGACCAAAAGCACGATGGGAAACAACTTACTGATGGCACATCTTAATGCTTATGCGTTTAAACAACTGTGATGCATGGTTCTTTTTTAAAATGTTTGATTTCAAAACTCTGATATCATGTTTTTATGTGTGAATATTTCTAAACTCTCAGACAGTGCGATCTCTCTGTGGGTTATGTGATTGTTGTCATATTTATTAAAAAATATATAAAAACATGTATGTAATTAAAGTAAAAATGATTGATAAACTGGAGTTCAAATGGAAATAAATAACAAAAACATTGTCTTGTTCATAATATTTATTTTCATATAAAAGTAACTCAGTTACTCAGCAAGTTTATCAGCAACACAGTTCATGAGTGTGAATCCCGCGATATCCGCCTTTGATCTCGCTGGAGAAGAGAGAACTGTCCATCTTGCCTGCACTTTTTTCAGTCCTCCCTTCACTGCAGCCGCCTAGTCTCGGCTGAATTTCAGGCGAGGCGAGGCACATCTCAAACAAGCCTATTGTTAGCTTCTGCTCTTCAGCATGCGCTATTATAGATTTTTAAATGTAAAATAGTTGTAAGCACTTTGTTTTATGATCTGACCTGACAGTGATATATTTTTATTTCATGAATAAATAGGATAAGTTAATATTAAAAACTTCGTAGGCTACTGTGTGTGTGTGGATGATCGTGTTTGTCTACCACCACCGAAGACCATTTCTTACCCAGGAAAGACCCTGATTAGTGGCCATCGGCTGCATAAAGAAAAGTCAACATTACAGTAGAAAACTTGAAGTTGCAATAAATACGCTTTTATGATGTTTGTGCGGGTTTATACATCACTGTTGTTATACTCATGTACTAACATATATTAGTATGGACAGGGACATCACTATAGGGGGCAACTGCATCATTACTCATTTTAGTTTTTTTGTACAGTATGCAAAGTCATTTTACTGCCAGTGTTGGAACTATTGGAAGAAAATAATTCTTATTAGTCAGCATCAGAGTGGGCGGTAGATGGGTGGTCTGATCCAGACACTATAAATGAAAGCACAGTAAGCAGAACAAACTCCTAACAGGAGGAGACTCATTCATGGCCTATGAGACAGATCATGAGACTCAATACTGCTTTCCTGCCATCAACTCATCATGTATCAAGGGAAAACGCTCCAGACATGAATACAATATCATGTATGTGTTTTTTTCATTGCTGTCAGCATGGACTGTGTTTCTGAACCTGCTGGTGATCATCTCCATCTCTCACTTTAAGAAGCTTCACACTCCAACCAACCTGATTATTCTCTCTCTGGCTGTGGCTGACATGCTTATTGGACTTATTGTGATGCCTGTGGATGCCATCAAGTTGATTGAGACATGTTGGTACTTTGGAGACATTTTGTGTGACCTGTTTACGATAATCATGGGTCTGCTCCTCTCAACATCTATTTGTAATTTAGTTTTAATTGCTGTTGATCGTTATGTGGCTGTGTGTCACCCTTTACTGTACCCACAGAAAATAACCACAACTAGAACCTTAATAAGCATCTGTTTCTGCTGGGTTTTCTCCTCTGCTTACAATATTGTCTATGTGGTTAGTGGCAGATATTCTGAAAGTTCACAAAGAACAGACAATTGCTATGGAAAGTGCTATTTAATAATAGGTTATTCATGGAGAGTTGTTGACCTGTTCTTTTATTTCTTGTTTCCTTTGACTGTGATCATAACTTTATATATAAGGATATTTTATGTTGCACATCAGCAGGTGAAAGTTATAAACGCTCTGATGAAGAGTGGTAAATGTGTAATGGAAGGTTCACTGAGGAGGAAATCTGAGAGCAAAGCTGCTCTGACATTAGGAATCATTGTAACAGCTTATCTGCTCTGCTTTATTCCATACTATATCTTGTCTATAACGAGTACTACAATAATCTCTTCTGCCACAATAACATTTCTAATATGGACTATATATGCTAACTCAAGCATGAATCCTGTTGTCTATGCTTTATTTTACAGTTGGTTTAAAATATCAGTTAAACACATCTTAACTCTGAAAATATTGAAGCCAGCATCCTCTCTCTTAGACATATTTACAGATTATTCATGATTTTTTTTTTCATTTGATAAAACACAATTAATGTATAGTTCTTTTATCTCACTTTGTAAACTGATTGTGAACATACTAGATACCAGATGTATTTATGTGTCAAGCTTATTAACAGAAAACATTTTTGTAAAGTATTTTGAAGAAAATCAAAGTAAATAATTACATTTTAATTAGTTTTAAGTTAAATGAGTTAAATTAGGGCCATTATTTTAGTTATCTACATAATGCATTAATTCTGGGTATAATTGATTGTCAACATTTTTAAGTCTATGATTAGTGTCTATTTGTTCTGGGATTTAACTGTTTAATTATTATTCTTTTCTAGGCCTCAAAAACATAAATAGATGGTAAAAACTGAAGAGACAATGCTTTTTTGTTGCAATAAATTCTCCAATAACATGAAACAAATATTTTGAAGTGGACAGGGCTGTCCTCATTTCAGTTGTCTCATTAATTTGCTCCTTAGTTTCCAGTGACTATAAGCCCTCTGTAATAAAAAATAATCAGCTGTATGACCATAGACATGCCTAGTGTTAAACCATACTGTTTAGATGCAAAAGGGAATATACATTTTCATATCCCGATTTAATCAGAAGATGGAGACAAATACTTGTGCAAAACTAAGATTCACTTAAAGTATGATCTGAATTGCTTTTCCATCTTGAGAACAACATAGTCACAGTCACAGAGAATCGTTCTTTACACAGAATCTGAACCAGTGTCACAGGCCATAATAATGTCAGCATCACTTGGCCAATGAGTAGTTTGGCCTCCTCCTAAGGCATCATATAAACTTTGTTGTATGTCTTGTGCACACACACAATCTATTTTTCTTCAATAGTAATATCTGAGAGGTAAATTTGGTGGAAGGCAGCTCTTCACATGCAATTTTATGGGTGGTGTTGAATTTCATTTTTAGCTCCGTCAATTCTTCCTCATGTAGAAAACAGGTTAAGTAAAAATATAGGGATTTTTCTAACTGACTAATGAGTTTATGAGCATTGAATGGCTTTTCTGACGTAAATTTGACATTATGTGAAATTATTGTTCTCAACCTATTTTATACAAGCTCTTTCCAAAGTCGAAATGTTGATTGAGCGATCTGTCAGGCCACATTATAGAGTGGCAAAACAACATTTATTGCTTGTATTGCAGGATAAAATTTAAATAATTTGAAAGCTGAAAGTTTGTTAATTGTTCACTAAAATTAACAAACATTAAAAGTGACATATTAAAGGTGACAATTAAGTACAAATCTTTCTGCGATTATGGATGGCTGCACTAAAAATAATGTGAAGTTCAGGCATTAACAGAAAACAGCAAAGATAAAATTAAATATCAAATAGAATTGATATCAGTATAAATTAAAAACGAGAATTGTTACTCAGATAGCATATATATCCAGGCCTCATCTGGGCCGACTATGGCACATATGGCTCAGTTCTCGCAGCGGTTAAGGTCATATGGGCCATATCTGCTCCACACACATCCAGCCAGTTCCCTTTCAAGGAGGTTTTGAGTAGAGCTGTGGCCAAATTAAGCATTGATTGGCCACAGGAAAGACAAGAGTGCTCTGCTGTGAAAAGTAGGCTGGATGAGTGCTTCCTTCACCCTCACTCTGCTCAACCACCAAGGTGGGGCATGCAGTTTTTCACAGATCTCCACACTGAGGTGTCGAGATCGTGGAAGCGGCACGTCTTCTCGTGTATTCAACCCCCACATGTCTGTATATAGTAATATCGTGGGGTTGAGGAAGCATGGTTAAGGGTCGATGCAGAGGGTGGAGGAGATGCTCGTGAGCCATCTCTCTCTCGAATCGGCATCGTTCATTAAAGCCCCCACTTTGCCCACTAAGCCACTCAGAGCTACATCGGCTTTAGTGGGCAAAGCATACTCGGCAGCAGGTCAGGCTGCCGCATGTCTACACACAGTGGCTATTGTGCAGGCATACCAGGCTGACCTGCTGAAGGACCTTGGTGAGAGCCACAAGGAAAAAACTGAAAACTCCGATCCTCAACCGATTTAGCTCTCCGGGCCACCAAGGAGACATTCTGTGGCAGCCCTGGTGACCATGGAGAGACATCTGTGGTTCAATGTTATGGATATAAAGTAGAAAGATAAGACCTTTTTGCTTGACGACCCACTCTCTCCTGAGGGCCTGTTCGGTGACACAGTTGCTACTGTCACCGACAGGTTTCAGGAGGCAAAGAAGCAGGTGCTCAAGCAGTTTCTCTCCCATAAGCCCCAGGTCCCATCTGCTGCTGGGCGGTAAAAATCAGGTTTTTACAGCCGATACTTCATCATGCCAAAAAAGGATGGGGGTTGCACCCTATTTTAGATCTGCACATTCTCAATCACACTGTGGCAAAGCTCAGGTTCAGGATGCTTACACTCAAACAGATCGTGTCTCAAATCAAGTCCGAGGATTGGTTTGTCACGATAGATCTAAAATATGCGTTTTCCATGTCTCCATCCTTCCGCAGCACAGGAAGTACCTGAGGTTCTCTTTTGGGGGAGAAGCGTATCAGTATCAGGTCCTTCCCTTCAGTCTGGCTCTTTCACCCAGCATGTTCACGAAGTGTGTAGACGCAGCATTAGTCCCCATGCGTTTGCAGGGGATTCACATTCTCAGTTATATCGACAATTGGCTGATCCTAGCTCAGTCAGCTTGTTTGGCAGTTCAACATCGAGATGTTGTTCTCGTATATATGAGGAAGTTGGGGCTGAGGCTCAACTCCAAAAAGAGCGTTCTTTCTTTGGCTTAGAGAACGATGTATCTAGGCGTGAGTTGGAATTTGTTCTCTTTGCAGGCCTGCCTATCAGAGCCTCGCATAGAGTCGATTCTCTCAGTAGTAAAAGGGGTGAAGTTAGACCAGTCACTCACTGTCAAACAGTATCAGAGGCTGTTAGGCTGTTAGCGCCCAATGTGATACCTTTTGGCCTGCTGTACATGAGACCGTTGCAGTGGTGGCTCCAAACCAAGGGGTTTTCCCCGAGGGGGAACCTCATTCGGATGATCAGGGTAACGCGGCGGTGTCTCCGCACCTTGGAAGGATCCTTGGTTTCTGGCCCAAGGCCTGGTACTGGGGGCACTGTGTCTATGACCATGGATGCCTCCCTCTCAGATTCAAGATTCAAGAGTTTTATTTGTCACATACACAGTTATATACAGAATATACAACCGGCAGTGAAATGTAAACAGGTCCGCTCCATGGACAGTGCAAATTCACAGTTAAAAACACAAGGAAGAAATTATAATAGAAATAGGATAAAAAAAAAAGTACTCTCTATATATATATATATATATGTCTATATCTGTAGAATTATAAATAATCAAGTCAAGAGAAAAAAGGTAACAAATAAGGATAAAGTGGAATAAAATAATTGAAGTAGACTTTGCAGTGAGTAAACTGTAGACTTATAAATATGTGGTTAACAAATGTATAAAGAGTATAATGTGCAAACAGGTTTATGACAGGTTGTTACACAGTAACAACGAGAACAGAAAGTGCAGTGCAATGTCAGTGTATCGATGTTTATCCTGACGTGAAGTCACGTGATGTTAAGTGACTGAGTTCAGGAGTCTGATGGCCTGGGGGAAGAAGCTCCTCCTGAGTCTCTCAGTTTTGGCCATCAGGCTTTCGGAAGCGCTACCAGATGGTAGCAGCGTGAAATGAGGGTTTGCAGGGTGATTAGAGTCCTTGATGATCTTGGTAGCTCTACCTTTGCAGCGTTTGGTGTAGACGTCCTGCAGAGACGGGAGAGCTGACCCTGAGATACGCTCGGATAAGCGCACTACTCTTTGCAGGGCTTTGCGGTCATGACTGGTGCTGTTCCCATACCACGCTGTGATGCACTGAGTTAAAACACTTTCTATCGCCCCTAAATAGAAAGTTTTCAGGATAGCTGGTGAAACCCTGAATTTCCTCAGCTGGCGCAGGTGGTACAGTCTTTGCCTGGCTTTTTTCACCTGTGTCTGAATGTGAGCAGTCCAGGTCAGGTCCTCGGAGATGTTTACTCCCAGGTACTTGAAGCTGCTCACTCTCTCTACTGGTGACCCGCTGATCATGAGGGGAGTATGTCCGTTGCTGTCTCTTCCTGAAGTCCACAATCATTTCTTTGGTCTTGCCAACATTCAGAGAGAGACAGTTGTCCTGGCACCATGATGTTAGATGCTCCATCTCATCCAAGTATGCCGTCTCATTGTTGTTGGAAATGAGGCCCAGGACAACAGTATCATCAGCAAATTTGATGATAGAGGTGGAGCTGTGTGTGGACAAACAGTCATGCGTGTAGAGAGAGTAGAGCAGGGGCTCAGGACACAGCCCTGTGGAGCTCCCACACTCAGGGTGATGGAGGTGGAGGTGGACTGGCCTATTCTCACCACCTGAGGCCTGCCAGTGAGGAAGTCCTCAATCCAGTGGCAGAGAGAAGGATTCAGGCCGAGATCCAGGAGTTTGGAGGTTAGCTTGGTGGGAACTATGGTGTTAAAGGCTGAGCTATAGTCAATAAATAGCAGTCTTACGTAGTTCCCACTTTTGCTGTCGATGTGAGTGAGGGAGGAGTGGAGGACATGAGAGATGGCATCTTCAGTCGATCTATTGGGACGATAGGCAAACTGAAGAGGGTCCAAAGTGTCAGGAATGAAGGCGCAAATGGTGTTTTTAATGAGTCTCTCAAAGACCTTCATGACTATAGACGTGAGAGCCACTGGACGATAGTCATGTAGGCAAGAGGGTTTACTGTTCTTAGGGACAGGGATGATGGTGGATTTTTTGAAGGAGGTGGGGACCACAGATGTAGCGAGGGACTCATTAAAGATAGATGTAAACAACCCGGTGAGCTGATCAGCACAGGACCGCAGAACACGACCTGAAATACCATCCGGCCCAGCAGCTTTCCTGACGTCCACACGCTTGAGTGCTCTCCGAACTTCATCCTCCGAGACAGAGATCACGTGATTGTTGCTGCTCTGAGTAATTTCCTCTAACGCGCCACTTGGCGGAGTCGCGTTGCCGCGGTTACAGTCAAAGCGAGCGTAGAAAGAGTTTAACTCGTTCACGAGCAACGGATCAGCGTTCACCTCTGCAGAGGATTTAGATCCAAAGGAGCAGATGGACCTCAGACCTTGCCACATGCGCCGCGAGTCGTTGAGTTGGAAATGAGACTCCACTCGGTCTTTATAATGGAGTTTTGCGGCTTTAACTGCTCGTCTGAGAGCATAGCAGGACGATCTGTATTCATTCATATTCCCTGAATGGAGACCGGCGTTGTAAGCAGCAGTGCGTGCGTTCACTGCCGCGCGGATTGAATTGTCCACCCACGGTTTCTGATTTGAGAAGGACGTTATTGTTATTGTTTGCGTGGCTTGCTCTGTAAGCGTGTTGATGAAGCAAAGCGCCACGTCTGTGAACTCGCCACGTCAGCTGAACTCGCCGGAACATGTCCCAATCCACATCGCCCAGAGCTGCCTGTAGCGCGGTCTCTGAGTGGGGTGACCAACGCTTAACTTCCCGCCTCACCGGGGGTTCCTGGAGGAGCTTTTGTTTGTATTCGGGAGTGAGGAAAATGGCGGCATGATCCGATTTGCCAAACGCTGGAAGTGACCGCGCTTTATAGGCGTTCTTAAACGGAGAGTAGCAGTGATCCAGTGTGTTTGCTCCTCGTGTGGGGCAGGAGACGTGCTGGTGAAAGTTTGGCAGGACTTTCTTTAGGTTTGCTTTGTTAAAATCGCCCGCGACAATGAATGCCGCGTCGGGATGTTGGTTTATGACGCCGCTGGCAACATCATGAAGGCCAGATAAAGCCAGCGCTGTGTCTGCCTGCGGTGGGGGATAAACGGCAGTCGCGACAACCGCAGAAAACTCCCTAGGCAGATAGAATGGGCGGCAGATGATTGTTAAATGTTCCAGATGAGGTGAGCAGGACCGCGAGAGAATGGTGATGTTCCTGGGATCGCACCATTTCTTGTTGATCATGAAACACACTCCACCGCCTTTGGATTTACCGGCCTCGGCTGTTCTGTCCATCCGAAAAACAGAGAAGTTCTCCGACGGCGTCACAGCTGTGTCCGGGACCGCGGGCGTGAGCCATGTTTCAGACAAACAATAGATATTACAGTCTCTCATGTCCCATTGAAAACTTATCCTGGCTCTAAGATCGTCCATCTTATTATCCAAGGATTGAACATTTGCTAGAAGAATGCTCGGGAGAGGAGGTCTGAATGCCCTTTTCCTCAGTCTGTTACGGATACCAGCACGTTTCCCACGGTGTTTCTTTGTTCTACGCCGCTGGCTCTGTCCATTGTTCAACTCGGCGTTCCGAAGAATCTCAGATGGCCACAGAGGATCGGCGAAAGTGTCCTGAAACAGTCCAGTGTAGAGGTAACCAATGTCCAAAAGAGTTTTGCTGTCGTAGTAGATCAATGCAGATGATAAGTTTGTAAAAACTGAGAGTAAAAGAAAGTAAAATAGTAAATAAAAGCACAGTCTTCGCGGAGCGACCTGAACGGCGACCAAACACAGCGGCGCCATTCCAACTGAATCCTGGCTGGGCTGGGCGACCATGAGTGGTTGCTCGGCCCAGGGATTATGGAAAGACCATCATCGTTCTTGGCACATAAACTGTCTGGAAATGTTGTCAGTGTTTCAGGCTCTGAAACACTTCCTGCCATATCTCAGGGGCCATCATGTGCTTGTGTGCACAGACAGCACATTGGGGGTCTCCAACATAAATCATCAGGAGGGTTTGAGATCTCGCCCGTTATACAAACTGGCTTGCCAGATCCTCCTATGGGCCCAGGGAAAACTGCGATCCGTCAGGGCAGTTTACATCCCAGGGCACCTGAATGTGGAAGCAGACATCCTGTCGAGGTAAGGGCCGAGGCCCGGGGAATGGAGACTCCACACCGAGGTGGTGGAGCTCCTTTGGGAGAAATTTGGCAGGGCCCAAGTGGACCTGTTTGGCACACAAGAGAACACCCATTGTCGACTGTGGTTCTCCTTAACACCTCCAGCTCCTCTCGGACTGGATGCTATGGTACAGGAGTGGCCGAGGCTGCCTCTGTATGCTTTTCCCATGATTGCTCTGCTTCCGGGAGTTCTAGCGAGAGTGTGCGTCGGGCCGGGCCCGTCTGCTGGTAGTATGCCCGTTCTGGCCAGCCTGAGTGAGGTTTTCGGACATAGTGTCTATCCTTGACAGCTCTATTTCTTTTGAAAATCAGTTACCACATATGAAACTCGAGTCTGAAAGCTTTCAAATGCTATATAGTTTGTCAAGATTACTGAATCATATCTTAGTCTAAACCTTAAGTAATCTTGACAAATTGTTATAAATGTGTAATGGCAAGTGTCCCGCAAGTGTCAGGGAGGGGCAGTATTAAAAATCGTGGTTAAAAATATTTAACCCAGAGTTGGCTTCAGGATGTAGGCCGCCAGGGTTATGTGGTAGTTCTCCCCTGATAAAGCAGGGTACGTTTGAGCACTCCACTTGCAGCTCTGTATCATTCTGCCTTCACCATTATGGCTCAGGTTGAGTGGGGATTTCGTACCTTCATTTCATGCTGGTTCTGGAATATGCTGACTTGGAGCCAGAGCATTGCTATGGCTGATGCCCTCGCAAGACTTACGGTAGGCCTCTGAGAGTCAGGGCCAGCGATTAGCAGGGTGGCATAAGTTGTACTCCCCTTGCTTAACAGGGTCTCTCTGAAGGTTGGCTGTCAGGTAGTAGGCCTCTTCAGGCCTCCCTGTGCACCTGAAGTCGGTTACTTTTTCCAGGCAGCAATGTAATTTTGTAATATTGAAATTAACAAGGAACTATCTCCTAAATTTGATATTATTTACTGATTAGTTAAGCTTGTTTCTATATTAGTTAATAGTGGTAGTTGAAGTGTTAATGCAGTACTACTCATTAGTCCTGCATTACTTCCTGCATAGTTACCTATTAATGACAGACCATTATTCTAAAGTGTTTACCCCCTCTTTTTGAAAATTTGGTGATAGAGGTTAAAGGTCCAGACAGATTTTAGGTCCAGACAGAGGTTAGGTCCAGACAGATTCAGATTTCAGCCTAATAAGCGATACTTTACTGAATGGACAATTTCACATGTATTGTGTATTTTCAAAATACAAAATACTGTATTTGTATATAAATATATATTTTTTCTAAACAGTATTTTATTTTGATCCATTTCAACTGAGGACTTAACCATAGTTCAACAGACCACAAGTGCACATGAAGTATATCATTTGGGACAAGGTCAAAGTGGCATTATGTTTTTATTTTAAATACATTTTCATGTACCATTTCCATTTCTGCCTATTTTATGTATTGTCATAATTATAAACACACTTGTTTTTAGCGCAAATAGTTTTACCGTTTTCTGCACATTGTCATTCAGTGGCTTATGAATATCTCACACATTTACAGAAAAATAGCTTACTTCCACCTTGCAAGTTTGGAGCTAAACTGTGCAGGGAAGTGGACCTTGAGGGCCAGAGTTGAGAAACCCTGATTTAATAAATGATATGCTAACATTTTATAAATCTTAAAAAAATTGTAAATCATGAAATAAATCAAACAGAACAGTAGTAGATGGTTTATAAGTTATTAGTTGACACATTATTTATCACTTATAAATCATGGAAGTATTTATGTCAAAGTTGTTTTAGTATCATTATCTCAATAAATAATGTTTAATCATGAACAAATGATGAACAAACCATTAGTAAATAAATCAGTATATAATTGATTGATGTATCCTTAAATTGTGCTTGGGGACAAAATAATAATAAAATCAACCCCACATTAAATTATTCATAATTTGTAAAAATGTCCATGAGAGAGGAAGATGGCTCCAATATTTTAAGAGTTAAGATGTGTTTAACTGATATTTTAAACCAGCGGTAAAATAAAGCATAGATAAGAGGATTTAGACTTGAATTAACATACAAAGTCCAAATTAGAAATGTCATTGTGGTAGAAGAAATTACTGTCGTCCCTGTTACAGACAATATATAGTATGGAATATAGCAAAGCAGATAAACTGTCACAATGATTCCTAATGTCAGAGCAGCTTTACTCTCAGATTTCCTCCTCCCTGAACCTTCCATTACACATTTACCACCCTTCATCAGAGCGTTTATAACTTTCACCTGCTGATGTGCAACATAAAATATCCTCAAATATAAAATTATAATAAGGGTACAAGGTAACATAAATGAAAAGAACATGTCTGTGAATGTCCATGAAAAACTTATTACTAAATAGCACGTTCCATAGCACACGTCTGGTCTTTGTGAACTTTCAAAATATCTGCCACTAATTAAATAGACAATATTGTAGGTAGAGGAGAAAACCCAGCAGAGACAGATGCTTATTAAGGTTCTAGTTGTGGTTATTTTCTGTGGGTACAGTAAAGGGTGACACACAGCCACATATCGATCAACAGCAACTAAAACTAAATTACAAATAGATGTTGAGATAAGCAGTCCCATGATTATCATAAACAGGTCACACAAAGTTTCTCCAAAGTACCAACATGTCTCAATCAACTTGATGGCATCCACAGGCATCACAATAAGTCCAACAAGCATGTCAGCCACAGCCAGAGAGAGAATAATCAGGTTGGTTGGAGTGTGAAGCTTCTTGAAGTGAGAGATGGAGATGACCACCAGCAGGTTCAGAAACACAGTCCATGCTGACAGCAATGAAAAAAACACATACATGATATTGTATTCATGTCTGGAGCGTTTTCCCTTGATACATGATGAGTTGATGGCAGGAAAGCAGTATTGAGTCTCATGATGCTCTGTCTCATAGGCCATGAGTGAATCTCCTCCTGTTAGGAGTTTGTTCTGCTCTCCTTACTGTCCTTTCATTTATACAGTGTCTGGATCAGGCTGACCAACCCATCTACCGCCCACTCTGATGATGCAATGACAATGATTTTCTTTTAATAATTCAATAACACTTTAGAATAATGGTCATTAGTTAATGCATTACTAACCATGAGCAGTTCATTTGTTACTGTATTTTTTCATCTTTGTTAACGTTAGTTAATAAAAATACATGGTTTGTCCATGTTAGTTCACAGTGCATTAACTAATGTTAACAAGATTTTAATAATGTATTAGTAAATGTTGAAATTAACATTAACAAAGATAAATAAATGCTTTATAAGTGCCATTCATTATTAGTTCATGTTAACTGATGACCATTATTCTAAAGTGTTACCAATAATTCCAAACTTGGGTAGTCAAATTACTGTGCACTACAGCCAAAAATGAAGAGATGAGACAGAAAAGTTTTCTATATCCAATGAACACTGACGTACTAACCAGTGAAACAAAACTTAAAAATGAGCAGCACTAAATGGTTGAAAATTGTCATCATACTTGCATAGAACATTTTTCAAAATATCTTCTTTTGTGTTGCCTTACAGATTTGAAACAAAATAAAGATGATTGTTACTCAGAATGTTAGTTGTTCATTGTAAAAATGCTCAGAAAAGAGAAGTTAGTACTGATAAAAGCTTCATTAGCATCATTTGATGCCACTTTAATATTCTCTATTTAATGTAAAATATAACTTAGACTGTTAATGTTTTGAGGCCACTGTGTAGAGAATATTTTAGCCTTACTGTTATCTATAAGCTAGTGTGCTCCAAAACACTGACAAAATGGCATTCAGAAGATATAAGCAAGGCTCCAGACAAAAATATCAATTAAGGAGCCATTGGCTCCTATAAGGGAAAAAGTTAGGCACCAAATCATTTTTTCAAGTGCCACAAAAGAATAAACATGTTTTAATTGTTCACGTGCAATTACACTCACCTAAAGGATTACATGGAACATCATACTAATATTGTGTTTGACCCCCTTTCGCCTTCAGAATTGCCTTAATTCTACGTGACATTGATTCAACAAGGTGCTGAAAGCATCTTTAGAAATGTTGGCCCATATTGATAGGATAGCATCTTGCAGTTGATGGAGATTTGTGGGATGCACATCCAGGGCACGAAGCTCCTGTTCCACCACATCCCAAAGATGCTCTATTGGGTTGAGATCTGGTGACTGTGGGGGGCCATTTTAGTACAGTGAACTCATTGTCATGTTCAAGAAATCAATTTGAAATGATTCGAGCTTTGTGACATTGGTGCATTATCCTGCTGGAAGTAGCCATCAGAGAATGGGTACATGGTAGTCATAAAGGGATGGACATGGTCAGAAACAATGCTCAGGTAGGCCGTGGCATTTAAACGATGCCCATTTGGCGCTAAGGGGCCTAAAGTGTGCCAAGAAAACATCCCCCACACCATTACACCACCACCAGCCTGCACAGTGGTAACAAGGCATGATGGATCCATGTTCTCATTCTGTTTACGCCAAATTCTGACTCTACCATCTGAGTGTCTCAACAGAAATCGAGACTCATCATACCAGGCAACATTTTTCCAGTCTTCAACTGTCCAATTTTGGTGAGCTCATGCAAACTGTAGCCTCTTTTTTCAATTTGTAGTGGAGATGAGTGGTACCCGGTGGGGTCTTCTGCTGTTGTAGCCCATCTGCCTCAAGGTTGTGCGTGTTGTGGCTTCACAAATGCTTTGCTGCATACCTCGGTTGTAACAAGTGGTTATTTCAGTCAAAGTTGCTCTTCTATCAACTTGAATCAGTCGGTCCATTCTCTTCTGACTTCTTGCATCAACAAGGCATTTTCGCCCACAGGACTGCCGCATACTGGATGTTTTTTCCCTTTTCACACCATTCTTTGTAAACCCTAGAAATAGTTGTGCGTGAAAATCCCAGTAACTGAGCAGATTGTGAAATACTCAGACCGGCCCGTCTGGCACCAACAACCATGCCACGCTCAAAATTGCTTAACTCACCTTTCTTTCCCATTCTGACATTCAGGTTTATTAGATAATTGCATTAATGAGAAATTGAGCAGGTGTTCCTAATAATCCTTTAGGTGAGTGTATATGGGCGGTGTTGAATTTAATTTTTAGCTCCTTCCATTCTTTCTCATGAAGACAACAGTTTAAGTAAAAATCTTTTTGCCCGTGTAGAACTGAAACACCAACTTAAATCTATGCACCTTTTAACATTTTAACACACACACACACACACACACACACACACACACACACACACACACACACACACACACACACACACACACAGTGACTTTCGCCGTTTTCTCCACTGTAGGCTTTTATAGGCTTTATTAATGTATTGTCATATACATAGAGCGCTTCACGGCCGTTACACATCACATAGGCTACCCAACACTTGATTCATCCTGTTAAACTACTTGACTAAAACGCTCCCACGTTACTTGACTTCCCTTGCTTTTGTTTATAATTTGATAAATTCTGCAAATTAAGTCTGCAAGTTTTAAACACGTTAATATTTCCAAACATTATGTTGGAAAATTCTTATCAGAATAATTTCTATGAAGTTAGTGTATATTTTTTGGTAAAACTGTTAAATTATTAAGCATTATGTCATGTAGGGATTATATTTTCCTTTGTGTTTTATATACTGTCCACGAGGAGGTGCTCTAGGCATATGTTATCCTTGATTTCTTTTCCCTGAAGAGATGCTGGTTTTGAAAACGAAAGTGAAGCACGTTCGTTGTGTTTTACAGTGAAATGAAAGAGTAAAAGAGTAAAATATATTGAGAATAAGAATCCATATCAGTATCAATTAAAAATGAGAATTGTTACAGATTAGTTGGCATCCACACAGCTGAGATCTGATTTATCTGTTGTAGTTCGCTTTCGAGGGAACTTGCACTGTGTCTGACGACACTATGGGAACGCCCCCCGGCGCAGCTCGTCTGAAGCATGAATGAAATCCGGCTCCAATTGTGATTGTCAATTGTGAGCTCTAAAGATCTATTTGGAGAAGTCTTCGCAGGGGAGGAGGTCAGACCAGTTGTTGGTGTGCTTTGGCTCACCCAGGAAAGGGCTGCCTGCGTCTAAACAGACGATCAGTAATTGGATTGTCCAGGCAATAGCCATGGCTTATCAGGTGCACAACTTGACTTCACTGATGGCTGTGAGGGCTCATTCCACCAGGGGCATGGCCTCATTGGTGGCCCTCCTTTCTGGAGTCTCACTTCATGAGATTTGCGAGGTGGCCAGGTGGGCCACCCCGCACACCTTCATTAGATTCTACAGTCTGCAGCTTCCGGTGACGCCTGGTGCCAGGGTCCTTGCATCCTAAGTGTGCCCGGGTTCCAGCTTCACACTGAGACAGGCGTTAAAAACAAAAACTGAACTATTTTAATGGCTGCTACAGTCAGTGTGGAATCGGGAGGATAAGCAAACAAACAAACAAAAAAAAGCGTGAATACACCGCAGGCTCTCTCTCAGTCGTATCTAAGGTAAATCCTCAACGCTATCATCCCTCACGTTATTGAACTAATGACATTGTAATCGGCTAAAAGGCATGCGCTGGTTCCTTTTCTTCCTGAACAAGGGAAGGTCCTCCAATAAATTATGGAGCAGTGGAGCAGGAAACTGAAGAAACATTTTGGTAACACTTTACATTAAGGTTCCCTTTGTAAAGGGTTTATAAAGGTGTTAATGACTAATAACTAATTTACAAATGCATTATAGATTGTTGATAAGTTGACAAGTCCAATTGTTTCAAAGCAGCTTCACATTGTTAACAGGAAAATAATGCAACAGAATTTGTACAGCCGTTCTGGTGAAACGGTGATGTTATCCAGCTAATTTCAAGTATCATATAGCGTCAATGCGGGCAGATCGGTAATATAGATGAAATTTAGGTGTCCCCAACTGAGCAAGCCAAAAGCCAGAGGCAGCGGTGGCAAGGAACCAAAACTCCTTCAGGTTCAGAATGAAGAAAAAAACCTTGGGAGAAACCAGGCTCAGTCGGGGTGCCAGTTCTCTTCTGGCCGACGAACAAACAGTGTATGATTATAATTCTGGCAACATAGCAGGTCTTAATTCATATTAGGCAAATAGATATTTGTAAGATTATTCGAAAGATTGGAGTCGTCACGCTGAAGACGGGTTTAATGAGGATGTCGCGTCGATGCAGCATTTACGGGGGGAGTGTATTTGACATGTTCTCTGCAGACATTTCAGGGATGCGTTGGTCATGTCCAGGCCCTGGTCCACCATCTGATCTGTATACGGCCCGGATCCGGCTGACTGCAGTAAACCTCGGGATAAACAGAGAGACTAACATTAGCGTAGATGCCATTCTTCTTATGATGTAACGAGTACATCAGGTGTTATGGGAAGTGTTCCCGGTTCCGGCTGACCTAGTTAATGCAGCCGAACAATCATTTACTGATTTGAATCATAGAAATTGATAATGTTTTATGTGTAAGCCATAGTAAAGAGATGCGTTTTTAGTCTAGATTTAAACTGACAGAGTGTATCTGCTTCCCGAACAATGCTAGGAAGACTGTTCCAGAGTTTAGGCGCTAAATAGGAAAAGGATCGACCGCCTGCAGTTGATTTTGATATTCTAGGTATTGTCGACTGGCCAGAGTTTTGAGACCGCAATAGACGTGATGGAGTTTAATGCGTTAAGAGTTCGCTCAAGTACTGGGGAGCTAAACCATTTAGTGCTTTGTAAGTAATAAGCAAGATTTAAAAATGTATACAATGTTTAATAGGGAGCCAGTGCAGTGTTGATAGAACCGGGCTAATATGGTCATACTTCCTTGTTCTAGTAAGAGCTCGAGCTGCTGCGTTTTGGACCAGCTGGAGTTTGTTTATTAAGCGAGCAGGGCAACCACCCAGTAAAGCATTACAGTAATCTAGCCTTGAGGTCATGAATGCATGAATTAACTGTTCAGCATTTTGCATCGAAAGGATGTGCCGTAATTTAGATATATTTTTAAGATGGTAGAATGCAGTTTTACAGATGTTAGAAACGTGGCTTTCAAATGAAAGATTGGTATCAAAGAGCACACCCAGGTTCCTAACTGACGACGATGACTTGACAGAGCAGCCATCGAGTCTTAGACAGTATTCTAGGTTACTACTTGCAGAGTTTTTTTGTCCAATAATTAAAAATTCATTTTTTTCTGAATTAAGTTGCATGAAATTACTAGACATCCAATGTTTTATATCAGCTATGCATTCTGTTAATCTTGTGAATTGGTAAGTTTCATCAGGTGTGAAGAAATATACAGCTGAGTATCGTCAGCATAACAGTGAAAACTAATGCCATGCTTCCTAATGATATCTCCCAGTGGTAGCATGTACAGGGTGAAGAGCAACGGTCCTAGCACTGAGCCCTGCGGTACTCCATACTGAACTTGTGATCGGTGTGACATCTCTTCATTTATCAAAATACTGCTACAAACTGATAACGGTCAGATAAATATGATTTAAGCCATGCAAATGCAGTTCCACTAATGCCAACATAATTTTCGAGTCTATTCAAAAGAATGTTGTGGTCGATAGTATCGAATGCAGCGCTAAGATCGAGTAACACTAATAGAGAGATACAACCGCGATCAGATGATAAGAGTAAATCATTTGTAACTCTGATGAGAGCAGTCTCAGTACTATGATACGGTCTAAATCCTGACTGGAAATCCTCACAGATACCATTTCTTTCTAAAAAGGAACATAATTGTGAAGACACTGCCTTTTCCAGTATTTTTGACAGGAAGGGTAGATTTGAGATCAGCCTATAATTGACTAATTCTGTAGGATCAAGTTGAGGTTTTTTAATAAGTGGTTTGATAATAGCCAACTTGAAAGTTTTCGGTACATATCCTAATGACAAAGATGAGTTAATGATATTAAGAAGAGGATCTATGACCTCTGGTAGCATCTCTTTTAATAGCCTAGTCAGTATAGGGTCGAGCATACATGTTGTTGATTTAGATGATTTAACGAGTTTAGCCAATTCTTCCTCTCCTATAGCAGTGAATGAATGTGTAATTTTTTCTCAGTGACACAACAATGCTCTGTCTCATGTGACACTGTAGTAGATGGCTGCATGGTTATAATTTTCTTCCTAATATTATCGATCTTACACGTAAAGAAGTTCATAAAGTCATTACTGCTGTGCTGTTTACAACCATGAGAAGTAGAAGCTTTATTTTTGGTTAACTTAGCCACTGTATCAAATAAATACCTAGGGTTGTGTTTGTTTTCTTCTAAGAGAGTCGAGAAATAAGCAGATCTAGCAGTTTTTACGGCCTTTCTGTTTGAGATCATGCTCTCTTTCCATGAATTACGAAAAACCTCTAATTTTGTTTTCTTCCAGCTGCGCTCCATTTTTCTGGCTGCTGTTTTAAGGGCCCGGGTGTCCTTGTTGTACCACGGCATTGGACTATTTTCTTTAATCTTCTTTAAGCGCCGGGGAGCAACTGTGTCTAAAGTGCTGGAAAAGAGAGAGTCAATAGTTTCTGTTGGAAAATCGAGTTCCTCTAGGCTATCTGGGATGCTGAGGAAACTGATGAGGAAGATTATTTAAAAAGCAATTTTTAGTGGCGGCAGTGATAGTTCTGCCATATTTGAAGCGAGGGGACGGCTTTGCAGCCTTAGCTAAATTAAGTATACATGATACTAGGTAATGATCTGAGATGTCGTCGCTCTGCTGCAGAATTTCAACGGTATGATTAAGGCGATGAGTGGGTCCTGAATGTCTCTAAATGCTAATCTCAATGCGTCTTTTTCATTATCTACATGGATATTAAAATCACCAACAATTAGTACTTTATCTGCAGCCAGTACTAACTCGGATAGAAAGTCAGCAAATTCTTTGATAAAGTCTGTATTGTGCCCTGGTGGCCTGTATACAGTAGCCAGCACAAATGTCAAACGGGATTTATCAATTACACTACATAATGCTACATAAAGCACCAAAACTTCAAAAGAATTATATTTGAAACTAGACTTCTGAGTAATACTGAAGATATTATTATAAATTACAGCAACCCCTTCCCCTTTACCTTCCAGACGCGGCTCGTGTTTATAACAATAATCTTGTGGGGTGGACTCATTTAAAGTAATGTAGTCGTCAGGTTTTAGCCAGGTTTCTGTCAAACACAGCACATCTAGATTATTATCTGTAATTATATCATTAACAATAAGTGCTTTTGGGGAAAGGGATTGAATATTCAGCAACCCGAGCTTTATCATTTGATCATCTGTATTATATCTGTTGTTTATTTGTTTGACATCAATTAAGTTTTTACTGTTGAATGGTCTTGATGTTTTTTGGTATTTACTAATTCGGGAAACAGACACAGTCTCTATGTGATAATATCTAGGTGAAAGAGTCTCTATGTTTTGGGATTTATCTGACTTCTGTAACGGGAGACAGCTAGCAGATGGTCGGGTAAGCCAGTCCGTCTGCTTCCTGACCTGGGCCCCAGTTAGTCAAGGTTTAGCTTTAAGACTATATGCCAAATTACTAGAGAGAAAAGCAGCACCACTCCAAGAAGGATGGATGCCGTCCCTCTTCAACAGGTCAGGTCTGCCCCAAAAGCTTTTCCAATTGTCTATGAACCCTATGTTATTTTGCGGACACCACTTAGACAACCAGCCATTGAGTGATGATAGTCTGCTAAGTATCTCATCACTCCTTTTAACAGGGAGCGGACCAGAACAAAAAACTGCATCTGCCATCGTACTTGCGAGTTCACACACCTCTTTAATGTTAATTTTGGTGATCTCCGACTGGCGAAGTCGAACATCGTTAGTGCCGACGTGAATAATAATCTTAGAGAATTTACGATTAGCTTTAGACAGCACTTTTAAATTTGCTTTGATGTCAGGCACTCTGGCTCCCGGTAAACATGTGACTATGGTGGCTGGTGTCTCTATTTTCACGGTCCGTGTAATAGAATCACCAATAACTAGGGTACTTTTAACAGGATTCTCAGTGGGTGCGTCACTGAGTGGGGAGAACCTGTTTGATATTCTAATCGGAACGGAAGAGTGTTTTTTTGATCCACGACTATGCACAGGCTCTACAGGCGGAACCGAACAATGTAGTTCACCAAGCTAGTCGCATCCAAAGCAGTGTCTAAAGCTGTTACATTCTCACTACTCTCAAATAAAGTCTGGATGCGTGTCTCTAATTCTGAAATTTTCTCAGTCAGCCTGACTATCGCCTTACATTTATCACATGTGAAGCCCTGCTTGCCAACGGAGACAGATACACTAAACATGAAACATGCGGTGCAAGTGACAATGACTGGAGAAGAAGACATGGCTTACCATATTTGTTGATTAATCCAACTTACCAAAATTGTTTGATGGAGTCTATTTACTAATCCAACTCACCACAGTTGTTTAGTGAACTCAGAAAACAGGAAACCCGGGTGCAGCGATGGCAAGCTAACAGGCTAGCGAAAAGCTAACGTGTGATTTAGATTAAAAGCTAGTGATGTCAGATTTAATGTGGTAGGCAGTGTTAGACAATATATGAAAATGAGTAGGTTATAATTAGCAGTTTAAACAACAGAGAATTATATCAAATAAAAATCCCAAAAGAGCAGAGCAGAGCACATGCGAGCACAGCAGCAATAGCAAACAGGGTAGACAGGAGCAATCCCAATGACTCATTCATCTATTCATTGACCGATCAACTGGCTTAACAGTCTATAATGGTCAAACAATGCAGTTATCTTCTGGTCAGTCTGACATACCTTAAGCCATTCCAGGTTTATATTCTCCCTCCGCTGGTTGAGGTCCTTGGTGAAGGCAGCCTTGAATCACACAATATAGGCATGATCATTATCTGAGATCTTCAACACGTGCTGGAGGTGGCACAGGGCAGGTAGAACCACAGAGCAGGATACATACTTATCCCCACCAAGGAGCTCAGTGATGTACCTACACAGACAGACAGACAGACAGACAAAGACACACACACACACACACAGAGAGAGAGAGAGAGAGAGAGAGAGAGAGAGAGAGAGAGAGAGAGAGAGAGAGAGAGAGAGAGAGACAAAGAAACAGACACACACACACACACACACACAAACAGACAGAAACAGAGTGACTGATGACTGATTCATTTCACTCAGATTACACATTTTTAAAGTTCTTAATCACAATACAATGTGACATTTAAAAGAACTTGTATGCCAATTCATGAACACGCTTCTCTCAGTTTCTCTAGCTTTGCCAACTTCTCATATTCAGCATTTGTTGGGAGGGCCAGATTTTGCTTCTGCTGAGACAGCGTTGTGTGCAGTGCGTCTCTGTTGCGCCTCACGCGCTTGATCATCTCAAGGGTGGAATTCCACCGTGTTGGAACATCTTGCACGAGTGGCTCCTAAACTTGTCCAAGAGAGGCTTGCTGGGCAGTCAGCTAGTCTGAGTTGGCCTGACTGTGTTTGAAATGTCCAACCACTTTACGGCACTTGGCCAGTGCACCATCAAAACCACCTTCCCGAAGTGACATTACAATAGCTCTCTGTACAACATGCGCAACACAGGGCAAATGCTCGAATGGCAGTATCCTCCCTGCTGCCACCATATTAGGAGCGCTGTCTGTTCCAATAGTGCTGATTTTTTCAGCTATCCCCCACTGATTAGTGACGTCGAGAAACTGCCTGGCACACGCTTCTGCAAAGTGACGCTCTTCTGTTTTCATCACACCTAACGGACAGACAAAGTAGATCAGAATAAGTTCACTACTAGTAGTAAACCACTAGAAATCATCAAGAAGCAAACATAATGTGGTGGTAATTTGTGGTGTCATGGTAATTAATAGGCTTTAATATAATTACATTAAATTATGTAATTTACATTTATGTAAAATTACATAACGTAGCCTACCTAAAGCGAAGGTGTGAAGTTCCCAGCTGGCATCGATGAGGTGTACAGTAAATGCCGAGGTAGTTATCGTTGTTGACAGATGTCCAATGGTCCCCAGTCAGTGCTACACACCTCGCCTCTACCATCTTCTCATCTTTTGCGGCTTTCTCTGCGGCATGCTGGTCATGTATTCTCCTCATGATAGTTCGCCTCGCAGGTAATTTGTAAGATGGGTCACCTGTGGCTGCCTGGAGAACAAGCTCGAGCCCATCATCTTCAACTACACTGATGGGCCGGCAGCTGGTGGCAATCCACTGAGCGAGAAGATTAGTTAGCTTGGCTGATAGAGCTGTGCTGACAGGCTTGCCTCAGTTGCACTCAAACATAGTAGTTTAACAACGACTCTTCCCCTGTGCTATATCAGTGCTTGGCCCGGTATCTTCCGCATTAGCTAAGGGATGCTTTGCATTTAGGTGGTACTTGAAACTGGAAGAACTCCTACAGTAAACTAATTCCGCATTGCACAAGGTGCCAATAACCTTATTCTTGTCGAGGTTTCCATTGGGAAGCTTCTTAAAAATAAAATTTCCCTGAAGCAAACCGGCGGCTTCATAGCTGCATCCATGTTAGCACGTCACGTTTGATGTGGTAATTTCACAGTAGGCATACACACAGGTTCGAAGACCCATTCTCAATTCGGCTAGGTATACATCCGTGCTAAAATATCAAGGTGAAAGTCATCATAGCTTGCGTAGTATAGACTAGCTCCCAACCCAACTTTGAGAATAGATTAACGGCGGAATTTTTTTTATCACCGATAAGAGTCTCACGTTGACGTAGCACGTTAACGCCGATAATGATAACGCCCACCACTAATATATATATATATATATATATATATATATATATATATATATATATATATATATATATATATATATATATATATATATATATATATATATATATATATATATATATATATATACCCCATTGCTTCCGTTGTTGGGTGTTGGTCATTGTACTCCCTGTATGTGTGTTCTTGTCGTCGTACACCTGCCCGTTTTGGATACCCTTGTTCTTGAACTTTCTGTGTGTTGTTTGTTATTAAATCATTCATGCTGCACTTGGATTCTCAGTCAGCTTCATCCATGCTCACACGTTACATATAGCAACATATTAATACTGTATAATATTAACAAAACTCAAGGTACCAATTTCGATAACATAATACATTTTAAAACACACATTTTAACTATTTAATTATTTTATTTATTTGAAAAAAAAAAAAAAAGTGAATTACTAACATTAATAATAAAATGTAGCCTTCAAATATTTTTCAATTAAGTAATCATTGCTGTAAGATTAAGTGAAATGTCAGTAATAAAATGAAGAACAAATAAGAACTACATATATAATTTTTTTTTCTTTTTTTCTCGTCCATATGGTTATCACATGTCAATCATCTCAATTTAATCAACTTCTCTGTGATTGGTTACAGCGCTCAGCAACGCAAACAGAAACGTTGTAAACATGGACAGTTTGAATGTAGCTGTCTATCTGTGTGTATCTAATTAAGTGTCTCTGTACTCAGTAAAACCAGTACTGCAGAAAGACTGGTATGTCACATTTTCACAAATTCATTATCTACTTTGTACCAAAGTACTGGTTGGCTACTTTTGACAACACTAATTCACTTGAGGTAGGATTAAGTTTACACAGTTATGCTTTTCTCTCCCAACAGCACAGACCAAGACCAAACCATTGTTCCTTTTGATAGGGGGGTTGTTTACATGGGAGGGCAGACGCTGCTAGGCAAATAAGTCTTGCAAATGTTTACTCCTACCCATAGCATATTATTATAACTATGTAATGTTGTCATGTTAATACTGTGGATTATCAATATATTTTTGTGGGGGCCCCTGTACATATACGTGTATATAACTGTGCACACTGTATGTACTGTAAATTTAGTTTATCTACATAAATAATATATAAATGCCTAGCATATGGTGATATGAGCAGGGGAGTTTCTGAATGAGTATATATTTCTGTGACAAGACAGCTGGTGAATTAAAGCCAAAATTTGATTGGCCATATAAGCTACAAACAAGAACAAATTAATTTCTTTGTAGCAGGAGCTTCCAGTGCAGAAGAACGTACAGACATAGTGCAGACATACACGATAGTGCAGACATGCATAGGAATTACACCGTGAGAAATAAAATATAACAATAATATAAGAAACCAATTTTAATAATGCAATATAATACATTACTAGAAATGTAGAGAATATATGTTTATAACCGTCTGAGGCATTTATAAGCCATTTTAATAATTTACTTTGTGATGACCCACCATAATGCATTTGATACTTACACATAGTTCTATATGACTGTCCTTTTTTGTGTTTTTGATTTATAAAAAAAGATGGCTGATGAAAATGAAGCATAAAAGGCATAATATCTTTAAAATGTATTTCATTAGACTGAAGATTTGTGATTCTTGCTCAATTATTTAATAAGCTAATCAACAATCAATAATCAACAACTGAACATTGTCTGTTTTACTGTGTAAAAAGAAGTTTGCTTGTTAAATTCTGACAAAACTTGCATTGCATCAGTGTGAGTATACAGCAAGCATACTATATAAAGAATGCTTACTATTTAGATACATGTAGTATAAAATAAAAAAATAAATAAACTGTGTATCTAACTTTATAACTTAAAAACAATAATGCCGTTTATGTGAAATTGCTCTCAGAGTGGCAGTTTTACCAATTTAATTACAATTGATTTTGTGTAAAAATATTGACCAGAGAGGATGCTGGCTGAAATATTTTCAGAGTTAGGATGTGTTTAACAGTCTTTTTAAACCAGGGATAAAATAAAGCATAGACCAAAGGATTCAGACCTGAATTTGTATACAAAACCCATGTCAAAACATGTATGGTTGTGGAAGAGATTACTGATATAGAACAGATATAGTATGGAATAAAGCAGAGCAGATAAGCTGTCACAATGATTCCTAATGTCAGAGCAGCTTTACTCTCAGATTTCCTCCTCACTGAACCTTCCTTTACATGTTTACCATCCTTCATCAGAGAGTTTATAACTTTCACTTGCTGATGTACTACATAAAAAATCCTCAAATATAAAGTTATGATCATGATACAAGGAAAAATAAAAGACATGAACAGATCAATAACTCTCGAGGCAAACCTCATCATAACAGAACACTCTCCATAACATACGTCTGTTCTGAGTGAAGTATCAAAATAACCATTATTAATTACATAGGCAGTGATATAAACTGAGGAGCAAACCCAGCTCAGACAGATGCTTATTAAAGTTTTAGTTGTGGTTATTTTCTGTGGGTACAGTAAAGGGTGACACACAGCCACGTAACGATCAACAGCAATTAAAACTAAATTACTGAGAGATGCTGAAAGAGGCACCTCAATAAATATTGAATAGAGTCTGCATAAAGTGTCTCCAAAATACCAACATGTCTCAGTCAGCCTGGTGGCCTCCATGGGCATGACAATTCCAATAAGCAGGTCGGCCACAGCCAGAGAGAGAATAATCAGGTTGGTTGGAGTGTGAAGCTTCCTGAAGTGAGAGATGGAGATGATCACCAGCAGGTTCAGAAACACAGTCCATGCTGACAGCAATGATACAAACACATACATGATATTGTATTCATATCTAGATCGCATTCTCTTGATACATGATGAGTTGATGGCAGGAAAGCAGTATTGAGTCTCATGATCCTCTGTCTCATAGGCCATGAGTGAGTCTCCTCCTGTTAGGAGTTTGTTCTGCTCTCCTTACCGTCCTTTCATTTATAGTGTCTGAATCAGGCTGACCAACCCATCTACCACCCACTCTGATATTGCATAATGTTATAATTATTTATTCATTGCATGCATTATTATATTTAGCCACACAATAATAGGGTAAACAGTACTATATTTTTATTAATATTTGCATGCTTTTATTTACATGACGAACCTCGTTTACTATTTCTTTTCACAGAATTGTGTTTCTGTCAGTAATCATCTTGCATCACCTTGCGTGATTCATTTAAATACTCTCCTGAGCAAGGTCTGCAATGGGAGAGAGAGGCAGGAGACGAGAGTGCCTATTTTGTGGGGTTTTTTTTTAATCATTATTATTATTATGTTTATTGAATTTTCATTAAAATACAATAATACATCACCAACCATCACACAAACACACACACCAAAAAGGAACACAAAATGCTCAGATTTATATATAAAACAGGACTACATCATAATAAACCATATAAGAACAAAAAGATAATAACATAATGTCAAAAAAAGGACAAAAAAACGGTTCAATGTCCATAGAGTTATATAGTTACAATATTACTTGTAAAATAATAGGGCGAAGATGAGTTTCCAAATAGTCCAGAAATGGGGTCCAGACTTTATAAAACTGGCCTGTTTTTTGATGCAATACATAGGTAAGACGCTCCAGGGGAATCAATTCAAAAATAATCTTATGCCAACCTTTAAGAGATGGCGCTTAATCACTGATCCAATTAAGTAAAATATTTTTTTTTCTCTGGCAGAAAAAGACAAATTATTATACAATTTCTAATAAGCAGATGAAGCAATGCGTCCATTAGGAATACCCAACACCAATGAGACTGGGTCAAAATAACTGAATATTAAAGATCTTTTCCATTTCCCCAATACCTTTATTTTTTTTTGGGTTATCTTTACCCAAAAACCAATACCTTTGCAGCCTGTTACATGACCACAGACAATGTGTTAAAGTACCTTTCAGTTTTACATTTTAAACACAGAGGGGTTGTCTGTGGTTAGGGGAAATATGGAGACAATGTATGATTTTAAACTGTATTTCTTTTGTACGTGTACAAACAGATATTTTCTTAGCATAAGACCAAATGTCATTCCATGTTTTATCATCAGTGTCAGTAGCTAACTCTTCTTCCCATTTAGTTTTAATACTCTGTGTATCAGCTGAAGAAATTGAACACAAAGAACCATAAAACCTACTCAGAGACATTTTTCCGCATGGTAAAAACTTCTCAATAGAAGATCACAATTCCTAATTAAAGCTGCGAGCAGCGATGACGGGCCCAAGCCGGTGGCACCGCCACCCCGGTGGCTTCGGGGAAACTGTGCACGACAGGCAATATGCATTTAAACAGGAGAATGAGAATGTTTTTTGAAAAATATTTTAAATATGCCACATTTACCGCAGCAGCTGGTGCCACTATGACCAGAAGCCACACCCATGATGTCATTTAAATATAGATTAATTTTATTGTCATAGGATATAATAGGTCACTTTCAAATATTTGCAAAGTTATCTTTTGCAGCTCAAAAATTCCTAAGTCCAGAAGGCCAGTATTTAATTCAAGGTATTTGTATAGTTTTTTTTTTTTTTACTTTTTGTCACACTAAAGTGATAGTTATTTGTGATAGCCTATGATATGAAACGCTTCTAAACTCTATTGTTGCGTACGTGTAAACATGGGGACGCACAACACATATTATACGTTAAAATATCTTAAGATCAATCATCATTACGTAAAATACATTAGGCAAGTTGTTTATTTATTTATTTTTTGTAGCTAAAATAATGTTTTAATAAAATGACTGTCAAAGTCATTTGAATTCACCTCATTAACTGCAGCAGTCGGTGCTGCTATGACCACAAACCACAACATCTATGAGATCAATTCAATTTAGATGAATTTCATGTCAGATGATGTCATAGGTCCCTTTGAAATGAGTGCAAAGTTATCTTTTGCAGCTTACATTTTTTAAAGTCCTTAAGTCCAGTATTTATCTAAAGGTCTTTTTATATTTTTATTAACATAATTATTAAACTAATCATATAAAACTATATTGCAGTGCTCTACAAATCGAGTTCAGAATGACATTCAGAATACTGCAGGTGCACCCATCCTCCTTACACACACACACACACACACACACACACATAGAAAGAGAATGCAGAGACAGATTGGCATGCTTTAGCTGTCAGCCACCCATCCCCCCTCCACACACACACACACACACACACACAGAGAGAGAAAGAGCCAGAGGCATAGACAGAGAGGCATGCTTTAGCTGTCAGCCACCCATCTCCCCCTCCACACACACACACACACACACACACACACACACACACACACACACACACATAGAAAGAGAATGCAGAGACAGATTGGCATGCTTTAGCTGTCAGCCACCCATCCCCCACACACACACACACACACACACACACACACACACAGAGAGAGACAGAGACAGAGACAGAGACAGAGACAGAGAGGGAAACAGGTTTTTTGTCCCCATCAAAACTAAGTCAACAGTGCCATCTATTGGACATTGAAGGGAGGGCAGACAAAATAAGATTCAGATGAAATATATTAAATAAAATAAATATATTGATCTGAAAAATAGTACATCCATTTTAAATTCACCCAGGTTCAATTACCGAACATACAATCTTAATTTAATTTAAATCAAACAATGATTTAACAAGAAATTAGACATTTTCTGTTTCCCTTTTTTGTCCTTTATTTAATCCCTCGCATAGCAGCACCGTTTGAGATATCCTATAATCGTTTGCACTATAGCATCTTCAGTGTCTTTGTTTCATGTTGACCGAGTTTGGTGTCGATTCCATTCATCTCCTACGAATAGTTTATAATAACTCAGAGCCTGATTTATCCAAAATTCCAAATTCAAACCAAAATATCTGACTTCCTGTTGGTCAGAGCTAATGACTGTAAATTAGAAAGATGTCCGGCTTGATGAGAACAATATATATACAGAGTTTGGTGACTGTAGATAAAACTAACCCCTCCACTTTTGTCAAAAGGTGGCGCTACTGAGCCCCTCCACCACGCCCATTTCTAAGACTTTGGCCATATCTACTGGAAGGCATCACTGATGTGTGTGTTGAGTTTCATGCCATTTCAAGCATGCTCAGAGTCTCAAAAACACCCTAAAAGATTATTAAACTTTGACACATTGCCACGGCAACAGAATTTAAAATATCAGGAATCCATTCATATGTCTATATCTGCCATGTTTTGACATTATACTGATGAAGTTTGAAGTAAATTGGGTGAGAATAAGATGGTGATTCAAAGCATTTTTGATAAAACAAGCACTTCCTGCTGCCATTTGGTGGCGCTATAACTTTGACTCACAAAAGTCATATCCATGTGATCGGCCTCTTACAACGAACACATATATGAAGTTTCATCCAAATCGGTCAATGTATGCAGAAGTTATAACACACTTCCTGTTTCCCATTTCTCGCCATAAATTTGTCTCCTGCCACGGCCAAACCGTTCGAGATATCAAAAATCCGCTCGCAATTTAGCATCCTCAATGCCTTGACTTCATGCTGACCGAGTTTGGTGCTGATCGGGTTAATCGCCTAGGAGGAGTATTTCAAATTCCACAGTATGCGTTAAAAAGCGACCCGTAATAGCTCACTTCCTGTTGGGCTGACGCATAACTTAGAGCGCGAAAGTTTTTCGGCCCGATGAGCTCTATATGTGTACCGAGTTTCATACTAATACATGCAAGCGTTTTTGATTTATGGACAGTTTTATTTATTTTTTCAAGGGGGCGCTGTCGAGCCCCCCTGCCACGCCCGGTACCAAACCCAGCCCAAACCCTGATGGCCGCGCATTCCGACGAGTGTGCAAAGTTTCAAGAGTTTTCGAGCATGTTAAGGGCCCCAAAAAGGGCAAAAAGGCGAAAGAAAAAAATAATAATAATAATAATAATAATAATAATAATAATAATAATTAAAGCTGCGAGCAGCGATGACGGGCCCAAGCCGGTGGCACCGCCACCCCGGTGGCTTTGGGGAAACTGTGCACGACAGGCAATATGCATTTAAACAGGAGAATATTTTTTTACAAATATTTTAAATATGCCACATTTACCGCAGCAGCTGGTGCCACTATGACCACAAGCCACACCCATGATGTCATTGAAATATAGATTAATTTTATCATCATAGGATATAATAGGTCACTTTCAAATATGCGCAAAGTTATCTTTTGCAGCTCAAAAATTCATAAGTCCAGAAGGCCAGTATTTAATTCAAGGCATTTGTATAGTTTTTCTAAAAACTTTTTGTCACACTAAAGTGATAGTTATTTGTGATAGCCTATGAAATGAAACGCATCTAAACTCTATTGTTGCGTACGTGTAAACATGGGGACACACAACACATATTATACGTTAAAATATCTTAAGATCAATCATCATTACGTAAAGTACTTTAGACAAGTTGTTTATTTATTTATTTTTTGCAGTGAAAATGTTTTAATAAAATGACTGTCAAAGTCATTTGAATTCACCTCATTAACTGCAGCAGTCGGTGCTGCTATGACCACAAACCACAACATCTATGAGATCAATTCAATTTAGATGAATTTCATGTCAGATGATGTCAAAGGTCATGTTCAAATGAGTGCAGAATACCGTCCGAATGCTGATGTTGTGTTATCCTAACATTTCTCTTCATGTGTTTTTGACCTACCTTAGCTACTGTTAGTTCACCAATCTCATGCACCAAAAAGTGTGCTTTCATTTAAATATGGGAGGTATCCAATAAAATGTGTTAATTACAAAATTAATAAATGGAGCCAAATCACAGAAACCGCAACGTCGATTTTAATATCAGTGTCAGGTAAGAGTAAGATGCGTGTCTAAATTTTATGGAAGTTTATTATAAACAGCCACTTTTATAAAATCATGTGAAATTTACTTTTTTAATAAATTTGAATTGTATCAGTAAATAATTCATTTAAAAGACATGCATCATACGTGATCTTTGCAAACACAGCACATGACCTTCTGTAAAGCCCATGTATCTTGTATAGAAAACACACACACAGAAAGAGAATGCAAAGACAGAGAGGCATGCTTTAGCTGTCAGCCACTCATCCCCCCCTCCACACACACACACACACACACACACACACACACACAGAGAGAGAGAGAGAGAGCCAGAGACAAAGTGGCAAACAGGGATTTTTGATTCATTACTAAGTCAACAGTGACATCTTTTGGACAACGAAGGGTGGGCAGACAAAATAAGATTCAGATGAAATATATTAAATAAAATAAATATATTGATCTTAAAAATAGTACATCCATTTTAAATTCACCCAGGTTCAATTACCGAACATACAATCTTAATTTAATTTAAATCAAACAATGATTTTACAAGAAATTAGACATTTTCTGTTTCCCTTTTTTGTCCTTTATTTAATCCCTCGCATAGCAGCACCGTTTGAGATATCCTATAATCGTTTGCACTATAGCATCTTCAGTGTCTTTGTTTCATGTTGACCGAGTTTGGTGTCGATTCCATTCATCTCCTACGAATAGTTTATAATAACTCAGAGCCTGATTTATCCAAAATTCCAAATTCAAACCAAAATATCTGACTTCCTGTTGGTCAGAGCTAATGACTGTAAATTAGAAAGATGTCCGGCTTGATGAGAACAATATATATACAGAGTTTGGTGACTGTAGATAAAACTAACCCCTCCACTTTTGTCAAAAGGTGGCGCTACTGAGCCCCTCCACCACACCCGTTTCTAAGACTTTGGCCATATCTACTGGAAGGCATCACTGATGTGTGTGTTGAGTTTCATGCCATTTCAAGCATGCTAAGAGTCTCAAAAACACCCTAAAAGATTATTCAACTTTGACACGTTGCCATGGCAACAGTATTCAAAATATCAGGAATCCATTCATATGTCTATATCTGCCATGTTTTGACATTATACTGATGAAGTTTGAAGTAAATCGGGTGAAAATAAGACAGTGATTTCAAAGCATTTTTGAAAGGACACACTTCCTGCTGCCAGTTGGTGGCGCTATAACTTTGACTCAAAAAAGTTATATCCATGTGATCGGCCTCTTACAACGAACACACATCTGAAGTTTCATCCAAATCGGTCAATGTATGCAGAAGTTATAACACACTTCCTGTTTCCCATTTCTCGCCATAAATTCGTCTCCTGCCACGGCCAAACCGTTCGAGATATCAAAAATCCCTTCGCAATTTAGCATCCTCAATGCCTTGACTTCATGCTGACCGAGTTTGGTGCTGATCGGGTTAATCGCCTAGGAGGAGTATTTCAAATTCCACAGTATGTGTTTTAAAACGACCCATAATAGCTCACTTCCTGTCGGGCTGACGCATAACTTAGAGCGCGGATGTTGTTCGGCCCGATGAGTTCTATATGTGTACCGAGTTTCATACTAATACATGCAAGCGTTTTTGATTTATGGACAGTTTTATTTTTTTTTTTTCAAGGGGCGCTGTCGAGCCCCTGCCACGCCCGGTACCAAACCCAGCCCAAACCCTGATGGGCGCTGTTCCGACGAGTGTGCAAAGTTTCAAGAGTTTTCGAGCATGTTAAGGGCCCCAAAAAGGGCAAAAAGGCGAAAGAAAAATAATAATAATAATAATAATAATAATAATAATAATAATCCTTAGAAGAACAATAGGGCCTTCGCCCTTTCAGGGCTTGGGCCCTAATAATAATAATAATCCTTAGAAGAACAATAGGCCTTCGCCCTTTCAGGCTTGGGCCCTAATAATCCTTAGAAGAACAATAGGGCCTTCGCCCTTTCAGGCTTGGGCCCTAATAATCCTTAGAAGAACAATAGGGCCTTCGCCCTTTCAGGGCTTGGGCCCTAATAATCCTTAGAAGAACAATAGGGCCTTCGCCCTTTCAGGGCTTGGGCCCTAATAATCCTTAGAAGAACAATAGGGCCTTCGCCCTTTCAGGGCTTGGGCCCTAACAAGTGTTGTGCTATTAGTAATATAATGTCTCAATTGGAGAAAACAAAAAAAATATCTCTGTTACGTATCTGTTACGTCCCTTGTTCCCTGAAGGAGGGTATGGAGGCGTATGTCAGACGTCACCGACGAATTGGGATCACTTCAGGGAACCCCTATCAGCTTCGAGATATAGAGAACAGGCCAATGAGAATTGGTGTGCGAGATTTGCATCTCGTGCTCCGCCCTGCACCGCGGGTATAAAGCGGAAGCAAAATGTAGCGCACATTTGTTTTTCACTGAGGAGCCAAACTAATGACTCGGCCTACAGTGATGGTACAGCAACTGTGGCGAGGGGACATACGTCTCCGTTCCCTCCTTCAGGGAACGAGGGTTACCATATGTAACCGAGACGTTCCCTTTCAGTCGGTCATATTCGACATACGTCGGACGCCACCGGCGAATTGGGATCCCTTTGGAAAACGCCACAGTTACTACCACTTCCAGCGCCCCGCGAGAGCCCCTCAGCCCCCGTCTGTTCCGGGTGGGGAAAGCAGGAGCAGAAGCTTCCAGTGCAGAAGAACGTACAGACATAGTGCAGACATGCATAGGAATTACACAGTAGAAATAAAATATAACAATAATATAAGAAACAGAAATTTTAATAATGCAATATAATACATTACTAGAAATGTAGAGAATATATGTTTATAACCGTCTGAGGCATTTATAAGCCATTTGAATCATTTACTTTGTGATGACCCACCATAATGCTTTTGATACTTACACATAGTTCTATATGACTGTCCTCTTTTTTTGTGTTTTTGATTTATAAAAAAAGATGGCTGATGAAAATGAAGCATAAAATGCATAATATCTTTAAAATGTATTTCATTAGACTGAAGATTGGTGATTATTGCTCAATTATTTAATAAGCTAACAAATCAACAACTGAACATTGTCACTTTTTTACTGTGTAAAAAGAAGTTTGCTTGTTAAATTCTGACAACTTGCATTGCATCAGTGTGAGGACAGTCATGACTCTACTCAAGTCACTTAACATCACGTGACTTCACTTCAGGATAAACATACTGACATTGCACTGCACTTTCTGTTCTTGTTGTTACTGTGTAACAACCTGTTATAAACCTGTTTGCACATTATACTCTTTGTACATTTCTGTTCACCACATATTTATAAGTCTACAGTTTACTCACTGCACAGCTTACTTCACTTATTTTATTCCACTTCTTTATTTTTTTTTTACTTTTTCTTCTACTTGACTTGATTATTTATAATTCTACAGATATATATATCTGTTAATTCTATATATAATATATAATAATATAATTCTATTTCTATTATAATTTCCTCCTTGTGTTTTTAACTGTGAATTTGCACTGTCCATGGAGCGGACCTGTTTACATTTCACTGCTGGTTGTATATTCTGTATATAACTGTGTATGTGACAAATAAAACTCTTGAATCTTGAATCTTGAGTATACAGCAAGAATACTATATAAAGAATGCTTACTATTAAGATACATGTAGTGTAAAATAAAAAAATAAATAAAATAAACTGTGTATCTAACTTTACAACTTAAAAACAATAATGTCGTTTATGTGAAATTGTTCTCAGAGTGACAGTTTTACCAGTTTAATTACAATTGATTTTGTGTAAAAATATTGACCAGAGAGGATGCTGGCTGAAATATTTTCAGAGTTAGGATGTGTTTAACAGTCTTTTTAAACCAGGGATAAAATAAAGCATAGACCAGTGGATTGAAACCTGAGTTTGTATACAAAACCCATGTCAAAACATTTATGGTTGTGGAAGACATTACTGATGTAGAACAAATATAGTACGGAATAAAGCAGAGCAGATAAGCTGTCACAATGATTCCTAATGTCAGAGCAGCTTTACTCTCAGATTTCCTCCTCACTGAACCTTCCATTACACGTTTACCATCCTTCATCAGAGAGTTTATAACTTTCACTTGCTGATGTACTACATAAAAAATCCTCAAATATAAAGTTATGATCATGATACAAGGAAAAATAAAAGACATGAACAGATCAATAACTCTCCAGGCAAACCTCATCATAACAGAACACTCTCCATAACACATGTCTGTTCTGAGTGAAGTATCAAAATAACCATTATTAATTACATAGGCAGTGATATAAACTGAGGAGCAAATCCAGCTCAGACAGATGCTTATTAAAGTTTTAGTTGTGGTTATTTTCTGTGGGTACAATAAAGGGTGACACACAGCCACGTAACGATCAACAGCAATTAATACTAAATTACTGAGAGATGCTGAAAGAGGCACCTCAATAAATATTGAATAGAGTCCGCATAAAGTGTCTCCAAAGTACCAACATGTCTCAGTCAGCCTGGTGGCCTCCATGGGCATGACAATTCCAATAAGCAGGTCGGCCACAGCCAGAGAGAGAATGAGCATGTTGGTTGGAGTGTGAAGCTTCTTGAAGTGAGAGATGGAGATGATCACCAGCAGGTTCAGAAACACAGTCCATGCTGACAGCAATGATGATACAAACACATACATGATATTGTATTCATTTCTGGAGTGTTTTCCCTTGATACATGATGAGTTGATGGCAGGAAAGCAGTATTGAGTCTCATGATCCTCTGTCTCATAGGCCATGAATGAGTCTCCTCCTGTTAGGAGTTTGTTCTGCTCTCCTTACCGTCCTTTCATTTATAGTGTCTGGATCAGGCTGACCAACCCATCTACCACCCACTCTGATACTGCATAATGTTATAATTATTTATTCATTGCATGCATTATTATATTTAGTATAATACATCACCAACCATCACACAAACACACACACCAAAAAAGGAACACAAAATGCTCAGATTTATATATAAAACAGGACTACATCATAATAAACCATATTAGAACAAAAAGACAATAACATAATGTCAAAAAGAGGACAAAAAAAAGGGTTCAATGTCCAGAGAGTTATATAGTTACAATATTACTTAAAATAATAGGGTGAAGATGAGTTTCCAAATAGTCCAGAAATGGGGTCCAGACTGGCCTGTTTTTTGATGCAATACATAGGTAAGACGCTCCAGGGGAATCAATTCAAAAATAATCTTATGCTAATCTTTAAGAGATGGCGCTTAATCAATGATCCAATTAAGTAAAATATTTTTTTCTGGCAGAAAAAAACAAATTATTATACAATTTCTAATAAGCAGATGAAGCAATGCGTCCATTAGGAATACCCAACACCAATGAGACTGGGTCAAAATAACTGAATATTAAAGATATTTTCCATTTCCCCAAGCACCAAAAACCAATACCTTTGCAGCCTGTTACATGACCACAGACAATGTGTTAAAGTACCTTTCAGTTTTACATTTTAAACACATAGGCGATAGAGAGGGGTTAAAAAATTTCTGTGGTTAGGAGAAATATGGAGACTATGTATGATTTTAAACTGTATTTCTTTTGTACGTGTACAAACAGATATTTTCTTAGCATAAGACCAAATGTCATTCCAAGTTTTATCATCAGTGTCAGTAGCTAACTCTTCTTCCCATTTAGTTTTAATACTCTGTGTATCAGCCGAAGAAATTGAACACAAAGAACCATAAAACCTACTCAGAGACATTTTTCTACATGATAAAAATAACTTCTCAATAGAAGATCACAATTCCTAACAAGTGTTGTGCTATTAGTAATATAATGTCTCAATTGGAGGAAACAAAAAAAATATCTCTGTTACGTATCTGTTACGTCCCTTGTTCCCTGAAGGAGGGTATGGAGACATATGTCGGACGTCACGGAAGAATTGAGATCACTTCAGGGAACCCCTATCAGCTTCGAGATATAGAGAACAGGCCAATGAGAATCGGTGTGCGAGATTTGCATCTCGTGCTCCGCCCTGCACCGCGGGTATAAAGCGGAAGCAAAATGTAGCGCACATTTGTTTTTCACTGAGGAGCCAAACTAATGACTCGGCCTACAGTGATGGTACAGCAACTGTGGCGAGGGGACATACGTCTCCGGGGAACGAGGGAACGAGGGTTACCATATGTAACCGAGACATTCCCTTTCAGTCGGTCATATGAAGGGAATTGGGATCCCTTTGGAAAACGCCACAGTTACTACCACTTCCAGTGCCCCGCGAGAGCCCCTCAGACCCCGTCTGTTCCGGGTGGGGAAATTCACGCAGGGAGAGTCACTGCTGCTGTTCCGCAAGACCCACTCAGTAGACTATTGGATAACGATGGGAAAGCGTGCCCAGGGGGGCCGCTGCAGAAGCCACATCATGCCTGGAGGGAGTTACCATGTGGAGAATACATGTATGTACTGGCCGTAGGTAGTGCAACATACGGAAGTCCCAGGGGTGGCCCCAGCCATTGTAGGCGGGGGAGCAACACCACTCTCTGCCGATGGAAAGACACGGGCTTGCCGTAGGGAGCCGTACCGTGGAAGAATACACATATGGGACCGCCATGGGGGTCACAACATATGGAACCCAGTCTTACACAGGTTCCACCAATGCATACAAGTGTTAGACCTAGGGTCGGACACTCCGCCACGTCCGACTACCGTGGGTTGGAATAGGAATAGGCCAAGGAGGTGCTGTAGCGAAGAGCACTAGTTCCGGGAACCAAGTACTGTTGGGCCAATACAGAGTGACCAACAGGACTTGCTCCTCGTCCTCCCTGACCTTAATCAGTGTCTGTGTGAGAAGGCTCACTGAGGGAAGCGCATATTTGAGTAGACCCCGGGGCCAGCTGTGTGCCAGAGCATCCAAGCCAAGGGTGCCCTCGGTCAGGGAATAAAACAACTGGCAGTGGGTTGTGTCTGGGGTGTCAAACATGTCTACCTGTGCGGTCCCGAAGCGACTCCAAATCAGCTGGACCACATGGGGATGGAGTCTCCACTCTCCCGGGAGCACTGGCTGTCGTGAGAGCTCGTCGGCCGCACGATTGAGCAGGCCCGGAATATGAAGGGCACAAAGCGACCTCAGATGCTTCTGACTCCATAGGAGGAGATGGTGGGTGAGTTGTGACATGCGACATGAGAGCGTAGACCACCCTGTTTGTTGATGTACGCAACGGACCTGTCCGTACGGACCAGAATGTGCTTGCCTCTGAGCGGCGTTTTGAAGCGGCTGAGTGCAAGACAAACTGCTAATAACTCCAGGCAATTAATATGCCATTGCAGTTGGGGCCCCGTCCACAGACCCAAAACTGCAAGCCCGTTGTACGTGGCACCCCATCTGGTGGATGAGGCATCCGTGGAGACAACAGCATGCCTGGACACTTGTTCTAGAGGCACTCCTGCCCATAGAAATGAAGGGTCCGACCATGGGCTGAAGGTTTGGCAGCACCTCAGAGTCACTTGGACGCGGAGGGTTCCGCTGTGCCACGGCCATCTCGGGACTCGGTCGTGTAGCCAGTGTTGAAGCGGTCTCATATGAAGCAATCCCAACGGCGTTACTGCAGCTGTGGATGCCATATGCCCCAGGAGCCTCTGAAAATGTTTCAGTGGTACTGCTATCCTGCGTTTGAATGAATTCACGCAGTTCAACACAGACTGGACGCGCTCCTCTGTGAGGCACGCTGTCAGGGCGACTAAATCCATCTCCATACCGAGAAAAGAGATCCTCTGCGTGGGGCAGAGTTTGCTCTTTTCCCAGTTGACCCGAAGCCCCAGCTGGCTGCGGTGACTGAGCACCATGTCCCTGTGTTCACACAACTGCTCTCGCGACTGGGCAAGGATCAGCCAGTCGTTGAGGTAGTTGAGGATGCGAACACCACGCTCTCATGGGAGCAATGGCTGCCTCCGCGACTTTCGTGAAGACACGGGGCGACAGGGCCAGCCTGAAGGGTAGGACTTTGTACTGATATGCTCGTCCTTCGAATGCAAAGCGAATGAAAAGTATGCGTCCTTCAGGTCGATTACTGCAAACCAATCTTGGGGACGGATGCAACTGAAGATGCGTTTCTGCGTTAGCTTTCTGAACGGCAGCCTGTGAAGGGACCGGTTCAGGAATCGCAGATCCAAGATCGTACGAAACCCGCCGTCTTTCTTGGGTACAATGACATATGGGCTGTAGAAGCCGGTCTTCATATCAGCTGGAGGGACCGGCTCTATCACGTCCTTCGCCAGTAGGACTGCAATCTCCGCCTGGAGCACAGGGGCATTCTCCTTCAGTGTCTGTGTTCAACACTGTGTGACTGCTGGTACCCGTCAGCTGCCTCAGGAGTCCCACAAGCCAGCCAGGCCCGATAGGACTCCTTCTTCAGCTTGACGGCATCCCTTACTTCCGGTGTCCACCACCGGGTTCGGGGATTGCTGCCTCGACAGACACCGGAGACCTTACGGCCACAGCTCTGAGTGGCCGCGTCGACAATGGAGGTGGAGAACATGGTCCACTCGGACTCAATATCTCCAGACTCCCTCAGGATCCAGTCGAAGCTCCATCAGAGGTGGGAGTTGAAGATCTCTCTGACAGGGGACTCGGCCAAATGTTCCCAACAGATCCTCACAGTACATTTGGGTCTGCCGAGTCTGTCCAGCTTCCTCCCCTGCCATCAGATCCAACTCACCACCAGGTGGTGATCAGTTGACAGCTCTGCCCCTCTCTTCACCCGAATGTCCAAGACATATGGCCGGAGGTCAGATGAGACGACCACAAAGTCAATCATTGACCTCCGGTCTAGGGTGTCCTGGTGCCATGTGCACTGATGGACACCCTTATGCTTAAACATCCATTATGTTTCATGTGTTCATTATATGACAAGCTGTGACTAGCACAGAAATCCAACATAATATTGCTCAGGTTCAAATTAGGGGGGGCCGTTCCTCTTAGTCATGCCTCTTCAGGTGTCACTGTCACTGCCCATGTGGGTGTTGCACTTTCCAGCACCCCTCCCAGAGACTCCAAAAGGGCCAGGTATTCGCACTGCCGCTTGGCCCGTAGTTCTGTTACCTCCTCTGCACTACATCATCCCTCCTTCTGCTCATTCTGCTCACCTGCTCACTGTCAACAATCACCCAATTACTGATCACCACCAGCTGTCACCCATCACCTCAGCAGCAGATAAAAGGTCTCGCCACACACACACACACACACACACACACACACACTCACACACTCACACACTCACACTCACTCTCTCTCTCACACACACACACACACACACACACACACACACACACACACACACACACTCACACTCACTCTCTCACACACATACACACACACACACACACACACACACACACACACACACACACTAACCCAAAATGGACTAACCCAGCGATTGGGTTGTTTTAACCCAGTAAATTGGTTCCTGATCGCTGGGGTAGTCCATTTTCAACCCAACTTAGGTTGCTCTTAACCCAGCATTTTTTAGAGTGTATAAAGGCCTTATAAATAGCTTGTAATGACATACAAGTCCATAACTAGTCACTTACAAATGCAGTTATTAGTTATTAATTACGGTCTTATTTCTGATCCTTAAAATAAAGTGTTATCAGCATTCATTTATTTGCATCTCTTTTAATGAAACATCGTAAATGTTTCGCTGCGCTGACCAACTGGCCCCAGTCTTCACGCAGATCTTCAATAGATCATTGGAGCAGTGTGAAGTTCCCTGTTGCTTCAAACGCTCCACCATCATTCCTGTCCCCCAAAAAAACCCAAATCACTGGACTTAATGACTACAGACCTGTCGCTCTCACATCTGTGGTCATGAAGTCATTTGAAAGACTGGTTCTGGCCCACCTGAAGGACATCACTGGACCCTTGCTGGATCCTCTTCAATTTGCCTACAGAGCAAACAGGTCTGTGGATGATGCAGTCAACATGGGACTGCATTATATCCTGCAACATCTCGACAGACCTGGGACTTATGCAAGGATCTTATTTGTGGACTTCAGTTCGGCCTTCAATACCATCATGCCTGATCTTCTCACAGCTAAACTGACCCAGCTCTCCATGCCATCCTCAATCTGTCAGTGGATCACCAGCTTCCTGACAGACCGGCAGCAGCGAGTGAGACTGGGGAAACTCACATCCAGGACTCTCACTACCAGCACTGGCGCCCCCAGGGTGTGTTCTCTCCCCACTGCTCTTCTCCTGTACACCAATGACTGCACTTCTAAAGACCCTTCTGTGAAGCTCCTGAAATTTGCAGACGACACCACCGTCATCGGCCTCTCCCCAACCCCAACCCCAACCCCAACCCCCAACCCCAGCCGCCTTTAAGTGCAATACTTTGACTGTTTAGTGCAATATATTCTAAACTAGTGCAATATATTCTTAAATGTAACTGTGACGTATATATATATATATATATATATATATATATATATATATATATATATATATATATATATATATATATATATATATATATACATACTTTTATTTTATACTATTTTTCATATTTGTATATTTGTGTTTATGTTGTGTTGTATTGTATATGTGCACTGTGCATGTTATAAGTCATTTTAATCATTCACTTTGTGGTGAACCACCATAATACACTTGACACTTGCATAAATTTCTATATATAATGTCATCTTTTTGTCATTGTGTTTTTATTTATGATAAAACTGATTTAAAATGACTGATGAAAGTACATCATGAAGCATAAGGTACATCATATATACCTTCATAATGTATTTAATTAGATTGATTAATTTACTTAAGCTAATAAAACAACTGAACATTGTCACTTTTTTACTGTGTACTAAACTTGCATTGCATCAGAGTGAGAATTATACAGCAATCATACTATACAAAACAAACTACATACTATTAAGATACATGTAGTGTAAATTACAAAGATAAAAGGTTTATCTGCCTTTAGCTATTACTTAATAACAATAATGCAGTTTATGTGAAATTGCTCTCAGAGTGACGGTTTTACCAATTTAATTACACATTATGTGCAAAAATATTGACCAGAGAGGATGCTGGCTGAAATATTTTCAGAGTTAGGATGTGTTTAACTGTCTTTTAAACCAGGGATAAAATAAAGCATAGACCAAAGGATTCAGACCTGAGTTTGTATACATGACCCATGTCAAAACATGTATGATTGTGGAAGAGATTACTGATATAGAACAGATATAGTACGGAATAAAGCACAGCAGATACACTGTCACAATGATTCCTAATGTCAGAGCAGCTTTACTCTCAGATTTCCTCCTCACTGAAACTTCCATTACACGTTTACCATCCTTCATCTGAGAGTTTATAACTTTCACTTGCTGATGTACTACATAAAAAATCCTCAAATATAAAATTAGAATCAGCATACAAGGACAAATAAAAGACATGAACAGATCAGTGACTATCCAGGCAAAATTCATCATAATAGAACACTTTCCATAACACATGTCTGTTCTGAGTGAAGTGTCAAAATATCCGTTATCAAGAATAAAGGCAGTGTTATAAGCTGAGGAGCAAAACCAGCAGAGACAGATGCTTATTAAAGTTTTAGTTGTGGTTATTTTCTGTGGGTACAGTAAAGGGTGACACACAGCCACGTAACGATCAACAGCTATCAATAATAAATTACTAAGAGATGCTGAAATAAGCACTGAAATACATATTGAATAGAGCCCACAGAAAATGTCTCCAAAGTACCAACAGGTCTCAATCAGCCTGGTAGCCTCTATGGGCATGACAAGTCCAACAAGCAGGTCAGCCACAGCCAGAGAGAGAATGAGCATGTTGGTTGGAGTGTGAAGCTTCTTAAAGTGAGAGATGGAGATGATCACCAGCAGGTTCAGAAACACAGTCCATACTGACAGCAATGAAAAAAACACATACATGATACTGTATTCATGTCTGGAGCGTTTTCCCTTGATACATGATGAGTTGAAGGCAGGAAAGCAGTATTGAGTCTCATGATCCTCTGTCTCATAAGCCATGAGTGAGTCTCCTCCTGTTAGGAGTTTGTTCTGCTCACCTTTCTGTCCTTTCATTTATAGTGTCTGGATCAGGCTGACTAACCCATCTACCGCCTACTCTGATGATGCATAATGTTGTAGTTATTTATTCACTGCATGCATTATTATATTTAGCCACACAATAATAGGGTAAAATGGTGCTAAGGTTTTAATTAATGTTTGCATGTTTTTATTTGCATGACACTTATTTTACTATTTCTTATTTTACTATTTTATTGTGTTTATATATATATATATATATATATATATATATATATATATATATATATATATATATATATATATAATTATACACAGTACACACACATATAATGCAAACACAAACTTTTATTTTGGATGAGATTAATCACGATTAATCGTTTGACAGCACTAATGTACATGCTTGTATTTTTGAGAGAATAACATTTAAGCATGGCTTTTGAAAAAAACTAAAAATTAACTTCTTTGTTGAATGGCCTTATTTCTGTCACAAAACGCATAGTAAACAGTATGTGTCCACAAGACTTGACAAATGGATATTATTACAGAGCGCGGACAGGATAGAGAAAAGCCATGGCTGGGTCTGCCTCCTCCGAGGGGCAGCACTTGCAGGTTCACCACCTGGTTCCGGAAGGGAGTGGAGCACATATCCGGGCAGGGGTCTCAGGATCACATGAGAGCTGGCCGGCCCGAACTCTAGGCACAATTTGTCCACCAAAAATGCCTGCAGGTCCCCTACCCTCTTAACGGAAGCCAATGCAGTCAGGAGCACTGTCTTCCAAGACAAGATTTTCAATTCCACTGCCTGCAAAGTTTCAAAGGGTGCTGTCTGCAGTGCCGTCAGCACCAGATACAAGTCCCAAGAGGGTACAGAGTGAGAGCAAGGCGGATTTAGTCTCCTCACTCCCCTTAGGATCCTTTGGAAGGTAATGTTATTTTTAGTCCAGTGATCGACTGATCGCTCATCTCTCCTTGTCATCTCACTAACACGCCAGTGGGCAGGGCCAACTTTGCGATGATTAAGTAGGTGTTAATTTTCTTCTGCAGAGGCGGTCTTTCACCTATGACCCCTTTAAGAACTAATTAGAAATTACAGTGCTTAACTAGGTTATATCATTCTCTGCGTCTGTCAAATCTCAGTTTGCACTTTGGCTAGCGCTGAACCAGACAGCACTCTTATCTGTCATGATGAGTCACAGGCATAGATCACAACTGTTTAGTGTTTTCAACCATATAATGTTTATTTTATGTTTCTGATATTTATAGTATTAGCAATACTATAAAAGTTTGTAAAATACACTGATGTCAATGGAAGCAGCAAAATTAATCCTTTCAAATAGCTATAATTTGGTGACGTGTTTGTTGATATTAGATATGCACTATGTATCTAATTATAAAGTGCATTCTATTCTTTTCCCAGTTCCTAGGCCTCTTACTTTCATGTCTTTCGGGAGAAGTGGATAAATCCGACAACTCTAGATCAACTATATCATAATAAACTGGTGTTCAAACGTCAAAACAGCCTACATTTACTTACACGTAGGCCTATTTGAGAATGGGAATATCATATCATTCATGATATAGTTAACAAGTTTGAAAATGTTTAGAATAAAAAAGGAAAATGAAATAAACCTGATAGTTTACAATGTAAAAAAATAATATGATCAATAATGACAACATATGTTTTTACATTACTTTTACTCAACAAAATATGTTAAGCAATTTTTACTTTTTTATAAGTTATACAAGATTTAAATACTTATACAGCCAAGTTGGTTGTACATAAATATTTAAGGCAGCAAAAATTTTTTACACAGTACATAGGTGTGTCATGCAACATGATCTCATGAGAGTATGTGTGGTTCATACACATTAAAACATACAATATTGACGTATTGACAGCACTAAATTCTAAATTATTTACGTTTGAGCGTACTATTTCCCATGTATGAATATTAAAATTGTGGCATTAATGTTTTGATTCTATTGTCATATCATATATGTCATACATATTTTCAGTCGAACATTTTAAATTGAAATTTAATTTCAATTTCAATTTATTAAATGCAGTTTACTAATATACTTAATATATCGCTCTGTTGATGACTTATGCTGCAAACTCATTTCAGAGGTTTACATAATGTTAAACAAGACTGCACTTTAAAACCTTAACATAAATAACATTTCTGTAATCGTTTAACCATTTTATAGTATTTCGTTTGTTTGCTGTGAGACAAAAACTTATCCTATGCCACGACTGATGATACAACCATACGATTCACAAAACACGTACATTTTATTTGTTCGCTGTAATCCAAATCTTTAGAATCCACGTTTCCGAGGAACATATCCCAATTCAGCCATTTATATTTATTTGTTCTTAGCAGCGCCCGTCAATGTCAAATCCAGCGCTCGTTATTATGAATTTGAATTCAAAAACCGCACGCCCTCACGAAGTGCTACGATTTACGGCAGTGATATCGAACACTAATTGGCTCTCACCTGCTTCGTGACGCCGTATTTCAGTCGATGTACATTTAAAATAGGGAATATACGTCTTCACGGAGAGAAGGCGGATTAATATTTTCATCGACTACACAGTGGTGACATGATTTGGCCTAGTGAGTCATTCATTAAAGGTGCAAAACAAACACAGGCAAACACACACAACGGACTGATACAACAGTTTCTGCTGTTTACTAGGCCTACAGGGTCAGTAATTTAATAATTATTTAATTATTTACTACAGCAAATAATCCATCCAATAAACTAATGCAAAAGCCACAAGAATTGATTCAGAGATATATATATATATATATATATATATATATATATATATATATATATATATATATATATATATATATATATATATATATATATATATACATTAATGTTAAACTTGTTTGGCTCATACAAATGGCCTGCCTTAGGTTTAGTAGTTCCAGTATAGCATTAATTTATTTGCATCTGTTTTTATGAAACAACACACTGTAAACATTACATCAACTTACATGAAAAGTTACATTAATATATATATATAGAGAGAGAGAGATTTTTTTATTTTTTTATTGTTAGGCTCCACTGTCAATTCTGTGTGTAGCTCCGCCCTTTAAATTAATTTTGGGTGAATTTAAAGTAACAGATGCTTTAACCCTCTGAGGCATGTTATAAGCCATTTTAATCATTCACTTTGTGATGAACCACCATAATACACTTGACACTTGTCCTAAAGTGTAAAGTACATAGTATCTACCTTTATCATTTATTTCATTAGACTGAAGATTTGTTTTCAAATTCTGTTGCATTATTTCCCTGTTAACACTGTGAAGCTTCTTTGAAACAATTGGACTTGTAAAAAGCGCTATATAAATAAAGATGATTTGATTTTGATTTGATTTGTAATTCTTGCTCAATTTACTTAATAAGCCAATAAAACTACTGAACATTGTCACTTTTTAATGTGTAAAAAAAGTTTACTTAATTGTTAAATTCTGACAAAACTTGCATAGTGTGAGAATTATACAGCAAGCATACTATATACTATATAACTAACTATTTTATATATTACTGAATAACAGTAAAGCAGTTTATGTGAAATTGCTCTCAATTTAACTGCAATTCATATCGTTTAAAAATATTGACCAGAGAGGATGCTGGCTGAAATATTTTCAGAGTTAGGATGTGTTTAACTGCCTTTTAAACCAGGGATAAAATAAAGCATAGACCAAAGGATTCAGACCTGAGTTTGTATACAAAACCCATGACAAAACATGTATGGTTGTGGAAGACATTACTGATATAGAACAAATATAGTACGGAATATAGCATAACATATAAATTGTCACAATGATTCCTAATGTCAGAGCAGCTTTACTCTCAGATTTCCTCCTCACTGAACCTTCCATTACATGTTTACCATCCTTCATCTGAGAGTTTATAACTTTCACTTGCTGATGTACTACATAAAATATCCTCAAATATAAAGTTATGATCACGATACAAGGAAAATAAAAGACATTAATAGATCAGTGACTATCCAGGCAAAACCTATCATAACAGAACACTCTCCATAACACATATCTTTTCTATGTGACGTGTCAAAATATCCATGATTAGTTACAAAGGCAGTCATATAACCCGAGGAACCAACCCAGCTCAGACAAATGCTTATTAAGGTTCTAGTTGTGGTGATTTTGTGTGGGTAAAGAAAAGGGTGACACACAGCCACATAACGATCAGCCGCTATTAATACTAAATTACTAAGAGATGCTGAAATAAGCATTGCAATAAATATCGAATAGAGTCCACAGAAAGTGTCTCCAAAGTACCAACATGTGTCAATCAGCCTGGTAGCCTCTATGGGCATGACAAGTCCAATAAGCAGGTCAGCCACAGCCAGAGAGAGAATGAGCATGTTGGTTGGAGTGTGAAGCTTCTTGAAGTGAGAGATGGAGATGATCACCAGCAGGTTCAGAAACACAGTCCATGCTGACAGCAATGAAAAAAACACATACATGATACTGTATTCATGTCTGGAGCGTTTTCCCTTGATACATGATGAGTTGATGGCAGGAAAGCAGTATTGAGTCTCATGATCTTCTGTCTCATGGGCCATGAGTGAGTCTCCTCCTGTTAGAAGTTTGTTTTGCTCTCTTTTCTGTCCTTTTATTTATACAGTGTCTGGATCAGACCGACCAACCATCTACCGCCCACTCTGATGCTGCATAATGTTGTGATTATTTATTCATTGCATGCATTAATTCAATTCAATTCACCTTTATTTGTATAATGCTTTTCACAATACATATAGTTTCAAAGCAGCTTTTCAGAAAATATATGTGTCTACAATTTAGAGTTATTTCTTATCAGAGGAGACTGTGTCCAAGTTATAGATTTGAGAAAAGTACATACACAAATCACACAGTTAGCTAACAATGTATTAATAAACAATGTAATAATTTAAGATGGAAACAATGGGTTACTTCTTTTTGAAGTAAAGAATACAATTATATATCATGCATTATTATATTTAGCAACACAATAATGGGGTGAAACAGTGCTAAAGTATAAATTAATGTTTGCATGCTTATTATTTATATGACAAATTTCTTTCTGGAGTTGCTTTTACAACATGCAATCCCGAAATCAAAACACTTATGTGCCCGTCTTGGCGAGTATCCTCATAAACACAGCCGGTTATGATTTAAGTGAATGTCAACATTTTGAGAAAGGGGCTATTAACACTTGTGTTACAATCAGAGATAACCCTCCTTCCAAGCTTCCAGATTGGCTGTTGAACCAGTTCAGGAATCAAAGTAAAGCAAACTGTAATGTTTTATTGTTTTATAATGTTTCCTGGGGTGCACTTATAATGTTTGTATGATTTTTACATCAAAATTGTCATAATTTAGAAATAAAAGGCATTTTCTACCCTGAAGACATGTCTGCTGTGAAACTTCAGTGTAAACACCCACTGCTGTGATTGGTTAACATGAAAATAGGTAGTATTACATGTGGAACTCTCTAGAAAAACTTTTAGCACATTTTTACTATTACAGCTCTCAAGGGTTAACTAAGTGTTGATTATAGAATTATATTTAGATATATGGCATATATATATATATATATATATATATATATATATATATATATATATATATATATATATATATATATATATATATATACTGTATATTATGCATGAATGCAGCAATCTCGTCATTGCAACTCGATTTCTGCACACTAACAAATGCTTTCATCATAACTAAAAGTGCAAACACAAAGAGATTCGTTGGTTATTATGGAAATTTTGGCAGAAGTCCAGTACTCTGTCACTGCATCTCGCACTGTTTGATTGACAGCTTCAGCGAATGTAAAGGGAAGGTTCTTTCATTTTCTATATAATTTAACCACAGTTTAAATAACAGATTATTTTCATCCTATTAAGAGAAACTATGTGAAGTCGAACATTTAGTCACTGGTTTGATTTACTAACATTAACAAAAAACATTGGACTGTACATGAATCATTACATATCAGAAATCACTGGTCACAAATCAGGCATTAGAATTAACGTCTCAGTTACGTATGTAACCCTCGTTGCCTGAAAGAGGGAATGGAGACATCATGTCGGAATGTACAGATCTCATCTGAGAGCCTGAAATCACCTTTGAGTGTAAACTAAATGAGCCAATGCACATTGGCGTGCAAGATTTTTATCTTGTGCTCTACCACGCAGCGTGGGTATAAATACGGAAGCAGATGCACAATCAGGTTTTCGCTGAGGTGATTCAGCCACTCAGCAGTGGTACAGCAATTGTGGTGACAGGATGTGACAGCTCCGTTCCTTCCTTCAGGGAACAAGGGTTCCCTTTCTGTCAGTCACTATGCGTTACATCAGTGACTGACGGAATGGGGGTTTCGCTAGAGAACCCTATCACCTTTTGAAAATGGCGCCGCTGTGTTTGGTCGCCGTTCAGGTCGCTCCACGAAGACTGTGCTTTTATTTACTATTTTACTTTCTTTTAGTCTCAGTTTTTACAAACTTATCATCTGCATTGATCTACTATGACAGCAAAACTCTTTTGGACATTGGTTACCTCTACACTGGACTGTTTCAGGACACTTTTGCCGATCCTCTGTGGCCATCTGAGATCCTTCGGAACGCCGAGTTGAACAATGGACAGAGCCCACAGCGAAGAATCAAGAAACACCGTGGGAAACGCGCTGGTATCCGTAACAGACTGAGGAAAAGGGCATTCAGACCTCCTCTCCCGAGCATTCTTCAAGCAAATGTTCAATCCTTGGATAATAAGATGGACGATCTTAGAGCCAGGATAAGTTTTCAACGGGACATGAGAGACTGTAATATCTACTGTTTGTCCGAAACATGGCTCACGCCCGCGGCCCCGGACACAGCTGTGACGCTGTCGGAGAACTTCTCTGTTTTTCGGATGGACAGAACAGCCGAGGCCGGTAAATCCAAAGGCGGTGGAGTGTGTTTCATGATCAACAAGAAATGGTGCGATCCCAGGAACATCACCATTCTCTCGCGGTCCTGCTCGCCTCATCTGGAACATTTAACAATCATTTACCGTCCATTCTATCTGCCGAGGAAGTTTTCTGCGGTTGTTGCGACCGCCGTTTACATCCCACCGCAGGCAGACACAGCGCTGGCCTTATCTGGCCTTCATGATGTTGCCAGCGGCATCATAAACCAACATCCCGACGCGGCATTCATTGTCGCGGGCGATTTTAACAAAGCAAACCTAAAGAAAGTCCTGCCAAACTTTCATCAGCACGTCTCCTGCCCCACACGAGGAGCAAACACACTGGATCATTGCTACACCCCGTTTAAGAACGCCTATAAAGCGCAGTCACTTCCAGCGTTTGGCAAATCAGATCATGCCGCCATTTTCCTCACTCCCGAATACAAACAAAAGCTCCTCCAGGAACCCCCGGTGAGGCGGGAAGTTAAGCGTTGGTCACCCCACTCAGAGACCGCGCTACAGGCAGCTCTGGAGGATGTAGACTGGGACATGTTCCGAGCGAGTTCAGCTGACGTCAGTGAGTTCACAGATGTGGCGCTTTGCTTCATCGACACGCTTACAGAGCAAGCCACGCAAACAATAACAATAACGTCCTTCTCAAATCAGAAACCGTGGGTGGACAATTCAATCCGCGCGGCAGTGAACGCACACACTGCTGCTTACAACGCCGGTCTCCATTCAGGGAATATGACTGAATACAGAACGTCCTGTTATGCTCTCAGACGAGCAGTTAAAGCCGCAAAACTCCGTTATAAAGACCGAGTGGAGTCTCATTTCCAACTCAACGACTCGCGGCGCATGTGGCAAGGTCTGAGGTCCATCTGCTCCTTTGGATCTAAATCCTCTGCAGAGGCAAGCGCTGATCCGTTGCTCGTGAACGAGTTAAACTCTCTTTCACGCCGCTTTGACTGTAACGCGTAACGCGCGACTCCGCCAAGTGGCGCGTTAGAGGAAATTACTCAGCAGCAACAATCACGTGATCTCTGTCTCAGAGGATGAAGTTCGGAGAGCACTCAAGCGTGTGGACGTCAGGAAAGCTGCCGGGCCGGATGGTATTTCAGGTCGTGTTCTGCGGTCCTGTGCTGATCAGCTCGCCGGGTTGTTTACATCTATCTTTAATGAGTCCCTCGCTACATCTGTGGTCCCCACCTCCTTCAAAAAATCCACCATCATCCCTGTCCCTAAGAACAGTAAACCCTCTTGCCTAAATGACTATCATCCAGAGGCTCTCACGTCTATAGTCATGAAGGTCTTTGAGAGACTCATTAAAAACACCATTTGCGCCTTCATTCCTGGCACTTTGGACCCTCTTCAGTTTGCCTATCATCCCAATAGATCGACTGAAGATGCCATCTCTCATGTCCTCCACTCCTCCCTCACTCACATCGACAGCAAAAGTGGGAACTACGTAAGACTGCTATTTATTGACTATAGCTCAGCCTTTAACACCATAGTTCCCACCAAGCTAACCTCCAAACTCCTGGATCTCGGCCTGAATCCTTCTCTCTGCCACTGGATTGAGGACTTCCTCACTGGCAGGCCTCAGGTGGTGAGAATAGGCCAGTCCACCTCCTCCTCCATCACCCTGAGTGTGGGAGCTCCACAGGGCTGTGTCCTGAGCCCCTGCTCTACTCTCTCTACACGCATGACTGTTTGTCCACACACAGCTCCACCTCTATCATCAAATTTGCTGATGATACTGTTGTCCTGGGCCTCATTTCCAACAACAATGAGACGGCATACTTGGATGAGGTGGAGCATCTAACATCATGGTGCCAGGACAACTGTCTCTCTCTGAATGTTGGCAAGACCAAAGAAATGATTGTGGACTTCAGGAAGAGACAGCAACGGACATACTCCCCTCATGATCAGCGGGTCACCAGTAGAGAGAGTGAGCAGCTTCAAGTACCTGGGAGTAAACATCTCCGAGGACCTGACCTGGACTGCTCACATTCAGACACAGGTGAAAAAAGCCAGGCAAAGACTGTACCACCTGCGCCAGCTGAGGAAATTCAGGGTTTCACCAGCTATCCTGAAAACTTTCTATTTAGGGGCGATAGAAAGTGTTTTAACTCAGTGCATCACAGCGTGGTATGGGAACAGCACCAGTCATGACCGCAAAGCCCTGCAAAGAGTAGTGCGCTTATCCGAGCGTATCTCAGGGTCAGCTCTCCCGTCTCTGCAGGACGTCTACACCAAACGCTGCAAAGGTAGAGCTACCAAGATCATCAAGGACTCTAATCACCCTGCAAACCCTCATTTCACACTGCTGCCGTCTGGTAAGCGCTTCCGAAGCCTGATGGCCAAAACTGAGAGACTCAGGAGGAGCTTCTTCCCCCAGGCCATCAGACTCCTGAACTTAACGTCACGTGACTTCACTTCAGGATAAACATACTGTCATTGCACTGCACTTTCTGTTCTCGTTGTTACTGTGTAACAACCTGTTATAAACCTGTTTGCACATTATACTCTTTATACATTTGTTAACCACATATTTATAAGTCTACAGTTTACTCACTGCACAGTCTACTTCAATTATTTTATTCCACTTTATCCTTATTTGTTACCTTTTTTTTTCTCTTGACTTGATTATTTATAATTCTACAGATATAGATATATATATATATATATATATATATATATATATATATATATATATATATAGTAATTTTTTTTTTATCCTATTTCTATATAATTTCCTCCTTGTGTTTTTAACTGTGAATTTGCACTGTCCATGGAGCGGACCTGTTTACATTTCACTGCCGGTTGTATATTCTGTATATAACTGTGTATGTGACAAATAAAACTCTTGAATCTTGAATCTTGAACCTTTGAGTATTAGAAAATGAGCCAAATGTTATTGGAAATACCATGGGTCTGCGTTTTTTGCATTGCGAACTCTGCCCACCCGTGTGAATATATAAGGAGCTGCGAGTGCAATCTCGCATTATGTTTCTGCTTCGGAGCCGAAGTGTTTATATGCTTCTCTTCACGTTCAGTACGAGCAATGAGTCTCTCTCTTCTACAGTGTTGGTGTGATAGCACGTTTCAGCGGGCTTCACGGCCCTGCTGCTGGTCTGTGCAGTGACTTTGCACATGGCTCATATTCTCCACTGGGTGCTTCGCCACTGCTTAGAGAGCTTTCTCTTTTCTAAAAGAGCTACACGGGCACATCTTTTCCAAGATGTCTCGCCAGTGTGTTTCTGGTTGTGAGCGCATGATCCATCTGACTGACAGCCATGAACGTTGCCTCGCGTGTTTGGGCTTTAATCACGTGCAGGCAGTGCTCGTAGATGAGTCATGTTCTCACTACAGGAACATGGCCATTGTGGTGCTTAGATCGAGACTCAATGATTTCCATGGAGGTAGAGTCCCCTCTGCCACACCCCAATCTTTTTCCTCCTCATGAGGGAATACTTTGGCTCGTGGCCAGGGTGTTCTGATGGAACAACTGTGGGCAGCTGAGAGCATCGGGCTTGAGTAGCGTACTCCACCCTCTCCCGAGCGCTTGAGGCTGGATGATTGGTTCCTTTCTTCCCGGAGCTGAATCAGGAAGTCACCAGGTCGTGGAAGTCTCCTTTGACTTTTCTCGGTTTGACGGCTTCCTCCGCCTTCTCGGCCAAAGGGTACACTGGGGTCCCTTTTCCTCAACTCCCCCATATCCCAGGCTGGGCTGGGATCAGTGCGGTCGAGGACTTTGCCCAACTATTCTTGGCCGCCCAGAAGCAAATTGAGGCGATCAAGCACATTCTGCCCCGACGGCCAGCTACTCAGCCCAACCAGCAGAATTCACCCAGGCCGAAGTGTTCATTGTACCCAAGAAGAGCGGTGGGTTACGACCAATCCTGGAGCCTGCCCATCACAGGCTTCCATTTAAGATGTTGAGAGCCGAACGCATTTTCAAATGCGTTCATCCGTCGGATTGGTTTGCAGCGATCGACCTGAAGGGTGCGTAATTGTCTCCAATCTTCCTTGACACAGACTGTTTCTATGGTTTGCTTTCAAGGGGCAGGTATACTAGTACGCGGTACTAGAGGTCTATACGAGTCCAAAAATTCGTACCCGAACCCAAAGAGACCTGTAATGTGCTACACGAAACCGACCCGGACCCGTCTATTATTTCAAAAGCTGGACCCGGACCCGTGCAGAGCCGAGAAATGCCAAAAATGTAGTACCCAGAACCAACCTGGACCCGTCTATTATTTGAAAGCTGGAACCGAACCCGGCGGGAAGACACAGACCCGACTGGACCCGATTGTCCCATATTCCACAATAAACTGCTCTTAACAAGTCAATAAACAAGTTGCGAAAATGTTTTACTTTTTGTCTCAGTCTACCTAACATTATAGCCGTTGTCTCCCTTCCTTGTAACATTACCTGATTGTGATGCATTTCAATCCTTGCTAAGAAAAAAGTTCTATCCAAGTTATTCCATTCCAAGCATTCTTAATTCACTCATCATTTCAGCTGTAAAAGTCCACTTTATGTCATGGTTACGGATGACAAATGTGAATTTACAGATTAGCATTTCGACTCGAGTTAACTCGCATAATAACTTTGACTGTTTGCCCTTTTAAACTAATAACGATTGCTCGTTCAGTGCCATGGCCGCTGACATTAGCATTATTTATTTGCTATAATCTCTGTGAACCGAGTCTGACCACCAAAACTTTAAGATTAAACAAGACGGTTCATTCATATAATTTTTAAAGTCATTACGGTCACTGCGGAAGCTCAGGTTGCCATAGAAACATGATGCGCTTGAGACTGCACTTGCGCGTTAGCTGGAGCAACCTGAAATATGAGCTTTTTACGCAATTTGAGCGTCATAGAAAACATTTATGTGACAGTTCACCAGATTTTGTTGCTGATTTGAAATATATTATTTAAATATGAGTACATTATTACTGTGCACTTGCATTAAATCTTCCCGCTTTAATTCTAACAGCTGATCGATAGAGAGAGAGATTGCTTGTGTGTTTTTTTTTTTTCCTTCTTTTTTTAAACCTTATTTCCCGGATCACACTTTTCTTATCCTAATTTTACAATTTGCAAGTTACACAAAACACACAAGCCGTGCTGACTGACTCGGTTGACTTGGGTATTACACACACTGTTAAACAGACCCTGGACATGAAGTAATAGATAACCATTTAAAAAATAGATCCGAACCTGTAAACCTCTACACGGTATTCCCATTCTGGTTAGCCCTGTCTCCTCGCATCTTCATGAAAGTCATCGAAGCAGCCCTTGTGCCACTCATTATCACACTCCACGTAAAAACAGTGTTTTGTGATGTGCTGTGGAAATTTTGGAGGCACTGCTGGGAGCTACTCTTCGGAGGGCAGTCATCATTTGCCTGGCAGACAACTCCTGATGCAGTACATCCCCTGAAACTACACAGATCAACAGTGAAGTGGAAAGAGTTCCTGCAGTAAATACAAGACAGAGACAAAGAACCATAAATCTAAAGCCACAGAGATCGTCAGGTGAAACAGACAAGTTCTGTCAGTCACAAGTTAGCCCCTACTCAGTGAAAAGGTCTACTTTTGTGTCTGCTTCCCGAACAATGCTAGGAAGACTGTTCCAGAGTTTAGGTACTAAATAGGAAAAGGATCGACCACCTGCAGTTGATTTTGATATTCTAGGGATTATCAACTGGCCAGAGTTTTGAGACCACAATAGACGTGATGGAGTATAATGCGTTAAGAGCTCGCTCAAGTACTGGGGAGCTAAACCATTTAGTGCTTTGTAAGTAATAAGCAAGACTTTATACAAATGTATACAATGTTTAATAGGGAGCCAGTGCAGTGTTGACAGAACCGGGCTAATATGGTCATACTTCCTGGTTCTAGTAAGAGCTTGAGCTGCTGTGTTTTGGACCAGCTGGAGTTTGTTTATTAAGCAAGCAGGGCAACCACCCAGTAGAGCATTACAATGATCTAGCCTTGAGGTCATGAACACATGAATTAACTGTTCAGCATTTTGTACTGAAAGCATGTGCCGTAATTTAGATATATTTTTTAAATGGTAGAATGCAGTTTTACAGATGCTAGAAACGTGGCTGTCAAATGAAAGATTGGTATCAAAGAGCACACCCAGGTTCCTCACTGACGACGAGGACTTGACAGAGCAGCCATCAAGTGTTAGACAGTATTCTAGGTTACTACTTGTGGAGCTTTTTTGTCCAATAATTGAAAATTAACTTTTTTCTGAATTAAGTTGCAGGAAATTACTGGTCATCCAATTTTTTATATCAGCTATGCATTCCGTTAATCTTGTGAATTGGTAAATTTCGTCAGGGCGTGAAGAAATATAGAGCTGAGTATCGTCAGCATAACAGTGAAAACTAACGCCATGCTTCCTAATGATATCTCCCAGTAGTAGCATGTACAGGGTGAAAAGCAACGGTCCTAGCACTGAGCCTTGCGGTACTCCATACTGAACTTGTGATCGGTGTGACATCTCTTCATTTACTGCTACAAACTGATAACGGTCAGATAAGTATGATTTAAACCATGCCAATGCAATTTATATTAACGTATATTGTGTCTTTGCTATTTTGCACATTGTCTGTATATTTGTATATTGTTATTTGTATTATCTGTGTCTTGTTACTTTCATTCTTTTGCACTGTGGAGCTTCTGTCACTACAACAAATTCCTAATATGTGTAAACATAGCTGGCAATAAAGCTCATTCTGATTCTGATGTTGTTTACTTGATGTGCACTTATGCACCGATAGCCAACAACACACACAGACATTTGAAGCAGTTTTATTCACCGCCTGCACTCACAATGCATGACGTGAACCTTTATTGATGGGACCGTTCCGTCTTTCAGCATTAGACGATAAGCAAATCTGGAACTGAACTGGACCTTGGTTATAACAGGGTTGTCTAAACACTTCTTTGGTGACATTGCTGATTTCGTGAAGTCCTGTGACATGTGCAGCCAATGACTTCCCTAAAGCCGAGCAAAGTGCTTTGATGGCCGTACTGCTTTCGCTCTCTCGCTCTGGTCGACAGGTGCGTGCGCGCCCTTGTTGATGTCACGCAGACCCATACTTGAAAAAACTTTCCGAAACTTGTGAGAAACCGGAAGGAGTATTTTTGGCACAGAAATACTCCATCAAACTACCCCTAACAGGTTAAGCTATGTTGTTAAGGTCATATTGAATCTCTACTCTTTAGAGTCACTGTATTGTCAGGGTTAATGAACAAAAGGATTAAGCTTTTGAAACTCTACACAACAGGGCCTGCCGTTATACCTTCACCCTGTGCGAACCAAATTTTTTCTATGGGCTACAGTTCCTTAGAATGAGTTTCTGGCGTACTAATGCCTCTGTCATGGACTGGGGTGCCATGCGCAATTGACATGCTGTCGCAGGCTCCTGCAAAGGACTCCAGCGCCTATAGCGTGTTAATTGTCGGTGTTAGTCTCATGACAGGGAGCTCACACTTGCACAGGGCAATGGATGACAGCCAAGTGGCGTGATTAGATTGGACCCCCATTCATCAGTCACTGACGTAACTGGTTATTTCCCACCTATTAGGGGTGTTAATTAATCGTCGAAATGAATCGTCTCTACGATGCAACGCGATGCGGACGATTCGGTATCAGTTCAGTAATAGACCATAACCGATTATAATGTACTGATTATTTTCTGACATCATTTTTCAAGTACGTGCTTTGTCGTGGTAGCATACAATGGCAGAGGGAGGCGAGACACGAGTGCAAGTAATTAAAAATGCTACAACTACTTTAAAAGACGACATCTGGGCACATTTCAGCTTTTATGAACAACCTGGTAAGCACGGCCTAGAGAACACACGCGCTGTGTTTACATCAAAGCTATATTTACACTTGGGCACATAAATGTGTCTGCAAAACGGATATAAATACGATCTTCAATTCCCGCACTATATGCAGATTTAATTTTAACGTTATATGCAGAGTTCACGTCACTGAAAACAACAGATATGACCTGCATTTTATTGATCATCAGCTAATTTCAAAATCAAAGACAGCAATAGGAGAGAGCGTGGCAACAGCACTGGTAAGATCATTCAGTTTCTTTCCTTTTAATGAAGATGATTGTGTTGAGCATCTGCAATTTACTTTCGGTACTTTGTGCGTTGGTTTGATGAAGAGATACTCAGCTGCTTGTCTGCGGCAATGTGTGCTTTAGTAGTGCTGTCATATCTGACTATAACATGTCATATAGCCCAATTAGCATTGTTGCAAGGAGTAAAATGTACATATGTGGTTTCAACAACCAGATGCATTTAGACTTTAGTTTTGACTGTAATGCGGCCCAGACCTAGACTAGGTAAACCTAGCCTGATCTGCAGATGATTTGATTTCGCCCTGCAGCTCAGGCTGGAAACCTGTACATTAATTTCTACTGCTTCTGTTACACTTTTGCAGGAACCAATCACAGACTGGCTTATCCACCTGGCGCGCTATTGGCGGGTTTAACACGATGATGGATAGAGAAGCGATGGGTCTGCCCATTGATCACACCTCTTGTGGTCTGATTGGTTGAAGGACTCTCCGATTGCATACAGAGTCATCTGAATTATGCTCGTTTATCACGCCTCTTGTGGTCTGATTGGTTGGAGGACTATCCAATTGCGTACAGAGTCATTTGAATTATGCTTGTTTATCACTCCTCTTGTGAAGTAGAAAATACAAAGAAGACTCCTCAGACCAACGTTCAACCATAAATTGACCTTGGTCTGGTGATAGCCAGACAAGCCCAGACCACCTCCTGAAGTGGCTTTTAGTTTTTACTTTTGTGTATTTGTTCTAAATGCTCCTGTTGTCTTCTGTGCCCAGACTTGAGTTTTGTTTGATACATTCAAGAAGCGTGTTTTCTTTGAGCAGGTCAAATTAAAGGTTCAGTTCATATAACTAACTGACAAAATTGTATACATGAGGATGCAGTGCATCGTCAATGCATTGTGATGCATCGTGATATCATATTGCACCGAATCGATGGCATGATAATCGTAATCGAACCGAACCATGAGACCAGTGTAGGTTCACACCCTTAGCACCTACCAAAGAGGATTATGGACCACTCAACCATTCTTGAGTTCCAATGGATGACATCCCCTTTCTGGACCTCATTCATAATTGACAGACATCTTGAAGAAATGTATTGTATTTTAAAGCTAATGTTAAAAAAAAAGGAAAATAAATTATTTAAAAAAAAATGCATCAGAGTGGGCGGTAGATGGGTTGGTCCATCTGATCCAGACACTGTATAAATTAAAGGAGAGCAGAACAAACTCCTAACAGGAGGAGACTCACTCATGGCCTATGAGACAGAGGATCATGAGACTCAATACTGCTTTCCTGCCATCAACTCATCATGTATCAAGGGAATGCGCTCTAGATATGAATACAATATCATGTATGTGTTTGTATCATTGCTGTCAGCATGGACTGTGTTTCTGAACCTGCTGGTGATCATCTCCATCTCTCACTTCAAGAAGCTTCACACTCCAACCAACCTGATTATTCTCTCTCTGGCTGTGGCCGATCTGCTTATGGGACTTATTGTGATACCCATAGAGGGCACTAGGCTGATTGAGACATGTTGGTACTTTGGAGACACTTACTGTAGACTGTTTATTATAATCCTTGGATTGGTCTTCTCAGCATCGTTCAGTAATTTAGTTTTAATTGCTGTTGATCGTTATATGGCTGTGTGTCACCCTTTACTGTACCCACAGAAAATAACCACAACTACAACTTTAGTGAGCATCTGTCTGAGCTGGGTTTGTTACTCAACTTATAACACTATCCTTGTAATTAATAACGGATATATATACACTTCACTCAGAACAGACATGTGTTATGGAGAGTGTTCCGTTACAATGGGTTTTGCCTGGATAGTCACTGATCTATTCATGTCTTTCATTTTTCCATGTACCATAATCATTATTTTATATTTGAGGATATTTTATGTTGCGCATCAGCAGGTGAAAGTTATAAACTCTCTGATGAAGGATGGTAAACGTGTAATGGAAGGTTCGGTGAGGAGGAAATCTGAGCGCAAAGCTGCTCTGACATTAGGAATCATTGTGACAGTTTATCTGCTGTGCTATATTCCGTACTATATTAGTTCTATATCAGTAATCTCTTCCACAACCATAAGTGTTTTATCATGGGTAGTGTATACAAACTCAGGTCTGAATCCTCTGGTCTATGCTTTATTTTATCCCTGGTTTAAAAAGACTGTTAAACACATTTTAACTCTTAAAATATTTCTGCCAAAATCCTCTTTAGACAACATTTTTACAGAACATTAATTGTAATTAAACTGGTAAAGCTGTCACTCATGAAGATAGATATGATTATCATTGTATGATTTATCTTTGTAATGTTTAAAACATTTAACGGTATATAGCTCATTCGTGATAGCTCATATAGCTCAAGTATGTTTGCTGTTTAAATCTCAAATGCAGATATTGTCAAAATTGAACAATTATGTAAACTTTAGACATACATTGAATGTAAGTGATAAAATGTTCATCAATTGTATTGCATTAAATCATAATAAACTGAGCAAACAGCACAAATCCCCAATCTACTGGAATAATGAAAAAGGTAGATGTACTTTATGCTTTAATCAGTGATGCTGCATCTGTGTTATCGTAGATGAAAAACACAATGACAAAATGTATTATCATAATGGTTTAGATGTGTCTCATAGGGTTAAAACATTTGAAACACACTAACTTCAATTTCACCCCAAATGCATTTAAAGGATGGAGCTACACACAAAAGAATTAACAGTAACAATTCATAAAAATATGAAATATGAATGTAACTTTTCAAGTAAGTTGATGTAATTTTATTTTATTTCATGAAAATTGGTGTGAATAATGCCAAACTGGAACTACTAAACATCACCTTATGCAGGATGGTTTTCTTTTATGATCTGAACATGGATTATATAAAATTCATTCATTAAATAATAACAGTACGTCACACTGACCCTGTCAGCAGAAGCTGTTGTCTCAGTCTGGTGTGTGTTTGCCCCCGTTTATTTTGTATGGAGGGCCAGTAGTACACAACACAATGACATTTAAAAAGAAAACATTTTGGTTACGTATGTGGGTGAATGACGGATAAGGATTTAAAATGTGAAAAAAAAGAAGGTGGAACGGCACGCCTTGGGTCTGGTACGCCAAGGCGATGGCATCCACTATCCAGTGGGTCAACCTCTGCTTGGAGAAATCCTTTCCCTTCTGCTGGCCTCCGTAACAGACAAAGAGCTGGTCTGAGGTCCTAAGGCTCTGTGTTCAGTACACGTACAGTCGCAAAGCCCAGACGGGACAGAGCTACATGTAAATGCATGTTATCACTTTGAGAAAACCAGAGAAAATAAGAACAAAACTGTAATATTTACAAAACGTTTAATAATCAATCTCTCAGCACACACACACACGAGCGTGCATGCTCTGAGTGACATTGTTTCCATAGATCGGTTGAGTTTATCAACCGTATACTACATAAAAGTAGCTTGTACACTCTGTCAACAACTCCAAAATGGATGAACTGCAAGACAGAACGAGTGAAGGAGACGCTGAATGAAAATGTAAATTCAGTAATATAGCGGTTTCCAGAGTTACCCTTGTAAATACTTCACATTTCTGACACAGCTTGTGTAGGCCTACTGATTCTTTACTTTTGAACTTTATAGCCGTGTTCTTTTGCACTTTAATCTGTTTGAAACATTTGTTTACTTTATACATTGTTTGTGTATTCTTCAAAAGGCTACTGTTATGTTTAAGGTTCTTTTTGTTATATTATTAAAATACTAAATTGTTATCAACCCTGTAAAGACTGAAATATTTAAATAGGCAGAAATAGTAGGTTCCCCTTTCAGGCGGTCACGTTCGACGTACGTATAGTTCATGTTCTCACTGCGGGAACATGACTATAGCGGCGCTTAGGTCGAGACTCGCCTACCTCTGGGAAGGTGGAGTCCCCCTACCCATACCTCGATCTAGTGCTATTCCCATGAATAGACCTACTTCGACGGATGGCCGGGGTGACCTGAGGATTACGTTTAGGGCAAACCCGCCGAGCCTACCTCCGCAGGCCCCTAATCCCTCCCAAGCCGCTGGCTCCGCCCACGGGCGTCCAGTGGTGACCTTCGGGGGTCCGGCAGACGAACAGCTGTCGATCGCTACATCAGAGGGGGAGTTCCAGTCCTCAGAGGATGAAGATTCAGCTGCACTGCCTCCTTCTGGGAGAGTGTCAGTGGTCGAGTTGGATCCCGAGTTGACGGCCGAAAAGGTCAGGCTTGAGTGGAACCCTCCACCACGTCCCGGACCTTCAAGTTTGGATGATTGGTTTCTCGGGGCGCGTCGCGCTGGTTCTCAGCGTCCCGCCCCGGTACCTTTCTTCCCGGAGGTGCATGAGGAGCTCACCAGGTCGTGGACGACACCCTTTAGTCCCAGAAAGAGACCTGGTGGCTCCTCCCTCCTTACTACCCTTGACGGCGGGCAAGCCAGGGGTTACGTGGGAATCCCGCCGGTGGAGCGGGCCGTCACGATGCAACTGTGTCCGGCGACCGCCTCCAACTGGTGTGGTGACCTGCGTCTCCCGTCCAAGGCCTGTTCTCTTCCAGTCTGACTGCGAAGGCTTACAGGTCTTGTGGCCAGGCTGTGTCTGCCTTGCATGCCATGACATTGCTCCAGGTGCACCAGGCCCAGGCACTCATGGACATGCACGAGGGTAGCCCTGGCCCAGAGCTCCTCTGGGACAAATTCCAATTTGTTGTCCTATTTCTGTTCCGCCGCTGGCCCCAGTGCCAGTGGTGCCCAAATTCTCGACAAAAGAGCAGTTTCCAAAATCTCTGGGTGCCAAGAGAGTGCGCTTGGCGGTGTTCGACGCTCCCATGCCTTGTCACCCTCAGGCGCCTCTCCAATCGCCAGCAGGGGGTGCCGGCTGTGTTTGGGATGCACACAAGTGGCCTCCCCACACTTGCGCGCGCCCTCAGCGGAAGCAGGTAAGTGTTGCACAGCACACTCAGACCCCACTTTGGGCTGCTACCATGCCGTCCGAGTCGTGTCCCTGCATGCCGCTTCTCTGCCCCACTGCAGGTACGTCTGTGGTGCCGTTGGTCCTGCTTGCATGGTCTCTGGGAGCCTGGCTAGCACTTCCCAGCCCATCTCGCTGGCTCATCTGTACCATCAGACTCGGCTACGCGATTCAGTTTGCCCGCCATCCCCCCAGGTTCAGGGGCATTCACTTCACCTCCATGTCGAAGGAGAATGCCCCTGTGCTTCAGGCGAAGATCGCAGTCCTACTGGCGAAGGACGCAATAGAGCTGGTCCCTGCAGCTGATATGAAGACTGGCTTCTACAGCCCATACTTCATTGTGCCCAAGAAAGGCGTTGGGTTATGGCCGATCTTGGATCTGCGATTTCTGAACCGGTCCCTTCACAGGCTGCCGTTCAGAATGCTAACGCAGAAACGCATCTTCAGGTGCATCCGTCCCCAGGATTGGTTTGCGGCGATCGACCTGACGGATACGTACTTTCATGTCTCGATTCTCCCTCAACACAGACCGTTCCCACGCTTTGCATTTGACGGACGAGCATATCAGTACAAAGTCCTACCCTTCGGGCTGGCCCTGTCGCCCTGTGTCTTCACGAAAGTCGCGGAGGCAGCCATTGCTCCAATGAGAGAGCATGGTGTTCGCATCCTCAACTACCTCGATGACTGGCTGATCCTTGCCCAGTCGCAAGAGCAGTTGGGGCTTCGGGTCAACTGGGAGAAGAGCAAACTCTGCCCCACACAGAGGATCTCTTTTCTCACGATGGAGATAGATTCGGCCGTCCTGACAGCGCGCCTCACCGAGGAGTGCGTCCAGTCAGTGTTGAACTGCATGAATTCATTCAAACGCAGGACAGTGATACCACTGAAACATTTTCAGCGGCTCCTGGGGCATATGGCATCCACAGCCGCAGTAACGCCATTGGGATTGCTTCATATGAGACCGCTTCAACGCTGGCTACATGACCGAGTCCCAAGATGAGCATGGCACAGCGGAACCCTCCATGTCCAAGTGACTCAGAGGTGCCGCCAAACCTTCAACCCGTGGTCAGACCCTTCATTTCTACAGGCAGGAGTGCCTCTAGAACAAGTGTCCAGGCATGCTGTTGTCTCCACGGATGCCTCATCCACTGGCTGGAGTGCCATGTACAATGAGCTTGCAGTTTTGGGTCTGTGGATGGGGCCCCAACTGCAATGGCATATCAATTGCCTGGAGTTGTTAACAGTTCGTCTTTCACTCAGCCACTTCAAAACACCGCTCAGAGGCAAGCACATTCTGGTCCGATCTACGGACAACACTGTGGCAGTTGGGTACATCATCAACAAACAGGGTGGTCTATGCTCCCGTCGCATGTCACAACTCACCCGCCATCTCCTCCTATGGAGCCTACGCAAGTATGCGTTTCCCCCAGTGAGCCTTCTCTCACAGACACTGTGCAAGGTCAGGGAGGATGAGGAGCAAGTCCTGTTGGTCACTCCGTATTGGCCAAACAGGACTTGGTTCCCAGAACTAGTGCTCTTCGCGACAGCACCTCCTTGGCCCATTCCTCTGAGGAAGGACCTCCTGACTCAGAGACGGGGCACCCTCTGGCACCCGTGTCCGGACCTCTGGAAACTCCATGTCTGGTCCCTCGATGGGATGCGGAGGTTCTAGGTGGCCTGCCACAGGCTGTGGTAGACACCATCACTTCCGCTAGAGCGCCCTCAACGAGACATCTCTATGCGTTGAAGTGGAACCTGTTCGTCGAATGGTGCTCCTCTCACCGAGAACACCCCCGGAGGTGTTTGATCAGTTCCACCCTCAAAGTTTATGTTGCCGCTATTCATGATTTGGTAAGTGGAAAGTCCTTAGGAAGCACGATCTGATCGTCAGGTTCCTGAGGGGGCGAGAAACTAAATTCACCTCGTCCTCCCTCTATACCCTCTTGGGACCTGTCTCTGGTGCTGACCGCACTGCAGAGACCTCCCTTCAAGCCTTTGCAGTCAGCAGAGTTAAAAATTCTGTCTCTGAAGACAGTACTCCTGACTGCATTGGCCTCCATCAAGAGGTAGGGACCTGCAGGCATTTTCGGATCCGACTTCGATCGTGCTGATCCTGGAGTCGGGCCTGGTAACTCTCGTGTAATCCTGAGACCTCGCCCCACACAGAGGATATCTTTCTCACGAAGGTTCTTCGCCCACTCCCTTCCAGGACCAGGTGGCCCAGTCAGTGTTGAACTGCATGAATTCATTCAAACGCAGGACAGTGATACCACTGAAACATTTTCAGCGGCTCCTGGGGCATATGGCATCCACAGCCGCAGTAACGCCATTGGGATTGCTTCATATGAGACCGCTTCAACGCTGGCTACATGACCGAGTCCCAAGATGAGCATGGCACAGCGGAACCCTCCATGTCCAAGTGACTCAGAGGTGCCGCCAAACCTTCAACCCGTGGTCAGACCCTTCATTTCTACAGGCAGGAGTGCCTCTAGAACAAGTGTCCAGGCATGCTGTTGTCTCCACGGATGCCTCATCCACTGGCTGGAGTGCCATGTACAATGAGCTTGCAGTTTTGGGTCTGTGGATGGGGCCCCAACTGCAATGGCATATCAATTGCCTGGAGTTGTTAACAGTTCGTCTTTCACTCAGCCACTTCAAAACACCGCTCAGAGGCAAGCACATTCTGGTCCGTACGGACAACACTGTGGCAGTTGCGTACATCAACAAACAGGGTGGTCTATGCTCCCGTCGCATGTCACAACTCACCCGCCATCTCCTCCTATGGAGCCTACGCAAGTATGCGTTTCCCCCAGTGAGCCTTCTCTCACAGACACTGTGCAAGGTCAGGGAGGATGAGGAGCAAGTCCTGTTGGTCACTCCGTATTGGCCAAACAGGACTTGGTTCCCAGAACTAGTGCTCTTCGCGACAGCACCTCCTTGGCCCATTCCTCTGAGGAAGGACCTCCTGACTCAGAGACGGGGCACCCTCTGGCACCCGTGTCCGGACCTCTGGAAACTCCATGTCTGGTCCCTCGATGGGATGCGGAGGTTCTAGGTGGCCTGCCACAGGCTGTGGTAGACACCATCACTTCCGCTAGAGCGCCCTCAACGAGACATCTCTATGCGTTGAAGTGGAACCTGTTCGTCGAATGGTGCTCCTCTCACCGAGAACACCCCCGGAGGTGTTTGATCAGTTCCACCCTCAAAGTTTATGTTGCCGCTATTCATGATTTGGTAAGTGGAAAGTCCTTAGGGAAGCACGATCTGATCGTCAGGTTCCTGAGGGGGGCGAGGAAACTAAATTCACCTCGTCCTCCCTCTATACCCTCTTGGGACCTGTCTCTGGTGCTGACCGCACTGCAGAGACCTCCCTTCAAGCCTTTGCAGTCAGCAGAGTTAAAAATTCTGTCTCTGAAGACAGTACTCCTGACTGCATTGGCCTCCATCAAGAGGGTAGGGGACCTGCAGGCATTTTCGGTCGACGAATCGTGCCTGGAATTCGGGCCTGGTAACTCTCGTGTAATCCTGAGACCTCGGTCTGGATATGTGCCCAAGGTTCTCACCACTCCCTTCCAGGACCAGGTGGTGAGCCTACAAGCGCTGCCCTCGGAGGAGGCAGACCCAGCCCAAGCTTTTCTCTGTCCCGTCCGCGCCTTACGGACTTACGTGGACAGAACGCAAAGCTTCAGGACCTCAGAGCAGCTCTTCGTCTGTTACAGAGGCCAGCAAAAGGGAAAGGCTGTCTCCAAGCAGAGGATGGCCCACTGGATAGTGGATGCCATCGTCTTGGAATATGAAGCCCAAGACGTGCCCTGCCTGCTCGGGTTAAGAGCCCACTCCACTAGGGGTGTAGCTTCTTCCTGGGCACTGGCTCGTGGCGCCTCGCTGACAGATATTTGTAGAGCTGCAGGCTGGGCGACACCCAACACGTTAGCTAGATTCTATAGCCTACGTGTAGAGCCGGTATCTTCCTGTGTGCTCACTTCCCATAGTCAGTAACACTGAAGTGCCCGTTCTAAGTGTCGGCTTGCTGCGCCATTCCCTTCCCCATGGAACGGAACAGACGGGGTCTGAGGGGCTCTCGCGGGGCGCTGGAAGTGGTAGCAACTGTGGCGTTTTCCAAAGGGATCCCAATTCATCGGTGATGTCCGACTGAAAGGGAACATCTCGGTTATGTATGGTAACCTTCGTTCCCTGAAGGAGGGAACGGAGACGTATGTACCGTCGCCACAGTTGCTGTACCATCACTGCAGGCCGAGTCAATAGTTCGGCTCCTCAGTGAAAAACAAAGGTGCGCTTCATTTCGCTTCAGCTTATACCCGCGCTGCGGGGTGGAGCGCGAGATGCAAATCTCGCACACCAAAGGTCATTGGCCGGTTCTCTATATCTCGAAACTGATAGGGGGCTCCCTGAAGTATCCCAATTCGAGATGTTTTTGTGTTTTGTTTACTTTTAGACAAAATATAAAAGAAAAAAAGTTTGCATGTGTTTTATGTTTTGTCATATATTTGATACATCAGGCTTTTATGACCCATATAGCATATGGTGAGAAAAAAAAAATTTAATCAATGAGAGCTTTATAACAATATAGCAGACTACTTAAATAAATGCATATAAATATCATAATAATATGTCTTGGTAAGGTGATATTTAAATACTTATTTTTATGATGAAAGCTCTATCATTTTTATTGTGGGGTGGCAAAACACAACTTAGTGCTCTATGATGATGAGAAAAACATTCCTCAAAATCCTGTTCTATCTGATACATAATATAAAATTGACAAAATGGATTGATACCTTTAAAATATACATATCCAAAAAGGGGGAACAAATGTCCCAGACCCCCTAGAGGGCCTGATAACTGGGGACAATAGCTTCATAAAATCCTGTGGGAAACACTGTAATATAACTTTTTATTGATTTTGTTTGTTTTACTTGGTGTTACATTTGAAATAATTAAGTTATTATCAGTGTTCTTCTTTTAGAAATTAGACAGCCCAATAGTTCTTGAGGTCAGAAAAGTACTAAATAATTTAAATTCTCACTGAAAAACTACACAAGAAATGCCACAAATATTGTCGTAAATTTGAGAAAAGCCGCCGCAAAAATCCGAAAAAAGTCCCGTGAAAGTCAACTCACCTATTCAAGCTATTCACCCCACCCTACCTTCCCAACATGTCTGAAATCGAGCTCTTACCGTCCGATGAACAATCTTTTGTCCTTGAGGTATCTTTGGTGCAATCCTCTGCCATTATCCCGCGAGCATCAGGCCAAACAAATGCCGAGGCCACCATGGGCGAAACATCCGCAATCCTTCTGTGTCTTTCTCTCCTCTGGCCCATTCAATCATTCCTGCCATAGAGAATAGACAATAAGGCCCGTTGAGCACCAAGCTCGGTCTCAGGCAATGGTGCCCTCTTCCCGCAAAGGAACGGGCCCTCCTTCAGTGCCAGGCCTCCACAGCAGGTCCTCAGCAAGCCATAAGCGAGTCTCTTCTGAACTTCACTAAACGAATGCGTGTACCTACCTACCTACAGCTCCTTCAGCTGACCCTAGCATGAGGATAGCCCAGATAACACTTCCTTCTCCTTCCTGCTCCTCCATACTACTTTAATCTATCCGACTTATTAGTAAATGTGAACTCGTGAACTGATTATTTGTTAACTTGTGAATTTTAGGGTGAAGGGAGACAGCCTTTGCTCCAGCCCATCTTGCAGGAAGGAAAGCACAGTTCAGATCGGGCATCTAAGGGGCTCTTCACGGTGAGAAGAGAAGCATTTAACAAACAGGTTCCACTTAAATGTATAGAGGTGCCTTGTGAAGGGGCTCTAGATGAAGTGATAGTGTCTACCACAGCTTGGTCACCTAAATCCTCAGCATCTCGTCCAGAGACCAGACGTGGAGATTCCAGAGGTCTGGATGCGGGTGCCATAGGGTGCTTCATCTCTGAAAAAGCAGGTCCTTCCTCAGAGGGATGGGCCACGGAGGGGCTGTTGTGAGGAGCATGAGTTCTGTGAACTAGGTTTGATTAGGCCAATACAGGGCAACTAGCAAGACCTGCTCCTCGTCCTCCCTGACTTTGCACAGTATTTGTGCAAGTAGGCTCACTAGGGGAAACACATACTTGTGTAGGCCCCGGAGCCAGCTGTGTACCAACTAGCAATGTGACATGTCCGGGGTGGCAAACAGGTCTCCATAACAGTTGGACCGTCTGGGGATAGAGTCCCCAAGTAAGCGCAGGCTGACGTGAGAACTCGTCGACTGCATGATTCAGCAGGCCCGAAATGTGAATGGCACGAAGCAATCTCAGATGCTATTGACGCCATAGGAAGAGATAGCAGGCGAGTTGTGACATGCGACGGGAGCGTAGACCACCTTGGCAGTTTCTGTATGCAACGGTCACGGTGTTGTCCAGGCGGACCAGCACGTGATAACCTGATAGCAGTGATTTGAGGTGGCCCAGTAGCATTTGAGGAGAACCGCTGGGCAAAGTTCTCCACTGCATCGCCGAAAAGGCTGGCCTGGGAGAATGGGGGGTCCAGGAACCGATGTTTATCAGCCTCCCGCATATCTGCCAGGTTCAGCCAAAATGACGCTCCTGGACAACTATTGTGGACATTGTCTGACCCAAGGAATGCACAGTGACTTTCGTCTCCCATAGAGTGAGGTCCGTCGCTGTGCGCAGTTCCTGCATCAGCCCTGGGTCAGCACTACTCTCATGTAACTCCTTCAATGCTTTGGTTTGGTAGACTTGCAGGACAGCCATTGTGTGGAGTGGGGACGCAGCCTGTCCAATGGCTTTTAAGCCTTGCCCATTAGAGTGGACGATAACTTACAAGCCTTGGATGGGTGGATTACCCATCCAGGTAGCGTTTTTAGGACACAGCTGCATTGAAACAGCACATTCCACCGGAGGAATATCCACCACCTTGGCCGCCCCACCATCGAGGTTAGTGAGGGGGGAAGAAATACCAGACTGACTTCATGCAGAAAAAGCTGCCGTTCTGAAGAGGTCACTTCATGCACTTCCGGGAAGAATGCCCCTGATGGGAATGACCGGTGCACTCAACCGTAAGCTCCACTGGTTGTGGAGTGTTAGAAGAGTGAGAAGCCCACGGAGATTGCCTCGGCGGGGAAGCCCTCACTGTGATCCTCAATTCACCCTGGCTATTCACTGAAGTTTACCTCTTCTGAGCTCTTTGGAGGTATTGGAGCCTCGACTGTAACTCAGAGATGGTAATCTTCCCGGAATAGGTACATGACTCATTCACAAACGCAACCTCAGAATGTCTAATGCCCAAACGCGTGAGACAACAACTGTGACCATCACCCGGCACCAAGAAATGACCACATCCAGAAACACATGGGTGGAATGACATCTTTAAAAAGACGCAGTGTCACACTTGTGTTTGCGCTTTCAGGAAAATTTAGGACCCTAAATTTGTAGTTTGACAAAACTGTCTGTGGCCTGTTTATGACCTTCTGAATATGTCACCATTTACTTTGATCATCTGAGGAGTTATTGCATCACAGCTGTGTGTGTGTGTGTGTGTGTGTGTGTGTGTGTGTGTGTGTGTGTGTGTGTGTGTGTGTGTGTGTGTGTGTGTGTGTTTCAGTATTTCACACCTTTAATGAGCAGTTCAGAGGAGGACCATCTCCAAAGTAAAAAAGCAGAAAAATAAATCATAACAATTATAATTGGGCCTCTGAGTTTTCACATGATTGATTTTATGTTATCACTGTATATGACAGATCAACCCATGACTACCAAAAGAGGCTCACACACACACTGCCATTTACAAATCCCATTGTATTTACATCAAATTATTTTCCTACTTTATACTGAAAAAGAAAAAATAAACAATTGAACAGGCTCTAATAATTATTATTTATTTTTTTACTGACAACATATTAGTAATATTAGTCAGCCTTTTCTCCATATCAAGTGTGACAGTAACACACCTAAGACTGATCACTAATTCAGGAGTGTATTTTATTTTTAGGATCTTTTATATCTTATGAAGATTTTACCAGAAAAAGAAGGGTCAGGTCATAATCTGGCTTGATTATGGTTGTGCAATTAATGGAATGAAACAATCACCCTAAAATGAAAATTCTGTCATCATTTACTCACCCTCAAGTTGTTCCAAAACTCTATGAGTTTCTTTCTTCTGCTGAACACAAAAGAAGATATTCTGAAGAATGTTTGCAACAAAGCAGATAGAGCAACCATTGACTACCATAGTAGGGGGGGGGAAAATACTATGGTAGTTAATGGTTTGGTAATGGTAATGCTTTGTTGCAAACATTCTTCAAAATATCTTCTTTTGTGTGCAAATTTTCTATGCAAATCACAATAAATGCAGAATGAAGCATCATAACAGTATCATAAAAATGGTCCATTGTGTGCTATATGATGGCTTTATGCGAGTTTCATAGAGCAGTACCGATGTTCGATTCATAAATGAATTATTGTTGTGACTTGTTTTTGGTGAAATGATCTGGATGAATTGTTCACAAATTGGTCTGATCCAGACATATCACACTAAACTATTATAGTGCTTTTGAAGACTCATTTTCTATAATTTTATAATCCTTTTTAAAGCCAGTGTTACACCTCAACTGCTAGAGGGCCAAATCTCCCATACTGCGGTTTTAAGATATGAAGTTGAAGTTGAAGTTTATTCGTCATTACACATGTACAAGTACAGTATAACGAAATGAAGTTTGGAGCAAGCCTCCGGGCCGCAGCCGATTATTCAGGCGCCGCCCTACGCTCTCCAGAAATACAAGAATGCAATTTAGCAAGCATTACATAGCAAACACAACAAAACATAAACATAAACATAAACATGACACAGTACACGTGGTCACGTGATGGGATTTTTTGTATGGAGTGGGAGAGGAGATAGATAAACAGGCAGACGGTTGGAGGGGGTGGGATCGGGTAGGTTGTGTATGGTGCGAGTGAGTCTGAGATTGTGTTGTGTGAGAATGTTAGCCATAACTTCAGATGTTTTCGAGTTCAGTTCTATGGTTTGTCCTTGAAGGAGATAAGGCAGTACAGGGAAAGATAGCAGACAGCTGCCCGGCTGACCTCCCAACCGAGAGATAGGGACCAAGTGAGGTTCGTTGGGCTAGTTGATTAGGTCAGGCAAATACAATTTATTATTTTTAATCCATTTGATGATCTTGGTAATTTGTCCGGATCATAATCAATCAATCAGATCTGGTCCTCAGCATTCGCGTCCGGTCTGTGCAGTTTCCCTAGACATTACGCCCAGCCTCATGGCCAGACCGGTTACAGTCCGTAAAAGTTCACCGATCTGACCCCGATAGAGCCCACTCTACCCTGCGTATCCGCAGTCCGGACTGCGTTGTTACGGTTCAGTTCCTCAATTCCTATCACTTTCTGATCTAATTCCTTCAAACGGTCACACATAACCCGAAGCATTCTTTAATTTCCACAGACAGCGGCTGGGTGAATTTGCTTGCAGCTGTCTTACCAATCTTCCGATAGGTCAGGGCAATCCCAAAGCCAAAGAATAGGAACCCCGCCATCAATAATCCAATCATGTATAAATCTTCCGCATCCTCCACGGACAGAGCCTCCAGGCACAGGACTTGCCAGTTGTTCCATCGCGCCCTCACGTACCCTGCGGCAAAGGTCCCGTCCGGGCAGGTGGGTTCTCCCGGGCACCCTTCCTTAGTGAGAAAATCTTGTCGATTGCGCTGATTGACCAGTTAATCAATTCCATTTCAGTATTTTCAAGAGTCCAGCAGAGCAGCAGTCAGAGAAGAGAAGAGACGAAACACTAGACAAAACAAAACAGCGCGAGAGCCAGCAGGGAACAGAGAGAAAACACGTCTGCACGGATAGAAGGACAGAAAGGAAAGATATACATATATATCAGATATGTATTATATATACAAACCTGATTCCAAAAAAGTTGTGACACTGTACAAATTGTGAATAAAAACAGAATGCAATGATGTGGAAGTTTAAAATTTCAATATTTTATTCAGAATACAACATAGATTTAAACTGAGAAAATGTATAATTTTAAGGGAAAAATAAGTTGATTTTAAATTTCATGGCATCAACACATCTCAAAAAAGTTGGGACAAGGCCATGTTTCCCACTGTGTGGCATGCCCTCTTTTTATAACAGTCTGCAAACGTCTGGGGACTGAGGAGACAAGTTGCCCAAGTTTAGGAATAAGAAATGTTGTCCCATTCTTGCCTAATACAGGCTTCTAGTTGCTCAACTGTCTTAGGTCTTCTTTGTCACATCTTCCTCTTTATGATGCGCCAAATGTTTTCTATGGGTGAAAGATCTGGACTGCAGGCTGGCCATTTCAGTACCGGATCCTTCTTCTACGCAGCCATGATGTTGTAATTGATGCAGTATGTGGTCTGGCATTGTCATGTTGGAAAATGCAAGGTCTTCCCTGAAAGAGACGACGTCTGGACGGGAGCACATGTTGTTCTAGAACTTGGATATACCTTTCAGTATTGATGGTGCCTTTCCAGATGTGTAAGCTGCCCATGCCACACACACTCAACGGCGAATGTCACGGTGGATTGTGTTCACCGAATATGTTTTCTGGAAGTATTCCTGAGCCATGTTGTGATTTCCATTACAGTAGCATTCCTGTATGTGATGCAGTGCCGTCTAAGGGCCCGAAGATCACGGGCATCCAGTATGGTTTTCCGGCCTTGACCCTTACGCACAGAGATTGTTCCAGATTCTCTGAATCTTTGGATGATATTATGCACTGTAGATGATGATAACTTCAAACTCTTTGCAATTTTTCTCTGAGAAACTCATTTCTGATATTGCGCCACTATTTTTGGCCGCAGCATTGGGGGAATTGGTGATCCTCTGCCCATCTTGACTTCTGAGAGACACTGCCACTCTGAGAGGCTCTTTTTATACCCAATCATGTTGCCAATTGACCTAATAAGTTGCAAATTGGTCCTCCAGCTGTTCCTTATATGTACATTTAACTTTTCCGGCCTCTTATTGTTACCTGTCCCAACTTTTTTGGAATGTGTAGCTCTCATGAAATCCAAAATGAGCCAATATTTGGCATGACATTTCAAAATGTCTCACTTTCAACATTCGATATGTTATCTATATTCTATTGTGGATAAAATATAAGATTATGACATTTGTAAATTATTGCATTCCTTTTTATTCACAATTTGTACAGTGTCCCAACTTTTTGGAATCGGGTTTGTATATATAGAACTGATACTGTATCAGAAGGACATGTTTTAGATTATGTTTCAACTTTAAACATTATATAAAGTATTATACCAGATATTACACATGCCAAATCTTTTTCAAAACTATAAATGTAATTGTTGTTAAAACAATTTTTGAGAGAACTGAAGAAAATCAGGCTGCCACAAGAGCTATGTCTGACTGAGAAGATCATAAACTTTCTTTTTTTATTTGTTTTGTTGGAATTTGTACGTAGTGTGTTTCTCTGTACTGTTGGCACCTGCGCCGAGAGGAATATTTCATTTTAATTTTATTTTATCTACTTTTCTAATTTCTAGTTATCTTCTTATTTTACTTCCAAACTACACCAAAATCTAAATATGATGTAACTGACCCCTGAATAATGAGCATCAGCTATTGCATCATTGATTCTCTGTGTGTGTTTAGATGTGTGGCTTTCACACCTCTAATGAATAGATCATCTCTGCATTCAGCACAGGTGTTAACAGCACCCTCAGGTACACATTTACTCAACAGCAAACCATAATGACTATAATTGGTCTTCAGAGTTTACTTTGACTACTCAGATAATTTATTTATCTGTTATCAAGAGTAAATGAGACCCTTGTCATTGGTTATTTGACAAAGCTTGACAGTTTCAAAGAAACTGGTAGCCAGGCCAGACAAGTGACCATCCTGAGTGGTGACTTCAATGCATGAATTCTACCAGCAATGTTTCCTACTGTTTCCTTCCTTTTTCTGCTGTATAAAAACAAAAAGGTATATGCGACACCCAGTGGTCAAAGTTTACACTATGTGCCTTAAAAAAAGTTACAATATTAGTCACATAAAACTTTATTAGTCTACAAATTCAAGTCCTGCCAAAAACAAACAGCAACAAATCCCATCAGCATAGTACAAACATTTTTCTGGTGGTTCTTCACCTATTAACTCTTGCAAAACTGTAGCTACATGGCACATGGCAAATATGAGTTACCTGATATAGATGGAGGCAATGGCCCAGCCCAGCACAAATAATTATTATGTGTTCAAAAGGTTGATTTATTACTGGTATCGGGCATAACGGCACAGGTTTTAAAGCCTGTTTGAGTTTATCCATCATCTGACAAGTAGCTATAGCAAGTTTAAATATATGCCGCAATAATTTTTTTTTTAGGTGAAGAGTGCTTTTATAATTCAAGAAAGAGTCTGAGTTTGCAATATATGTCCTCCTCCCTTACTGCAAAAAACTCGCTCTGTCTGGATGTGCTTAAATCCACAGTAAGGACTGTGGATTTTGTCACATATCGCACGTGCGATTCAACAGAAAAAGCTGACAGAAACCAGGTTAATGCATTTACATGCTGGGCCAAAGCGTTAGGGGCAAAAAACTGTGACAATTGGTTTATGCTTAACTTGTGTACAACAATGTGTAGTATTTATGAGGATCTATTGACAGAAAAGCAATATAATATACATAACTATGTTTACATAATGAACCGTTATGTTTTTATTACCCTAGAATGAGCCATTTCTATCTTCATACAGTGCAGGTAGGCACCATGTTTCTACAGTAGACATAAACAGACAAATTGCTCTACAGAGCACTATCTACTCTCTGCTGTCTCAGACAAAGTCATCTTTGTCCTGCAATCCGCAACCTCACTGCTAGATGCTGCTAAAATTTACACAGTGCACCTTTAAGCCGTTTATGACCGTACTCCGATAAAGGAAAACAGGTTAACGTGTTTACATGATCACGTGCATTGTCAGCTTAATAAGCATAATTGGGTTAAGAACGTGCATGTAAACGCACTTGTCTTTAGCAGGAATGTAAAAACAACCCAAATTTTACTTTTTACCTTGCGACCTCAGCTTGCCTGACACCATTGGACATTCAATTTTCCAGTGTCCAGTATTGAAGCAACATTCCTAATTCCCACAGACATCACCGTAACCACACCATGGGGACCGCTCAGATGAGATTCAGGAGCCGCTCAAATTAAGGAAGAGTGATCTACAGCGGCTGATTACTGATTAAATCAATAACCACCACCTGTGTTCAATTCAGTTCCACCTGTGCATGCTATCAGGTTATCACGTGCTGGTCCACCTGGACAACACTGTGACCATTACATGAAAAAAAAAAAGGAAAAACAAAAGGTTACATCAGATTGGGCAGGAGATGGGTGGGCCAGTCTGATTCAAACACTGTATAAATGAAAGGAGAGCAGAACAATCTCCTGGAGGAGACTCACTCATGGCCTATGAGACAGAGGATCATGAGACTCAATACTGCTTTCCTGCCATCAACTCATCATGTATCAAGAGAATGCGCTCCAGACATGAATACAATATCATGTATGTGTTTGTATCATTGCTGTCAGCATGGACTGTGTTTCTGAACCTGCTGGTGATCATCTCCATCTCTCACTTTAAGAAGCTTCACACTCCAACCAACATGATTATTCTCTCTCTGGCTATGGCCGACATGCTTATTGGACTTGTCATGCCCATAGATGCCACCAGACTGATTGAGACATGTTGGTACTTTGGAGACACTTTCTGCAGACTGTTTATTATAATCCTTGGATTAGTCTTCTCAGCATCTCTTAGTAATTTAGTTTTAATTGCTGTTGATCGTTATGTGGCCGTGTGTCACCCTTTACTGTACCCACAGAAAATAACCACAACTAGAACCTTAATAAGCATCTGTTTCTGCTGGGTTTGTTTCTCAACTTATAACGCTACCCTTGTAATTAATGGCGACTATTTATACACTTCACTCAGAACAGACGTATGTTATGGAAAGTGTTCGGTTATGATAGGTTTTGCCTGGATGGTCACTGATCTGTTCATGTCTTTTATTTTTCCTTGTATCGTGATCATAACTTTATATTTGAGGATTTTCTATGTAGTACATCAGCAAGTGAAAGTTATAAACTCTCAGATGAAGGATGGTAAACGTGTAATGGAAGGTTCAGTGAGGAGGAAATCTGAGAGTAAAGCTGCTCTGACATTAGGAATCATTGTGACAGCTTATCTGCTCTGCTTTATTCCGTACTATATTTGTTCTATATCAGTAATCTCTTCCACAACCATAAATCATTTGACATGGGTTTTGTATACAAACTCAGGTCTGAATCCTTTGGTCTATGCTTTATTTTATCCCTGGTTTAAAAAGACTGTTAAACACATCCTAACTCTGAAAATATTTCAGCCAGCATCCTCTCTGGTCAATATTTTTGCAGAACACTCATAAAGGTAGATATGATTAGCACTCTATGATTTATCTTTGTAATTTAAATGACAATGTTCATGAATTGTATTGCATTAGATCATTAAGTAAAGGGTTCTCAACTCCTTCGAGGTGTGTTTGATTAGGTTTTGAGCTAAACTCTGCAGGAAAGTGGAGAAAACCTTGGATTAGATGTGCCTCATAGGGTTAAAACACCTGAAACAAAGTAACTTCAATCCACATTCACCCAGTTGCTACACACAACAGAATTAACAGTTAACACTAACAATAATATTATGAAATGTCTTAATGTATCTTTTCCAGTAAGTTGATGTATTTTTAATGATATTTCATGAAAATGCATGTGAATAAATTAATGCTAAACTGGAACTCTTAATCATCACCATACAGCTTTATTAAACTGCTTTAATTATCCAGTTCGATTTTGCAATTTACTTTCATATGATTTCATATGATGCCGAAAAAAATGCGTCTTCAGCAGTTTCTTGTAATTGGCTATAGACTCGGCAGCTCTGGTTGAGTTAGGCAGGTCCTTCCACCAGCATGGAACAGCCCAGGTAAAGGTCAGTGAAAGTGAATTTGTGCCTCTTTGAGATGGCAGTGAATGTATTGATTGCTGTATTAAGTTATCAAATAATCAAAAACAGTGCATCACTGGCCCTGTAGTAGAAAGCAGAAGCTGTTGCATCTGTCTGGTGTGTTTGCCTCTGTTTCTTTTGTATGGAGGCCCACTAGTGCACAACACAATGACACTTAAAAAGAAAACATAAGTTAACACACAGTGGAATCAAGTCACGCCAGAATCATGCCACAACACAACCAAAATGCTCCCACGCACAAGTGTACTTAATTACCATAATGTTAAATTCAGCTACTTATTCATTAGTTACTTATTGATACATGAACCTCCCTTTAAATAAAACAATGCTTCCTGAGGTCGTCCATACTTATGGCACTACATGAATTAAGTGATGTTAGAGCTGAATGAGCCGAGTCAGAATTTTTTCACCACCTGTAAGGGTGTGTTAAATCCAACAAACGGGTTTAATGCAGGGTCTAATGATTGTTTCTTCTTCTTTTTTTGAGGGTGCATCAGTGGCAGTTCTGCTGCTTCTTTCTAAGCCTGAGTCATGATTGTCTAGTGGTGTTTTTGTAATGACCCATGCAAAATTGCACCTGCAACACAGATTCCCTATAGCGCGTGCTGAGTCTGATTGATCTACAAAACATATATTTGATATGATATTTGATATGACATGTTATTTAAATCAATATATAATACATGACCTAATGAAATCCAAAGGTGAAACAGTTTGTACTGTATTAATTTTTATGAACCCCTGAACTGGAGCTAGGTTTAAAATATAAATTTCTCGATTTTAATTGGTTCTCATTTGGATTAACTGATATTCATGCAGTTATGGCTTTCTATAAACATTTGTGAAAGAATGGGTCGCTCTCAGGAGCTCAGTGAACTCAAGCATGGCACCGTGATAGGTTGCCACCTGTGCAATAAGTCCATTCGTGAAATTTCCTCAATACTAAATATTCTACGGTCAACTGTTAGTGGTATTATAACAAAGTAGAAGCAATTGGGAACAACAGCAACTCAGCCACAAAGTGCACATAAAATCACAGAGCATGGTCAGTGCACAGTGCACAGAGTTAAGATTTACAGACCTCCAAACTTCATGTGGTCTTCAGATTAGCTCAAGAACAGTGCATAGAGAGCTTCATGGAATGGGTTTCCATGGCCGAGCAGCTGCATCCAAGTCTTGAATCACCAAATGCAATGCAAAGCATCAGATTGTGCCATGCGTAAAGTTTGGTGGAGGGGGGATTATGGTGTGGGGATGTTTTTCAGGGGTTGGACTTGGCCCCTTAGTTCCAGTGAAAGGAACTCTTAATACCAAGACATTTTGGACAATTTCATGCTCCAAACTTTGTGGGAACATGGCCCCTTCCTGTGATGGCCCCTTCCTGTGATTCCAACATGACTGCGCACCAGTGCACAAAGCAAGGTCTATAAAGACGCCTGACCTCACAAATATGCTTCTAGAAGAATGATAAAAAAATCCTAAACGTTGCAGAAAGCCTTACCAGAAGAGTTATAGCTGCAAAGGATGAGCCAACTCCATATTAAACCCTACAGATTAAGAATGGGGTGTCATTAAAGTTCATGTGCATGTAAAGGCAGTCGTCCCAAAATTTTTGGCAATATAGGAAAAAAAGTGACTGATTATAAACTGTCATCATTTAGTGGTGGTTTGACCTTCACTGAACACGAATCTCGACAGGCTTGTAATGCTCATGGAGTGCCGAAAAACCGATTGAATTTTTTTGTAGTTTGTAAACCTGTGGCCTGTTTACACTCACCTAAAGGATTATTAGGAACACCATACTAATACTGTGTTTGACCCCCTTTCACCTTCAGCACTGCCTTAATTCTACGTGGCACTGATTCAACAAGGTGCTGAAAGCATTCTTTAGAAATGTTGGCTCATATTGATAGGATAGCATCTTGCAGTTGATGGAGATTTGTGGGATGCACATCCAGGGCACGAAGCTCCCATTCCACCACATCCCAAAGATGCTCTATTGGGTTGAGATCTGGTGACTGCGGGGGCCATTTTATTACAGTGAACTCATTGTCATGTTCAAGAAACCAATTTGAAATGATTCGAGCTTTGTGACATGGTGCATTATCCTGCTGGAAGTAGCCATCAGAGAATGGGTACATGGTGGTCATAAAGGGATGGACATGGTCAGAAACAATGCTCAGGTAGGGCGTGGCATTTAAACGATGCCCAATTGGCACTAAGGGGCCTAAAGTGTGCCAAGAAAACATCCCCCACACCATTACACCACCACCACCAGCAGCCTGCACAGTGGTAACAAGGCATGATGGATCCATGTTCTCATTCTGTTTATGCCAAATTCTGACTCTACCATCTGAATGTCTCAACAGAAATCGAGACTCATCAGACCAGGCAACATTTTTCCAGTCTTCAACTGTCCAATTTTGGTGAGCTTGTGCAAATTGTAGCCTCTTTTTCCTATTTGTAGTGGAGATGAGTGGTACCCAGTGGGGTCTTCTGCTGTTGTAGCCCATCCGCCTCAAGGTTGTGCGTGTTGTGGCTTCACAAATGCTTTGCTGCATACCTCAGTTGTAGCAGTGGTTATTTCAGTCAAAGTTGCTCTTCTATCAGCTTGAATCAGTCGGCCCATTCTCCTCTGACCTCTAGCATCAACAAGGCATTTTCGCCCACAGGACTGCCACATACTGGATGTTTTTCCTTTTCACACCATTCTTTGTAAATCCTAGAAATGGTTGTGTGTGAAAATCCCAGTAACTGAGCAGATTGTGAAATACTCAGACCGGCCCGTCTGGCACCAACAACCATGCCACGCTCAAAATTGCTTAAATCACCTTTCTTTCCCATTCTGACATTCAGTTTGGAGTTCAGGAGATTGTCTTGACCAGGACCACAGCCCTAAATGCATTGAAGCAACTGCCATGTGATTGGTTGATTAGATAATTGCATTAATGAGAAATTGAACAGGTGTTCCTAATAATCCTTTAGATGAGTGTATAATAGCCATCTAATCATGTCACCATTTATTTTAATAATCTGAGAGGAGCTCTTGCATCACTGCAGTGTGTGTGTGTGTGTGTGTGTGTGTGTGTGTGTGTGTGTGTGTGTGTGTGTGTGTGTGTGTGTGTGTTTACAGTATTTCACACCTTTAATGAAAGGTTCAGAGGAGGAATATCTCCAAAGTAATACATACAGAAAATAAATCATAACAATTATAATTGGGCCTCTGAGTTTTCACATCATTTAATATGAGTAAACAAACTGAACAAAGACATGTCACTGTATATGACAGATCAACCCATGTGACAACAAAAGAGAGAGGCCCACTTACACTGTCATTTGCAAAACCTATTGTATTTACATAAAATGATAAGTATTTAATACTAATATACAATATATCTTTTCTCCAAATCAAATGTAACAGTAACACACTTACTGTAAAACTGATCACTAATTCATAAGTGTATTTTATTTAAGATCTGTTAAAAAGGTCATAATCTAATTACTACTAACTGTACTTTTATTTAACCACATTTTTATCTGATGATTTGTTCACAAAACTGCAGACAAATTACATAAGGGCTACTCCAAGATCTAGGCCTACCATCTGTTCACTCAAACCACTTTTTAGAGGAAAAACTGCCCATAATGCTGATAGCATGTTTATTAGTAATAATAAAACAGTTGGCGAAAGATCCAGTGCATATATGTATTTATGCTCCTCAAGTTAGAATCCACTCACCGCTCGAGTTTTTGTCCAGTGCTGAGTTCTGGACACTCACAAATCATGTAGAGATGTAAAGAAAATGTAGAGATTCATTGTGTAGTCAGCTTCACTGATTAATATAACAGGACTTTGTGAGATCGCGCTCAGAGAGAATGAGTGTCAGCTTTTAGTGATTATAAAGGGAGCGCACTTTGCACGTTGTCTATACAATATAAAAAAATATTAATAAGCCTATCAGAATTTGAACAAAACTTTTGTTTTACATTCTTGACAAGCGGCCACATACACGCTTCACTAAATAGGCCCATCCACATATAAATTCGGGATTCATTTTCGAAATTGTGAAGACTAGAGATAAATATTTATGTATTGAAATCAGGCTCATATAAAATGTCAGGAAAACATGATTCCTGGCTGCATGTCAATATCCATGGACCACTGGATCTTTGGTAAGTTGTGAGAAACACTATATTGAGTCCAACCTTTAGTTTAAACTGATAACCGTTTGTTTTACTCATGTTTTCCCCTATTAACTCCAGTCATGCAGCAGCTCTTCTGCCAGTCCCGGCTGAGGGGGCCTGTTCTGGTGGGAAAGTGGAATCAATGCATACACTAGATGGAATTGGATAAATATTTTGAATGTTCTGATCAAATATGACTTCTGACCTGTAAAGCAGCTTTGGAACAATCTGTACAAAAATGCTGGGTTAAAAACAACCCAAGTTGGGTTGAAAATGGACTAACCCAGCAATTGGGTAGTTTTAACCCAGTGGTTGGTTTGTTTTAACTCAGCGATTGGGTTGTCTTAAACAAACATTTAACCCAACCACTGGGTTAAAACGACCCATTTACAACCCAATTGTTAGTCCATTTTCAACCCAGCATTTTTTAGTGTACCCTCTATACAGATTGTTCCAAAGCTGCTTTACAGGTCAGAAGTCATATTTGATCAGAACAGTCAAAATATTTATCCAATTCCATCTAGTTGAAGATAGGAGTTATCATGCTGGAGACAGGTTAATGGGATGGGAAGGATGGTATAAAACAGCTGATTATGGATTAAAGCAATAACCACCAGATCTGTGTTCATTTCAGTTCCACAATTTTTTTTTTTTTTTTTTTTTTTTTTTTTTTACATCAGAGTGGGTTGGTCAGTCTGATTCAGATACTGTATAAATGAAAGGACCGTAAGGAGAGCAGAACAAACTCCTAACAGGAGGAGAGGAGACTCACTCATGGCCTATGAGACAGAGGATCATGAGACTCAATACTGCTTTCCTGCCATTAACTCATCATGTATCAAGGGAATGCGCTCTAGATATGAATACAATATCATGTATGTGTTTGTATCATTGCTGTCAGCATGGACTGTGTTTCTGAACCTGCTGGTGATCATCTCCATCTCTCACTTCAAGAAGCTTCACACTCCAACCAACCTGATTATTCTCTCTCTGGCTGTGGCCGATCTGCTTATTGGACTTGTCATGCCCATAGAGGCTACCAGACTGATAGCGACATGTTGGAACTTTGGAGACACTATCTGTAGACTCTATTTAATATTTATTTCAGTGCTCTTTTCTGCATCTCTTAGTAATTTAGTATTAATTGCTGTTGATCGTTACGTGGCTGTGTGTCACCCTTTACTGTACCCACAGAAAATAACCATAACTAAAACTTTAGTGAGCATCTGTCTGAGCTGGGTTTGCTCCTCAGCTTATAACACTGCCTTTACAATTAATAACGGATATATTGACACCTCACAGAAAACAGATGTTATGATTTTTGTTTGGAAAGTCATTGATCTGCTCATTGCTTTTATTTTCCCTTGTATCCTAATCATAATTTTATATTTGAGGATATTTTATGTAGTACATCAGCAGGTGAAAGTTATAAACTCTCTGATGAAGGATGGTAAACGTGTAATGGAAGGTTCAGTGAGGAGGAAATCTGAGAGTAAAGCTGCTCTGACATTAGGAATCATTGTGACAGCTTATCTGCTGTGCTGGATTCCATACTATATTTGTTCTATATCAGTAATCTCTTCCACAACCATAAATCATTTGACATGGGTTTTGTATACAAACTCAGGTCTGAATCCTTTGGTCTATGCTTTATTTTATCCCTGGTTTAAAAAGACTGTTAAACACATCCTAACTCTGAAAATATTTCTGCCAGCATCCTCTCTGGTCAATATTTTTACAGAACATCAATTGTAATTAAACTGGTAAAGCTTGTCACTTATAAAGGATATGATTATCTTTAGAGGGTTTATATTTGTAAATTACACTACATGTATCTTAATAGTATGTAGTTAATTTCAGAGAGTATGTTTGATGCTTTTGATGGTTTAACAATCAAGTAAACTGCTTTCCACACATTGAAATTAAGTGACAAAATGTTCATAAATTGTATTAAATTATTCCATTAAATAAACCAATCATGCAGCATAAATCTTCAATATACTAGAATAAATGATAAAGGTAGATATTATGTGATCTATATGCTTAATCACTTTCATCCGTCATGTTGCATCTGTGTTATAGATCAAAAACACAATGACAAAAAGAGCACACTAAACTCAGCAGAAAGTAAAGTCAATTTTCTAACTGCTTTTATTTGCAGTATTGGTATGAACGTAAAAATATTCAACAACTGAGACATAAACTAAACAAGTTTCACTGACATTTGACAAACAGAAATGGAACAATGAGTCCCTGAACAATATCAAAATCAGCAGTCAGTATCTGGTGTAGCCAGTAATACTACAGTACATCTCATCCTCATGGACTGCAGCAGATTTGCCAGTTCTTGCTGTGAGAGGTTACCCCACTCTTACACCAAGGCACTCAAACAGTAAGTTCTCAAACATGGCTCATGGATTAGAAGTCTCTCTATCTATCTCTCTATCTCTCTCTCTCTCTCTCTCTCTGTGTATGTGTGTGTGTGTGTAGGTGTGTGTGTGTGTGTAGGTGTGTGTGGTGTAAAGATGTTTTTCCATCTCTGTGAGGACTTCAACCTGAATGCACACAGACTCATATAGACTTAAATTGAGGTCCCCATGAGGAAACAAGCTTATAAATCATATAAGATTTATTTTTTTATTTATTTATTTTTTTAATGTAAAAATGCTGAGTTTTGTGTGATGTGATCCTACACACTAGGGGTTGCACGACTACTGATTTCTGCTAGTCGATTTCTTATCAAAACAATAGGCCTACTCGAGTTACTCGACTACTCGTGGTTCATGCTACTGTAAATTAAAAGACTGTTAAATGAAATAGTTCTTATCAATAAATGTTTATTAATTCATAGCTTAATGCAACCATTACATAAGTAAACTCTCAAAACATTATATGTATGACATTATATTTTAATTTAATATAATTTTCCAAGTTACTGCATGCAACATTGCAATCCTAACATTTGCATCCTATATGCAAACTGTACGCGCATGGCTTTCCAGAGTGTAGCATTCGATGGAACGGTGTAACTGCATGGGTTCAAGTTGGTAATCCCCCTAAATTCCTCTACTGAAACTGCAGAGTGGTCTTATATCCTTCACTATAAAATAGAGCCCTGCATTTTCACACCCGTTTACTGTGTGATCATTTACACAGCTCAGAAGTCACAAAATTAATAACCTGCAGTTATGCATGAATAATGTTTTGATGTTTAAAACATAATATGTTGAATAATATTGATATTTGAAATCATTTAAAACATGAAAAGCCACGCCAGTAGGTGGCAGCAAGTCACGTTTAATGAGTGAGTCATTGAGATTCAACCGATTCATTCAAACAGCTGATTCATTCAAGGAACGAAGCATTTGACTATCTTAATCTATCTTAGTCATTGAATCATTGATTCAATTGATTCGTTCAAAAAGCTGATTCATTCAGTATGAAAACACCGCTGTGTTTTGCTACAGTGCCCTGTCTTTGTTTTGAACTAAAATCAATATCACCATTTGAAAAACTGCAATCTTTGTGTGATATCTTATTAACTATATTATATGATATAAATATAGAGTAATGCTGCGTTCCAGGCAGGTTTTTGATCCCGCAAGTTATATTAACTTATAATATACACGACTCTGTAGCATTCCAGGCAAAGTCACGCCAAACTACCTGAGCGCAAGGAATTGTGGTAACGTTAGCTAGATGTAAACAAAGCATAGCAGACCGTAGGGGGCCTATGCTCCTTTACAATCATTTCTATCGCCAAAGGTGCTTACTCCTTGCTTATTTGAGGGAAACGGAGTAGGAAAAAAACGGCGCATAAGGCAAGAGAAGATGTTATACCTTTTATTTTACGTTATTTGTATATCCGTAAGGGCTGCCATTGTTGTTTCACAGGCTATGTGACGTCAGAGCACATAACTGGGAGTACATCAATCTAGTACGAGTTCACAGGTGGGAAGTCTCGGGTTTGACTGCCGTTCCAGTGCACTTACACGGGTAGAAGGTTGGAAAAACACAGGTTACGGGTTGCCTGGAAGCAGCATTAATCACGCAGTGAAAGCTTGTACTCTAATGCGCACTCGCACTAGTCTAATCAACAAAACTACATCACGTAGTGTATGCGTGCACTCTCTGGGTGTGTGTGAGGGATATACTCGATACCCTCGTGGGTATATAAGGAGCTGTGCGGCAATCTCGCATTGTTTACCTGCTTTGGAGCCGAGGCTGAGCACCCCGGCCGTACCCAGCCCGTGGCAGAGGCATCTGTTGACACAACAACATCCCTGGAAACTCGTTCTAAGGGCACTCCAGCCTGTAGAAAGCTGAGGTATGAAGGTTTGACGGCAGGCCCGAGTGACTGGGACCCGGATTGTGCCCTGTTGCCATGCCCATCTCGGGACTCGATCGCGAAGCCAGTGCTGAACGGTCTCATATGAATGGTAAATGGACTGGATTTATATAGCGCTTTCAATAGACCCATGGCCACCAACGCACTTTACATATTGCCTCACATTCACCCATTCATTCAGGTGTCAGCCATGCAAGGCGCCATCCAGCTCGTTGGGAGCAGCTGGGGTTAGGTGTCTTGCTCATGGACACTTTGACAATTAGTCAGGTGGAACCGGGGATGAAACCACCAACCTTCCGGTTTGTAGACAACCTACAGGAACCACTGAGCCACTCCCGCCACATGAAGCAGTCCGAGCGGCCAGTCATCGAGATTCGAGTTCAGGATGCAAACCCTGTGTTGCCTGAGTGGCACAAGAGCTGCCCCGGTGACTTTCATGAAGAAGGGGAAAACCAAGGATTCTTCCCCGGCCCTCCACAAGGAAAGAACCGCTCCGTTGACATCTTGGGCCGCTCAGATGAGTTTCAGGAGCAGCTCAAATTAAGGAAGAGTGATCTACAGCGGCTGATTACTAATTAAATCAATAACCACCTGTGCATGCTATCAGGCTATCACGTGCTGGTCCGCCTGGACAACACCGTGACAGTTGCATGAAAAAAAACAAAAAAACAAACAAAAGGTTACATCAGATTGGGCAGTAGATGGGTGGGCCACTGTATAAATGAAAGGAGAGCAGAACAATCTCCTGGAGGAGACTCACTCATGGCCTATGAGACAGAGGATCATGAGACTCAATACTGCTTTCCTGCCATCAACTCATCATGTATCAAGAGAATGCGATCTAGATATGAATACAATATCATGTATGTGTTTGTATCATTGCTGTCAACATGGACTGTGTTTCTGAACCTGCTGGTGATCATCTCCATCTCTCACTTCAAGAAGCTTCACACTCCAACCAACCTGATTATTCTCTCTCTGGCTGTGGCCGACCTGCTTATGGGACTCATCATGCCCATAGATGCCACCAGACTGATTGAGACATGTTGGTACTTTGGAGACACTTTCTGTAGACTGTTTATTATAATCCTTGGATTAGTCTTCTCAGCATCTCTTAGTAATTTAGTTTTAATTGCTGTTGATCGTTATGTGGCTGTGTGTCACCCTTTACTGTACCCACAGAAAATAACCACAACTAGAACCTTAATAAGCATCTGTTTCTGCTGGGTTTGTTTCTCAACTTATAACGCTACCCTTGTAATTAATGGCGGATATTTATACACTTCACTCAGAACAGATACATGTTATGGAGAGTGTTCGGTTATGATAGGTTTTGCCTGGATAGTCACTGAGCTGTTAATGTCTTTTATTTTTCCTTGTATCGTGATCATAACTTTATATTTGAGGATATTTTATGTTGCACATCAGCAAGTGAAAGTTATAAACTCTCTGATGAAGGATGGTAAACGTGTAATGGAAGGTTCAGTGAGGAGGAAATCTGAGAGTAAAGCTGCTCTGACATTAGGAATCATTGTGACAGTTTATATGTTGTGCTTTATTCCGTACTATATTTGTTCTATATCAGTAATCTCTTCCACAACCATACATGTTTTGACATGGGTTGTGTATATTAACTCAGGTCTGAATCCTTTGGTCTATGCTTTATTTTATCCCTGGTTTAAAAAGACTGTTAAACACATCCTAACTCTGAAAATATTTCAGCCAGCATCCTCTCTGGTCAATATTTTTACAGAACATCAATTGTAATTAAACTGGCACTAATAAAGGTAAATATGATTAGCACTCAATGATTTATCTTTGTAATTTAAATGACAATGTTCATGAATTGTATTGCATTAGATCATTAAGTAAAGGGTTCTCAACTCCTTCGAGGTGTGTTTGATTAGGTTTTGAGCTAAACTCTGCAGGAAAGTGGAGAAAACCTTGGATTAGATGTGCCTCATAGGGTTAAAACACCTGAAACAAAGTAACTTCAATCCACATTCACCCAGTTGCTACACACAACAGAATTAACAGTTAACACTAACAATAATATTATGAAATGTCTTAATGTATCTTTTTCCAGTAAGTTGATGTATTTTTAATGATATTTCATGAAAATGCATGTGAATAAATTAATGCTAAACTGGAACTCTTAATCATCACCATACAGCTTTATTAAACTGCTTTAATTATCCAGTTCGATTTTGCAGTTTACTTTCATATGATTTCATATGATGCCGAAAAAAATGCGTCTTCAGCAGTTTCTTGTAATTGGCTATAGACTCGGCAGCTCTGGTTGAGTTAGGCAGGTCCTTCCACCAGCATGGAACAGCCCAGGTAAAGGTCAGTGAAAGTGAATTTGTGCCTCTTTGAGATGGCAGTGAATGTATTGATTGCTGTATTAAGTTATCAAATAATCAAAAACAGTGCATCACTGGCCCTGTAGTAGAAAGCAGAAGCTGTTGCATCTGTCTGGTGTGTTTGCCTCTGTTTCTTTTGTATGGAGGCCCACTAGTGCACAACACAATGACACTTAAAAAGAAAACATAAGTTAACACACAGTGGAATCAAGTCACGCCAGAATCATGCCAACACAACCAAAATGCTCCCACGCACAAGTGTACTTAATTACCATAATGCTAAATTCAGCTACTTATTCATTAGTTACTTATTGATACATGAACCTCCCTTTAAATAAAACAATGCTTCCTGAGGTCGTCCATACTTATGGCACTACATGAATTAAGTGACGTTAGAGCTGAATGAGCCGAGTCAGAATTTTTTCACCACCTGTAAGGGTGTGTTAAATCCAACAAACGGGTTTAATGCAGGATCTAATGACTGTTTCTTCTTCTTTTTTGAGGGTGCATCAGTGGCAGTTCTGCTGCTTCTTTCTAAGACTGAGTCATGATTGTCTAGTGGTGTTTTTGTAATGACCCATGCAAAATTGCACCTGCAACACAGATTCCCTATAGCGCGTGCTGAGTCTGATTGATCTACAAAACATATATTTGATATGATATTTGATATGACATGTTATTTGAATCAATATATAATACATGACCTAATGAAATCCAAAGGTGAAACAGTTTGTACTGTATTAATTTTTATGAACCCCTGAACTGGAGCTAGGTTTAAAATATAAATTTCTCGATTTTAATTGGTTCTCATTTGGATTAACTGATAGTCATGCAGTTATGGCTTTCTATAAACATTTGTGAAAGAATTGGTCGCTCTCAGGAGCTCAGTGAACTCAAGCATGGCACCGTGATAGGTTGCCACTGAACTGAACACGAATCTCGACAGGCTTGTAATGCTCATGGAGTGCCGAAAAAACTATTTAATTTTTTTGTAGTTTGTAAACCTGTGGCCTGTTTACACTCACCTACAGGATTATTAGGAACACCATACTAATACTGTGTTTGACTCCCTTTCACCTTCAGAACTGCCTTAATTCTACGTGGCATTGATTCAACAAGGTGCTGAAAGCATTCTTTAGAAATGTTGGCCCATATTGATAGGATAGCATCTTGCAGTTGATGGAGATTTGTGGGATGCACATCCAGGGCACGAAGCTCCCGTTCCACCACATCCCAAAGATGGTCTATTGGGTTGAGATCTGGTGACTGTGGGGGCCATTTTAGTACAGTGAACTCATTGTCATGTTCAAGAAACCAATTTGAAATGATTCGAGCTTTGTGACATGGTGCATTATCCTGCTAGAAGTAGCCATCAGAGAATGGGTACATGGTGGTCATAAAGGGTTGGACATGGTCAGAAACAATGCTCAGGTAGGCCGTGGCATTTAAACAATGCCCAATTGGCACTAAGGGGCCTAAAGTGTGCCAAGAAAACATCCCCCACACCATTACACCACCACCAGCAGCCTGCACAGTGGTAACAAGGCATGATGGATCCATGTTCTCATTCTGTTTATGCCAAATTCTGACTCTAGCATCTGAATGTCTCAACAGAAATCGAGACTCATCAGACCAGGCAACATTTTTCCAGTCTTCAACTGTCCAATTTTGGTGAGCTTGTGCAAATTGTAGCCTCTTTTTCCTATTTGTAGTGGAGATGAGTGGTACCCGGTGGGGTCTTCTGCTGTTGTAGCCCATCCGCCTCAAGGTTGTGCATGTTGTGGCTTTGCTGCATACCTCGGTTGTAACAAGTGGTTATTTCAGTCAAAGTTGCTCTTCTATCAGCTTTAATCAGTCGGCCCATTCTCCTCTGACCTCTAGCATCAAGGCATTTTCGTCCACAGGACTGCTGCATACTGGATGTTTTTCCCTTTTCACACCATTCTTTGTAAACCCTAGAAATGGTTGTGTGTGAAAATCCCAGTAACTGAGCAGATTGTGAAATACTCAGACCAGCCCGTCTGGCACCAACAACCATGCCACACTCAAAATTGCTTAAATCACCTTTCTTTCCCATTCTGACATTCAGTTTGGAGTTCAGGAGATTGTCTTGACCAGGACCACACCCCTAAATGCATTGAAGCAACTGCCATGTGATTGGTTGATTAGATAATTGCATTAATGAGAAATTGAATAGTTGTTCCTAATAATCCTCTAGATGAGTGTATAATTGCCATCTAATCGTCACCATTTATTTTAATCATCTGAGAGGAGCTCTTGCATCACTGCAGTGTGTGTGTGTGTGTGTGTGTGTGTGTGTGTGTGTGCGTGTGCGTGTGTGTTTACAGTATTTCACACCTTTAATGAAAGGTTCAGAGGAGGAATATCTCCAAAGTAATACATACAGAAAATAAATCATAACAATTATAATTGGGCCTCTGAGTTTTCACATCATTTAATATGAGTAAACAAACTGAACAAAGACATGTCACTGTATATGACAGATCAACCCATGTGACAACCAAAAGAGAGAGGCCCACTTACACTGTCATTTGCAAAACCTATTATATTTACATAAAATGATAAGTATTTAATACTAATATACAATATATCTTTTCTCCAAATCAAGTGTAACAGTAACACACTTACTGTAAAACTGATCACTAATTCATAAGTGTATTTTATTTAAGATCTGTTTAAAAGGTCATAATCTGGCTTTATTACTACTACTACTACTACTACTACTACTACTACTAAAAAAAAAAAAAAATTCATTTCTTATCTGAATGATTTGTTCACAAATTGGTCTGATCCAGACAAATCACACAAAAGGGCTGCTCCAAGATCCAGGCCCACCACTGCATTTTTTCACTCAAACCACTTTTTAGAGGGAAAAACTGCCCATAACTGCTGATCTAGGATCTGTTTCCTTCGTAATAATAGCATATTATTAGTGAAAAACAGTTGGCGAAAGATCCAGTGCATATATGTATTTACGCTCCTCAAGTTAGAATCCACTCACCGCTCGAGTTTTTGTCCAGTGCTGAGTTCTGGACACTCACAAATCCTCTCTAACAAAGTGTAGAGATTCATTGTGTAGTCAGCTTCACTGATTAATATAACAGGACTTTGTGAGATCGCGCTCAGAGAGAATGAGTGTCAGCTTTTAGTGATTAGTGAAGACTGATAGAGATAAATATTTATGTATTGAAATCAGGCTCATATAAATGTCAGGAAAACATGATTCCTGGCTGCATGTCAATATCCATGGACCACTGGATCTTTGGTAAGTTGTGAGAAACACTATATTGAGTCCAACCTTTAGTTTAAACTGATAACCGTTTGTTTTACTCATGTTTTCCCCTATTAACTCCAGTCATGCAGCAGCTCTTCTGCCAGTCCCGGCTGAGGGGGCCTGTTCTGCTGGGAAAGTGGAATCAATGCATACACTAGATGGAATTGGATAAATATTTTGAATGTTCAACACTCAAGATTCAAGAGTTTTATTTGTCACATATACAGTTATATACAGAATATACAACCGGCAGTGAAATGTAAACAGGTCCGCTCCATGGACAGTGCAAATTCACAGTTAAAAACACAAGGAGGAAATTATAATAGAAATAGAATATAAAAGTAGTATATATATATATATATATATATATATATATATATATATATATATATATATATATCTGTAAATTATAAATTATCAAGTCAAGAGAAAAAAAAGTAAAAAATAAGAATAAAGAAGTGGAATAAAAGTAGACTGTGCAGTGAGTAAACTGTAGACTTATAAATATGTGGTTAACAAATGTATAAAGAGTATAATGTGCAAACAGGTTTATAACAGGTTGTTACACAGTAACAACGAGAACAGAAAGTGCAGTTTTTTCTCCTATAGGTGACGTACCGGGCTCCGTAGTAGGCCTACGTATCCGATTGTGAAAAGTAGGAGTAAATGCCTTCTGAAATTCTTTCGAAAATTAGCTGATGATGAATAAAATGCAGCTCATATAGGCTATCTGCTGCTTTCATTGATGTGAACTCCGTTAAATGTGCATATAGCCCGGGAATTGACAATCGGATTTATATTCGTTTTGCGGAGAGGTGTAGGCCTAAGCTAAGACAAACTGCATGTTTTTTTTAAAATTATTATTATTATTAGTTTGATTGAAGTTAAATTGTATAGCCCGTTTCGTTTGCGAGCGCCGTTGCGAGCAGCATCAGTCTGCCTCAACGTGTCAAAAATGCCTTTTTACTGTAGTGGTGATAAACGTTTATAGCATTGTGATCAGGGGTCACAGAACCAAGGGGTGGACCCCTAACAACTATGTAATTGTGTCATTTTAATATTATGGATTATCAATATTTGTGATAATAAATATCACAATATTAATAAATACATTTTGGTAAGCTGTCAGACCGGGCTAGGACCTGAGCGTCTCGGGTCCGTGCAGGGTTTTACTATAACATTCACAAGTAAATCTGTTATTATCTGTCTTCTCCTCTCTGTAATCCGGTTAACAGAATTCACCAATGCTCGTTTTTTTTCGTGGCGTGTGTCTCACTAACATTTGCCTTTGTTGTTGGATGTTTCAATCGTAGGTGGTTGAGCTGTAGCCTACTGCTGTTGTATTTTAAAGTATTAACACAGTTGGCAAATTACAATATTTTTTTGTCATCCATGATGAATTACTTGTGTGTCTGTTGATGACGTTTGCTAATTTGAATTAATTTATGGTTAATGCAGGCTGGAGTAGAGTCCTAGTCAATTGTTTCTGACAGTGCAGACTAGTGGTTGAAGTAGTCGATCTCTCAACTACTCGACTAGTCTATGCAAGCCCTACTACTACTACTACACACACACACACACATTTTAATATACTGGTATACTTTTTAAATTGAGTTTTTATATGGCATATGCATGTACACAACACCATTTTGTAATGTAGTCAGGGCCGTAGCTAGGGAATTCTGGGCGCCCCTGAAAAAAAAAAATTAATGTGGACCCCCAAGACCCTCCACTCATATAATATACGGTGGGCCTATAAGATATGGAGGCCTAATTTTATATGATTTATAAGAGTAGGGGAATATCAAGCATAGAGGTGTGCGATATTGACAAAAAAAAGATATCTTGATATTCTCTTGGATTTTCCCGATAACGATAATTAGACGATATTTTGCTGAGTGTGTTATTGTGCTGGTACTTTGGCAGGTTTAGGACTGCCACGGTCAGCTGACTCCTAAAGTTTATGATATTCTTCATATTCTGTGTGGTGGTCCGTTCACAGAAGTGACAGAAATCATCTTTTTTTACCTTGATAAAAATGTTTTTTTACATCTTTTGTGTCAATTTCATAAATTTAATATAAATTAATTATAATAAGACATAATAGGGCTGTTACCAATCAAATTAAATAAGTATCAACAAAATTAATCTTTGCAGTGCAGAGGAAACACAGAAGCTGCATCTGAAGTGGCATTTAGATCATTTACACAGCTGAGAAGTGACAAATGAATAACCTGCAGTTATGCATGAATAATGTTTTGATGTTTAAAACATAATATGTTGAATAATATTGATATTTTAAATTATTTAAAACATGAAAAGCCACCGCCAGTAGGTGGCAGCAAGTCACGTTTAATGAGTGAGTCATTGAGATTCAACCGATTCATTCAAACAGCTGATTCATTCAAGGAACGAAGCATTTGACTATCTTAATCTATCTTAGTCATTGAATCATTGATTCAATTGATTCGTTCAAAAAGCTGATTCATTCAGTATGAAAACACCGCTGTGTTTTGCTACAGTGCCCTGTCTTTGTTTTGAACTAAAATCAATATCACCATTTGAAAAACTGCAATCTTTGTGTGATATCTTATTAACTATATTATATGATATAAATATAGAGTAATGCTCATGTTCCAGGCAGGTTTTTGAGCCCGTAAGTTATATTAACTTATAATATACACGACTCTGTAGCATTCCAGGCAAAGTCACACCAAACTACCTGAGTGCAAGGAATTGTGGTAACGTTAGCTAGATGTAAACAAAGCATAGCAGACCGTAGGGGGCCTATGCTCCTTTACAATAATTTCTATCGCCAAAGGTGCTTACTCCTTGCTTATTTGAGGGAAACGGAGTAGGAAAAAAAATGGCGCATAAGGCAAGAGAAGATGTTATACCTTTTATTTTACGTTATTTGTATATCCGTAAGGGCTGCCATTGTTGTTTCGCGGGCTATGTGACGTCAGAGCACATAACTGGGAGTACATCAATCTAGTACGAGTTCACGGGTGGGAAGTCTCGGGTTTGACTGCCGTTCCAGTGCACTTACACGGGTAGAAAGTTGGAAAAACACAGGTTACGGGTTGCCTGGAAGCAGCATTAATCACGCAGTGAAAGCTTGTACTCTAATGCGCACTCGCACTAGTCTAATCAACAAAACTACATCACGTAGTGTATGCGTGCACTCTCTGGGTGCGTGTGAGGGATATACTCGATACCCTCGTGGGTATATAAGGAGCTGTGCGGCAATCTTGCATTGTTTACCTGCTTTGGAGCCGAGGCTGAGCACCCCGGCCGTACCAGCGGTACAGCGGTTGTGGCATGGGGATGTAACGTCTCCATTCGGTACACTACGAGTTACGTCAGTTACTGACCTCGCCACAACGGCTGTCTTCCAGCGTCCTGCGCTGACCAGAGCTCCCTGCCGTGAGTATTTAGCACAAACGAGGGGCTAGGCTCAACGCCAATACCAAGGTACACTGGGAAGCATATCCCACGTGGAGAAATGCAACACAATGCCTGCCCCGAAGGGAGGACTTGGGAATACACACATGACCTACGTATGGGCTGCATATGGAGAACTCTGGGGTATCCAGCCGCAGGTAGAATGTTTCAACCCCAGGAGTGGCAAGATGTCTTGCCAAGAGAAGACATATGCTCGAAGAGACTTAACATGGAATACACATGTGGGGGTTTCCCAACGGGGAACCATGCACATGGAGGCACCTAGCATAACACGAGCCTGTGTCCAGTTACTGTCGCTGTGTTGTCTGAACAGACCAGTACGTGTTTGTCCTTCAGCAGGGCTCGAAAGCTGTGCAGGGCAAGACGTATGGCCAGCAACTCGAGGCAATTGACATGCCACTGGCGCTGGGGTCCTTTCCAGGAGCCCGCGGCAGCATGTCCATTGCACATGGCACCCCAGCCCGTGGCAGAGGCATCTGTTGACACAACAACATCCCTGAAAAATCGTTCTAAGGGCACTCCAGCCTGTAGAAAGATGAGGTGTGAAGGTTTGACGGCAGGCCCGAGTGACTGGGACCCGGATCGTGCCCTGTTGCCATGCCCATCTCGGGACTCGATCGCGAAGCCAGTGCTGAACGGTCTCATATGAATGGTAAATGGACTGGATTTATATAGCGCTTTCAATAGACCCATGGCCACCAACGCACTTTACATATTGCCTCACATTCACCCATTCATTCAGGTGTCAGCCATGCAAGGCGCCATCCAGCTCGTTGGGAGCAGCTGGGGTTAGGTGTCTTGCTCATGGACACTTCGACACTTGCTCATGAAACCACCAACCTTCCGGTTTGTAGACAACCTACATGAACCACTGAGCCACTCCCGCCACATGAAGCAGTCCGAGCGGCCAGTCATCGAGATAGTTCAGGATGCAAACCCTGTGTTGCCTGAGTGGCACAAGAGCCGCCCCGGTGACTTTCATGAAGAAGGGGAAAACCAAGGATTCTTCCCCGGCCCTCCACCAGGAAAGAACCAAGTTCACCTCCGAGCAGGGTGGGCGGTCTTCCTGCAACCTCCTGGCCAAGGTGTAGGCTGCTGCTGGGGCCGGGTGGGAGGGGCAAGAGCCGCAGGAGGGAAGCCTTGACGGGGAGCAGGCTGAGGCGTCTGTGCAGAATATGTTTTATCGCCTCAGTCTGCAGCCGAGAACTGTTGGGCAAAGTCCTCGACCACCCGCCGAATAGCCCAGCCTGGGAAATAGGGGAGTAGAGGAGTAGAGGAAACGTATTCGCTCAGACTCCCACATATCAGCCAGGTTGAGCCACAGATGACGTTCATGGACCATAGCAGTGCCAATCCTCACAGGCGAATCCTCATCTCTGGAGGAATCCAGCCCACCCTGTGATGCAGCGATCGACATGGCGTCATCCGCCGGTGCTCTGAATGAGATGCTGGGCCCAGGACGGGAAAAACCAGCACCTTCATCCGGCAACACCAAGGGTTGCAGTGTGCTAGAGGGGAGTGTGGCCCAGAATATTCGTTGGGTTGGCCCACACCGTCACCCTCAGATCACCCTGACCACCAGTCAAAGTACTGCCTCTCGTGGAGGAGGTAGATTGGTGTGTGGTAGAGGGGAACCTCCCTCCTTGACGGAGATCATGGAGTCTCGATCGCAACAATGCAATGGTCATGTTCCCGTAGTGAGAACATGACTCATCCATGAACGCACACTTGGTGTGCACAAGGCCCAAGCACGCCAAACAGCGATCGTGCCTGTTAGATGGACTAACCAGCCGCCCGCACCCAGAAACACACGGGTGAGACATCTTGAAAAAGACATGCCATGTGTAGCTCTTGTAGAGAGGTGAAAGCTCTGCAGAAATTCTGAAACACCCAGGGAAAACACACACGCTGTGCTGGATCACTGCAGACTGGAATGTGCTGTAACACAGACACTCTGGAAAGACACTCGTCTTGAAGAGTAGAAAGCTCAGGAAGTCAAGTAATACTCAGCTCCAAAGCAGAAACATAATGCGAGATTGCTACGCAGCTCCTTATATAGCCACGAGGGTGGGCGGCGTTGTGCTATGCAAATTCTCATGCCATTGGCTCGTTTTGTAGATTTCGAAGGCGATTGGCTTCTAAACGAAACCCCCATTCCGTCAGTAACTGATGTAACTCGTAGTATACTGACTGAAAGGGAACTTACATAATGAACCAATGTTTTTATTACCTGTGAGCCATTTCTATCTTCATACACCACAGGTGCCCTTACAGTGAAGTCACCATTTTGTGCTGCCATTTTTCTACCCTAAACAGACAAATTGCTCTACAGAGCACTATCTACTCTCTGCTGTCTCAGACGAAGACATGTTTGACCTGCAATTCGCAACCTCACCACTAGATGCTGCTAAAATTTACACAGTGCATCTTTAAGCCGTTTATGACCGTACTCCGATAAAGGAAAACAGGTTAACGTGTTTACATGATCACGTGCATTGTCAGCTTAATAAGCATAATTGGGTTAAGAACGTGCATGTAAACGCACTTGTCTTTACCAGGAATGTAGAAACAACCCAAATTTTACTTGCAACATTGGACATTAATTTTTCCAGTGTCCAGTGTTGAAGCAACATTCCTTATTCACAGACATCACCATAACCACACCATGGGGACCGCTCAGATGAGTTTCAGGAGCCGCTCAAATTAAGGAAGAGTGATCTACAGCGGCTGATTACTGATTAAATCAATAACCACCACCTGTGTTCAATTCAGTTCTACCTGTGCATGGCTTCCATGTGAAAATACAAAACAATAAGACAGTAAATAATTAAAACACGAAAACAAAATGCATTCATTTTTGAACAGAGAATCCTAATCTGTACTGAAAAATGTAATTACTGAAAAAATAATTAAACTTTTTTTGTATTTTACATCAGATTGGGCAATAGATGGGTGGGCCAGTCTGATTCAGACACTGTATAAATGAAAGGAGAGCAGAACAATCTCCTGGAGGAGACTCACTCATGGCCTATGAGACAGAGGATCATGAGACTCAATACTGCTTTCCTGCCATCAACTCATCATGTATCAAGGGAAAACGCTCCAGACATGAATACAATATCATATATGTTTTTGTATCATTGCTGTCAGCATGGACTGTGTTTCTGAACCTGCTGGTGATCATCTCCATCTCTCACTTCAAGAAGCTTCACACTCCAACCAACCTGATTATTCTCTCTCTGGCTGTGGCCGACCTGCTTATGGGACTCGTCATGCCCATAGATGCCATTAGAGTGATTGAGACATGTTGGTACTTTGGAGACACTTTCTGCAGACAGTTTATTATAATCCTTGGATTAGTCTTCTCAGCATCTCTTAGTAATTTAATTTTAATTGCTGTTGATCGTTATGTGGCCGTGTGTCACCCTTTACTGTACCCACAGAAAATAACCACAACTAGAATCTTAATAAGCATCTGTCTGAGCTGGTTCTTTTTCTCAACTTATAACGCTACCCTTGTAATTAATAGTAACACTTCACTCAGAACAGACGTATGTTATGGAGAGTGTTCTGTTATGCTGGGTTTTGCCTGGATAGTCACTGATCTGTTCATGACTTTCATTTTTCCTTGTATCGTGATCATAACTTTATATTTGAGGATATTTTATGTAGTACATCAGCAAGTGAAAGTTATAAACTCTCTGATGAAGGATGGTAAACGTGTAATGGAAGGTTCAGTGAGGAGGAAATCTGAGAGTAAAGCTGCTCTGACATTAGGAATCATTGTGACAGTTTATATGTTGTGCTTTATTCCGTACTATATTTGTTCTATATCAGTAATCTCTTCCACAACCATAAATATTTTGACATGGGTCATGTATATTAACTCAAGTTTGAATCCACTGGTCTATGCTTTATTTTATCCCTGGTTTAAAAAGACTGTTAAACACATCCTAACTCTGAAAATATTTCTGCCAGCATCCTCTCTGGTCAATATTTTTACAGAACATCAATTGTAATTAAACTGGTAAAGCTTGTCACTTATAAAGGATATGATTATCTTTAGAGGGTTTATATTTGTAAATTACACTACATGTATCTTAATAGTATGTAGTTAATTTCAGAGAGTATGTTTGATGCTTTTGATGGTTTAACAATCAAGTAAACTGCTTTCCACACATTGAAATTAAGTGACAAAATGTTCATAAATTGTATTAAATTATTCCATTAAATAAACCAATCATGCAGCATAAATCTTCAATATACTAGAATAAATGATAAAGGTAGATATTATGTGATCTATATGCTTAATCACTTTCATCCGTCATGTTGCATCTGTGTTATAGATCAAAAACACAATGACAAAAAGAGCACACTAAACTCAGCAGAAAGTAAAGTCAATTTTCTAACTGCTTTTATTTGCAGTATTGGTATGAACGTAAAAATATTCAACAACTGAGACATAAACTAAACAAGTTTCACTGACATTTGACAAACAGAAATGGAACAATGAGTCCCTGAACAATATCAAAATCAGCAGTCAGTATCTGGTGTAGCCAGTAATACTACAGTACATCTCATCCTCATGGACTGCAGCAGATTTGCCAGTTCTTGCTGTGAGAGGTTACCCCACTCTTACACCAAGGCACTCAAACAGTAAGTTCTTAAACATGGCTCCTGGATTAGAAGTCAGTGTGTATGTGTGTGTGTGTGTGTGTGTGTGTGTGTGTGTGTGCGTGCGCGCATCTGTGTACAAACGTCATCTCAGTGAGGACTTCAACCTGAATGCACACATACTCATAGGGACTTAAATTGAGGTTCCCATGAGGAAACAAGCTTATAAATCATACAGAATATTTTTTTTTTTTTTTTTACTTTATTTTATTTGTATTTATTTTTTTATGTAAAAATACTTAAAGGTTTTGTGTGATGTGATCCTACACACAAACACATTTTAATATACTGGTATATTTTTTAAATTGAGTTTTTAAATGGCATATGCATGTACACAACAAAAAATCTTGTAATGTAGTCAGGGCCGTAGCTAGGGAATTCTATAATGTGCTATTTTATTAAATAAAGCTAATAAATGTGTCCATCAATAGCAATGAGTTATATTCGTGTTTTCTTGACAGCATTCTTAAAAATATCACATCAGCAGCTGTAAGTCCTTGTGACACGCATATCTATTTTTCTGCATGTTATACAAACCAACAAACTACATAATATCGCAAAAAAGACAGGGAATTTGAGCGCGTAATCATTGGGGCGGTGCACGGCGCGTCGTATACAGAGATGTGACCGTCCCGGAGTGTGCGGGCCGCGGCGGCTCTTATTAGGTGTCCTATTCTGGAGAAAGTAGATCGGGCAGCAAAAAGAACGGGCACGGCACCCATCACATTGACTCCCTGGCTACAGTGCACAAACCTGTCTTGTTAAAGAACGGTTTGATGGACTGATTAAACAGTTCTCCTGGCCTGCCTTTCCTTTTCATGATGTTAGTGGTACCCAGATTTTTTCCTGACATTTTCAGTCAGTCTCACTTCCACTGTAACTTTTTCTAACTTCAACTGTTCTCTGAGAAGCCTCAACTCTGATTGGTTCTGTTCAATAGCTGGGGTGATTGAGATTTTATTGGGTCTCTCTTCTGAAATAATAACCTTTGGACTAAACCATTTTAGGGAGGGGAGAGAGAGGAAATTTGGAAAACTATATTGCATGTTTTTGTGGTTTTCATTTAACTCCCAGGCAAATGTATATATTATAATGATTCATAAGAGTAGGGGAATATAGCATGGCCACTATAATTGTCACCACCTTTCACCCCACTAGCTTTGGCCCTGAATGTAGTCTATACATTTATAGACTACTTATACACTAACACTTAATGGGATATGGCATGGGAGCCCAATCATCTTCAAGTGTAAACTAAACGGGCCAATGGAGACTGGCGTGCAAGACTTGCATCTCGCACTCCGCCCTGTAGCGTGGGTATAAGTACGGAAGCAGATATGATACAATGCACATTTGCCTTTCACTTTGGTGCCAAGCGGCTCAACTGTTTTGCTCTGCAAATCATCTGAGAGTGTTTCTTATGCTGCATTCCAGGCAGGTTTTTGAGCCCATAAGTTATGACTTAAGAACCCACGACTCACGACTTTGTTGCATTCCAGCCAAACTGCCTGAGCACAAGGAACTGTGGTAGCTAGATGTAAACAAAGCATGGCAGACCGTATGGGGCTTATGCTCATTTACAATAATTTCTATCGCCAAAGGTGCTTACTCCTTGCTTATTTGAGTGTATAACCCAAGAGAAGCTGTTATACCTTTTATTTTACGTTATTTGAATACAACATTCATAAGCACAGCATCCGTAAGGGCTGCCATTGTTGTTTTGCGGGCTATGTGACGTCAGAGCTCATTACTGGGAGTACATCGATCTAGTACGAGTTCACGGGTGGGAAGTCACGGGTTTGACTGCCGTTCCAGTGCACTTTCACGGGTAGAAGGTTGGAAAAACACAGGTTACGGGTTGCCTGGAACGCTGCATTAGACAAGTCTGTTCTTAGGGAAGAAGCCTCTTCTACCGGCTTTGGTGTGACAGTGCTGCAGCGGTGGTCGCAAGCTCACTGAGCATTTCCTGCTGAAGAAAGGGCATGCTTTCCCAGTGGTATCCAATAAGTCTTGCTGATTGGTCATGCGGATATCCCAATACGTAGGTGACATTCCGCCGTGGCGTCTCCGTTCCCTCCTTCATGGAACGAGAGTTACATACGTAACCGAGACAGTCTATTTAAAGCAGTATGCGAACACATTTTCAATATTCAATTGTTTTCCAGCTTAAATATATTTTAGTGCTGTCAATGTTTTCAGTTTAACGCATCCTGACCTATGGTCCCGACACACACATCACACAGAAAGACACGCACCAGAATCAAGTTCTTTTACATGATTGAAAAAAAAAACAAAAAAAAACAACAACACAGAATTATGCCAATATGCCAGTTTTGTAGAGTATTCTCGGAAAGCAGTCTTAAATGAACTTAAAGAGTTATGAGGTATGAAGGCCACAGGTAAATATGACATTTATTATAATAGGTTTATGTGAAGATTGTTTTAAGTTCACTTAAGTTAAAAGTTATTTAAAGCCTAATAAATGTTTAAATTGATATAGCTTTCAATTATATCCTCATTAACGTTATAAAAATTCATAGAGACATCATTACCAGCATTAGTATCTGTGATACTGGCCTTCATTCATAAAAAGATGCCATGTACATTTATATGGACAACAATACTCTGATATTAACCTGATTAAGAAACTACCATGTAAACAGCGATTTCTAATTACCTTAATCTGGCTAAAGTCATACTCAAAGTAAACACAAATCAAATTAAGAAATGTGGAGTATTCCTATTTTAGTCGCATTATCGAAGTGCATTATAGACATGTACACTCCTTAATCACACTATTAACGTGCATTTTGAGACAGGACGCATACACACGTGGCAGTGGTCAACCATTTGACGGCAAACTCTTGGCTTGGCTTCAAGCAACTCTCCATCAGTCCGTACTTTGTACTGTCATCCAGTACCTCAAGAGTTTGTTGAGGTGGCAGAGGAGCCTAATCTGACTATGTGACCTCAATTTTAAGTTAGTTCACCCAGAACATTTTAATTCTGTCATTATTTAGTCACCCTCATGTGTTCAAAACCTGTAAGACCTTGGTTCATTTTTGGAAAACACAAATTAAGATATTTGTGATGAAATCCAAGAGCTCTCTCAGCCCTGCATAGACAGGGATGGTGATTTATTCAGGGTGGAGGAGCGAGTTTCGTGATCATACGAACCTGGGAACGCGCTGCTCACGTGGTCAGCCGCCTGATTGTCTGCTGTAAACAAAATGTCTCTTCTCTCTTTTGGTCAGTAAACAAAAACTTCTCGGTTAACATCATGTTGTCTTCAATTACGTGTCAAATCTCTCTATTTACACTCGTATATTTATAAATTAAAACGTATTATTCAATAAAGGTCGATAAACTAATGTTAGTCAGTCGGTAAAAACGAAATTACCGTAATTTTTTTTTATTTAATTACGCGAGTTTCTGTGGAAGACAGAAGAAAGCCCGTGCTGGAGAAGCGCATGCAGATCAGAGGCACGCAGTAACGAAAAGTACAAATAAACATGCGTATATATTATTAAAAAATTACATCTAAAAATAACCTGCAGGGAAGGTTCTCTTTAGGTTACAAAAACACAACCAATAGAGAATGTTCCCAGAACGTTCTTATTTGGTTCCCCACAAAAATAACCAAACGGGAACCATATCCTTGAGTCTAAACTATATTTTAGCTGGAATATAACTTTATTAAAAAAAAAAAAAAAACATACCATGCATGTTAGGACAGCTACAGCTAGAGTCTGCTTGTGTTGACACCGTGTATGAGACTAGAATCTATTCTTGCTTCTTTATATGGTATGTTTACCCTTCACACACACATAGTGGTAAAAAGAATAGTATGCAGATTTAAACTTTTTTTTATATCAGTATGAAGAAAAACATCATTTTTTTTTTTTTTTTTTTTTTTTTTTTACTACAGTATAATGATCTAGAATTGTGTGTTTTCTCTTAAATATAACTAAATATAACTATCTCTGTTTTTTAGAGTTTAACCCTGCCTGGTATAAATGTTTGAATATGATTAACAGTTGCATTACTTTAATAAAGTAAATAAACTACTAAAATAGTTACACTACTTATTGCATTTTAAATAGGGTAACTGTAACCTATTTAATTTCCAAAGAAACCTTGCCAACACTCCTCATGGCAAAGTTCTTTTTCATTCTTCGATTTGGTGTGAAAAGTCATTTGAAATACCTGACCAGCAGTATACTGTTAGCGAACATCTGATGCCGCCCACACTACAGAGAGCGGCTTTGAGATGAATAGCAGAAATGACAATGGTGAGAAAACAGCAATTCCTCCATGTCGTAATGGTAAACCTGCTGTTCTGTTTTGGTGCTAGATTTAGGCATGCTGAATTAAGATTGCACCTTGATGGGGTTGGCGAAAAATCACGCTTTCTGCGGTTTAGAAACGTACATGCACTTTTATTATGATTTCGATTAAGTCGCACAGCCCTAGGGATACATTGTTTATAATAAATACCTTAAAAATCCTTAAAAATATAAGAATCAATTTTAAATCAATAAGAGTCCATTTTGATTTAATGGTGACTTTAAAGAGGCAGACGACATAAGTGCAATGCAGGCTTATAAAAAACACAATGTAATCGTGCATTGGTGTGGACACTAATATAGTTTACATTCCTGTTGTGATGTTGCCTTTAAAGATGCAGCGTGTGAATTTTAGCGGCATCTAGCGGTGAGGTTGTGAATTGCAATCACTAACGCTCACCCCTCCCTTTCAAAGCACATAGAAAAGCTATGGGGAGGACAAAAATGTTGTCGTCGGAGAGAGCAGAGTGTGCCTAGCGTTCTGTAGAGAAGTTTGTCCGTTTAGGGATACTGTAGAAACGTGACACCGCAAAATGACGATGTCACTGTAAGGGGACCCGCGGTCATGGTGTATGGAGATATAACATAACGGTTCATTATGTAAGGTCTTTATACACCACTGAAAACATAGTTATGTATATTATATTGCATCTCTGTCAATAGATCCTCATAAATACTACACACTGCACCTTTAAACATGTATCATATTGTATATGAAAACTGTGTTGCATTAGAGATGTATAGGACTGAATTGCTTCAGAAACTGATATCTGTAAGATGTTTCAAACTAAGTAGTCCAGTTCAGCATTCATTACGGAATACATTTCATAAATGGCATCTACAGTTACAGTGAAGTTTATCAAGAACTGGCGAACGTTTGCTAAGCATTCCTCCTCTGCAACTTCTTGATCCTTGGATAAAGCTTTAAGAAAATCTGACCTGCATGGTGCAGCAAATTGGGCAGCCTACAACAAACCCCAAAAAAAAAAATGCTGGGTAAGCAATCACTGTCTTAATAAAACAAACAGCCATAAGTTATTAGAGATGACCTCAAAACAATACTATGACTTTTTCATCACCGGATTTCGAAGTATTTTTACTGCGTATGTAAGATAATTTCCTTTATAAGACTTTTCCAGGCCTCATTACATGCAAAACAAAATTACATAACCATCTTGCCATGCACACACAGCAACTGAAAACACCCACCTTGAAAACTTTCTGGACAATCCAGCCGTGGTACTTCTTGAGGGCTTGGTCATAAGCTTTAGTGATATTGATGCGAATAAGATTGGGATTGTCCTCATCTCTCTCCCCATCAGCAAGACTTTGCAGTAAAATCTGAATGAACCGCAGACCTCTGAGGAAAAATCATAAATTGTACATACATAGAATATTTTTATTAGAGCTGCAAAATTAACGCATTAAATCTAATACGTAGTGTATGCATTTTTTCCCCAAACCAGTTTAAGGTTAGGGTGTAGGGTAAGTTTAGGGGTTAGTATCTTTTGTAGGATTATGTTGGTGATCAGCACTGTGATTGAGAAGAGTACTGAAATCTTTAGAATCGAGTTTGCGCTAAACAGGTTTATGCAATAAAAAGCATGTGTCGATTATGTATTGGATTTAATGCAGTACGTCATTGCGCTACAATTCTCAACAGTCTCAACACCCACGCAATATTGTTCCCAAATAATGATTCATCTATGGTCGTAAGGAAATAAGAGCAGTTAGAATGGCAAAATATGTGGGAGAGCATTGCTATAGTGTGACGCTATTGTATTGCAATAGGTAGAACTTCAAAGTTAAAACTGAATCAAAAGTAGTTAGCTCAAGTTATAAATGAGAAGGTTTAATAACAGTATTTGGTTATGGTTACACTTGAATTGGTTACTGTAACATAGTTTGTTCGTATGGGAAGAAGGAGGCAGGAACCAGCGAACATTTAAAAGACTTTAATAAATAAATAAGCAAAACGAAAGTAACGGGCAAGTTTATCAAGTGAAGTTTATCAAGAACTGGTGAACTTTTACTAAGCATTCCTCCTAGTAAATAACATTTTGCTTAGTAGTCTTAAGTTCAGGTTTTGTAAATCACAGAAATAAACATTTTCCTTCAGAATTATAGTCTCTATTTTAATAGCATACAAAATTTTGATTCTCATTGTATTTGTGCAGCTCTAGTTTCTATTAATGTGATTTGTTGTTAGTATTTCACATTACTTTTAATATATAAAAATCAGAAGAAGCAAAAGACATTCAGAAAATGTGAACAAATTACCTCTTTAACCACATAAGCGCCAGTGTTGCTCCAACTTTAGGCCACTCTGAGCCATAGATGCTTTTCTCAATTAACAGTATCTGCTGAAGAGTCTCATACTTCACTGGATCTGAGTCATAGACAGCTTTAATTTTCTTGTGAGAATGGGGAAAAATTCAGAACACTCTTCAATACATTTTCAAATGCATTTTATATAGAAAGCATCCTTAAAAACTAATGAACACATAGCTTAGCCCTTAGACTTACTGTGATGTTTCCATTTATGTCAGCCTTAATTGGTGCAAAAACCTTGGAACCAAGGCAATCTGAAAAGTAATTTTATTAAACACATTATAACAGCTAACACTGACATCATATAATTGTTAATAAATGTTGTTGAATAAAAAATTTAAATTAAAATTAAAAATGGTGAAGCAGTCAATTTTAAGTGCTATGTACCAAGAAAGTTGTAGCCATCTGGTAACATCCTGTTCTGTACTAACTAGGATACTAAAACTATAACTAGACAGGCCTAGAAATTTGTACCCACATTTTGATCACTTCAGGAAGCATTTTGACCAGGCTAATTTCTGACCCTGGTACACAGTGATAAAAGCGCATGGTAATTTGGCACCACCGTGTGGTTAAATAAGGTAACGTTATTGAACCACGCTGCGTAAACAGTATCCGTTCTATAGACTGCCTTCAATGTTTAATGACCTCTTTTGTTTATTACACAGGTTTGGACTATTAAGACATTAAGAAGTATATTTATAATGTCACCCGTTAAAGGCAATTGCAGGGAGAGAAACATTTCATGTTGAAAATTTTCTATTTAAAAGCAACTTCGGTATTTAATCTATAGGCCTTAAGATACTGTTCCTTATGTTCGCTCGCCAAAAATATGACATATTTTTTTTGTAACTTGCTAAAATAAAGTCACAAGTACAAGTTGACGACTCACCGAAAAAAGGTGGCAGATGAGAAACTGACTCCAGAAATGTTTTCGTAGCGATCTCGTTGGTGTCTGGCAGCGACGCAAACTGATGATCCAGCAAAAGTGCCATCGTAAAAGATGTAAATTATACTAGCTGCTAAAATATTCTGGCTTTAATAATCTTCAAAGGGCGCCACTGTTCGTTTATAATTTAAATTCTCCGAGAAAGTCGTGAAAAAAAAAAAAAAAAAAAAAAAGGTCAGGGAGAGCCACTAGCAAATTGACCGCCTGAAGAAAACCCGAAGCGAGTTCAGTCAGTCACCGCAGTGAGGCCACAGCGTTAATAAATCATGCCAGCATTTTAAACACCCTTCCTACTTACAAATGGCATGCTATTATACACGGTTTTTAAATAATTCAATGGGTTATATCCCGTTATATATACACACACTTACACCCTTACATATAGACCTTGTGAGAAGAGCAACAGAGCAGCTTAAAGGGAAAGTTCACCCAAAAATGAAACTTCTGTTCTCTCTCTCTCCTTAAATTAAATTACAATTAATTCATGCAACAATATTTTTCATGCAAGTAATGAATGGTAATTAAAAAAAAAAAAAAATGACAAGCTGTAGATTGAGTAGTTAATTTATTATATTTAGTAACGACTTTTGGTGAAGCAGCATCAACTGCATGATGCATATCCCATATGAAGGCCGATGTGACCTTCCAAATTGAGCAGGTAAGTGCATGTGTACACATCCACCAGCTACTACAGCAGGAAATAGGCCAAACTCGCACCATATTAGTTGCATACATAACTGACAACCAGCAGCTTACATGTATAACTTGTATATAAATATAATACAATGTACTGAATAATACAACGCGATACCACACAATACCGGAATCACTAACACAGCAGCTGGTGGCCGTTAGGCAATTGTTTGTGTTATTTGTATTATTTCAGACAAGGCAGCACATGAACACATCCTTTGGACACACAAGGTAACACAAGAGCATCCCTAAAACATCAGACAGAGTGAATTCTTCATAGCAAAGGATTATGTTTTGCAGTTGTCTATGAATAAACTCTGACATGCTTTGATGCCCTAGATGAATGAAAACTTCACACATGCCTGGGATTGAGCTACAAAGACTGCATCTTGAAAGAAATTCAAAGGGACAATCATTTGAACTGGATAGCGATGAGGCACAAATTAATGAAAACTATTAAGGGTGAAAATAAACAACATGACAGGTGACATGTCTGCATGTGTGAGAGACTATATATTTAAAGTGTATAATAGACACCCAAGCATACACACAAATGAGGTATAACAGCTCACATTCTAAAGCACTCCATAAAAAGACTATACACTCTGAAAACTTAACACAATGGCAACACCAGGACGGGTAAGGTAGGATTTTGCAGCGAGGCTAAAGGTATTTATTGCACAAGAAATGAGGCATTGTGTGTCCTGACAACTACAACATGGTCACATTTTGAGTGAGCTGGATTTCAAGACAGAAATACTTACTGCACCAGCTGAATTTCAGCAATAAAAGCCGCTTAAGATTTTCAGTTTTGTCTCACTTAAACTTTGTACGTGGTATATTTGAAATGTGCAGGTAGGAAACGAAGGCCATGTTCTGTTCATCCACAAACGAGAGCAGTACAGATATAACGAATCAGTTCATTAGCACCATGGAAAGCAAAACAAATATTAGTTTACATTTAAAAACGGCACCGTAAGGCTAGGAAAAAAATAATACAAAACAGGCCGCTGATTATCAAGGCTTTGTGCCTCGAAAGTTATGTTAGTGTACATATGCATAAACATAAAAAAAACAAAAGGTTTGATCAATAATACTGGACAAGATAATAGCAAATACAAGTGTACATGGTGAAAGGCGCTCAGATACTTGTACTGTAACTCAGTTACTGTCTTTGGTAGTCACAGTAACTAGCTGTTTAGCCGCCTTGGCAATGTCGTAGGCACACTGAATAACTTGCTGGGAATCGTGTGGTGTGGCCTTTTGACATTCGCCCTGCAGACGGCTGGCACTGGAGGTCAAGAGGCGCAAGGACCCGCGGACGGTCTCAGAGGACGGCCTCTGTAATGGGAGACCAGAGCCTTATTAATCCTTTAATGCTTGGTGTGGATACAGAAACAATAAATAAAGATAAAAAAGGTTATAATCTCCACTATGGCAAAGTTTCCTTATTTGCTCAAGGCTTACCTTAGGGAATAATGTAGCCATTTCTGTCACTGCTACCAGAATTCTCTCCGAACACAGGACAAAGCTTGGACAAAGAAAAACAATGGAAAATGGATTGTCAATTGTCATTTAAAATTATGAAAAAAATATATTATGACTTTAAAATATTCTTGTAAATTTTTATTATAAAAACTAGGGAAAAAATGGAGAAGTAGAACCAAATATGGCTCCAATCATCCACACAAAAGCATTGTACACACTAGGACCCAATTCAGTCTCAAATAAAGAAAACAAAACAAAAAAAAAATTATTCAAGTATCCATATTAATTAGAAATACAGAATTAAAACAAGGGCAAGAAAAGTCCTTTGTGATAGTGGTTTTTGGTGGTAAAAAAAAAACACCTGCAACACCACAGCAACCACATGTGACTTGTTTTGCGCTGTGAAAGGAGAGCTGAAGTGCAGATCTGGGTGAGTGAAATGCTAACCTAAGGTATCATTCTCCCATGAATGCATAATGATCATCACTGACCTGAGACTGAATGCCAGTGCAAGTTGAACAACAAAGGCTCCCAGTGTTCAGAATATTGGATCTAAATGACCGTTTCTGATACTTATGTCAATACTGAACATACTGCATGCAGCAAACTCAGCAAAAAAGACAAAACATCAGCCATTTGTGAATCTACACGTATCCTTCCACCATGGCCATGTGTTGTTATATCCCAGCTGTGCTGACACAATCCCATCACTTGCTTAACAGACAAAAGAGACACTGTGTCACCAGGACTGAGCCATTGGAGTCTCCAACTGGAGAATGGATCCTTTCACACCACTAAACCTACCCAGGCTGGCGCCACACAAATTTTCTTACCTCTCATGTTTATTTTCCTGAGCCGCTCTGAGTAATTCCTGGATGTTCTTAGTGATCAGCTCTGTTTTGCTGATTACGTCCTCAGTGCATGGTAGAGTCGAATCACACTCGCCCTCAGAGGGGTTTTCTGATTGCGGCACCGTACCGTCACCCGGCCAGCCACTCGCCCTGGAGAAGTTACTCAGTGTTGACCTGTGGGGAAGGTGGAAAGCATCCACTCCTTCAAAAATACATACATTTCAAATATATATGTTTTTCAAACAATAAAAGGTGAAGACACAAACCCAGATTCTTCCATCTCAATGTGGTTCAGTGCATTATCATAGACACTTTCTGGCATGCCGCTCTGGGCATCTAGGGTGGATCCCTTTAACAGGAGTAGAGTCAAAGTGAGCTTTCTGCTTAAACAAGGGATGTTAGTGGCAACTGGAGCTTACTTAAAGCTTGAAGAGACAGCAAACAATCATGCTTTTGGTGTAGAATCAAAACATCAGCATAACAGCTGTAAAGTAAGGCCAGAAACATACTTTGCGCTAGCAGTCAAACACAGACGCTTGGCCAACACGTTGTAAATACTGAACATGTGAAAATTCTCTCATTATCAATGCAGTAACAAGAGTTACCTTCAAACATCTGCCCTATTTAACTGCCCTGCATTGTTATTCAGGTAGCTAGCTATAAATGGTAAAAAACTAAATTGAACTTGCTCAACAAGATTCTCTTCAAACTGTTTCTCCACCAGCAATGCCAAGGTCATGGGTTCAATTATCAAGGCATGCATGAACTGATAAAATGGATAAAAAAAAAAAAATAAATTAAAAAAAAACTTTCGATAAAAGCATCTACACAAAAAAAAAAAACATACATTTCAAACGATGGGCGACATCAAACTTGTGTAGCTAGAAGCGTTTGCATTCACGGACTTGCATAGAGTATGTTTCAGGTCTGAGATATCAGAGAGCCAGTGACTGCTTCACACATCAAGCAGAGTGGTGAGTAATGTTAATGGCTGGCGTCTCTCGCCGTGTATACGGTTTAAAAGTTAGTAATCCAGCTGAGGAACACGTTGTCCATTGGTTGGACAGATCTGAGGTTCATGCACTGAGTGAATGGGGGACAGGTAGAAGATAAGCCCTTCCAACAGCCTGTTCACTGAGCAGGTACTTCACCCTTTGGGTTATCTCATCCCAGGACCAGGATAGAGTTGAGGGGAACGTGGGAAGGGAGGAGAAGGCAGTCACCGAGGGACCCTTCCCAATCTAGAAAGGGTTCAGATTATGTTTTGAGTGGGCAAAGGGATTTTTTTTTAAATTATGAATGCACAAAAAGAGAAGAGGGGTTATCAAATCATACCTGAAGTGATGATTCACTGGGTTACCAACTGAGTTAAAACCAAGGAAATAATGAAACGGGAGCACTAAAACCAACTCTGGCTTTGGTTCATTTTGTACTTACATTGGATGGCAGTGGTTGAAGAGTCAGAGTTGTGTCAGGGTGGACGGTCTCTCCTCTAGGGTGGTACTGCCTCAGACCAGAGCCAGTCTCATACATCGACATGGCCCTACAGCCGCGTGGAGGTGCCCTGTGCGGGAGGTCCTGCGACCTTGTCAAACTGTTTGGAGTTTGCCATTTCAGAGTGCTGTTCTCATTCTGGAGGGAGTTTAACTGAAATGAAGACACTAAGCGAAGTCAGACACTTTTATGTACAGCAGTGATGGAGTGTTGAAGTATGATCTGACCACTTACCTTGCTTTGCATGACTCTTAACTCCTCACTAAGATGGCAGTTGACCTTGAGGAGCTGCTGGATCTTTGCTTCAGAGGCGTTGAGGGCACTTTTCACTTCCATGAACTCCTGAACGGTGATTGGGCTGTCCGACAAGTCTGAGGACTCTGAGCTCTGATAAGAAAGATTACAGATTATATTAGATTTGATCCCACACACTATAACACAGGCCTGTCACGATAATTACTACACTCACCTAAAGGATTATTAGGAACATCATACTAATACTGTGTTTGACCCCCTTTCGCCTTCAGAACTGCCTTAATTCTACGTGGCATTGATTCAACAAGGTGCTGAAAGCATTCTTTAGAAATGTTGGCCCATATTGATAGGATAGCATCTTGCAGTTGATGGGGATTTGTGGGATGCACATCCAGGGCACGAAGCTCCCGTTCCACCACATCCCAAAGATGCTCTATTGGGTTGAGATCTGGTGACTGTGGGGGCCATTTTAGTGAACTCAATTGTCATGTTCAAGAAACCAATTTGAGCTTTGTGACATGGTGCATTATCCTGCTGGAAGTAGCCATCAGAGAATGGGTACATGGTGGTCATAAAGGGATGGACATGGTCAGAAACAATGCTCAGGTAGGCCGTGGCACTTAAACAATGCCCAATTGGCACTAAGGGGCCCAAAGTGTGCCAAGAAAACATCCCCCACACCATTGCACTACCACCACCAGCCTGTACAGTGGTAACAAGGCATGATGGATCCATGTTCTCATTCTGTTTACGCAAAATTCTGACTCTACCATCTGAACGTCTCAACAGAAATCGAGACTCATCAGACCAGGCAACATTTTTGCAGTCTTCAACGGTCCAATTTTGGTGAGCAAATTGTAGCCTCTTTTTCCTATTTGTAGTGGAGATGAGAGGTACCCGGTGGGGTCTTCTGCTGTTGTAGCCCATCCGCCTCAAGGTTGTGCATGTTGTGGCTTTGCTGCATACCTCGGTTGTAACGAGTGGTTATTTCAGTCAAAGTTGCTCTTCTATCAGCTTGAATCAGTCGGCCCATTCTCCTCTGACCTCAAGCATCAACAAGGCATTTTCACCCACAGGACTGCCACATACTGGATGTTTTTCCCTTTTCACACCATTCTTTGTAAACCCTAGAAATGGCTGTGCATGAAAATCCCAGTAAATGAGCAGATTGTGAAATACTCAGACCGGCCCGTCTGGCACCAACAACCATGCCACGCTCAAAATTGCTTAAATCACCTTTCTTTCCCATTCTGACATTCAGTTTGGAGTTCAGGAGATTGTCTTGACCAGGACCACACCCCTAAATGCATTGAAGCAACTGCCATGTGATTGGTTGATTAGATAATTGCACTAATGAGAAATTGAACAGGTGCTCCTAATAATCCTTTAGGTGAGTGTATATTGACTTATCACACCGTATATGGTGTTAAAAATTAACCTTGTTAAAAATTATAAATGATTATACACATACATAAACAGTGCTTTACAAATTTATTAGACCACCACCCAATGTAAGGTTTGTGCCATAGCTGCCCTAAATTAACTCATTTCTTATGTTTCTGTAATGGTCAATCCACAGTTGGCCAATTCAAAGTCCGGACTTGAATCCTATTGAACAAATTTGGGATTTAGTGGATCCAAAGATAGATCGCTCAAAAGTTTAATCAAAAGCAAGTTTAGGAACAACTAGAAACTATTTGCAAGTCAATAACAACAGAGACTGTGAAAAAGTAATGTACATAAAAACAATGCCAGCAAGAATGTAAGCTGTTACCAAGGCCAAAGGACGCCATACAATTTGGTTATCATGTGTGAATAAAGACATATTATTTGCCTAATAAATGACAATACATTTTAGACAGATTCCTAAAATATTAGCATTTTCTCTTTATTATGACAGGTGGTCTAATCAATTTCAATCACTGTATATAGACTACATTGTAAGGGACATTTTTGGGACGACTGCCTTTACATGTACATGAACTTTAATGACATCCCATTCTTAATCCGTAGGGTTTAATATGGAGTTGAGTATGAACTCTACAGCGAAGACTTTCCACAAGGTGTATGGGTGTTTGTATATGGGAATTTTTGACCTTTCTTCTAGAAGCGCATTTGTGAGGTCAGGCATTGATGTTGGATGAGAAGGCCTGGCTCACAGTCTCTGCTCTAATTCATCCCAAAGGTGTTCTATCGGGCTGAGGTTAGGACTCTGTGCAGGCCAGTCAAGTCAAGCAGGCAAGTCACACCAAACTCGCTCATCCATGTCTTTATGGATCTTGCTTTTTGCACTGGTGCGCAGTCAGGTTGGAACAGGAAGGGGCCATCCCCAACCTGTTCCCATAAAGTTGGGAGCATGAAATTGTCCAAAATATCTTGGTATGCTGAAGCATTAAGTGTTCCTTTCACTGGAACTAAGGGGCCAAGCCCAACCCCTGAAAAACAACCCCACACCATAATCCCCCCTCCACCAAACTTTACACTTGGCACAATGAAGTCAGGCAAGTACCATTCTCCTTGCAACTGCCAAACCAAGACTCATCCACCACATCCAGATCCACTGCTCTAGAGTCAAGTGGCGGCGTGCTTTACACCACTGCATCCGACACTTTGCAATGCACTTGGTGATGTAAGGCTTGGATGCAGCTGCTCAGCCATGGAAACTCATTCCATGAAGCTCTCTACGCACTGTTCTTGAGCTAATCTGAAGGCCACAAAACGTTTGGAGGTCTGTAGCTATCGACTACAGAAAGCTGGTGACTTCTGCACACTGTGCACCTCAGCATGCGCTGATCCTGCTCTGTGAGTTTACGAGTTGCTGTTGTTCCCAATTGTTCCACTTTGTTATAATACTACTAACAGTTGACTGTGGAATATTTAGTAGTGAGGAAATTTCACAAATGGACTTATTGCACAGGTGGCAACCTATCACGGTACCATGCTTGAATTCACTGAGCTCCTGAGAGCGACCCATATATTCTTAAGAACCAAAGGTCCTTTGTTATTTGAAAGTATGTACTTGCATTATCATGCTGTTATATTACCATTTTTACTCAGTGGTATGAAATGGTCTTAAAGGGTTAGTCCAAAAATGGAAATCTGTCATCAGAAATTATATTTGTTCATATAAAGCGATCGTCTCGAGAAAATTTGGACTAAACCGCTCAATTCATATGAATTTGTTTTATCTCTTTGAAGTGTCAAAGCGGTAGTTGAGTAGTTGTCAATGGAAGGACAGAAAGCTTTCACAAAACAAAAGTATTACGGGTTTGGAACGACATGATGGTGAGGAATTAATGACAGAATTTTTATTTTTGGGTGAACTAATCATTTAAATTGACAACAATATCATTAAAAATCACAATTATTTCTGGGACAAAATATCGCAGTTAATGGCAGGCCTGCTACTAGGCATGCAGAGAACCTCAACAATGTACCTTGGTCCTCTCGTCTTTTCCAGATGTTGGTTCTTGCTCAGTATCCTCATCTGATGCCACACTGTCGTAATCAGGTTGGTCCATCTCAGGACTTTCACTGCCATGACGGTTCCCAATGTCCTTCAGAATTAACTCCACATTATCTGGGCAGAAACAAAGGGTGAAAGTTGAACTTTATGCATCATACGGTTCATGACAAACCCAAAACATTTTATTACCTTTGATATTATCAGGAGAATTTCCTTGCTGACGGCGTTTGGCATCAGTTAAAATATCAATAACCAGCGTGGCAAACTCATGTGCATTGAACCTTGCGAGTTTCTGACGTCCCTGCAACATAAATACCACGAACAGAGGGAACTCAAACATTAACAAACCAACTCAATCATTTTAAAAAGGTGTATGTGCATCTTTGTCAATGTACCTGATTCCTAGTGGAAGAATATTCTGGGTTGACAGGGAGGAAAGGTACCACCGTGGTGTCAGTTACCAAGGTGCTGTGGTTCTGAGTTGCAAGCCAGACTACAATAGCAAAAGAATGACACCACTCAAAACAGTAGGATAAAATCAGAGTTTGTACTTTGAGAGAAAAATTGACAGATATCAGGCTATTATGCTTCTCTAACCTGCATCTGTTTCTCTTCTGTCAACTTCATCATAAACATCCATGGCTAGTTCTTCAAACTGATGGTTACTGAGCTGAAATCAGCAAATTTTAGGTGTCAAAACAGATGTTGGAATAAAAATGTAATAAGCAATCCCACCATGCATGGAGACAAACTAAGGTTTACAAAACTTTACAAAAACAGTACTGTACAACTTACAGACTGAAGCTTCTTCTTTGCTGCTTTGGCCAGTTCTGACAAGTCAAGACTGCTGTATGTAAAATGCAATGAAGAGAGCCGTTATCATCTGACCATAACTTACTCTAGCAAGACAAGCAAGTGCCATTTCCATACTTACACATTTCTTATCCATATGGAGCCAGCAAATAAAACAAATTATGCAATTAAGTATTTTAATAATTCAAAAACAGAATAAACAACAGGTATGATACAAAAGAGAGCTTATCCTACCTGTCTGCGATCTGAGGAACTATAAAGTGTTGCCCGCTTTTATGATCTGAGAAAAACAAGAAGCCATTTTATTTTCAGGATCTCAAGTCTTTGAGGTACATGCTGTGCTATCAGAGACACTGATGACTGACCTGGCTTTCTTCCACACAGATAGAACGCTAGTCTGTCGGTCAGCTCAAACTGGATCTCCACCAGTCTGTCTGCGAGTTCCTGGTGTCCTGCCTGCCTATAGTGAGAAATAACAGATGACAGAACATAAAACATCACTGAAAATGATTCATCTTTGTACTGATCCCTCAAATCTGCAGCTCTCTCACCTGGCGTAGTCAATAGGAGTCTTCCCAGAACTGTCTGGTGCTCCGGGATCGGCTCCATAAACAGTAAGCAGCTCTGCCTGTAGCAGCTGGCCTGCTTTAGATGCCACATGTAATGGAGTATTTCCTTTCTCCTGAAGAAAACAAATGATATAAATTGGAGTAATTCAGTCAGGGACCCTAAAGCTTAACTCCCGCTATGGAGTGCATGGAATAAATAGCAAAGAAAGCAAAATAATTATATCTTATTCCACTTTAGCAATGGATCAACATGAAGGCAGCTATGAAGACTGCCATGCAAAACATAGCAGTAACACATTTTGTCAAAACTGAGTTCTGATATCAGGCATCTTAGCCTGTGATCTGCCCGAATTTGGATATGCTCTCAAGACATTTTTTTTCCTAGTTTCAATGTTGGTATAATCCCCGTTTCTAATATGTTGTTTAAATATTACATTAAAGGGGTCATGAATTGAAAAATCAACTTTCACTTTTGATATATAAAAGTTCATGGTAATATAAGAATATCCTGTAAGTTTCAGATCTGAAAACGTCCTTGTTAGTCAAAGAAAAGCTTTTATTGACACCAGGCCCAGCAAACGATCTATATATCGCAGAATATGTCAACCCTTCACGTCATCGTGTGGTAAAACACCGCCTCAACAGAATAAGAACAATGCCTGATTCTGTAGCCCCGCCCACCGACTCGTGCCTGACATGACACAGGCCTACATAGAGCTAAACCGGTTTGAACTTCTAAGCAATAAACATGCCACATAAGCTTAATTCGGATTCCAATATTATGAAAGCATGGATGAACTTTATTTTTTTAATGATCCAGCTCACGTGGGGAAGACATTGCGTGTTTGTTCCTTCATTTCTGATCACGGATTCATTTGTAAACAAGAGATTGGATTTGCAGACAGGATGAGATTACATGAATGAATGAAGCAACACACTAATGTGAGTAAAAATGTTTTTTTATATGTGATAGTATTGCATTGTTACAGATCGTTAGATCTATTCTATAGAGCTATTGATTATGTGTACGTGTCTAACTAAACATACCTTAGCACGCTGTCAAAGATTGAAGAATCCTTTATTTGTGGTGTTGCTGGTTCATTGCAATTCGGGATCCGACTCGGACATGTATGGGCCAGGGCTCGCAAAGCCCAACGTCCCGGGGCTGTGTGTGTGTGTGTGTGTGTGTGTGTGTGTGTGTTTGTGGTTATATCCACCGATCGGGCGGGCCAAGTAATAAAAAAAAATAACATTCCAGTCAATCGCGGGTGGATGAGAGATAAATCATTGTGTTTGTTTGATAAAGACATTATGCGAGCCCTGTGGGCGATTCATTCCGGTTGCCGCTTCCCCACACGCTTTCAAAACAATCCTTCACATGTATTGACAGGGGAGCTGAAGCTCATTAGATATGCAAATCTTATCCAATTCTAGCCGTGGGCATTTACTTCCAAGTCTTCAGTGCGGCACGCCCATAAAAACCAACCGTTCCATGAGAGAGCCTCAAAACCAGGGTAGAAAATAGCCTATTACTTATTCATTATGATGTTTTTGAATGTAAAACCACGCGAACGTCATAAGTTGACCTCAGACAACAGTATTAAAAAAAAAAGCCAGGTCATGACACCTTTAACTAGAACAGAAAATGTAGCAATAACCTTATGGCCTTTAAAACTTACCGGATGGAAAAAGTTAGCCTGCGCTCCCAAAGACAATAGCCTCAGACATGTTTCCAAATTGCCGGTTCGCACACTAGAGTGAAGTTGCTGAAAATAAATGGTGAATTCATGGTTTATTTTGTGGTTTTAGTCTCAAGACCACATCAGATGTAGATCTTCGATAGGACTTGTTTGAATCTCATTTTCATCGAAGAGGTTCTTGTAAATCATTTTTATTAAATGACATTCTTACCTTGCTGAGGTCTTTGGCAGTGACACTATCATCTTCTCTACATGGCATTCGATGAACAAACGCCAGCATTTGATATTTAGCCTTTATGAAATCTGTTTTGTTGGGGCTGAGAGAGAAGTAAATGATAAAGTGAGCATGTTTAAGCTGAGAGACTCACTTGGCTCTAAATGTCATGATATATGGTACTCACTGGACTCTGTCCTGAGGATTGGCTTTGCGTTTTCCACTCATGATGGAAGATGGATCCAGAAGACTGTGTTCCCAGATTGAATTTGCTCCATTATTGTATAGGGACTTCACCATCTGTGAATAAACACCAAACAATTCACCTCAACTTTCACTTTGAGACAAGACATGAACACATAAAACGCTGCAATGGTGTTCCTGTGACTCCAACATCAGCAAGACATGTGAGAAGTGTCTAGATGGATGTTGTGGCATTTTGCGCAAATAACCACAGATAACTTTTAACACAGACCACAGATAACTTTTTTAGACTACCAGAGTTCTTGTGGTAACTCAATATGCTGGACATGATGTGTGATGACACGAAGTGTGTTTGCATGCATGTTCTTAATCCCGATTATACTTATACATATACAATGCATGTGGTCATGTAAACATGTCAACTTGTTTTCCTTTATCAGAATAAGCTCATAAATGGCTTAAAGGGTTAGTTCACCCAAAAATTAATACTCTGTCATTTACTCACCCTCAAGTTGTTCCAAACCTGTATGAATTTCTTTCTTCTGCTGAACACAAAAGAAGACATTTTGAAGAATAAGGGTAACCAAACAGTTGATGGGCCCTATTGACTTTTTTCCCATACTACAGAAGTCAATGGGGTTGAGGGTGAGTAAATAATGACAGAACTTTCATTTTTGGGTGAACTATCCCTTTAAGCATAAACCAGTCCTAAAGGCCCATTCACACCAAGGACGATAACTACAAAGATAACGATAAAGATATAGCTCTAAAAATCTTTCTCAATATTAACGAATAGCAGAGTTCACAGAGAAATGATATCATTGGAATCACAGAATGTTTTTTTTTGGTTTTTTCCAGGTGATGAATGATAAAAACATTGACAGCCAATCAGAACCCATCCAGCTGTAACGAACTTGAGCATTTAAAGTGGCAGATAAGCACATGCTTAGAATAAACAGAATGATATTGCCCGCTGTGGTCGCTAATATAGTTATATAGTCCTCATTCTTGGTGCGGCTTTTACTGCGGATTTAAGTACATCCAGTCAGAGCGAGCATTTCATAGTAGGGGAGGACGAAATATATATTGCAACTCTTTACTGACTTAAGAAATTAGGTGTTCTCATCTAGTGCAGCCAAAGTAGAAGTCGTAGTCAAAATACTGCTTATTTATTCAACATCACAAACGGAATACTGATATATGACTGATTTGGTTTTGACATCAATAACTAAGGCTGGGCAAAAAATATTTTTCGGTTAATCGCTTACTAAAAATGTGATTCAAAATCGATTCTCAAAGCCCACAAATCCATTTTTTCCATATTTATTTACGCAAACATTGAACACTAGATTAACGTAAATCTAATTACTAGTCTTCTCCACTAGATGTCACCCTCTTATTTGCCTTGTGAGATGTTGAAGGCTTGTCATTCATTCATTCATTCATTCATTCAGTGCTTAAATGGTGGCTTCTGGTGCGTTGTTGACATTTGTAATGCTGAGGTAAAATGCTGTGTAATACCACAAATCTGTGGGACCATTTGATGAGACATCATCACCCATTGCTGAAAATCATCCAATATCCTTTTTATGTTTTAGAATAAATATATCAAAATATCCATAAAAACTAAATTGTATAAAATAAATATTTTTTAGAATAAAGTTGCATCAAAACTGTATTGTATTTAACATAATTGTATGCAATGAAATATAGAGATGGGTTCTGTTTTAATGTACCTAAGTGTACCTAAAATAAAACGTTTAATATACAGGTTTGTGGCTCTTAAGTTACTATTTTTAATTACCCACTTGTACACTTATGCACACTGTTCTTTTTTATAAATATAGTATTTGTATTAAATCTATATTCATTGAGTTGAATTGAGAATCGAAACTCGATTCGGAACATCTGAATCGATACCCTGCCCTAGGAATAACCCCATTTTTAACAAAGTCATGTAAATGCGGTGTTAATTTCGTTGGGGAATAATTTGTGTCATACATCAATGACCTTTTTTCACTGACGAGGCAAGACGATAACTAAATAAAGTGTAGGATGAAGAAAACTATGACGAAAATCTACTGTCATTTGTCAAAAATGTTAGGGAGGGACAATTAGGGAAGAGATCCAGTCAGAACTGATGTCCTGTGTAATAGATCCACACATTTGAATTGTAACATACTGATCTAACCGCTGGAAAACGCTCTGAAGCGATGTTGTGTGATCCAGTGCAAGCACAACAGCGCTTCAGAGCAGTTCAATCGATGAATAGCACACATTTATGCCAGGCAATTGTTTATGAACTGATGCTGATGAATAAAGACAATTACTTTACGATGTTTATATAGAAATATGATTTAGACTGTTGTAACAATACATATTTTATCTCCCTCGTCTGAACCTGAAAGAGCTGCAACAGTAAGACACAGACATTTCAAAATAAGAGTCAGCGTATTTTGAGCTTGTTTATAATTAAAAGTCACGCATTATATGTACGTTTTGGTTACACAAACTGTGTTTAATTTAATTCCCATTTCCACTAAGAACAGTATTTGGTACATTATTCAATAAAGTATCAGGGTTATAATAGTTAACTAAGGCCCCGTCCTCACAGAGACTGAAACCGACACCCTTGCGTTTTCGTGTGTACAGCTAATCCGTATATTTTGTGAAACGGTGATGTCATCGCACCACGTCATGCACATTAAAGCCCTAAAGGTAGGTTTAGGGATGGGGTAGGTGCAGGCATTGATAAAACACAATCTGGTAAGTTGCAAATTTATTTATTGTTATTTTATCGTGAGATTTTGGCTCACATCCTACCATTGCTTTACCCCTTCTAGCCACAACTCTTCTCTCTTTTTAGTTTATTTCTGTGGCAGAATTACAGCGCCACACACTGGCCTGGCATGTATACTACATCGTTTTGAGTTGGTTTCAGCGGTTTCGTGTGTACGCAGATATTTCTTGAGACAAGGAAAAAAAAAAGATTGGATAGGGAAAGCTCTGGCTTCGTGTGGATGTGGCCTAAAACCATAAAAAAAAAAATCTTAATTACTTGAAATTAAATAAACGTTAACTGAAATGAAAACATTTAATAAACTTGAAGCTTTAGCTTAACCTGATATACTAACTAAAAGAGAAAAAAAAACTACATAGGCCATATTGGTTTAAAAAAAAAAAGTGAATTGAGCTCTCTTTCGTGTATTTTTGCGCTTGAATGGTCAAAAACACGAATGCATCAAATTTGTCAGTTTTGTAATGTATTCAAGTAACAGTCGGTTATGTAATGCCTAAATGCTCAATTAATGCATTAAACTAACTAAACTCATTAGATTATAGTTGACTAAATCTACTTCAGGTGACTAAATTATGACTAAATCTAAATGGCATTTTAGTCAAAAGACTATGACTAAAACTAAAATTAAATTTGCTGTCAAAATGAACACTGTTGCAGTGTGGTGCAGGAGGCCGACAGGGGAAAACATGCAGACCACTGAGTTCTATTTTCTGTTTGAGGAACTGAGATACAATGCCTCATTTCCTTTCAGTGAACCTCAGGAACATGCAAAGCGGCTTCACATCAGAGCATGCAGCATGGGTCTTCACCTGTAGCTGTGAGGAGGACCACAAAGTTTGGGTCAGGTGCCGGACCTGAGAACTGTGGCGGCCCAGACCTCGGTGAATACTGCAGCATTCGTCACAGATCAGAACTCCACGATTGATCGACGCCCAACGAGGATCTAAGAAAGAGAAAAGAAAAGCTATGTGACTCCGGTATTGTACATCACGGTTACAAATCCCCTTCGCTCAAGTTTAGGAATAGGAATGTTGTCCCATTCTTGTCTAATACAGGCTTCTAGTTGCTCAACTGTCTTAGGTCTTCTTTGTCGCATCTTCCTCGTTATGATGCGCCAAATGTTTTCTATGGGTGAAAGATCTGGACTGCAGGCTGGCCATTTCAGTACCCGGATCCTTCTTCTACGCAGCCATGATGTTGTAATTGATGCAGTATGTGGTCTGGCATTGTCATGTTGGAAAATGCAAGGACTTCCCTGAAAGAGACGACGCCTGGATAGGAGCATATGTTGTTCTAGAACTTGGATATACCTTTCAGCATTGATGGTGCCTTTCCAGATGTGTAAGCTGCCCATGCCACACACACTCATGCAACCCCATCCCATCAGAGATGCAGGCTTCTGACCGGAGCGCTGAGAACAACTTGGGTTGTCCTTGTCCTCTTTAGTCCGGATGACATGGCGTCCCAGTTTTCTGACCACAGAACAGTTTTCCACTTTGCCACAGTCCATTTTAAATGAGCCTTGGCCCGGAGAAAACACCTGCGCTTCTGGATCATGTTTAGATATGGCTTCTTTTTTGACCTATGGAGTTTTAGCCGGCAACGGCGAATGGCACGGTGGATTGTGTTCATGACAATGTTTTCTGGAAGTATTCCTGAGCCCATGTTGTGATTTCCATTACAGTAGCATTCCTGTATGTGATGCAGTGCCGTCTAAGGGCCCGAAGATCACGGGCATCCAGTATGGTTTTCCGGCCTTGACCCTTACGCACAGAGATTGTTCCAGATGCTCTGAATCTTTGGATGATATTATGCACTGTAGATGATGATAACTTCAAACTCTTTGCAGTTTTTCTCTGAGAAACTCCTTTCTGATATTGCTCCACTATTTTTGGCCGCAGCATTGGGGGAATTGGTGATCCTCTGCCCATCTTGACTTCTGAGAGACACTGCCACTCTGAGAGGCTCTTTTTATACCCAATCATGTTGCCAATTGACCTAATAAGTTGCAAATTGGTCCTCCAGCTGTACCTTATATGTACATTTAACTTTTCCGGCCTCTTATTGCTACCTGTCCCAACTTTTTTGGAATGTGTAGCTCTCATGAAATCAAAATGAGCCAATATTTTCAAAATGTCTCACTTTCAACATTTGATGTTATCTATATTCTATTGTGAATAAAATAGAAGTTTATGAGATTTGTAAATTATTGCATTCCTTTTTTATTCACAATTTGTACAGAGTCCCAACTTTTTTGTTAAAAGGGTATAATTTTTGTGTACTTAGATTATTATTTTATAGTTATACTTGAGTCAAAATACACAAATAAAACCAAAACAAATAACCAGTTCTGCATATTGATTATCGTAATACTTAAAAATAATGTGGATATTGGCTGTAAAAAAATTACATATCAAATTTGGAATAAATAAATGAATAAACACTTATTTCCGTATAGCATTATTAAAAGCACAAAAAGCCATTGTTTTTAACATGCACTATATTTGATGACAATTTTGAGGGGGGGGAAACAAGTTATTCAAGTTCAATGTTTTATTATAATAAATAGCAATAACCGTTATGATAAGAGAAACTAGAGATTTCGGTGTAAACTATGGTTGACGTTACCATGGTATATCTCACTAAGGTCTTCACGTCTTAATGAATTAAAGATGTGTCTTAGAGAATATAGTTTATTGGTTAGTCTGAATGTAAAAATTAGTTTTTTTAAAACGAGGGCCTGAACATCATCAGTTTGCGGTATTTTCCAATGGGAATATCTGGATTGTCCTTTAACCGCTTTATGGTTCATTCAGACAACAATATCCGTGTAATCCGTGAGTACTATTATTACAGTGTTTGCTTGAGAATAGTCCCAAATAAATTCAGTTTATAAACATCTGTCCGAATAAAACCCTGCACGATCTAATATACACTGTCTGTTTGCGTTTGTTTCGTGTTTGTTTTGTTAGTCTTACCGGACGCGCTGCAGTCTGCGCAGATCTCTCTGTTTCGCGCTCTAGTGGACATCATACAGCTGCGTTACACGACAATCTAAAACATTAATGTGATTAACACATTAATAAAGGGGAGAGAGAGACAGATGTGGGGAGGACTTGTTTCCCTTGTTTCTCCTTATATGACGCCTTTTTTACTTCCTGGAAGAGGAGGAGATTGGCAGGCATGGGCGGGTGCTCTTCAACATGACACCGCTACTGCAGGCAAGCGACGCGACGCGACCAGCTAGAACCGAACGCGACGATTATGGACTGACCAATAGCGTGCTGGTTCGCCGCGTCGTGTTATTTATTTATTTATTTATTTTTCTCACAAACAAGAGAAAAGTTGAGGAATTCACTTTTCCCATAAATATCACTTTCTGTGGGATTTTTCCCCCTGGTTACTAATTTCTGACCCTAGAATGCAAAACTCCCCACCAACGCTATTAAAGTGGTTGGCATATGCGCCAGAGAAACAAGCACACAGCCATCTTTAGAATTGTGTGTTTGAACCACTGATCTATATAGAGAGCTCTGTGTATTTCTATGACATCGCTGCAGTGCGGAAGAGTGGCTGGTTAAAGGCAGGGTAGGTGATTTGCTCCAGAAACAATGTAACATTTATGATTGCTGATTGAAAGTCTCTTCACATCCTGATAACAATCAAATTAGAGGGGTCGTTGTTTTATTGTTTTATGATGTTTCCTGGATTGCACTTCTAATGTTACAATGCTTTTTACATCAAAAAATGTCATACTTTATATAAAAGGCATTTTTCCTACCGATTTTAGCCCTCTGCTCTGAACGCTCTGTTTTAGGGGGCGTGTCTGCTGTGAGAGTTCAGTGTAATCGCCCACTGCTGTGATTGGCTAATGTCTTTCCATTTTAAATAGCTACGTATTACTCTCTCTTTTAGCTGCGTTTTTACTATTATAGCTCTCACGTTTAACTAATCGTGAAAAGTGTTGCATTATATTAAGATCTATGGAATTATATTTTGATCTATGGCATTATATTAAGATCTGTGGCATTATATTTAGATCTATGGCATTATATTACGATCTATGGCATTATATTAAGATCTATGGCATTATATTAAGATCTATGGCATTATATTTACGATCTATGGCATTATATTTAAATCTATGGCATTATATTAAGATCTATGGCATTATATTACGATCTATGGCATTATATTTAGACCTATGGCATTATATTTAATCTATGGCATTATATTTTGACTATGTCATTATATTTAGATCTATGGCATGACATTTAGATCTATGCATTATATTAAGATCTATGGCATGGCATTTAGGTCTATGGCATTATATTTTGATTTATGGCATTATATTTTGATCTATGGCATTATATTAAGATCTATGGCATTATATTTAATCTATGGCATTATATTAAGATCTATGGTATTACATTAAGATCTATGGCATTATATTAAGATCTATGGTATTATATTTCATCTATGGTATTATATTAAGATCTATGGCATTATATTTAATCTATGGCATTATATTAAGATCTATGGCATTATATTTTGATCTATGTCATTATATTTAGATCTATGCATTATATTAAGATCTATGGCATGGCATTTAGATCTATGGCATTATATTTTGATCTATGGCATTATATTTAATCTATGGCATTATATTTTGATCTATGGCATTATATTTTGATCTATGGCATTATATTAAGATCTATGGCATTATATTAAGATCTATGGCATTATAATTTGATCTATGGCATTATATTTTGATTTATGGCATTATATTAAGATCGTGCATGAAAGATTGCAGTGATAATCATTGTAGCCGATGCCGAGCACACATGCCAAGCAGTGATTTCGTCATTGCAGTTCAGTTTCTGTACACTAATGAATGTTTTCATCTTCACTAACAGTGCAAACGTGATAAAGTCAAGAGATTTGTTGAATAAAATGGGAGTCACTGATAAATGTGTCACTGATAAACTCTATTTGAATGACAGCTTCAGCGCGTGCTGCTCAAACGATTGCAAAGGGAGCTTTCGTTATAGAATTTAATCACTCTTAAATAACAGATTATTTTCATCCTACTAAGAGAAACAATGCAAGTTGACGTTTAGTCACTGGTTTGATTTACTGACACACAGACAAAGAACATCTGACTGTACATGAATCATTACATTTCAGATCAGGCATTAGAATTAACACAGTTACTTACAGTCCAGGCACTGCACAATATTTTGTAATCCTCAACGGCATGTTTATTGTTTGGTAGCTCGATCTGGTTTAACACTAGGCCTATGTTACTTTAGGCATTGTCATGCGTGAATCGGTGGGCGGGTCTTAACAGGCAGTGATGAAGTAGGCGTTGATCTTCCTCTGCAGAGGTGGTGCCTGCCTTCCTTTGGTGTCATAGATCCCCACTTTGAAAAACCTACAATTTGCTGGGCCTGGTGTCAATAAAAGCTTTTATTGGACTAACAAGGAAGTTTTCAGTTCTGAAATTTACAGGATATTCTTATAGTTTGATGACCTCTTATATGTTAAAAGTGATATGTTTCTGAGTTCATGACCCCTCTGGGGTTCTTCATTTGGGAGCCACACTCAGGACCTTTGCGATCATAAGTGACCGAACCCCTGAAATTAATATACTTTTTTCCCCCCAGTAAAATCAATGTAATATATTTTTGTTCAATGATATTTTTTCTTTTGTCTTTTGAGAGAATTTTATGGTAATAATTAATATTTATGCAATAATTATGATATATTTATATACACTCACCTAAAGGATTATTAGGAACACCATACTAATACTGTGTTTGACCCCCTTTCGCCTTCAGAACTGCCTTAATTCTACGTGGCATTGATTCAACAAGGTGCTGAAAGCATTCTTTAGAAATGTTGGCCCATATTGATAGGATAGCATCTTGCAGTTGATGGAGATTTGTGGGATGCACATCCAGGGCACTTGGCTCCCTGTTCCACCACATCCCAAAGATGCTCTATTGGCTTGAGATCTGGTGACTGTGGGGGCCATTTTAGTACAGTGAACTCATTGTCATGTTCAAGAAACCAATTTGAAATGATTCGAGCTTTGTGACATGGTGCATTATCCTGCTGGAAGTAGCCATCAGAGAATGGGTACATGGTGGTCATAAAGGGATGGACATGGTCAGAAACAATGCTCAGGTAGGCCGTGGCATTTAAACAATGCCCAATTGGCACTAAGGGCCTAAAGTGTGCCAAGAAAACATCCCCACACCATTACACCACCACCACCAGCCTGCACAGTGGTAACAAGGCATGATGGATCCATGTTCTCATTCTGGCCAAATTCTGACTCTACCATCTGAATGTCTCAACAGAAATCGAGACTCATCAGACCAGGCAACATTTTTCCAGTCTTCAACTGTCCAAGTGAGCTTATGCAAATTGTAGCCTCTTTTCCTATGTGTAGTGGAGATGAGTGGTACCTGCTTTGTAGCCCATCTGCCTCAAGGTTGAGCGTGTTGTGGCTTCACAAATGCTTTGCTGCATACCTCGGTTGTAACGAGTGGTTATTTCAGTCCTGCTCTTCTATCAGCTTGAATCAGCCCAGCCTCTAGCATCAACAAGGCATTTTCGCCCACAGGAGATATGGATGTTTTTCCTTTTCACACCATTCTTTGTAAACCCTAGAAATGGTGCGTGAAAATCCCAGTAACTGAGCAGATTGTGAAATACTCAAGACTGTCCTGTCTGGCACCAACAACCATGCCAAAATTGCTTAAATCACCTTTCTTTCCCATTCTGACATTCAGTTTGGAGTTCAGGAGATTGTCTTGACCAGGCTAAATGCATTGAAGCAACTGCCATATGATTGGTTGATTAGATAATTGCATTAATGAGAAATTTAACAGGTGTTCCTAATAATCCTTTAGGTGTAGGTGTGTGTGTGTGTGTATATATATATATATATATATATATATATATATATATATATATATATATATATATATATATTTGTATATTCAGGTTAAAATAGAGACTAGGCAATTGGTATTTCAGGTGACTTGTTTAATCAGTGTTGTTTAATACTTTAACATAATTATGTATCATCAGCAACCTTTCCTTGTTCTGTGCAACAAATATATGGGTCATTTTTGGTGAGTCCCAGAGGAATTATACTCCTAAAAAAAGAGATTAATTGGAGCATTTAGAAGAAAGATGTCCAAGCAGAGCTCAGTCTCTAAATCAGTGTTTACTGAAGTTTAATTTCTAGGCTATATCTTTGAAATTAACCTTGGTTGGTAAACTGCAATTTAATAATTATAAACGAAAATTGCCTTTTTTTCTTCTCACAATTGCATGATATAAAGTCACAATTCTGACATTTTTCTCAGTCATAATTGTGACTTTTATCATATCACAATGATGCGAGTTTATATCTCAGAATTGTGACTTTAATAATTCACAATTGTGAGTCAGAATTCTGAGATAAAGTCACAATTCTTTCTTTTTTTTATTTAGTGGTGGAAACAGGCTTCCATATTACACAGATCATTGCTAACAAAAAAATAAATACATTTAAAATAATTTTTTAAAGTGCACTATCTGCACTAGAGCAATAAAATGACAAACTAAAGGTTTATTTTAGTCCATTTGATACATTTTTTTCTGATTGTCTTCCACATTTCAATGTATGTGAAATAAAAGTGTCCAAATGATGTCTGTTGAAAATAATAATAATAAAAATGTAGCAAGGAAGAACAAATGCCATGGAAATCTTTTTTAAATACCTTTATTCATTCCGTCTATTTCTTGACAACACAAATTTACTTATATATATATATATTTTTTTTCTGAAAGTTTCTCAGGGATCCCACAGTGCAACCAGCGCATGTAGGATGTGCACTGTACACAACATATACATACATTGCAGTAACATGTGTATATACATTTTGTAAAGAAAAATTTAAATAATAATAAAAAAAAGCATTTTAAAACTCAATGTTGTAATTAAAATACATATTTGTTTCCATGTTCTGGAAGAAAAAAACAGTTTTTCTACCTCAGTGTTTTTCTCCTAGCATCGACATGCCCTAAAAAAAACATCATATATGAATTTCCCATTCTCCTGGACCATCCTGTCTTTGCGCACAGGCTACAGTAGAAATAATACTGTGTTCGCAGAACTTTGCAAAATGCTGAAAATATTTTTTTAGGGCCTGACCGTGAGCAATGTGGCAGCACTGTCATGGCCCCCAAATGCTTGACATCAAAATATATTATGCCCTCTAAATCACCCGTCCAAATAAAGGATCGTCTTTCAGCTAGAAAATACATTCTCACAGACGGTTCATGTGGAGTTACAGCGATACTCACTCTACTTGAACACACATTGCACATTTAATACTGCATATTGGTGTAATGACTATGAGGATGAATACAGACATAAATGAACTATAGTCCCTGTTCTGAATTGATTTTTAAGAACATAATCATAATGAAAGATACATTTTGTGGGTGGACCATTTTTAAGAGCTAACTGATTCTTTAGCATAAACAGAGCAAGCTGATCACTATGACCCACAGATTCTATTTTTAGTCACTTAATGTTTCCTAATGGCCCTTGTTGCTTAAAATAGGATAAGGGGTCTGTCAATAAAGCCAACTGGGGGATGCATAGGCTCCAAAAGACATGCGTTCAGTATCTCACAGGGCTATGATCTAGCCCTAAGGAAAAAAATGACCATATAAGATCCAGTTGCCATGAACAAATTGGACTGGTTTATAGTGACCAGATTAGACCATTCCATCTGAGACCGTTTCACATCTGTCATGTGTTCTGGACTAAGCCATCAGCTCTGTCTCTTTTCATCAGTTCATACAGTCAAACCAAAATGTATTCAGACACCTTCAACATTTTCTCATATTATCACAGTTTATTCGTTATTGTTTAGAAAATGGTAATAAAATATGACAAGAACTCAGAGTTAAACTGTCAGAACAAATTCATCTTGATAATGTCAGATAACTGATAGAAAGGTATGCGATGGATTACAATCAACCAATCAGCTGTCAGCTGTTCAATTTAAGTACACAATTAGATAATACCAATTTAGGTCAACCAATGACCAAGCAATGCTTCATTTAGTTCAGTCTGTGGTGTAAAAGGTCGCATTAGCAATTAAAGACAAAACACTTAAGCAAAACATGGTCAGCTCAAAGTGTCTGGATAATTTTGGTCCCAAATTCTACTGGTAGTCAAATTTTTGGGTATAATGTCACAGTTTACTTTATTTTGCTATCCTCACTTACATAAATTAACTATAGTGTCCTGCACCCACTAGTAAAAAATTATATCTGGTGTCTGAATATTTTTTTATTTGACTGTACATGGTTTTAACAATGCCAGGGACTGAGATTGTAAAATTGCTGCTTAGAAATAGATTAATTCCAGTAAATACATTTCTAATGTTATATTTTGGCCTTTTGGAACTATTCTTGATGAGGAGGAAATGGGGAAACAGGATCAGGAAATAAAACAAGACTCCATGTCGCCCACATGAGCACCATAACTCAACATCACGAGAGGCCAATCTAGGACCGCAGCTCCAACTAGAAATACATTTCCCACTTGTGAGTGTGAGAGTTCGTACGAGAAAGCGCAATTTTACATCTGGCACCTTAAGAGGTTACAGTTAATTTGAACTTTATCATGAGGTTGAAGGTTATTTATATTGCCAAATGTTCTGATTACTGCTCAGTTTCTTTTTGGAAATTCAAGCATAACCTGGATTTTTCACAGCTTAGTCTAAACAAACCCACTGCTGGTCTCTCTTTAGAATGCATCAAGAAAAAAAAAAGTCTGTCCAGCTCCACTAAACTAATACAGCCATGTTAAATACTTTCTCAAATCACTTGACCAATGTGCATCTCTCACCCGTCTAGCAGCTGGTTCAGCATCAAAACACAAGGACAACATACAACATGTGAAAAAAATAATCATGGAGTGGCTTTCAAATCAAAGCTTGGCAATATGAAGTTGTTTACAGCTGCCCGCAGGATATAAATGAACCCTGAGGGAGAAAAGAAACACGTTCATGTAACAATAACCATTGGTTGAGGTGGGCATGCTGTAGTTAACCACCACAACCATTACTACATGAGAGGTTTGGATGACAACAGGCTTGTTGGCTGCATCCCAATGATCATACTACACCTCATAATAGTGTGCCGAGGTGACTTTTTTTTTTTAGACCAACCCAGAAGTTGGCATCACTCTGGTTGCCTGGTTTTAGCTCTGTGACCAGCAAATATGTATGATTCTTAAGTTACATGTCAATCTTTACAAATGAACTTTTGAAGTCTAAATACAATTGACAAAATAAAAATCTAAAGTTAGGCTATGCAAAAAACCAACACCACAGTCAACTAAGCTTCCAATAACTCTTTCAGACTTTTTTTGTTTGTTTGTTTAAAAGATGAGTTTTCCTGTTTGGAGTAATGATGTTTAACGTCCCGACAGCCTCTGTAGTCCCATGTTAGCCACCGCCTTTTTCAAAACACAAGGGGATATTACTGATGTTGGGCCCTGTCATACACCCGGCGCAATGCGGCCCCAGGTGCGACGCATGTGTTTTTTGCTAGTTTTCAGCCTGACGCAGTTATCATTTTCACGTCCTGTGCCACGTTGTTTAAATAGCATTTGCGCCCATTTGTGTGCCCATGGGCGTGCTGGTCTGGAAAAAACGAGGCGTGTTCAGGTGCATTGTTGGCATAGGACACGCAGTAGCACACTAACATTTTTAAATATTAAAAATAAAAGGATTCCTCTCTGGAGAAGCGTTCAGTTTTTCCGCTTGAAAATTCTGCCATGTAAATAATGAATCCGCGCAACTGGCTTTTAAAGGGAATGGGAGATGAGACTCTGATTGGTTTATTGCACGTTACGCCCAAAACACACCGCGTCGACCATTTTCCCCTTTGTTAAACTAGCAAAAGTGGATTTGGACACGCCCTAAGTGCACGCCATGCACTTCAGACCATGTGCTTAGATTGCTAAAATAGGGCCCGTTATGTTGTAGAATAAAACGTGAAAATATCTTGAGCTTGAGTTTAACCCAGAACCCATTTAGCCAAAAACCCATTGACTTTAGGATGATGGAGCTGGAAGTGCTAAAATGCTAACTTGCTTCCAGGTTTTGGTCTACAAAAATATGCCACTGATGCTATATGCCAAACAAATAGTCCCGCCATTGGTTGAGCCAGTGCTGCCGTGTCAAGCTGGTTGAGATGTTTTGATAGCACCACAGAGCAACAGTGTTTCACTTTTCAGGCAGATCTTCCTAAAGAATTCTTATAGTTGACTTCACATAAAGTGAGCAAAGATGAACACCTTTCAAATAATAATGTTCGTGTGTAGCCTGAATTTAGCATCCATACCGACCACAACAACAGTGCATGTGTGAGTGATTTGAGCGCTTGGCTCACACCTGCCAAACACATCCATCCATGCTCACGATGCACAAGATGGAGAGGAACACGGAAAATTAAGTCTAGCTTGGCTTTAAAGGGATAGTTCACCCAAAAATGAAAATTCTGGCATTAATTGCTCACCCTCATGTCGTTTCAAACCCATAAGACCTTCGTTCATCTTCGTAACACAAATTAAGATATTTTTGATGAAATCCGAGAGCTCTCTGAGCTCTCCATACACAGCTATCAACACTTTCAAGGTCCAGAAAGGTAGTGAATTGTTAAAATAGTCCATGTGACTCCAGTGGTTCAACCAATTTTATGAAGTGATGAGAATACCTTTTGTGCGCATAAACAAACAGCCGGCAGCCGATGCTGTTCACGTGAGCACCATGCGTGTGATGATGACGCAGGGGTTGCACTGTATTTCTGGGCCTTGAAAGTGGTAATTAAATTGCTGACTATGGAGGGGTCAGAGAGCTCTCGGATTTCATCAGAAATATCTTAATTTGTGTTCCGAAGATGAACAAAGGTCTCACGGGTTTGGAACGACATAAGGGCGAGTAATTAATGACAGAATTTTCATTTTTGGGTGAACTAACCCTTTAACCATGTCTTAACTATATGTCCTAAAAGTACTTTTATTGTGTAGTATGAAAACTGGAATGCAGCCAATTCGACCTCAGTGACCATGGTTCTTTTGCCATTGCAAATCAATCAATCAGAGGAAGTCATTGTTCCAAACAGAGGAGGATAAACTAGTTGCATATAGTTGATGCACCATGGCGCAAGCTATCAAGGAGCCAGCCTTGATTCTCCATGGAAGCCTGTTACAAATGAACTCTGGCAACAAATATAGCTCTACATAGAAATTATATATTTTCATGTCTATCATAATATCATTCAATTCCATATTTTGTTTTTTTTATAAATAAATGTGTACATGTCCACGTAACACTTGTTGATAGTAACTCCATATTTTCTTTATCTGGTCCCAGACTCCAAAAGGTTTAAAAAAAAAGGGATGCTGCCGAGTTCCAACATCCGCTCCAGTTTTCTGAATGTTTAAACCAGAGAGTCTGTCTGTTTTTGCTGTGACAGTTGAATTGTTGTAGCCCTGGGTGAACAGACCGATTTCACCATCATTCCCTCCAACTGCATTTTGGCTCGAAAGACAGAGAAATGAAAGTACTGGTTTTCCTTCAGTGTCTGCTGTCAGAAAGGCCTCACAATGCTGTAGCCAGACTGCGAGTGTGAGAACCGTTCAGTCAGTGCCGCCCACTTACAATGCCCCGCCCCCATCCAAGCTCGTCTGAGTGCTTACGTGTGGAGATTTTCATTACATTCGCTGAACCGGGACTCTGTTCGTGAATGATAGTGACTTCTCCTTTCTTCACTGTCTGAATCATAGTCTCTTAACCCGATACCTTTCTGTAGCTTCATTAGAGACTCTCTCATCTGTAAACACAAATACAACACTGAAATCCTGCAGTGATTGCAGTTTAAAGGAATAGTTCACCCAAAAGATCTGGAATATAATCATACGAACCAATTTCATGATGCTTTTGCATCCTTTTCACTTTGTTGAATTGCATGAACTAGAGCAACCAGTAAGGCTCTTTTCTCCTTTTGTGTTCCACTAAAGAAAGCAAGTCATATGGATTTACAATGACATGAAAATGAGTAAATGATGAGAAAATTTTCATTTTGGTTGAACTATCCCTTTGAGTTCCTTTATTTCTTATAGAGTGGTGCAGGGATTAATGGGGTTTTTCAATTTATTAGTAAAATTAAGCCTGAAAATAACTTGACGATACTTTGACATTTTGTTCTACAGCGTAAACTGCACACACTCACACCCTTATCTAGTTATTTATTAGAACGTTTTCAAAAATAAAAATAACTTTAAAAATCTGTGTTTTTAGTATGGGTGTGTAGTTTATGTTGTAGAGCAGAATGTCAAAGCATCATCAAGTTATGTTTACCACAGGCATCCCATAGGAATATCTTGAGGGAACCAGCGATGAATTAGCCTTCCGGTTTTGATATCATCCCTGCACCACTCTATTATTTGATTCTGTATATTACCCAGACAGCAACATAGTGTCGGCCCAGATCCGGGCCACATCTGGTACACTTGGATTCCATGCATACCAGATGTGGGCTGGATCTGGGCGACACTATATTACTGTCTGGGTATTTATTAATATGATACAGTAATGAAAGTTTCACATTTTTCAAACTTGCACTGTACTTGATCGTACCTCATCTAACATCAGCACAGATGACTTTATTATTTCCCTCCATTTCTCCAGCTCGTTTTCATGGTAACGCTGCTGAGACTCCAAAAGTTGAGCCCATTCAATCTGTGTTTGCGGAAGTTTGCTGCAACACACACACACACAGAGTGAAAAACAACCCTCACACAAATATCACTTGTGTTCATATGCAGCAAAAATCAGTCGATTAATCAGTATTTGTTTTCTTAATTTTCTTGTAAAAAAAAAAAAAAGAGAAAAACTGACTTGAAAAGCAAAATCCGAAAAAGAAAAGACTTTTCAGAAAATATATACACTGATCAGGCAAAACATTATGAATTGTCTTGGTCCCCCTTTTTCTGCTAAAATAGGCCTGACCCTATCATGGACAAATGCTGAAAGCATTTTTTTTTTAAAGCATTTTTCACCCTGACTGGTCTGCAGTCAGAACCAGCATTAACTTCTTGAGCAATTTGAGCTACAGTAGCTCGTCTGTTTGATCGAACCATATGGGCCAGCCTACGCTCCCAACGTGCATCAATGAGCCTTGGCCGTCCATTACCCTGTCGCCGGTTCACCACTGTTCCTTCCTTGGATCACTTTTGATAGATACTGACCACTGCAGACTGGGAACACCCCACAAGAGCTGCAGTTTTGGAGATGCTCTGACCCAGTCGTCTAGCCATCACAGTTTGGCCCTTGTCAAACTCGCTCAAATCCTTACGCTTGCCCATTTTTTCTGCTTCTAACACATCAACTTTGAGGACAAAATGTTCACTTGCTGCCTAATATATCCCACCCGCTAACAGGTGCCGTGATGAAGAGATAATCAGTGTTATTCACTTCACCTGTCATAATGTTATGCCTGATTCGTGTATATTCTTATCACATGGGCATTTTTCCTTGCATAAATCTCACTACAGATTTATGTGTAAAACAAGAAAAAAAACAACTAGGCAATGATTTAAGAAAAATACACTTTCATCTTATGCCATACTGCTTGTTGTAAGTGTTTTTACATTTTTACGTAAATACATATTAATACAATTATTTTTTGCAGTGTGCCAATGTTTAACATTTAGTTTCACATTCCTTGTCATAAAAATTACAAGTCAACACATTCAAGTATCTGCACCAATGCTAAATCTTCCATATATTATAACCATTATGTCAACTATTTGTAATAATTACTTCAATGAGCTCATTGTTTCTGCCTTAAATTATACATCTCTCTAACTGTGTGATTTGAATATGTACATGTATTACACTACTTGGACATTCTTCTCTGATAACATATCACTCTAAATTGTAATGTAGATACATGCATTTTCTGTAAAGCTGTTTTGAAACGATATGTACTGTGAAAAGCGCTATACAAATGAATGTGAACTGAATTTAACTGAAGGATCTGGTTACCTTTCCTGAGACCTGAGACCCTGCCAGGAGGTCAAACTCTGGGTTGTGTATTCCAGCATCCATAGCTTATAAAACAGCATCATGTTCAAAAATACCAGCAGCACCAGACTGAAGAACAAAAGAAGACAAATCCATATCAGCTCAAGCAGCTGAAAATGTTTTGACAGCATTTATACGTTCATACAGATGAAAACAATGAATACCTTACACAAATCCTGCAGGATGCAATGAAAACAGGAGAGAGAAAATACATGAAGCCAAAGAACAACAGACCATAATGAATTCCTGCTGACCAACAGTGTGAGTTACTTGAACAGTAACTCTGAAACGTGAAAAAACACTTTTTATCTTCTAGTAATGTAACAGTGCGAGTGACTGACACAGTAAGAAGATTGAAAACAGACCACTGAATGAAACATGCAGTGAGGACCTTAAATGGGCCTATTCTACACTTTGTGCCATGTTAGAAAATTAATATACATCAAATTCTTTTACTTCAAGAAATCATCTACATGAGTCAATCTGAGTTTGTTAAAATGAGAAATTTAGTAGAAAAGAAGTATCAGTTTGCCATTTAATTCCCGTGATCTGGTGCCCTGGTTTTCATTTCTCATTGAGAATACCCACACAGAGCTGATGATGAGCAGGAGTTTGGAAACGCTGTAGAGAGCCAGGCCTTCAGATCCGTGGTCTGGGATGTGTCTGGTCTGTGTGGATCCTGCGACAGCACATACACATACTCAATGAACACAGAGGAAAATGCTTAAAAATACAACCGAAACAATATTACTGCACATGTACAGTACATAAAAGTATCTCAGGAGGAGAGTTGGCTGTTGTCACACCTGCCACATGTTTGATGCGACGGATGACACTCTTCTCATCCTCAGGTGTGGTGACAGGGCTGAGCGCCTCCTCCATGTGCTGCTGCCTCATGTGCGTCATGGGCCGCTTCCTCCGCCTCGCTGTAGCTGTGCGTAACGCTTTGGATCTGGGAGACTGCTTGTGAGGTTCAGAAAGCACCAGCTGTACCTTACTCAACTCCAGCTCTACACACACACACAGCAAAGAAAGAAACTTCTTTCAGAGATTATATCTTTATTCTTTTTTATCCTGTTCTCTGCTTTTTTATTTTAAATTTGATTAAACTGTATTTTATTATAGACTATATTTAAATGAAATATTCAAAATTAATATTTAATTTTCATTTAACTTTTAAAACTTACCTAAATACCTAAAATATTCATCCAGGCCACTCCAGAAGTTTCTCTCAATGAAGCCCTTGACCAATCCCCACGGTTGCTTCCTGTAGCGCAGTTCAGCTGATACTCTTTCAGATTCATAAGCAAAAACCACAGCACTTTATTCCTCTTACATGCTATAAAATGTTATTTTTTTGTATAGCACCAAGCAACACATTATAATGATATTTATTGGATTAAAATAGAGTTTACCTCAGACGGCACTTGTTCTTGGCGACTCTAGTGAGCATGTAGCGGTTGAGCGTGTAAAAGTAATCGTGATATGGGACATCGTGAGCAATCACCTCTGCATCGATGATGTAGCACTCGCTCACTTGACTGGCCTTGTGCAAAGTCTAGAAGAAAAACAGAGAAACTAAAGCTTTTCATAACATCATCATAAAGACAAAAAATACATTAAACATGTCCCATGTACTGTATGAGGCTTGTTCATCTCCTCACCTGCGTCTCTGTGACTGTGGCCGTCTTTGGGGCCAGTGGGTTGGAGAGGGCGATGGTGTACCTGATCTCTCTGCTCTGATTTCCAGTGTCCTCTTTCCTCCAGGGGTGATAGACCACATCTGCAAAGAAAGATAGAGAGAATGAAGGTAAAATCAATAATATATGGATGGATGGATGGATGGATAATTTATAATGGTCAACCTGAGAAGCGCCTCTGCTCCAGAAACTCTCTCATGAACTGGGATTCAGTGAAGAGGATGTCATACAGTTTTTCCACACTGAACTTATACACTTCATTAATGTACAGTTTCCCATTCAGATCTTCCTGGAAGGCCTGCACTTCTCCTGCTGAGAAAACACACAAGAGCAGGAAGAGTGTCAAGAAGTCAGACAAAATTTGTGGTACAGTATATAGAAATGGATTTTGCATACACACCCTCATCGTGTGTTTCTGAGGAGTCGCTCAGTTCAGTGGGGAGGTCCTCATTGTCGTTGAAATCAAGGGAAGGGGGTGGGGTGGGAACATGGGCGGAGCCACTGGTCTCTGACAGCTTGTTGTCAGGTAAAGGCAGGGACAGGAGGTCTTCTGGGACACAGCCAGTAAAGTCCTCCACTGGGGGCACATCAAACTACAAGGATAGAAAGATTGATTATGAAAATTTTTAAATAAGAAAATTTGCAGTGCTAACATTATGATGTACTAGTCAGGTATGACCATCTTAAGCATTTATGTCTTGCATAAACTACCATTAACACAAAATTCTGCAGATGTACGTGTCCTTCCACTACTCCCACTGAAACGCAGTTATATGTTTTGTGAAGGTGAGCCAGTTCTTACATTGACCGGGGCGTCTGCGCTGTCTGTGGAATTGAGACTGCTATTGGGGAAAACCTTCCTGTGGAGCTGAGGGCTGATGTCCATTTTGGCATCCGGGGTTTTGGGACAGTTGTCATTGACCTCGTTTTCTTCAGCGGGAATCTCCTCACAGTACCTGCACCAGGGAGAGGGGCAACAGCTGCAGGTCAAGATTACCAGCTCGGGCAACAGAATAGACCCTCTGCCACAGATAGCAATAAGATGGATCAATGGACAGCGGGAGAAAAGGAGAAGACGTCTACAGCAAATCAATAGCTGCGTTTACTAGTAGCACAATCGCAAAGTCGCATTTAACTACATCAATCGGAATTAAAAAAAGTCACATGTAACCAAGTCAATTGGAATGAATTGGCCAGATCTGATTAAAATTTAATTTGGATAGTAAGGGGTGGTTTATTCCTTTTATAATCCGATCGAGAGGACATGTAAAGGAGAAGGAGGATGATTAGTATGCAACAACAGCGGGAAACAGCAGTGTATATTCGTGCAGTGCGCGCATGTCAAAAAATAAATACAATCAGAAGCTTGTGAAATATAAATGTGCACATCAACCCGATCACTTTATCGCGTTCATGTGAAACACTACGTTCGGATTAATCAAACGGAATTCATTCAGATTGAAGCAAAAAGTGTCCATGTAAACGTAGCTACTGATCATTTGTGACTGATGTATATCTGATTGGGTGATTGGGTGACTTATTCAGTGATACACGATCCTTCAGAAAATCATTCTAATATCTAGTATCTAATATATAGTAGAAATCTTTTGGAACATTATACATTTCTTTACTGCCACTTTTTATTAATGCATCTTTGCTGAATAAAAGTATTAATTTCTTTCAAAAACAAAATTGTATCAAGAGCTTGACATTAACACCCACTAAATGCGGGTGTATTTCAGTGGTGGCGTATAACGCAGCCACTGTGTCGGGTTGAATTTAATACATAATATAGGCTATACATTTTTCAATTGTAGTATTTTAAAAAAGCATCTGAAATAATAAACTAAGTGCAATGTAGTGTTGTCAAAACAATTCCAATATTCATGTCAATGTCAAACACTTCCAATATTCTTTTTCCGCAGAACAGATAACACGATAACAGCTGCGCTTTCTCGCTCTCTCATCTCTCAGACAGTGAAATGACACACAGACCCGCCTCCCTTCATTCATCATTGCTGCTGTTACAAGGTTTGAATTTCGCCGTGGGATTGGGCGTAGTGCGAATATTTTTGGCCATCCCTCCAAATTTTATGTTCACACCTAAAGTGTGCTAAATTGAGTTCTTTTTGGCTGCTTATTGCGCTTAAACAGTCAAATACACACAAAATCTCAATGCCGGTCTTGGTGGGTATTCACTTACACACAATCAGTTATGTTTAATGAATCCGTGCGTCAGGTCTTAAAGTGACAGCAATTTACCTGTTGCCAAATTATGAGACAATATTAAAAAATATCTATATGGTAGTTCCCTTTCAGTCGGTCACGTTCGACATACGTCTCCGTTCCCTCCTTCAGGGAACGAGGGTTACCATACGTAACCGAGACGTTTTCCCATATCAAAATTGTGGCCACTGAAAATGCTGAGTGGCTAGTAACTTTTGAAAATGGCACTAGGGCTTAATGTCAAGCCCCGGTTGTATCTGATTGGGACTATATCAGTGTATCTGAATGGGTGTATATGTGTGTGACGAGCAGGACGAGTGAGAGCCGTGAGAGAGCGACGCGACGCATAATGATTTGATTATGAGCGCCAGCTGCACGTTACACCGGTCTCGGATCTCTCATGGAGAAGTGACGGAGCATAAAAGGAGAAGCGACGACAGCGAAGGACGAGAGAGGACCAGGCCTGGAGTTTCTGTTGTGTTTTATTTACGTTTTGTTAAGTGTGTGCACGGCAGTCGTCCGTGAGGGGTTGCCGCCTTTACTTTCAATTTGTTTATTTATTTGATTAAAGTCCTTTAAACGTTCGACGGTTCCCGCCTCCTTCTTCCCATATCTACGAACTGTGGTGCAATGTGGTAAAATAGCTTCTTGAGTTCTGACCTGTAAAAAGACTAAATCTGTAAATATGAGTGTACTAGAAATTGGGAAAGGGGCATAAAGCCACTGTTGTGACAAAATGTCTTCTACGTTGTGACAAAATGTCTTCTAACAAAGCTGTGAGAGAGGGTGTAGATGTGTAAATTATGAATTGCCTAAATGATTCAAAATTCAGGATGGGGGAAGACTCACCCCATGGTGTTGAAGTCGTCATCAGGAGGTACATAATCCTCATCGTCACTGGTCAGACCCAGCTCATTCCCGTAGCACTGATGGACAAAATGCCATAGCTCTTTAGGACACAATGGCTAGACAAAAAATGAGAGACATAGAGACTCAGTGGGCTAACATGGCCACCAAACATTTGTTTTCAACAGATCTTTGGGAATAATTACGTCTTGTCGAACCTTTTCTAGTAGAGCATTCTGCCAGAGTCTGAACATCATCATGTACGTCCGATCTCTCGCCCCGAATGAGGTAAAAAAGTGCTAAAGGAGAATATGTGAATGTTTAGTATGTACGATAGAGTTCGGTACACTACTACTGTTATGCACAAAGTCAAAGGCCTCTGTTCACCTTTTCACTGTCTGTGCACAGCTGGATGGCATTGGGGATGAGTCTAGCCGTCTTCTCCTTCGTCATGGAACAAACATCTTTCAACTTCACGGTCAGCTACACACACACACACAGACATAGAGAGATGACAACACAAACTCAACAAAATTGCTGAACACAGTACATTCTCTGGATATACATATTTTCAGAGTTAAAAAGACGAACAAAGTGCTTAAAGGGATAGAAAATTAGCCCATGATTTACTCCTAGTCATCCTAGGTGCATATGACATTCTTCTTTCAGACGAATAAAATCAGAGTTATATTTAGAAAGTCCTGGCTAATCCAAGCTTTGTAATGGCAGTCTAACAGTATAACAGTCAATGCCATTATAAAGCTTGGATGAGCCAGGACTTTTTCATTATAACTCTGATTGTATTTGTCTGAAAGAAGAATGTCATATACACCTAGGATGACTTGAAGGTGAGTAAATCATGGGCTAATTTCATTTTTGGGTGAACTAACCCTTTAATCTTAAAAAGAGAGGCAGAAATGTTCATTCCGTGCAGAATCAGCTGTTTCACCTCACACAGCTTTGCTGTGTCACGACTCACAAGAGGCTGAAGCCCTCTAAGATTAGAGTAATACTTTAACTCACCAGCGTTTCCCAGCGGAATATGTTGCTATAGAAACAGATCCAGTTTTCGGAGAGGTAGAGGCGACCCTGCAGGAGGATATCTCTCTGCAGGGCACAGGAGTAGTCTGTCAGGATGAGGTGAGAGGAGGTCAGAGTTCAAAAATCATGGATGTTAAGATACATCAGCCACTTTTATACATGAAACCTTTCCATACCATACAATCAAGCACCAACAATATAATCACAGGTAATCACTAGTTTGAAAAATCTTCGCTAACCAAATCGACAACAACAAATCAATGCAGTAATATTAGGCTGTATGGTGAATGTTCACATGTATGCTAGAAGACGGCTTATTATATTGTACTATTATATTGTAGATGGCTGCAGTACGTAAAGATCAAATATAACACTCACCCACAATGAGGCGTTCCGTGTCGGGCAGCTGCTTGAAGAGCTTCCTGAAGTCTTCATTTCGCTGCTTGTATGTGGGGCTCAAAACCTGAGCGACAAGAGGAGAGAGAGAATGAGACCAGCTATGTACAGTACTACAGAAAAACACACATACAGCCACAACAATCCACATTCAGCAATCTTTAGAAGGAACAAAGACCTCATAAATTGTTTATTGGAGACAAACTGTAAAAGGGTCATTCTACAATTTCTGACAAACATGACATTTGTGTATATATATACATAAATATATACATACCAAATTTATTTGTTTTACCTACAATAATCAAAAAAGAACAACAATCATATTTATGTTTTTTTTTTTTCTCCATTTAATTTAATTGTGAAGATTTTTTGGGCCTAGTCCCACCCATGTAAATGCAATAAAACCTAGAGCCCTATTTTAACGATCTAAGTGCATGGTCTGAAGCGCACAGTGCAGGCGCACAGTGCAGGGGCGTGTCCGAATCCTCTTTTGCTAGTTTAATGATGGAAAAAACAGTTGGCGCGCCAGGCACATGGTCCAAAAGGGTTGTACCTAGTCTCTTAATGAATCATGGGTGTGTTTCAGAATCTCATCTCCCATTCCCTTTGAAAGCCAGTTGCGCTTGCACCATGGCAGATTCCCTATTTACATTTGCGAGAGTAAATGTAAATTTACTGAACGTTAAGACTGAACGCTTCTCCAGAGAGGAATCCTGTTATTTTTAATATTTAAAAATGTTTGTGTGCTGCTGCGCGTCACTGTGTGTGTACACACCCGCCTATAGACGCATATTACTTTCAATAACACAAAAAATACTGTGCTATTGACTTTAGACCAGGTTTTTGTTGGTCAATGGCGCAGTCATTTTCAATTGTATTTCAATGCGCCAACAATGCACCTGAACACGCACAGCAGCACACCTCGTTTTCAGACCAGCACGCCTATGGGTGAACAGATGAGAGAAAGTGCATTTGCTATTTAAAAACCATTGCATTGGACATGAAAATGATAACTGCGTCAGACTGAAACTAGCAAAAAACACTTGCGTTGCGCCCTGGCGTCGCATTGCGCCGGGTGTGTGATAGGGCCTCTAGAATTTTCTCTTCATTCTCTTTCAATATATTTTTAGATTTTAGTAGAATTTTAGTAACAAGAATTAATTTAAAATTATATTAAAAAAGGCTTTTTTATCCCCAGCATTTTTTCTCGTTTTTGAAACTGAACTCTTAAAGGACATATTATTTTTAGGTTTTATATTATGTGATGATGTAAGGCGATGATCTTAAAATGTCAACCTGGTTACCAGAATTTTGTATAGTAGACGCATAAAAATTGAAAAATGGATATTTGTAGAAAATATAAGGAAATATCAGCATTAAATTCTTAAATTAAACTTAAATTACCACTCTATTTCTATTAACACTTTCTTAAGGAATAAATATATTGGAAGATATGAATTTAGCGTTGCATAATGCAGTTTATAACGCTTAAAGTTAACGCTTAAATGCATTATCTGTCTGAGTAAATGTTTAATATTTTAAAAAAATTACTTTAAAAATCACTTTATCAATCTGAAACAAAAAAAACAAAAACAGTCTGCTTCACAGAATGACCCCCCAAATTTATAAAAAAGACATATTTTCAGTGCTCTCTCGGCCGAACGATCTACACCAAGAAACACAACTGAATGTACGAGACAGTACTTCAGTCCATTGTTTTCATTCACAGCAAAAAAAATGCCATCTATCCTGAGCAGGTCCATAAGTGCACAACAGTAAAACTCTGCAGTTCTGACTCTCCAGCGAAACAGCAAATAGTCAAAGATTCACCATAATGAGATGCTCATGATCTAACATCACCAAAGCCAAACTAAAAAGGAGACAACTCCCTTCTCTTCTGCTCTCTGATTGGTTGCTTACAGCAGGAAGACTCTCTGAATCCCAGTCCATCCAATCACACGGGGGTACTTCAGGCTGTTGGACTGCCTCCCAGTCGTAGAGCCAATCAGATTCTGCATCAAAGCTGAGGACTTCCATCGCTCCTGTCCGTTCGTGGAGACGTGCCAACTTATTGTCTCAGATACTGATGGTGGCAATATTTCACAACATGCAGGTTGAGCTCCAGTCCAGCTTCAGCAGGCCATGCTCTGAAATGACCTGAAGTAACCTCTGCACTCGTCCTTTGGCATTACCAGCTTTGTTATTTAAGTAGTGCAACCTGAGTCTCAGCTCCTAAACACCAGTCAAACAATCCTCCACAGACAGCAGGAAAACTCCTCACATTGATAAGAGAGACACATCACTCTTGACAATGAAAACGGAGCATGGTTTCCTCAGGAAATGAGTCAAACTTTTAACAAGACACAGAGGACAGTTAGTGGTCTGCTTTGAAAGGTTGTGACAAAACATGAAGCAATGTTTGTCTCGTGGAATTCATCACTTGGAGCTGCTCTCTTCTTGTTTTGAGGGTTTATGCCTGCTGATCCACTAAATTTACAAAATACAGTTCCAGATCCAGCCAGTAACTCTGAGGGACGTTGCCACTTTACAATATTTTAGATACAAATGGTTCATGAAGGTTTTCCGATACGGTTATCTAATGGAAACAAATTTAGGATACTGCAAGAAAAACAAAAATATCCAGAGGCAAACATCTCTTTACACAAATTCAAAAACAGAAAAGTGTTTGACTGCTTGAGGAATCCCAAAAAACATCCACCTGTTATGAAAAAAATGCAGGGTTTCTCTTCAGTCAAAAAAAAAACTCTTTCAAAATTCTTCAGCATGTATAAAAATAGTCAAAATACAAGCCTTAATATCCTTGCAAGCCAAGATAAGTTCATCTTCGGCAAGTCGTTTTTGAGTAAATCTCCCTGAAGGATGCAAAATTAGTTTAATTTAATCTCACAGAGAGAATCTCTTGAGGTGAAGCAGCCCTTTACTACAGCAGGAAAGAGTTCTCACTAAGACTTTCTACAAAACAATTCTGCAAAGAGGAGTGGGAGGGGCCCAAGAGAATGTTTGTGTGTGAGAAAGAGGGAGGGGGAGGAGCTAGGGAAGCCAGCTGGCCAATAGAATGCAAAGAAGAGGAGAGAGGAGGGGCTGTGTCAGATGCTTCGGGCAGAACATTTTTCTCACTCATGATCGAAGAGCTGTGAGATTTATATGCTTCTCCTAGGACTGCCATTACACCCCCACCACAGGCCAAACTTGATTCAATGTCTCTCCAGAAATGTTGCAAAAAAACTTATACTCCCTGTTGTCAGTTTCCTGAAAACCCTGAGGGGTTCGGTGCCTGAACAAGACACTTCAGCTTCCACAAATTTGTTTTATTGCGAAACCCCAAAAAAAGGGGGAGAAAGTGGGAGAAAGAGATCAAAACAGTGGGTGTTGGAGAAAAATAGAAGATAGAGAGATAAAGAGTGTTTGAGAGAGAATCACAGAGGCCCCCATTGTGCACAAGTCATTTTATGGTGTTAGTGTTGAGGCACGGCCAAGGACAACGCCTCGGTCTTCCTTCTCTCCTTCGTTCTTGCACTCTCACGGGGTGAACGAACTCTAGTTAACTTCCTACGCTGGGGGAAGGGGGGATTTTGAAGGGATGCCAAATGGGTGAATCATCTCTCTCTCTGGCCTCTCCTCCAATCCCCTCTCAAGCAAAACATCTGAGGCCACTGTTGAGCCAGACACATTGTTAAGCTCAGGAGCAAGACTCTTGGTAGAACCATCCCTTTTTTTGGAAGTCCTAAATAAGTCTCTTTTTCGTACAATAAAACATGATAGAATTACATGTCTGGTTGCCACGTGATGCCAAATCTAGGTCCTATTGGTAAATATGAGAAGAAAAAAAATTAAACTATTTACAAAAAAATAACCTTTAATTGAAGTCGATGGGTATTTTATAATGTTCCCCATGTACATACTATGTACTTATTATAATAATTATAATAAAAAGGCACTAACCCTGAACCTATCCAGTACTTTCTTAGTACACTGTAAGCACTCTAAAATAAAGTGCAATCAGAAAGTGCATGTGAAATAAATGACTTTTTTTCAAAATGATTTTGCCATCATTAGTGGCACCACTACAAATTCTTAAACAAAAGAAAGTAAAGTAAAAATCTAACAGAAAAAAAACACTATATTCCCATTCATACTGTGCATGTCTCAAAGTTTCTCAGAACCTTCTCAAGGTTCTCACCGGTGGCGAAGCTACGGCCCACCCACTTTGAATTGTGGCCCACCAAAAACGTAGTTGGTAATTTTCCTAAAAGATATAGGAAATAATAGCAGTTTTTTTTTTGACAATCTCCACCTACGTATTAACACCAGTAAGACAAAATGCATCTTCTTTAGCCGAAAACCTGTTCCTCCACCTACAATCACCTGCATGAACGGTATGGCTCTGGAGTATGTCAAAACATATAAATATCTAGGCATCTGGTTGGATTCATCCCTGTCATTCATTACACACATTAATAACCTTCAAGCAAAAGTCAAATTTAGACTAGCCTTTCTTTTTCGCAATAAAGCTTCCTTTACTCATGCAACCAAATGCACCCTTGTTAAGATGACAGTACTGCCAATTTTGGACTATGGCGACATTATCTACAGAATGGCACCAAACACAGCCTTAAAAAAACTTGACACACTCTATCATTCAGCCATCCGCTTTTCCACTAATGCACCCTTTCACACTCATCACTGTGACCTGTATAAACTGGTGGGCTGGCCCTCCCTTCATACCCGGCGGCTCCATCATTGGTTTCTCTTTATATACAAGACAATCTTGGGCAAGACACCTTCCTATCTGGCATCTCTTCATGCCGCTCTTAACACCTATGACACTTCAGTCATTTTAGTCATTTTATTAAGTTTAGTACCCAACCTACTTCTACTACCTTTGGATGTAATGCCTTCCGCTTTGGAGCAGTATATCACTGGAACATACTACAAAATATTCTGAAACTTACATCTCTGATTCCAACCTCCAGCTTTAAGCAGAACCTCCAAAACTCTATAGTTGACTCTTGTTCCTGCTGATAATCCTGAACCATATTTATATACACTTACTATAAGCACTTTTATAACTTGATTGCTTGTTCTATGTGTCATGTGTATGACTATGTACAGTATGTTTCTACTTTATTTCTGTAGCCTCTTGGCCAGGTCTTGTTTGTAAATGAGAAGTGGTTCTCAAACAGTTTACCTGGATAAATAATTACAAATAATTTAATAAGTGATAATAATTATAATACATGTCTTATTACGCTATAACTTTATTTATTTAGTTAAAAGAATGATTAAATGCAGTTTTCAATAGTTAAATCGCAAGGGGTTTCGTAGTTTCCCCTCTCCCTATAGATGCATTTTACACACTTGTCAAAATGAACATTTTGATTCGTCAGTTTCTGTTAGTCCCGCCCAGATTTATGCGTTTGTGGAATGTGGAGTTGAATTTGAAAATTGTGAAGCAAATCAGTCATTACTTTAAAAGCCTAATTTTTAGATATGTACTGCTGGAAGACACCAACCAATGAAACATTTTATAGTGTATAGTTATAGTTAAAAGATTTTAAACATATTGCCACTGTCTTGCAGAAACGTCTCCCAATTTTTTTTCTACGTATCTGTGAGTATTGAAATATTTAACCATTGAAAAGTATTAAAAATAGCTTGTGGCTAAACCTCGTAACTCCATTGGCTCTTCAGTCAAACCTCGCAACTGCGGCCCGCCTCTGTCGTGAATGAAATGCCGCTGCCGCACGCTGCTTGTTTGATCGCTGCTTGTTTACAAAGTTAGGGTAAATAAAGAACCGTTTATTTGAATAAGTACAGCATTTTCTTTACTCAAGAGACACTATATATACACTCACCTAAAGGATTATTAGGAACACCATACTAATATTGTGTTTGACCCCCTTTCGCCTTCAGAACTGCCTTAATTCTATGTGGCATTGATTCAACAAGGTGCTGAAAGCATCTTTAGAAATGTTGGCCCATATTGATAGGATAGCATCTTGCAGTTGATGGAGATTTGTGGGATGCACATCCAGGGCACGAAGCTCCCGTTCCACCACATCCCAAAGATGCTCTATTGGGTTCAGATCTGGTGACTGTGGGGGCCATTTTAGTACAGTGAACTCATTGTCATGTTCAAGAAACCAATTTGAAATTATTCAAGCTTTGTGACATGGTGCGTTATCCTGCTGGAAGTAGCCATCAGAGAATGGGTACATGGTGGTCATAAAGGGATGGACATGGTCAGAAACAATGCTCAGGTAGGCCGTGGCATTTAAACAATGCCCAATTGGCACTAAGGGGCCTAAAGTGTGCCAAGAAAACATCCCCCACACCATTACACCACCACCACCAGCCTGCACAGTGGTAACAAGGCATGATGGATCCATGTTCTCATTCTGTTTACGCAAAATTCTGACTCGACCATCTGAATGTCTCAACAGAAATCGAGACTCATCAGACCAGGCAACATTTTTCCAGTCTTCAACTGTCCAATTTTGGTGAGCTTGTGCAAATTGTAGCCTCTTTTTCCTATTTGCAGTGGAGATCAGTGGTACCCGGTGGGGTCTTCTGCTGTTGTAGCCCATTCGCCTCAAGGTTGTGCGTGTTGTGGCTTCACAAATGCTTTGCTGCATACCTTGGCTGTAACGAGTGGTTATTTCAGTCAAAGTTGCTCTTCTATCAGCGTGAATCAGTTGGCCCATTCTCCTCTGACCTCTAGCATCAACAAGGCATTTTCGCCCACAAGACTGCTGCATACTGGATGTTTTTCCCTTTTCACACCATTCTTTGTAAACCCTAGAAATGGTTGTGCGTGAAAATCCCAGTAACTGAGCAGATTGTGAAATACTCAAACCGGCCCATCTGGCACCAACAACCATGCCACGCTCAAAACTGCTTAAATCACCTTTCTTTCCCATTCTGACATTCAGTTTGGAGTTCAGGAGATTGTCTTGACCAGGACCACACCCCTAAATACATTGAAGCAACTGCCATGTGATTGGTTGATTAGATAATTGCATTAATGAGAAATTGAACAGGTGTTCCTAATAATCCTTTAGGTGAGTGTAGTGTGTCAGTAGGAAATATCAGTTTACATTTATAAATTAATTGCCATTAATTTTAATAATCCAGTGAGATTTTTGTATGCATAAAGAGTCTGACAATAGTCTCTATGCTCCACATGGAGATCTGATCTCATCTTCATCGAGTCTGTCTGTGATTACATAAAAAACTGAGATGGACTAAATCCAGAAGAACTGTGGCAACGTCTCCCAGACACTTGAAGAAACCTTCCTGCAAAACTACATGAAGAGGTGTAGGAATAGATGCAGGTGACAAAAGCCATTTTAAACGCAAAGGGTGCTCACCCCAAATATCCATTTGATTTAGTTAATACAAGTTGATTCATAAATAAAAGCTATTTATGTTATTATTTTTGAGAGCATTCTCACTTTAAAGCATTCTGACAAGTGCCTAATCTTTTCACAGTACTGTAGTTTTGCAGGAAGGTTTCCTCAAATGTCTGGGAGACGTTGCCTCAGTTTTTCTGGATTTAGTCTGTCTCAGTTTTTTCTGTTTTTTCATGTAATCAGAGACAGACTCGATGATGGTGAGATCAGATCATACCAGCTGCTGTTAGGAAAAGAAAAAAAAAAATCTCACTGGAGTATTACAATTAATTGCAAAATGAATGTTTGGAAATGTAAACTGATATTTCCTACTGACAAACTACAGTAAAAGATATAAATAACTGGCTTAAAAACATTTTTCGAGTGAAAATACCAACGTGCCTAAGACTTTTGCACAGTACTGTACATTAATTAATTCATATAGGTGATTTCTTATTTGCTCTTTTGTAACTTTGAACTTGAAACAGTGCTGTGTTTATTTCTGATCATTTGGCACACCGTTATCATACTGGATATGAATTGCCCACTCTGTTTAATGAAGGCCCACCCATCTGAACATTTCTGGCTTTGCCTCTGGTTCTCACTCCTCTAGCTCAACATCTTGTGGAGTTGTTTTACTTGTTACAGTTACTCTTTACTTCTTCACCCAAAAATGACAATTCTGTCATCATTTACAAGTTTGAGTTTCTCTCTTCTGCTGAATATAAAAGAAGATATTTTAAATAATGTTGGTAACCAAACAGTTGATGGACCCCACTGACTTCCATGGTATGAAAAAAAATATGGAAGTCAATGGAGTCCATCAACTGTTTGGTTACCAACATTCTTCAAAATATCTTCTTTTGTGTTTAGCAGAAAAGAGAAACTCATACAGGTTTGGATCAACTTGAGGGTGAGTAAATGATGAGTTTTAATTTTTGAGTGAACTAACCCTTTAAGACATTAGTAATGCATGCTTTTCTGTAAAGCTTCTTTGAAACAGCATGGTTTGTAAATGCGTTATAGAAATAAAAATGACTTTACCGTCCCTTGATCACACAGGCGATGTGATTATTTATAGTCCTGTGGAGAAAAAGCTTCCTCTTTACTGTCTGTATTTAGAATGTTTACAGCTGCCATCTTACAACTGAGCACATGATTTGAGCGCTTGTGGTTAACTGCCCTAACCCAAGAAAAACGAAAAAGAGCCAAGTTTAAAATTTTCTGATAAGCTCACTCTTGGAGAGAGTCCCAGCATCTTGTTTCCTGCTGGTCTTTATAAACACGGACTGTTATCTCCACACAGAGGCTTGCGTACACACATTGTTTTTTTCTCTGTTTATGGAGTCATGGAGAAGCATCATGCCCATTCAGACTTCCTGCACGGGTCCTGTTTGGTAAACCTGTACCCACACTACTTGGGGTCTAACTTATTTATCTAACTCATTCTGACTTATTTACACTGAATAATAGCATCTCATGCTAAACATGGCCAAAATTTTAAAAAACTAGTTGCACGTATGACAAAGTATTTCTGTGCCAAATACACTCCTTCAGGATTCAAACAAGTTTTGGAAAAAAAATTTCAAGTGTGGCGTCATAAAGGGCAGAATTCCTTGTATGGTCACTTGTCCTGGATGAGCATGTGTGTACATCAACCAGAGCGAGAACAAGGGCGCACCCATCAACGAGCTTCGTTCGGGTTATGGGAGCCGTCGGCAGCGCTGTCATTTTGTGTTTAGACCATGAAATCAACAATGTCACTAAAGAAGTGTGTTTCGGATTGTGAGGGAAAGATAACCTTGTTCAGCTTCCAAAATAACCCAGCGTTAAGTAAACAGTGGATGCAGTTTGTTTTTCCGGAGCAGCAACAGAGTTCTGCAAGTGTGTGTGTTTGTTCCCGGTCATGAGTCGAGTGAAACTGCATCAAATGTCGGTTTTGTTGGCAATGGCGCGTAAGTGCATATAATGTCAACAACACGAACATATAGTAAAAGTTGTCCAGGGATAATGTGATGTATCGTGTGTGTGTGTGTGTGTGTGTCTGTGTACGTGACTCTTTAGCTCCACCCACTGCACGCCTCCATGAGTTCAGCTGTTCAGAAAGAATCTGTACAGCGTATCTGTCTTTTATAAATATGATAAAACTAAAGACTCTTTAGAGATATGAAGGATGCAATACAACTCTATAGGTACTCAAGATTAACATGGGATTAGCAGAAACTGTGTGTGTTATGTATCCTTTAATAGAACACCGACCCGTTATCCGACACCAACACTAATTTGATATGGAGTCCGCGACCCGAACCGCACCCACATTAAAATGCAGTTGTGTCTCCTAAAATGCAGTGTATATTTGGCCATTAATCCTCCTAGCACCATGAAAAAATAAATAAATAATAATAATTCAAATTCTGAATAGACTACTGAATGCAAGCAAGGAGCGATCCCTATAATAACTGAAGATGTCAATCACTTCAATACAGCACGACTGGCAATATTGCTCAACGCTGCAAACCGTGTTGTAAATTAAACCTTTGATGGTCTTCAAAGTGTGACAATAACTATGCATGGGACCATTTCAAACCAGCTGCCTATCAGCATGTACCAAATTGAGTTGAAATAGTCTTGGATATTGCATTCGCATTCCGTCTGTGCCTACTGATTCCCGACCCGCACCCGCTCCCCAACGTAAATGTTATTCTACCTGTCACATCAAATATTATTGGTGCACCCATCGGGTACCCATCCAAGTGTAGGACTCTGTACCTCCCTCTAATTTTTGAGTAAAATTATTCTGGTAAAAAGTATCTAAAGTCTACTGTATCCAATTCATGTTGTATAACTATGTATTGCAATGAATGAATGAATGAGGCATTTATATAGTGATTTACTATGTACTACTGTATACCCAAAGCTCTTTACAATCATATCAGGGAGTCTCCCCTCAACATCCACCTGGATGATGCGACGGCAGCCACAGTGCAACAGTGCGCTCACCACACACCAGCTACAGGAGAGTTGAGAGAGTGATAGAGCCAATTCAATGGATGGGGATTATTAGGAGGCCATGATTGATAAGGACCAATGGAGGGAATTTTGCCAGGACATGGGCTTACATCCCTACTCTTAATGACAAGTACCATAGGATTTTTAATGACCAGAGAGTCAGGACCTTGGCTTAACGTCTCATCCGGAGGATGGTGTGTTTACCGAAATGTGTCCTCATGACTATACTAGGGCTAGAGGACTGAGTGGGATGGATTTTTCAATCTTGCTCCTGCTCGCTCCCACAAGATTCTGTACCACTTCCGCCAAAAATATGTAACATTTTATTCTGCTCCCGTCCCAAAACGTTAATTTTTTTTTCGATTCTGTCTCATTCTGGTGTCTATAGACTATTTTTTCGCTTTTCGCTATTTTAACGCTTGAGATCTCAAGTTACAGCTGTTGCATGCTGTTATTATTAGATAATTATATTTTGCGGGAGCCCACGAGTCCTTTCTTTAAGCCGCTTCCCGCACATATATCAATAGCTTCCCTCCCGCATCCGCACTCAGCAATTCAAAACTCGTCCCGCACCTCAATCCGTTACATCTGGTCCCGCGGGATTGCAGACCTCTAATTAGGACCCACACAGACCACAGGGTGAGCACCCCCTGCTGGCCTCACTAACACCTCTTCCAGCAGTAACCTAGTTCTTCCAGGAGGTCTCTCATCTAAGTATTGACCAGGCTCAGCCCTGCTTAGCTTCAGTGGGCAACTATTCTTGCATTACAAGGTGATATGGCTGTGGCTATGGCAAAACATGTATAATATAACCAGGATTTGCATATTAGATAGATTTTCTGATTTTTCTCCTAAGAAAAAAAGAGTCCAGTAATCTCACATGAGTTTTAAAAGCTATCTCGAAATCAAATCAAAAGTCTGAGATTTCAATATGAACAGACATTTTTCATCAAATTCTTCTAAAACCAAATGACCTGGGCTATACTATATATTTTGGATGTAGTATGTTTGAGCAGTAACAGTGGCACGGCCTGATCCATGACAGAAACACTATTTGAGAGAAAGAACACTGCTCTCTTTGTTCTGACGTTCTGCAGTGCACTTTCATCGGAGTGGCCCAGAGGTTATGAATGACAATAACACATTGACAAAACTTCACAAAGGCACTTGTAAAATGATGAAAAATGTCATTAAGTACTAGCTGACCTGAAAAAAAGTTTATTCTTTCCCACAGGAACACAGATGTCAGGCCAAACATTCAGCCTTACAGAAGAAAAAGGGTAATAATTTCCAACATGAAATGTCTGTGAAAGCTCTCGACGCCCTCAGAGGTTCACATGACATAGCATGTGATGATGTCACACGCTGGGGATACTCTCATCATCTGACAACTGATGTGGATGAGCAATAAAAAGAGTATTTAAATAATGAACAGAATCCAGTTCCTAAAGAACCCCAACCTGCCAGTATTGTACAAACACACAACATTCAATATCAAAAGTATTGAAGAGTAAAAAAAAGAAACTTACGTTATACCAGCTTTGACTTTTCTGTGAGTTCGAAGATGGTGGAAGAAACAAGAGAAGAGAACAAAATTAGAGTGAGTTTTTAAGGGTCCTGAGTGATTCAAGTATACATATCACACACACACACTTTTACATTTTCACACACACACACACACACACACACACACACACACACACACACACACACACACACACACACACACACACACACACACTTTTACATTTTCAAAAGACATAATTTAATATGATTTATAAGCTGTTTTCCCCATGGGAACCTAAAATGTCTCCACAAGGACAAGGATTTTGGATACTGCCATCTTTGAGGGGACATTTTGTCACATAGGATATACCTGAACCACACACACACACACACACACACACACACACACACACACACACACACACACACACACACACACACACACACACACACACACACACACACACACACACACACAGAGGTATACCTGTGTGATTTCCATATCTATCTATCTATCTATCTATCTATCTATCTATCTATCTATCTATCTATCTATCTATCTATCTATCCATCTATCCATCTATCCATCTATCCATCTATCTATCTATCCATCCATCCATCCATCCATCTATCAAAAATGTGTGATCAGCACAGGTATAAGTGCAATTCATTTGAGTATATCATAAAACAAGGGACTATGGGAAAGCTCTGTTTGTGTATCTGTGCTTGTATCATAGCACATTCCATTTCCCCATACACAAAGCTACCACAAGGGGGCAGTCTTTACACTAAATTAAAACTGTTTATTGTTAAACATTGCAAAATGTATAATGCATTTTTATAGAGGACAGCTCTATAAAACCACAACTATCCTAAACACTTCTTAACAGTGATTGTGATACAAATGTATGGTACATATACACAAATATAGAATGGAGAAAGAAGTATAATGAGAGCATTGGACTGCTCTTTTCACACACACACACACACACACACACACACACACACACACACACACACACACACACACAGGGACTCTACAGTGGTTTCTTCTCACAGGATGGGTCTGAGCTCAAGGGCACAAATACTGATTTCTTACTTTAATCAGGTTTAGTCTGTCATACTGGAGAGAAAGTTCATCAAGAGAGGTCAGGTGTGAAATGTTTTACTAATAAATATGTATATCCTTCCATATCTGTCTTTAGAAAAGAAACTGACTGTGACATAGACATGACAAAACTGTTAGGTGACAAAACTGCTTTTGTGTGATGCTGCATAGGCACCGTTTGGTGTCAAATAGAAGTTGACATCTTTTTTATAAGCCCTGTTCACACAGCAATCCCGGTAAATTACCATAAAATTACCAGAATGACTTCTCCAGTAAATACACAAATGTGCTGTACATACATTGGACCAGCGGTTTGGAAAATGGATGGATGATTCAGCTGTGGGTGTCATCTTCTGGTCAGACATGGGAATTCATTCAGCATGTGACTCACAGTGCATTATGGGAATTATCTAGTCGTTGGGCGTACGTCGGTTGCATACTCATTATTGCAGTGCATTGTGGGATTAAATGAGTGCACTCAATAATGTCCACTATACTTTCAGACACCACTACAAATGGCTTTTCCTTTAACCCTCTGGTCCGCTTCGAAAACTGACTTTTTTTTTTTCAATGAAATTAATTTAATTTTTTTTGTTAGATAATGTTTTATATTTAATATTTTGTATTTTTAGGGGATTTTATGGTACTAAATTATATTTATGCAGTAGTTATAATAAATGTATTAACTTTGAGCACAGACCTGAAAATTAAATTTCCAACTTAAACTGCCGTAATTCTTGAATGCTTTAGAGCACAGACTTAAGTTTGATCTCTTTTTAAAGATGACACATGGCAAATTATTGCTGGAGTGAACTTTAAAGGAACATGCCATTATTTTTGAAAATAGGCTCATTTTCCAACTCCCCTAGAGTTAAACAGTTGAGTTTTACCGTTTTCGAATCCATTCAGGAGATCCCAGGACTGCCGGTAGCACTTTTAGCATAGCTTAGCATACATCATTGAATCTGATAGACAGTTAGCATCTCGCTCAAAAAAGTGACCAAAGAGTTTTGATATTTTTCCTATTTAAAACTTGACTCTTCTGTAGTTAGATCGTGTACCAAGACCGACGGAAAATTAAAAGTTACGATTTTCTAGGCAGATATGGGCGTAATATCATTGTGCCTGCTGCACCCATGGATACGGCGGCAAAGTTCCTTGATTATTACGCAGGAATGAGAATATAGTTCCCAGCCATATCAGTCTAGAAAATCGCATCAAGAAAAACTTTTCATGAGTAAAACTCAACTGTTTAACTCTAGGGGAGTTGGAAAATGAGCCTATTTTCAAAAATAGTGGTGTGTTCCTTTAAAAAAGTTACAGAATTGTACGTTTATTGTTATGAAAAATGCAATAAAATACTATTTTACATTTTTATATGAAATATTTTTTTAAAAACACGGTTTACTCTAAAGCTGCAAGAAAATCAAAGCCATAAATCTAAACAAGTGTTTAGAAATTTGAGCTTGATATCTCTAAAAATGAGCTTTCAGTAAGATTTTGTTTGGCCACAGAACCCCAAAAAAAATGTCACTAGGTGAAATTCGTCTCTCACATTAATTTCTAATGTGGTCATTTGACTATTTGACTAGGTCAGTGTGACTATTTTTTTCTGGGACATTTAACCTCTTTGAATCATGTCTATGATTGTTTTGTGTGTTCACATAGCAAGTGCCAAAACCTAGCAAAGTTTCGTACCATTCTGATGAAGAATTTGAAAAAGAAAAAAAAAAAAAGTACAGTTTTTCGGTCCAAAATTACAGAAGAGCCCCAGAGGGTTAAATAATGCCCTATTTAATGGTACAGGGGGTGATTTTGGACAGCCAGGGTCTTGATCTTGATGCGGCGCAATGGTCAGATGTCAGTTTAGCGCATGTTTTCAAAGAAAAACAATTAAAAGCAGCTGAACTTTCCGTAAACAGCTCTGAAAGAGCATTATGATTGGCTCAAAGCATGATTGGCTCAAAGCAAACTTTTACAACAACGTGTTTTGACCTCGAATGAGCTCATACTGGTAATCCTGCTCTTTGTTCACACACAGAATCATAACGGTAATTTACTGGTAATGCTACAACTTCTCATACAGGAAATTGCCAGAACTGACTTACTACTTAGTACTTTTGGAAAGGTCCTGTTCACACATGATCTCTTAATGGTAATTTTCCTGTAATTTACCAGTAAAGACTGTATGTGTGAAAGGGGCTAGTGTGTATCAAACAAAGTTCAAAACATTTAACTTGGCATTACTAGCTAGTCTTGCACAGGGTTTGCTTAGCATTTACTAGGTTAGCACAGACAGGTGATGCAGAGCATTATGGGATAGGTCACAGGCAGGATGGAGGTACAGTAGAGCAGAAAAGAGTGATGCTTACTTTAGACAGTCTCTTGTGTGACTAGCATGCATGAGAGAAAGAACAGATATCAGAAAACAAACAAAAACAAAAAGAAAACTGTATGAATTATGTGCAGACAAATAAAAAACACTGTTGGGCGGCAAAGCTTCCTTACATACAGTATCAAAGCAGAAGAGATCATTCTGGTACATGAGGTGCTGATGATCATGAAATGATTATGCAATGATTACTGACTTCAGATTAGACCAGACTGAAATGTGCCTCACTTTGTGACAGTCATACAATATTTGGTAGCACTTTATTTTACAGTCCTGTTCCCCATGTACATACTATGTGTTTATTACATATCACCTGCAGTTTTATAATATGACTCAGAATTAAGTTTACATGCCTGTACTGATGATTCACATGGATCAGCGGAAATGACTAAAAACACTGTATTATGCATGCCAGACAAGTCATTTGGCAGTCATTTTGTAAAGAAAAACTATGCGCCTGCGCACATATGCATTCAGACGTGCTTGGCTATAGACTAAATGTAATGCCGTCACCATTCTCACAGATTCACATTTTTTGAAGTTTACACAAAGATGATAACGGTATCATTTCAAAACTATTTCAAAACCTATTTCAAAGTCTGCCTTCTCAAGCCCTACGGTGGCCCAGTAGTGCACAACACAATTAAATTTAAAAAGCAAACATAAGTTCACAAGACAACGAAATCAAGCCACAACACAACAAAATCAAGCACAACGAAATCAAGCCACAACACAACAAAATCAAGCACAACGAAATCAAGCCACAACACAACAAAATCAAGCACAACGAAATCAAGCCACAACACAACAAAATCAAGCCACAACACAACAAACTCAAGCACAACGAAATCAAGCCACAACACAACGAAATCAAGCCACAACACAACGGAAATGCTCCCAACCACTAGGGGGCTCTCTGAGCTCGGTAAATTTAGGTTTTCCTTGCCACTGTTCTATAGATTCAGCAGGGATGGGCAAGGCCAAGTGGTTGAAACTTATAATTTGTATTAATTAAAATTACTTTTAAAAACAGACATGCTCAAATTCCAAAGCTTGATTGTATTGGTAAGACTGACTCAGTAGTGCACAACACAACTTTGGAATTTGAACATGTCTGTTTTTAAAAGTATTAATAGGTATTAATACAAATTATATGTTTCAACCACTTGGTGGAATTTGCAGACGTTCCCTTAGGCGTCATGCACCGTTGTAGCGGGTCAAAGCATTCTCGAGTATAAATATGCAGCCATAATGCACGTAGGTGCATTAATTTTGAATAAATATTTTGTCAATATACAATGGTTACACAGTTAAAACTGATCGTAATATTGATATCTTTTTAAGACTGCCGAATCTATAGAACAGTGGCAAGGAAAACCGCGCTCCGAGAGCCCCCTAGTGGTCGGGAGCTTTTTCGTTGTGTTCTGGCTTGATTTCGTTGTGTTGTGGCTTGATTCCATTGTGTTGTGGCTTGATTTCGTTGTGTTGTGGCTTGATTTTGTTGTTGTGGCTTTATCATTGTGTTGTGGCTTGATTTCGTTGTGTTGTGGCTTGATTTCATTGTTGTGGCTTTATCATTGTGTTGTGGCTTGATTTCGTTGTGTTGTGGCTTGATTCCATTGTATTGTGGCTTGATTTCGTTGTGTTATGGCTTGATTTCATTGTATTGTGGCTTGATTCCGTTGTATTGTGGCTTGATTTCATTGTATTGTGGCTTGATTTCGTTGTATTGTGGCTTGATTTCGTTGTGTTGTGGCTTGATTTTGTTGTGTTGTGGCTTGATTTTGTTGTGGCTTTATCATTGTGTTGTGGCTTGATTTCGTTGTGTTGTGGCTTGATTCCGTTGTGTTGTGGCTTTTTCGTTGTGTTGTAGCTTGATTTTGTTGTGTTGTGGCTTGATTTCGTTGTGTTATGGCTTGATTTTGTTGTATTGTGGCTTGATTCTGTTGTATTGTGGCTTGATTTCGTTGTGTTGTGGCTTGATTCCGTTGTGTTGTGGCTTTTTCGTTGTGTTGTGGCTTGATTTTTTTGTGGCTTTATCATTGTGTTGTGGCTTTATCATTGTGTTGTGGCTTGATTCCGTTGTGTTGTGGCTTGATTCCGTTGTATTGTGGCTTGATTTTGTTGTGTTGTGGCTTGATTTCTTTGTGGTTTTATCGTTGTGTTGTGGCTTGATTTCATTGTGTTGTGGCTTGATTCCGTTGTATTATGGCTTGATTTCGTTGTGTTGTGGCTTTTTCGTTGTGTTGTGGCTTGATTCCGTTGTATTATGGCTTGATTTCGTTGTGTTGTGGCTTTTTCGTTGTGTTATGGCTTGATTTTGTTGTATTGTGGCTTGATTTTGTTGTGTTGTGGCTTGATTTCGTTGTGTTATGGCTTGATTTTGTTGTGTTGTGGCTTGATTTCATTGTATTATGGCTTGATTCCGTTGTGTTGTGGCTTGATTCCGTTGTGTTGTGGCTTGATTCCGTTGTGTTGTGGCTTGATTTTGTTGTATTGTGGCTTGATTTCGTTGTGTTGTGGCTTGATTTCTTTGTGTTATGGCTTGATTTTGTTGTGTTGTGGCTTGATTTCATTGTATTATGGCTTGATTTCATTGTATTATGGCTTGATTCCGTTGTGTTGTGGCTTGATTCCGTTGTGTTGTGGCTTGATTCCGTTGTGTTGTGGCTTGATGTGGCTTGATTTCGTTGAGTTGTGGCTTGATTTCGTTGTGTTGTGGCTTGATTTCGTTGTGCTGTGGCTTTATCATTGTGTTGTGGCTTGATTTTGTTGTGTTGTGGCTTGAATCCGTTGTATTGTGGCTTGATTTCATTGTGTTGTGGCTCGATTTCATTGTGTTGTGGCTCGATTTCGCTGTGTTGTGTCTTGATTCCGTTGTATTGTGGCTTGATTTCGCTGTGTTGTGGCTTTTTCGTTGTGTTGTGGCTTCATTCCGTTGTGTTGTTGCTTCATTCCGTTGTGGCTTTATCATTGTGTTGTGGCTTGATTCCGTTGTATTGTGGCTTGATTTCGCGGTGTTGTGGCTTTTTCGTTGTGTTGTGGCTTGATTCCGTTCTGTTGTGGCTTGATTTCGTTGTGTTATGGCTTGATTTCGTTGTGTTGTGGCTTGATTCCGTTCTGTTGTGGCTTGATTCCGTTGTGTTATGGCTTGATTTTGTTGTGTTGTGGCTTGATTCCGTTCTGTTGTGGCTTGATTCCGTTGTGTTATGGCTTGATTTTGTTGTGAATTTATGTTCGCTTTTTAAATTTTGTTGTGTTGTGCACTACTGAGCCACCATACCAAACACTGTTGCCATGCAGATGAACAGCTAGAACCCGTTAAAAGTTTTCTATAGTAGTTGAAAATGGTGTCGTGTAAGTGGCCCCAAAGTAAATAACTAATGATTTTTCAAAAATCAAAAACTTTAGCTGGACAATAACTTTTTTCTAGAGCGGCTATACAGCCAAAACAATCTATCTATCATTAATTTCCTATTATCACTGTGAAGCGTTATATAAATGAAGGTGATTTGACTTTATTATAGTAATTGCAATAACTGGGCAATAACTAGGTACTAACCCTGAACCTACCCCTAACCTAACCTTAACCCATGTAGTTACCTTATATTACCCAGTACTTTCTTAGGTAAGTACACTGTAAGAAATATAAAGTGCAACCCAATATTTTACAAATGATGTACTATTTTTATAAAGCATGTTGTTCTTAAAGAAAGGGAGAGCAAGTGCAATCCTTCAACAGATGTAATGATAGGAAAATGAAAGCAAGAGCTCTACAGTATTTCAAAATCCAGTGAGCTTCCACTCACTCACTCACTCGCACGCACGTTTTATGTATTTTTTGTGTGTATATCATATATATATATATGATGCAGTATATGAAGACGGTGTGAGCAGAAGTACAGTAAGTACAGTCACACACATTTACCTTGGAGTTCTTTCCTCCAGAGCGGGTGGTGTGAAGCAACTGGCTGTTAGTGCGCTGGACGGCTTGTTCCGGAGTGGAAGGGGATTTATCGGAGGAATGATCGGAGTTCTTTTCCACCATGTTCTCTCCCTCTGGACTCTGGGGTGTGGGGGAGCGCGAGCGTTTACGCAGGACGGGTGAGCAGGCCGGCGTGCTGCGGTTCGAGTTACTGGCAGTGCTACAGAAACAAGAAAAATATCCAATAAACAACCATAAAACAGATACTACACTTCGAAAGGAACTCAAATTGTTGTTTGAGCCTTGGCTGGACAGTTATGTGGTGTTCATGTGGGAGATGCAGGATTGAGTTTTGTGCAAACCATTAAAAGGCTAGATACTAAACATACTAAATGTATTAATAAAAATATACCAATGCAAAAGGTGTATAGGTGGTATAGGTTTCTGTATAGGTCAGGGGAATAAATACTGTCATTGGCTCAGAATAATATCAACAACAGAAGTCAATGGAAAATTCCCCACCAAACAACCAAACCACACACACACACACGTGTGCACACGCAACCTCCCAGCAGGCTATTCATTGGCCTTCCACCTCTGCCCTGTCAGCTTCCAGGAATTTATTCAGACTGACATCTCACAACTCTGACCAAAAACACAGCAGCGGGCGTCACATCGTTAAAGCACTGCAGTTCTGGTGGGAATTTCCACATCACTGATAAAAAAACAAGATTGGTCAAAACACAGGAACTGAACATCTGATTATCTTTTTGAAGAACGAACCTGAAACTGTAAAGACAAAAAAAAGGAAAGAACTTTCTCCTAAAAAAAGCTGACTAAACAGAGAGCAAAGCAAATGGAGATGCTTCACATTTGTTGCTCCTGAAACATTAACATTCTCACAGGAGATTCTCAACACAGGCTTTAATTTTTCAATCAATTTGCAATCAAAAGTAAAATAATTCTCACATTCTTCAGGTAACAAATGACCAATTATGAGTTATGGTGTGCATGTTAATTTTGTAGCTCTTTTCTCTAACTGTGTCTCATTTTAAGTCTCATTTTATTTCTCCAAAGAGCAACGTCTCAGACAATCAGTATGGTTTTCATAAAACACACTCTACTTCTATTTACTTGTAGTATTTTCATAGACATGTCAAAAGCTTTTGATACAGTTAATCATTACATTTTATAGGAAAAGTTGTATAGATATGGGTTTCATGATATTGCATATAAATGGTTGAAAAATTACATTTCTAATAGAAGACAGTTTGTTTGTTTTAAGGTTTGCTATTCTAGCAAAGCAAGATTACTCTGTGGGGTTCCCCAAGGGCCCATTCTTGGACCCTTAATATTTCCTATTTATATAAATGATTTGTAGAATGTTTCAAATATTCTTACTCCAATAATGTTTGCTGATGACACAACCTTAGTTCTCACTCACTCAAATTTTAATTTATTAATCAAATAGTCTAATCGCTTATGCTAATTGGTTTAATAATAAAAATAAAAATCTAATTTTATTATTTTTAGTGCTAAAAACAATAACCTAAGGATTTATCAAAAATTACAATTGAGTCTATTGAAATGCCAACTACAAAATTCCTGGGAGTTTGAGTTGGAGGAAACAAGCAGACTATGTGAGCAGAAAAATACATAAATCTTCTGGTATAAGGAGAAGAGTGTATTCTTACTCTTTACTATAGTTTAATTTATCTGCATCGTTCATATTGTAATACAGTTTGGGCAAGCACTTTTCCTACTACTCTTCAAAAAAAAAAAAAAACAATCCTTCAGAAAGGTTTTGTTAGGACTGCAACCCAATCAAACGTATATACTTAATCTGCTTCTTTATTTCAGAAACTTCAGGTTCTTACCATTTATGATATTAATATTTCTCAAATATGTTTTCATTTATAAGCCTACACTATATGTCCAAATCATTGAGTTCAGGTGTTCCGATCACTTCCATGGACACAGGTGTATAAAATCAAGCACCTAGGCGTGCAGACGCTTCTACAAACATTTGTGAAAGAATGGGTCGCTCTCAGGAGCTCAGTGAATTCAAGTGTGGTACCGTGATAGGTTGCCACCTGTGCAATAAGACCATTTGTGAAATTTCCTCACTACAAAATATTCCACAGTGTTATTATAACAAGTGTTATTATAGTGTTATTATATAAGTGGAAGCAATTGGGAACAACAGCAACTCAGCCATGAAGTGGTAGGCCACTTAAACTCACAGAGCAGGGTCAGCGCGTGCTGAGGTGCACAGTACGCAGAAGTCGCCAACTTTCTGCAGGATCAATAGCTATAGACCTCCATGTTGCCTTCAGATTAGCTCAAGAACTACGTAGAGAGCTTCATGGAATGGGTTTCCATGGCCGAGCAGCTGCATCCAAGCCTTACATCACCAAGTGCAATGCAAAGCGTCGGATGCAGGGGTGTAAAGCATGCCACAACTGGACTCTAGAGCAGTGGAGACATGTTCACTGGAGTGACGAATCGTGCTTCTCTGTCTGGCAATCCGATGGACGAGTCTGGGTTTGGAGGTTGCCAGGAGAGCGGTACTTGCCTGACTGGTGTAAAGTTTGGTGGAGGGGGGATTATGGTGTGGGGTTGTTTTTCAGGGTTGGGCCTGGCCCCTTAGTTCCAGTGAAAGGAACTTTTAATGCTTCAGCATACCAAGACATTTTGGATAATTTCATGCTCCCAACTTTGTGAGAACAATTTGCAGTCTGCACAGTATATGGATTGTATTCTCTTGTTTTTATTGTATATATTTTATATTTTGCAAATAAACTAAACTAAACTAAGTTGATACTTAAAATAAAACAACTGAAAACTTCAATAATTCTCCAAAGCTAAGAAAGAGTAACATCTGATCATTAAAATCTTAGAAGAAGAACCGTCAGAACACGCAGTAGCTGACCTCAAACACAGAGAATCTCTCAATCAGACTTCACTTGCTTACAAAGGTCAAGATGATGTAGATAATACAGAAAATGAAAAGCCTTCTTCAATCAGATGGAGAGGCACTTCACACACCATCTATCTTTGTCTCAATCTCTCTATGCAGCAATCCCCGTCTTCCTGCTGCCAGCCCTTCATCTGTCCCTCAGAAAGAGCACCAGGTTCTGTCTTAATTATTAATGTTCTGTACCTGAGCTAAGAGCTGCCCGTCTGGAAAAACAAACACAGTGTGACAAAAGAGAGGGAGAGAGAGAGAGAGAGAGAGAGAGAGAGAGAGTGCACGCAGATAAAATACAGCAACTCATAACTCAACCTCACAATCTCTCTGGGTTCATGATATCAGCCTAACGCACTTATGATTTTGTCCATGCAGCAACACTCAAACACTCATGCAGCGTGTTCTAGAATGTTCTGACGGCAAATAAAATCACTGCAGATAAAACCTTTACAGAAACAGTGGCATCAAATTACCGGTGCATAGATCTACATCTGTCACGCTGTGAAGAATCTGTTAGATCAGCTGTGTTCTAGTACATCAAGGTAAGGGCGAGCAACACAATATATAAAAGAAATCTAAGTCTAAGTACTAAAATAAATAATTTTAAATGTAGGCATCACAACATTATAATGAAAGGGCGGAAAAGGCAATGTAAATGTAAAAATAGAATAAATAGAAAAATAGAATACACTGTAAACCCTTACCCTCTAAATACTTTTTTTCTTCTGAGTTTACAGCACTGACATTTCAAGTAAACTGAACTGCTCCATTGTTTTGGGTTGTATGAACAAATTTCCTTTCATTTAGACTAACTTAATTTTAACTGAAACTAGGCTGGGATTTTTTTTTTATTATTTCCCAGCATGCTTTGCCCATGGCACTTCTTTTTTTTTGCGTGTGTGTGTGCAAGATTAATGGTAAGGGAGATTTAGTAGTGATTAAGGTTTTGTTATGCTAATTTAGAATAATGTGGGTTTTTGGAGAGTTACTATCATGGTGACAAGTGGCACATTCTGCTTGGTTTGAGAGCAGGTAAGTTACATGTTTTAAGCTGATGTACTCAAGTGCTATACCATGCTATTGTTAACATGTTAGCAAATTAGCAAGTTGCCATTTTCTAAATTAGTTTGTTATAGCTAGCCAAATATTTATGTTGAGATAACCTGATAATTTTAAGTTAAATGTATAAATTAGTGTACTCAAATATTTCAAGTTAAGAACAATAAAATGTATGAGTACAAAATAAAAATTTTACTTAAACTTTGAGTTTCTTAACTTAGAGAAATTCTCAAAAAACGCTAGGAACTAGGGACACTGGGGTGGTACTTGGTATGTTTCGACCACAGGAACCAGGGTCTAAATGAAGTTACAGGTAAATATTTCCCCCTCAAAACGGCCCTGCTTGCAAGGTAGTACATTTTCAAAGTTTAGGATCTTTCAGAGGTGGGACTTGGGCGCTGGACATGCTGATTGGTTGACTTCACGCAGCATTTTGATTGGCTGACTCCACACAGCATTTTATTTCAACCACCATTTTTAAAAGTCTGTTGCGGTGCGTGCAGTAAGAGTTGTTTGCTATTCGAATCAACAACGAAGTTCAAAAAATATGGCCGATGGACCGATGAGGGCGAAATCCAGCGGGAACTAGAAAGCCACGCACAGTCCTACTTCACTGGACTAATCTTCACGGTACTCTAGACCACGATGGAAACGCAGACAGCAACAGGTCTGGGGGAAAAAAATTCCCCCAGAAAAAAAGTGAGCTAACTCAGTACTTCAAGTTAGGAACAATTAACATGCATGAGTACTACAAACTCAAAACTTGATAGTTCTGCTTACTTAAAATTGGGAACATCATAACTCAAAAGATTTTATATAACTGATTACCTCAAATTTTTTACTCAGGTTTCAACTGGTACAGATCAATTTAAAAAATAAATAAAACTACTAATAGCCAATAAGGCACCAATATATTGTGCATCACCACACACTTCCGTGCTATACTCACTAATTGTGCAGTACATAGTATGTATGCAAAGTATGTGAATTATTAAAAAAAAGTAGACAGTCTACAGTACATACCGCACAATCCAATAAGCAGTGAGCTAGTATTCCATTTCAAACATTATACAAAAACATTGTCTATCATGAGATAGCAACTGACATTAGCACACTTCAAGCACACGTGCCAAACAGTTTCTCACTCTCCACACACCATTAAAGTGATAAAAGGAATTTATCAAACACTCTAGAGAAAAAAAAGAAGCTTGTATTGTGAGTGGACGTATGGCTCTACTCGCCTCTCACCTGTCATACTGGCATTTATAAGGGGCCAAATGACAGACTACACGTGTATGTGTGAATGCAGTTTTTCACACTTCTGTTTATAGCTGAGACACAAAAAAAAAACAACAACACGCATGGAATTTAACATTTTGTCATACCACCAGTCGGAAGATACATCTCTCTCACGCTAACTTGAGTCACAGAGAGCAAAAGGCAGAGATAAGCATCTTTCTCACACTCGTTGAAAGTGTAAAAACACTTCTGTGATGCAAAAACGACCGCCCATTACATGCAGCAAATGCAATGCATTGCTCTTCTAAAAAAAATCTGCTTGAAATTGGATGAAAGATGAAATTGTCTGGAAATATCAATGATACTATTATATATTACAAGGTGGTAAAATCATTAATAAGAACTAAAATATTGGAAATTGTATGGATTATGCAAATGCCTTCCCTTCATGATTTTAATGCAAAAATCACACATTGACAAACCTGGTGGCCATGAGGGGCAACACGAAAGCTTTCAGCTCTGCTTCATTCATTCAGTGCGGCTGCAGTGTGAGGATGGAGTGATGTGAGGAGAGAGGAGGAAGAGACGAGGTGGAGCTTATCGTCTCAGCATCCCTGTTCTTTCATGCAATCCTTTCAACCCAATTCCTCGCCCTTCTGCATGCTCGTTTCCTCTGCTGTACTGTTAGTCCTTCTCCATCTTTCTGTCAGGGGCAGGAGGACGTCGAGCTGGTGTGAAAAAACGTCTGCTGTGCGGCGCAGTGTGGCGTCTGGGGTTGATTTAATATTCATGGCTTTCTTGAATGAAGCCACTCACGTCAGCCACCTCAACGTCAACAAGCCAATCTCTGGCTCTCTACCCCTCCCCCAATCACATCACTCCCCTTCTCTCACTCACTCACGCTTGCTCTCTTCACTCCTGTGATGCCATCAAATCCTGCCCACAGTCAAATCAAGTCAAGTCACCTTTATTTACATAGCGCTACAGAATGTCTCACAACAGCTTTACAGTGACAAGCAGGAAAATAACAACTCAGAATAATCACAAATATTTTACAAATATACTCTGGATAGCTTGTACTTAGGTGGAGAGCGGGGTAACACAAAGTAACACAATTGTAACACACATGGTTTAAAACTTTCCACACATGCCAGGATGATGAAACTTAGTGTATTTAGCAGTTGCCATATCAATTGTATATAGAGAAAAAAATTGCACCAAAATTCTAAAACCTTTGGAAGATATCACTGAACATTTATTTAAGCATAGCAAAAGTAAATTTCTTACTTCAGTTCATTTTTGTAAAAATAAAAAATAAATACTCTGAACCCCAAGTGGATTTAAACAAACTGAGAAAGTCAAAAAGTGTTACTTTGTGCCCCACTCTCTACTAAAACGTAGTTTATTTGTGTGAATGATACCTCAAATCACGTGTCTTGCTAAAGAGGAATGTGCTGTTATTTTTCAAAGCAATCAGACTTAATAACATATACCTGGTGGATAAAAGAGAAAAAAATCTTATAGATTTACATTTAAGGAGAGTTTTATGAGTTCATGTGATGGCCAGTGTTGGGAAGGTTACTTTGGAAATGTAATAGGTTACAGATTACAAGTTACCCTATTTAAAATGCAATAAGTAGTGTAACTATTTAAATTACGTTATTAAAGTAATGTAACTGATTACATGTGATTACTTTTCTAAATGTCTAAAGAATGTTCTCAACTGTTAATCAAACATTTAAACCAGGCAGGGTTAACCTTATAGTAATACTTACTTATTACTGTCAGATATTCAAAATCCTTCATCACTTGAATTAATATTATAATAATTTAATTTAATGTAAGACTTCAGCACCTCTTTTCACATTGAGATAGTTCTGTATATGCTGTGATAGACGTCGTATTCCTATAGATAGATGTGATCAGCTGACAGTCAGCTGATGTGAGGTCGACTCACGTGACCTGCCAGAACTGATGCTATACGCTTGATTTCTGAGGTTAAATACAGATTTCTGGATGAATTATTTTTACATTTCCAGCACCGGAACACATTTTTATCACTCGCCATGGTGGCAGCTCTCAGACAGGTTGTAACCTAAAGCTTCCAGCTGCAATGTGGATTGATGTAATTGGCAGACGTGGTGTGCCGCAAACTTCAAACGAGAGAGACAATCAAAAGCATCAGAATAGCATTGCTTTACTAGCCTTTAAATGGCAGGAGGCTTCATACACATCAAAAACAGGCAAAGCAACAAATGAATATTCTTCAACATATCCTAGCTTTTTACAGAAAATATTCAGGTGTAACCCCCTTTGTAATCGTTAACATTTTCATAAGTAACTGTAATTTAATTACACATATTTTCTCAGCAACTGTAGCTGATTACGGTTACATTTATTTTGTAATTCAATTACGTAACTCTGTTACATGTAACTAGTTACTCCCCAACAATGATGATGGCAAAGTCAAATTTTCAGCATCTCCAGATCCTTCAGACATCATTCTAACATACTGATTTGGCTCTCTATTATAACAAAATCTCACAATTTATCTCACAATTCTGACTTTTTTTCTTGCAATTGAAAGATTATATATTACAATTTCTTTTCTGAGAATTGTGAGATATACATTTGCAATTGTGGAGAGAAAAAAAGAAAAAAGGTGAAAAAGAAAAATCGTGACTTTAATGAATTTAATAAAAATATTTTTTTTTTCAGAATTGCGACTTTAATAAAAAATAAAGGTAATTGTGACTTTCTCACAATTCTGACTTTATAACACGCAATTGTGAGTTTAAATCTCGCGACTGCGAGAAACAAAAGTCAGATTTGTGAGATAAAAAGTCGCAATTACCTTATTTTTACATTTAGTGGCGGAAACAAGCTTCCATAAAACATAATACATTTAGAGCAGGGGGTGTACATTTTTCTTATTTTGTTTAAAGATCATATTTTTTCATTTAGTACTGCCCATCAGAAGCCAATGTCATGTTTCCCAGAAGACAAAATGAGTACAATTTACCCTGTTCATCCACTTCAAAAAGTGTACACACCCCAGATCTTAACGCATAAGGTCGCTTTCTTGAGTGTCAGTATTTTTTAATTTTTTTGTCTGCATTTTTTGCTTCAAGAAATATTGCGGAAAACTGATGTTTTCATCAGTTAAAATAATATGCAGAGGAAAACCAAATCCTTTTTTTGATTCTAAGGTCACGGTTAGATTCGATTCTCAAATTTTACATTTATTTCTTTTTAAAGCACAGGTTGCTATGCCATTTTTAGACTAGACTTTTATGCAATATAATATCTGAACTTTGTTCGCAATGTACCACACTACATTGTCGAATTTAAAACATTTATTAACATAATGTAACAATAACTTATATCTTCAGTCAATTGAAAACTTAAGCAAAATAACCTGCTATCTAGTTTCTCTTTTGTGAGTGCAGTCTTCTTCACAGAAGATACATTCAAGTTCACAACAAAACAAACAAAATCAACAAAACAGCAACTAAATGTGCGCTGCACAGACCTTCACTAACTTTCTCCTGAACACGGAGGGAATCACCGTAGCTGTGAGATGCGTTCTACTTGGGATTTCATAGCGTAGTTCTAGCATGCCAATTAAATCCCTAAAACCGGAGTTTTCCACCACTGAATAAGGTCACATGTCCGCGCCTATGAATACTCCTAACGCGCGCTTAATTGCATTTGCACAAGTTGAGTTACTTGGAAGTTTAATTCCAAAAGAAGACGGAAGAGTAGTTTGTGTTACAGTTGTTGGTTTAACAGATAAATTATGTTTTTGTGGTGCCTACGGAGATTCCCTGCCATGTTAGACGTGCTGCCAGTGAAAGAATATGGTACATGCACATAGCAGAGCTTGCAAACTGTGGCTTTTTTGTCGACAACGTGAAAGAAACATAACTCACTGGAAATCCAAAATACTTCCACAACGGTGACTTCAGTGAAAGAGGAGGGTTCTGTCGATGGGTCTCCAGCATCTGCAGTTGCCATGCTATCTATTGAGTGGCTGTAGCTAAGTTAGAGGAGGTTGACTCGCAGCACTTCAACACGTGTTTTTTTTTCTGCTTGGCAAGCAACCGAACGTGACATGGGGGCGTGGCAGCATCGACGATTCCATTTTTTAATTCCAAGTTCGAGATTGTGACTTAATTTCGGTCGACTTCCATTTAAGTATTTTAAATAATTTTGAGTTACAAAGCTTGTGTAATATAACGAAATACATTACAAATGACTTTTTAAAGCATGTATTTTGTAATCTATAATGAAATACATGTTAAAAGTAACCTTCCTAATCTTGATCACAGGTTTACAGAACAAAAGTCAACAAACTAAAACACTTACAAAACAATTACACATCACTGAGTCATCTTCCGGTTGCCGAATAATAGATTTAAAATGTTCCATATCAAGTTTTGATTGGAGAGAGTTCCAGTCAGACGGAGCTGCATACGTAAAAGCCTTTTTTCCCAGTTCAATTTGGACAAAAGGAACAGAGAGAGTATGACAATCTTGAGAACGGAGGGAATAATACCCAACACTTTTCTGTTGAATGAGACATGAGATATGAAGGCAACAACCCCAAAATGGTTTTGTAAATGAATAAATACATGTACATACAGTGCATTTTTCTTCTAGTGGACCAAGAAAGCCAAGTTACTCTGCTCTTTTTTTTTTTTGCTCTTTAAGGTTTACAATCTGAAATTAATCTTAAGCACCATGATAAACAGCATCCAGTATGTAAAGAATTAATACATTACATCACCATAATCGAGTACAGATAGAAAGGTAGCAGAAACTAGTTTCTTTCTTACATGAAATGAAAAACAAATCATGTGTCTGAATTTTTTTTCTTTCTTTTTTTTTTCTTTAGTTGAGTAATGTGAGAGCTAAAAGGTAATGTGTCATCAATGATGCAATGATGCCAAGTTACACTATTTTGCCAAAAGTATTGGGACATCCCTCCAAATCATTGAGTTCAGGTGTTCCAATCACTTCCATGGCCACAGGTGTATAAAATCAAGCACCTGGGCATGCAGACGCTTCTACAAACTTCTACATTCCTTGTGAAGGAATGGGTCACTCTCACTCTCAGCGTGGTACCGTGATAGGTTGCCACCTGTGCAATAAGTTCATTTGTGAAATTTCCTCAGTACTAAATATTCCACGGTCAACTGTTAGTGGTATTATAACAAAGTGGAAGCAATTGGGAACAACAGCAACTCAGCCATGAAGTGGTAGACCACTTAAAAATCACATACATGCTGAGGCACACAGTGCGCAGAGATTTGTGCCTACATTGGTAAAAAAATAAAATAAAAATAAAAACCTAGAGTATTTCACTTTCAGCGATTAGGAGCAATTAGAAAAGAAACATGGCAGAAAATGCTAGCCTTCCTTGGTATATCAACCAATCATTGAAAAGAAGCAAATACATGATATTAGTTTGAACTGCTACTGCTGATGTACCAACTATGTATGGAGAGTAGAGATAATGAATATTTGATCGCAAACAAATTTATCAAACTACCATTTGAACAACAGCTACGAATTAAGGAAGGAAGACGCCAAGCTAAGATACAGGCTACAGCAATCAGCTTATGATTGGGACAGAAGGATTTTTGCTTTAAATGATAGGCTAGGTGAGTGAAATTATATTTATATTGTCTTGTTGTATATGTGTAGTTTTCTGGAGATTGGCTCAAAAAAAAGCCAATGTAAAAATATCATAGGGAGGGAATCCAACCACTAAAATTTAGTGTGCCTCTATTTTAAAACCCACCTGCCGCCACGGAGTATGATACAATTATATCAGATTAGATCTGATCAAATCATGATCTGATAATCAATATTAGATCAGGAGTCAATTAGATATCAGATGAGATCGAAATTAATTCTGATCAGAAACACTTTACAGTCAGATTGTCAACACCACATTTGATCGTGGTCCAATCATACGAGTGAGATCAGATAATGTTCAGATTGGATTGGATCAGTCGCAAAGTTAGATAAGATCACAATTAATTTAGATTAGACTCAAATTAGATCAAAATCAGATCAGAGTTGGGTCAGAGATCCGATATGGGTCACATCAGAATGGAGTCATACATTTAAGAATAAGCAGAACATTCTCACATCAGCACAGAAACTGGAAAACAACATAATTATAATAACTTTAAATCAAATCAAATCATGAATCAAATCAAAATAGTTACTAGTCTGATATACACTGAGAGAGAGAGAGCACACGTCTGCTTAAAATAGGCACGTAATCTGCTCAGGACGGTGTAAGACATGGCAATGTCTGGAACAAACATCCTATCTTTACCGTTGCATTTAACTCTGGAATTCCTTCGAGCAAAAAAAGAAATAAAAATAAAAACTAAAAGCTTTACACCACTAAAAAAGTATGCAAAATTGGAATAGAATACCCAGCAGATCTACTACAGCACAAATGACAAAATGTCAGAGAACACAGCTTGAAATGTTGTATTCCTCAATGCAATGCACTTGACCTCTACTTCACACGAGACAAATGAACCATAACAAATCAACCATAGTATTTATTTAAAAGATTTTCTTTTTTTTGTTTGTTTTTTTCAATAAATCACTTTTTTTACAACAAACAGCTGGTAGGGATTACAACGATCATATTCACGGGTTAGTGACATCACTAACCCTAAAATTGACATAAACCCTGCCCCAGGGAACATGCAACAAAGTGGGTGAAGCCATGTTAAGAAGAGGAAGAGTTGTAGTAGAGCACAATGTCTGTTCAAGCTGTCACATATTTCTTTTCACATTTATTGCAATACAGTACGTAACACAAATGCAATAGCATGCCATAAAAGCTAGATGACAACATAAGTTATAACCGTAATTAAACTAAACTAAACTATATATGTTCTATCTTCATCTTACAACAGTTCCCACATGAGCGATGTGAGATTATCATGATAGCACATGCTAATTGATGATTTGAAGATAGTTAACTCTTGTCTGGCTATCACCAGACCAAGCTCAATCTTTTAAGATTGAACATTGATCTGGGGAGTCTGCTCTGTATTTTCTACTGCAAGAGGCGTGATCAACGGGCATAGTTCAAATGAATCTGTACGCAATTGGATAGTCCTTCAACCAATCAGACCACAAGAGGCGTGATCAACGGGTATAATTCAAATGAATCTGTACGCAATTGGATAGTCCTTCAACCAATCAGACCATTGGTTCCGATGCGATCCATCGCTTCGCTATCCCTCATTGTATTAAACCAGCCAATAGTTGGATAGTGGATAAACTGGGTTGTGATTGGTGCCCGCAAATTTGTAACAGAAGCAGGATAAAACAATGTACAGGTTTCCAGCCTGAGCTGCAGGGCAAAATCAAATCTGGGCTGGGTTTACCCAGTCTAAGTTAACTCCACGTCAGCTACATAAATTCATCAACTAACCATTCAGAAACGTCCTGTTGCATTCTTGTTACTTCTTGAGTCTCTCCGTCATTGTCCGACTCCTGTTTCAACATAAAAGGCTGAAGAGTTTCAGACATTTTAAGTGCGTGTCTGCGTGAGGTAATCGGAGCTGCTAACATGGGCTCTTAAAGCTCCACCCTCTTCTTGAAAGGGGGCAGGGGGCAGCAGCTCAAAAACGGCACCTTTTTGCTCGCTCTCAAAAAGTGACAATTTTAACATGCTATAAAAAAATGATCTGTGGGGTAAGGTGCTTCACATACACACTCTGGGGACATCAGAGTCTTGTTTTACATCTTGTAAAAAGAGCCATTATAGAACCTCTTTAAACATGTCAATATTCTGTGACAGACTGCACTAGAGAGGGAGCTAGTCATGTGACCACATCTGCCTTCGGAAGTACATCCTCTTTATACTGTATCCTGCTAATCAGACATTATAAATCTGGATTATCAAAACAGGATTATTTAAGGAAATCATATAAAAGTAAACAAAATGGCAAGAAAAGCAGTAAATCTGGGATGTGTTTTTATGAGGGACTCATGATTAAAGACCAACGTGTCTCTTGGTGTCCACTGCAGTAAACACACACATGGACAAACACAGTGAGTGATCTGATCCAAGGACGCGCTCTGCAGTGCTCATTTAACAGTCTCACCGGAGGACACAGCAGCACACAGATGCTGAGACTGTCCACACAGTTACCGCAGAGCAGCTACCTACAAAAATACTTTGGGATTAAAAAGTATTTCACGCTTTTGTAACATGTAATTATATTTTTTTTGTCTTTCTACATTTCTACTGTTAATATCACTGTTATAGTACATTAAGGCACTTTAAGGGGTGGGTTGCACAAATAAGGATTCTTTAGCCTGGCGTCAGCCCTTTAATTCTAACGGTCTTTCTACATAGGCCTAGTTAATCTGTGTTTAAAATTAAGTGGTGCAGCACAATTTGATTTAAAATAAAACCCAGATAAACAAGTCCTTGATTAGCGTTAAACTTTGCTAAATTTAATCCGTATCAATGCAACTCACCCTACAGTGTTTTTCACGTTAAGCATTTTAAGAATGTACCATTGTTTTTAGTGATTGAAATACTGCAGCAGGTGCTGTATATGGATCACAAGTGCCTAAAACTTGCAACTTGTTCACATATTCTTGTTTTTAAGATGGAAAATTGATAGACTTGTAATGCAGTTCTATGGCTGTTTTGCCCTCCAGGGCTCTGCAACAGTCGCATTACTGAAAACTATCAATACCATAAAAAACACTGGGTTGTTTCAACCCAAATTTGGGTCAAATATGGACAAACCCAGCCATTTGGGTTAAAACAACCCAGCATTTTTTAGAGTGCATGATATTATCATTATTATTGGTCTAATTTCCATCCACAACCAATGGTGTTTGGGATGGGAATATTTCTGACCAATGGCAAACAGGGGAGTGTCTGGGAAACCTCAGACTAGGACTAGTCTAGGCCAAGATCAGACCCAGATGTCCATTTTAATGAACTAAATAATAACAAAATAATGCTTTAATGAAAATGAAAGACAGACAGATATATGACTAGGGCTGCAACAACTAATCGATAATAATCGATAATAAAAATCGATAATGAAAATGTTTTGGGCAGCTTGGATCACACACCTTTCCCGCAGCAGCTCACTCTGTTTCCGTTCCACTATTTTTATATGCATTTTGTCCATAGAAATGCGTTATTCAGTGCTGTAATTTGGTGCGACTGGTGGAAGTTTTCCGTGCACAGAGGGCTGACCCGACTAATCGATAATGACCCGACTAATCAATAATGAGAATAGTTGTCGATTAGTCGGGTCTGCCAGAAATTTTAGACTTGGTCCTCAAAAAAGAGAATGCATGCAAGTAATTTGCAAATTTTAACCCTTTTAAATTTAATTAAACCATACGGACACAAAAAAATGTCTACAGGATAAAGAAAGGATAGTAACAGGTTATTGTGTCCATAGTGAATGTGTGTGTGTGTTCCTGCAGAACATTCCTCTTATCTGGTAACACTGAGTTTGTTTTTTTCTGTTTTTGTTTTTCTTTAATATCATTTTAATGTAGGGATTTAAGCCGTCCTGGCCCCACTTTATATTAGGTGGCCTTAACTACTATGTACTTACATCAAAAAATAAGTACAATGTACTTATTGTGTCCATATTATATTGAAAACACTTTTGCTGATATTGAGGTGGGATACGGGTAAAGTTAGGGACAGGTGTGGTGGTATGGGTCAGTTTAAGGGTAGGGTTAGGTGTAAGGGAAGTGTCAACAGTGTAATTATAAATATAACTACAGAAATGAATTACAGATGTAATTACATGCAGGTCATTTTAAAAATGTAAGTACAATGTAAAAACATGCATGTACACACAATAAGTGCATTGTATCAAATGATTAATTAAAATGTTAGTACAAAGTAGTTAAGGCCACCTAATATAAAGTGGGTCTGCTGTCCTTTAGTTTAGTAACTTTTTTGCACATAATGTACAGCGTGGATATACCCTTTACAAAATTATCCATGGATTTATTATAGTAAAACCATGTTTTTTGGCGTATTGATTACCATTTGTATAACCACACAAATACCATATAGTTAAACTATGGATTTGAAGCAAAACCATGGTTAATTTGTGGTTACCATACCATGGAATAACTAAAATAAACCCGGTTTTATTTATTTATTTATTTATTACTATTAGTTTTATTCATTGTAAACCATGGTTCATTTTTGTGTTTTTCAGCTGACACGTTTGTTTGAAGGACAACATTGGGCAGGATGTGGAAGTGTTTTTTTTTTTTTTTTCAATAAAATTATACGATTAATCGATTAACCGATTAACCAAACAAATAATCTGCCAAATAATCATTAGTTGCAGCCCTATATATGACAGAGAGACAGACAGACAAGACATATCAACACCCAAGCACAAGCTGTATCAACATCTGATGGAAAAGATATGCATGGTTACATAATTGCCAACATTTTCATTTAGCATGTTTATCAGACTTAAAACACACAGTACTGCGTACTGTGAAAAAAAAAAAAAAAAAAAAAAAAATTTTCAATCAAGTGACTAGTTCATAATAGAAATGCAACATATGGGCTAATTTACATTTTTTTCCTCATTTCTAAAAATTCTCCCCACCAGTAAGCACTTTCATCGCAAATAACTTCGACTGAGGAAACTGCGACATTTTGTCTTGCTGACATACAGTAGAATATATGACCTGAGAAAAAGGAAAACACTGAATTTAGGATCAGTTCAAGACACTCTATGAAAATGAAAACTGCACTGTCACTCTTCCTTCACTAATCTGCGTAAGTCCTGAACTCGGTGCCTCTAAAATAAGCTTCCACTATCCAACAGGGAAGAATCATTCTGCCATCTAAGAGGGCACAGTTACATAACCATTAAAAGTTTATCATTAAAGTCCACCGTCTCGGCCTCAGTTTGTGTTGACCGCCCATTGCTCGGAGCTCTGGAGAACGAACTCAGTCATCATACCAAATCAATGCTATACATGGTTGATGTAAACAAGTGGACACTAACACGTCACTGCAGATTTCTGACAGCGACGGATACAAAGCGACGGAGACAGCCCATTCCTACCGTACCGTACAATGCAGGTGTTTAGGATGAGAACAGGAAGCCAAAATCTCTTTCCTGCAACACTAAAATAAGAAATAAACACACAAACGAATACTGCAGAGAAAGGAGAGGCCCATGACGGTGCCAACCGGCTGGCATCAGACCGTCTGTCCATCTTACCAGGCGAGCTTGAAGCCTTTCATTAGTGCAGTGCAGGCTGTCCTGATCCCACAGTGTCATCTTCCCATTTCACGGGCCACCTTTCCCAAGGCATCCCGAGCGGGATGTTAATCCGGGTCGGTTCTGGTGATCCCAAGCACGGGCGATCAGCCCGACTCAGAATGCCTCATTCAGCATGGAAGTGTCCGGCGAGCCATACTTCCACATCCTGTGTGTGTGTGAAGCGCTCATGTGCACCTCTGAAATGCAGCAGCCTCTCTCTCCCTCTCTCTTCCTGCAGATGAGTGCATGAGCGGCTCTCGTCTCAATCCGGTGCTCACTGAGCATGCTCAGATCCTCCAGACCACTCCCCCCCGCTTCCTTCCTGACTCAAAGAAATTCCTGTCCGGTCTCACTGCTGCTGTGTGTGTGTGTGTGTGTGTGTGTGTGTGTGTGTGTGTGTGTGTGTGTGTGAGGGACTATGGGGCTGTCGACAGCTGGTCCTCTAATCCCTTAATACAGATGGACGATAAACACTGCGAACAGAGTGTGTATAAGGATGAGAGAAATATATTGCTTGGTGTCTTGTTCTATTCCAGTTACACACACACACAGCTGATATTACTGCAAATGTCTAGTCACGTGTACAGGCCATAGCAGCGCTTCTCTGATCCCATGGACACACAGGTGCCTGAAACATCTACAAGCTGTCCAAACACATAAATGTCTGTTAAAGTGTGTTTTTGATGTGTGTGCTGAAAAAAAGGGCCACATTTGTCAGTAAAAAGCAACAAGAAGTGTTTACCGCAGACTCACATTTTGATGGTCAGTGTCTTCAAACACATTTAAAGGGGAGGGGAGTACCATTTCATGCATTCTGACTTATTTACACTGTAACTGTGCATTCACACCACCGGCGGCAAGAGCATCAAGGTGGCTGGAAGTCATTCATTTTCAATGGGAGCCGGCAGCAAGCTCCGGCAAGAGCGGAACGGCAAGCTCCGGTGAGAGCAGCGCATCGTGGACAATTTGGGCGTCGAGGACAGTTGAAATCAGGTCAACTTTATGGTAATGAGCTATGACGTGGCTCGGCGGCAACTAATTGGAATGTAGAAGTGCTCCGCTTGAGAGAAATCCAGAGAACGCAGTCTTATAAACTTTGGTTCCGACCACATTAGTTCCCAGGCAAAATGGAGGAGAAGTTGATCATTGCTGTGCGGGTTTCCCTATCATTTACGACGTGATCATTCATAGTGATGTGTAATTTGTTAAGAAGGCACGCAACACTATTTTATAGGCGCTAGAACGCTTGTTTTTCAGCGGGAATGCAATTCATTCTTACTTTCACATTTAAACGATTTCATGAGGTTAACTTATACCCTACTTGTGGTCAGTCTGACAATCAAGACTGGCTCTAAGCTGGGGTTGAGTTACCCAACATGCTTGTTTGTTTTGAGGCCCCTTTTAATACAGTTTGAAAAAAGACCAAGCATTCGATCTATGTCCGAGCGCTAGCGCGTCCACAAATCTTTCTACAGTGTTGTTGGCAGGGTGGCCAGAGCGAATTTTGACGCTCTCGCCGGCGGTGGTGTGAACGCACAGTTAAAGAGTTTGATTCTCATACTAAACATGGCCAAAATAAAAAAGAAAAAAAATAATTAGTTGGACATATAACAGAGTATGTCTGTGCCAAATACACTCCTACAGGATTTTTTGAGTATGACCCTGTATGAGGTCATAAAGGGCAGAATTCCTTGTATGGGCACTTCTCCTGAATGAGCGTGTGCAGACGTCAACCAGAGCGAGAGCAAGAGCGTGTCCATCAACGAGCTTCATTCGGGTTTCGGAAGCCCTTGACAGTGCTGCCATTTCGTTTTTAGACCATGAAATCAACAGTGTCACTAAATAAGTATGTTTCTGGTTGTGAGGGAAAGATAACCTTGTTCAGCTTCCCAAATAACCCAGGGTTAAGGAAACAGTGGATGCAGTTTGTTTTTCCGGAGCAACGGAGTTCTGCAAGTGTGTTTGCTTGTGCCCGGTCATGAGTCGAAACCGCTAGCGGTGAGTGAAACTGCATCAAATGTCATCAAATGTTTGTTGGCAATCGGCGCGTAAGTGCATATAATGTCAACAACACGAACAGTATAGTGAATCAAAAGTCATCCAGGGATAATGCGATGATGTATCGTGTGTGTGTGTGTGTGAGACTCTTTAGCTCCACCCACTGCACACCTCCACGAGTTCAGCTGTTCAGAAAGAATTGGTACAGCGTATCTGTCTTTTATAAATATGATAAAATTAAAGACTCTTCGGAGATATGAAGGATGCAATACAACTCTATAGGTTCTCAAGATTAACATGAGATTGGCAGAAACTGTATGTCATGTACCCTTTAAATACACACAACATGGCAACAAAGATTTTCAAATGCTCCTGAATCTTTGTTGGTCCTAAAATAACATTTATATCAACCAATAAAATTTTAGGGTTAGGTTTAGGTTGGGTTTTGGGCATGAATAGCATTCTAACTTGTCATTTTCCTCTGATTTTAGTGGTCAGGAAAGTGTATATAGAAAGCTTACAAAAAATGACAATGGACAAACAAAATATTCTGGCACAAATCCTACTTGGCAAAATTATAGTCACACATTAACAAAAATAGCAAGATGTGTTCACACGAAGCGATTTGCAGCGTCAAAAGGACAGAAAGTTCAATTCAATGAGTGTTAGTGATGTAAAGGCTACATGAGGCACAACAGCTGTTATAACAAAAATGCACTGTTATGCAAATGCACAGTGATGTAATACAGCAACTACCAATGGAGGTACAGACATTGAAGCTTACATGATTGTCATCCAATAGCAACCAACAAGACAGTGACTTCCAGTGATTTAATCTCTGTCATTGTGAACGCACCTACGATACATTATTTTCTCTTGGTTACGCAACTGCTTCTCAAAAAAAAAATCAAAAAAAATAATGCATTGTATATAATATGTGAATGTGGACTAGGGGTCTGGGACACATCAGAAAGAGAGCAGGAGAGAGAGAGACTTATGGTCATATAAATATGGTCATATAATTCTCATTTTGCATTGTTATAGCCCACAGTCTAGGATCATATACAAAAAGCCAATAAATTCTCAGCATGAGGCCACAGAGGACTGGCAGGTCAGAATGAGTCTATGCAAAAGCACTGGCCAATCAGAGTGTGTGCGTGCCATAGTGGTGCTGAATGGACAGCTCCATCACAGACTCTGAATGTGAATGAATGCATGATGTATAGTTCAGTTTGGACTTTTTAGACAAAATTCAGTGCAATGGGGATTAAATTATATAACATGGTGCAAATATTATGACATATCCTTTCATAAATCCATATTCTGATTCTTATATGACCTGTTATGAGATGTTACGTTCCAAAGGTGTTTGATGTCCAATTAAAGAAAATGCAAATACAGTTCAAATATGAAAAAATCTACACCATCATTTAAATAATATAGTTTCATCTGCAACACTCCTAGAATTTCCCAGCATTTAGTACTGATGTGAAATATCAGCATTGCACATGTAATGTGTTATGTCAACATGTTCCTTTGCCCTTGCTGGGTCTCTGGGGGTTTGAGTGGGGAAGAGCAGATGAGGAACTCAGACTCCAGCGGGCCTGCGGAAACTGGCCAATGAAGGCTTGAGTTTATTTCTGTGGGTCCAGTCCTGATTTGTTTAGCCCTGCGGCCCAACAGCCAGCGAGAGCTGCCACATAGCCCCGCCCCCCCTCAGCATCGCTGAGCTCAATGCCACATGGAGGCTGACTGGAGCCAGCCAATGAGAGGAGAGCATGAGAGAGTCAGGTGATGAGGTGACTGTCAGGCTTGGTTAGTGAGCGTACTGGAGAAGTGAAGTGAGGCAGCTAATCCCTGCGTGCACAAACAAACACAGACACACACACACACACACGCACACACACGCTCACACGCACACACACACACACAACCCTGACCGGCAAAAACAACACTGATTGTTATCCCACTGAAAAGAGCTCAGAGGACTAGTTGTTTCCAAAAGAGGGAATGCCAGATATAAATGTTAATACAATTTATTATAATGAAATTGTTAAAATAAACACTTATTTTATACTATATTTACTGCCCAAAAAATTATTATGCATTAACAAAGCTGAAACAGTTATTAGCTGATGCTCAGGAAAAATACTGGCGTGGATTATTGGTGAAAAAATGGTAAATAAATATGGTAAAATACTACATGCTTATTGGTAGTTAAATGATGCTTATTCAAAAATCAATTAAATCCTTAAAAATGCCAAAGTGCACTTTGAATAAATAATAAATAAAAAATGTATATTAAATAAATATTTAAAACATTATATATATATATATATATATATATATATATATATATATACATACACACACACATACACACACATGTATATATATATATATATATATATATATAGTGCTGTCAAATCGATTAATTGTGATTAATCACATCCAAAATGTTATATTTGAATACACATACATACATGAATATATTGAAGAAATTTTTATATTTATATATCATATAAATGGTATAAATACAATAAAAAATATATACACACACACACACAGTATATACATGCAAATATTTCTTAAATATATGTGTTCAAATATACATAATATGTGTGTACTGTGTATAATTATTATGTAAACATTTTCTTATGTTAAACTTATTTTGGATGACCGCATATATATTATATATATATATATATATATATATATATATATATATATATATTATATTTTTATATATATATATATATTAGTGCGTGTGTCACTTATATATTTATATATGTACCACCTATATATATCTCGCGAGACTAAACTGTGACAAGATATCTCGTCGAGGTGAAAAGTTGTCTCGCGTCATATTGTCATGACCTGGTCATTACTGAGTGTGTGAGGGTGAAGTTAGGATAGAATATGCCAACGCTACATTTACATTACGCCTCCACTCTAGTTTTGCTTTTTATAGAAATAAAATCAATGTAATTCAGGTGGATAAGAGTCGCTTCAATTCCATCAGCTCATCTAGAACGAGCCGTTCGAGTCGACCATAGTGCGCAGCACTGATCACGTGACGAGAAGATGAGCGTGTGTTATGAGTGTATATTACATGTTAGTGAAGCGCTCACATTGAGCGTGTGTTACATGTTAGTGAAGCGCTCGCGTTGAGCGTGTGTAACGAGTATGTGTTACATGTTAGTGGACTGGACCGTTGTGGAGGATTCATTGCCCAACAGAAGTGTCAGGCAAATGTCTTGTATTTTAAAATGCGCGTTCAGCACCACCGCTCCCTATAGGAGCCTTGGTCGGCCATGACCTTGTTACCGGTTCACCACCGTTCCTTCCTTGGAGCACTTTTGATAGATACTGACCACTGCAGACCGGGAACACCCCACAAGAGCTGCAGTTTTGGAGATGCTCTGACCCAGTCATCTAGCCATCACAATTTGGCCCTTGTCAAACTCGCTCAAATCCTTACGCTTGCCCATTTTTCCTGCTTCTAACACATCAACTTTGAGGACAAAATGTTCATTTGGCTGCCTAATATATCCCACCCACTAACAGGTGCCGTGATGTAGAGATAATCGCTTCATCATCGTCATAATGTTATGCCTGATCGGTATATATATATATATATATATATATATATATATATATATATAGATAGATAGATAGATAGATAGATAGATAGAATGGTAGAATGTATAAAAGTCTCCAACAGTATGTATGCTTATGTATAACTACACATTTGATCAGGATTTTATTAATAAAATGATCGGGATCACTTAATTATTTAATGAAAGATGAGTAGAAGTTTATGAATGAATTCTGCTTGAATTCCACAGAAATCTGCAAAGCTTCGTGTGGAATTTAGCGGCTTCAGATCCCATGCAGATCTACTGATACCGCACCGATTACTGAGATGACTTATGATGCATTCTGAGGTCTCGGGCACTGCTTTACTGAGATTTATACAGCAGCACCGGAGAATCCCACACAGTAAGGAGAGCTCAACCGTTCTCTCATGACCTACTTTCACTGGCTCTATACGGCCCACTCTTCCTGACAGAGAACCCTGAGGACTCTGAGGGTTAGTTTAATCTGCAAGTAAAACGACTCAGTGCCCACAGACAGACGGACAGATGTCCAGAGAGGATTCAGTTTACATATGGTTGAGGAAAGAGTCCGTTTAACAGGAAGTCAGAAGTGCACGAGCTTACTATGAGAGACGGGATTCTGTTTACAGCTCAGTGGAAAAGAAAGAGAGCGAGTGAGAGAGCGGTATCTGATTGGGGTGTTAGATAACATCAGTCTGCAGTTCTGTGATGAATCATCAGCTCTGGTAACAGGACACTGCTGCTGTAGGCTTCTGTCTAATCTCAGCTGAAAGATGGCCTGCACATCTTTCATAGGGATCTGGCCAATTAAATAAGAACACAAGATCAAATGAGGCAACCCGAGCATGTTGAGCACCCTGAAAATGATTACAGGAACAAAGTCAAGCAATAATGTGCTTACACATCTTGTTACACATCATTTTGATTGCCACTATCTTGTTGAAACAAGGGCAGTGAGTAAACAGTCTGAGCTTAATTTAAAGGGGACCTATTATGCCCCTTTTCACAAGAAGTAATATAAGTCTCAGGTGTCCCCAGAATGTGTCTGTGAAGTTTCAGCTCAAAATACCACACAGATAATTTATTATACAAATGTTGGAAATGCCCATATTTGAGTTGGAAGCAAAAACATGCAGATTTCATGCATGTATCTTTAAATGCAAATGAGCTACTGAGCTCTACCCCCTATCCAGAATAGAGTGTATGCATCAATGTCACTTTTCCATTGGAACATGCCCTCTCAGCCTGACTGAGTGGCAGAAGAGTTAATAGGGGAAAACACGAGTAAAACAAACGGTTATCGGTTTAAACTAAAGGTTGAACTCGATATAGTGTTTCTCACAACTTACCAAAGATTCAGTGATCCATGGATATTGACATGCAGCCAGGAATCGTGTTTTCCTGACATTTATATGAGCCTGATTTCAATACATAAATATTTATTACTGTCAGTCATCACAATTTTGAGAGTGAATCCCATTTATATGCGGATATGGGCCTATGTATTGAAGCTTATATGTGGCCGTTTGTCAAGAATGGAAAACAAAAGTTTTATTCAAATTCTGAATGTATTATAGGCCTATTTTTTTTTTTTTATATCGCCTAGACAGCGCAAAAAAATCCTTTACAATCACTAAAAGCTGTCACTCGTTCCATGAATGCGATATCACAATGTTCCATTATATTAATCAGTGAAGCTGACTACACAATGAATCTCTACACTTTGTTAGAGAGGATTTGTGAGTGTGCAGAACTCAGCAAAAACTCGAGCGGTGAGTGGATTCTAACTTAAACACCTGTGATTGGCCATTGCATTCAATAAATCAACAAACATATCTGTGATTGGCTACATTACTCACGGAAGTGAAAACACATTGGAAATTGAATCATTAGCCAAGCGCAAATACAGATACGCACTGAATCTTTTGCCAACTCTTTTTTCGCTTATAATATGCTATTATTACAAAGAAAACAGATCCTAGATCAGCAGTTTTGGCCAGCTTTTCCCTCTAAAAGCAATCAGTAGCAGAAGCAACAGTGGTTTGAGTGAGAAAAGCCTCCCCCGACTGCCCCTCTGACGGCGGGCCTGGTTTTGTGTGTTTTTCGCGGCATTCAAGCTGTAAACCAATGCTGCCTCTCAGTCTTTTTGACACTCAATGGGGCGTAACCGCAGTCACTCTGGCTGATGATGACGTCACTTGCATACCCTGTAGCACTGTGCCTTTACAGCTCGTGCCACAACAACTCTGCCAAAAACTAAAACATCTGTTTGGTTTTGATCATCATCTGATTTCTAAAATGCTCTGGCGAGGAGATAAACATGGCGGACTGTGTACAGCTCACTCAGAGGAGGAGCTAAGCTAATGAGGCAGATTCTGTGCCAGTCGTGGGCTGGACCTGTTCCAATGTGACGTCACATTGGAGCACATTCCTGAAAAGCTCTTTAACACTGAACAGACACCGTTTCAGATTTATGGGGAAAATAACAAATGGAGTGGATGGATTTTTACCACAACAGGGTGGTTGTGTACACAAACTGCGACACATAATTATGTTCAAAAACAATATAAAAGTGAATTGTACATAATAGGTCTCCTTTAAAATGCATGTCTTAAAATTCTTAAATTAGTTTCTAATATAAAAGGTGGTATGAAAGGTCAAGTTGAAACTCAATTCTGAACAATTTTAAACTTCTGGATCTACTGTGAGGACATTTGTCCGCCAAAATGTTTTCCCTAAGGAAACAGCATAATTTTTCAATTGTTTTCAATGGCGTATTTAAAAACAGCAGCAGGGTGAGGAGGCGTTGAGCATCTATTTCATGCTGAGTGCCATGCATTTTTTCTGGTTGTCCAAAGCTGAAAAATGTTCAACTTTGGGTAACACTGTCACTTTTTGCCCAGCCGTCCAATCACAGTAATACAGTGTGTGTGTAAGTGCCTCTAGGACACTGACACAACACTGCATGGGGGGGGGGGGCTCTGGCTACAGAATGTTCCCAAATGCCAGCCCTGCTACCCCTCCTTAAATACCCAGACCAGAACAAAGGATTGTAAATATTTGCAACACGAACACCTAGTTTGGGGGAGAGGATCAGATATCTTTGAAGAGACCACTCAAAAAGGAGAACACAGATCTCATATGTTTCAATCTTTCTCATCCTACCAGTGACTACAGCGAAGTTGAGACCTTTTTACCAATCGCACTATGACCTTTAAAAAGACATCAGACATGAAAGAGATAAACCAATAGATTCACAAAATACATCATCTGTAGTATACCTGCATTCTGTGACTTCAATCAGGGGAAGGGGGGGAAGGGAGGGAGGAGGAGATAGAGAGGGGGAGAAGGTTTTGGTCAGGGCGGTGTCCTACAGTCTCTCTGTGAGATCTTCTCTCCAGATTGAGTTTTATTGTTTTAATGCAGGGCACTGGATCTCAGCTTTTGTCTTAGCAGTAAAACCGCTCCTTACACCTAACAAACTTATTTACATAAAATGTCTTTAAAAGTGTGCTTGTGCGATCTTTTATTAAATGTCAGTTGGTTTGATATCTAGTTATCTAATGCAACAACATTCATTCAGATATTATAAAAGTATGGCATCCAAATACTTTTTGTTGCCCCGGTATCTGGAAACTACATGGACATTGTTAGGAAATATGAAACGTTAAATATAGCAAGACATTTTTTTGGTGTGGGGGGGGGGGAGAGAAAGCAGTGAATAATATATGCTTCCTGTTATAGACTCACTGCACTTTTCTTTTGCTGCGTAAGCATCTCCTAACAAACTATAGAAAAAGGGCAACTCAGAATGTTGCTGATCATGTCAAAACAAAAACCCTGTCCAATGTACAAGGTCTGATCTCACCTCAAATACACCGAGGAATAGAGAGAAGGGGGGTTTGGGGGGGTGATTTCTTTGTTAATAAGTCTGCTTTGAACATCTGCTAATTAAAAAAGAACTGGCACACTAGTGCACACACACACACACACACACACACACACACACACACACACACACACACACACACACACATAATCTGCATTCATCAAAGCTTTGTGCCTAAAGAGAAACAGCTCTAGTTACTGTGACAGGAACACAATGACCCTGAGCTCATGTCGACCAGAAGAACATGACATGACTCTTTCACTGTCTCATCCTCTCACTCAAGTGTGTGTGTGAGAGAGAGATGTATGTTCATCATGCTCATGCTGTTCCAAAATTCTTTTGTGAAATACAAGCTGAGTTTTTGAAGAATATCATGGCCACTCATTTCAATATAAAGAAAGTCAAGACAAGGGCTGTCAAGCTCCAAAATGCCAAAATAGCAGAATACAAGCATCATAAAAGATGTCCATATGAATGATGCATTATATAATATATTGTATACATTGTTTGTATGATGAATATATTTGAGTTGGTATTCTCTGAAAAGCTTGAGCTCCGCCAAAGCTTTCCCTGGAATAAGAATTCACGAGTGGAGTAACAATGTCCAATTGACCATGTGCACGGAATGTTCATTAAAGGGATAGTTCACCCATAAATTAAAATTATCCCATAATTTACTCACCCTCAAGCCATCCTAGGTGTATGTGACGTTCTTCTTTCAGACGAACACAATCAGAGATATATTTAAAAATGTCTTGGCTAAAGCATTTTAATGGCAGCCCAAAATTTGAAGCCCAGAAAAGTGCATCCATCCATTATACAACTAATCCATACGGCTCCCGGGGGTTAATAAAGGCCTTCTGAAGATGCATATTTAAAACTTTATAAAGTAAAACATCTAGCTTCCGGCGACCCCTTTCTGTATTGAACTTACGAAGAAAATATAACGCAGTTCAAAACACGTCCGACCTCATCGTCGTGCCAGTTAAGTACGGATATGGATATTTTTCTTACACAACACATTGATTCGCTTCAGAAGCCCATTATTAACCCCCAGAGCCGTGTGGATTACTTTTATAATGGATGGATGCACTTTTTTGGGCTTCAAATTTTATGCTGCCATTCACTGCCACTATAAATCTTGAAAGAGCCAGGACAGTTTTTTTAATATAACTGTATTCATCTGAGGATGGCTTGAGGGTGAGTAAATCGTGGGATAATTTTCATTTTTGGGAGAACTATCCGCAATAATATAAGCCAGCTGGAAAACTTCCAGTCAAATGTCACTTATTGGTGTGTCGGTATCTTCAACGTCCTGAGGTAGCTTTAACAGCATCAATAGAGTAATACTTAGTTTATAATCAGAATATAGTCACTTAAATAGTCAGGCCTAGCATTCATTTAGTTGTTTAAACGTAAGATATTTAGAGGAAGTCACTTCTACTATGCCTCAGTGTTCCTCCTCAGCTTAATTCAATTCGACCATCAGTTTTCACACTTTTCACTTTTGAAAAAAAGTGTTAACACACTGTAAATTAAAGATATATTGTGAACTTTAGTTAGATTCACTGAACAAAACGAGGGTTTTCACAAGTGTGCCGAAATCATTGAGCTTGCGCTGCATTGACTGATAGCTGTGATTATAAAGGGAATTATAAATTCATTCACAAGAAAAGTTATTGTTTTTCATGAGACTTGGAGGTACCTCATACTTCACCTTGACAACATTTATTTTTAAACCTAGTGATTTTATAATGCTTAATATTTAGTCAAAAACTAAACTTATGGGAAAAAATATCACAGAACATGGCTATGAACCAATAAATGCTCCTCGGTCGCCCTTTATTGGTTACAGTGGTAATTAATGTCTTTTTATTTTTAAAGGTGCAGTATGTAAGTATGGCAGCTAGTGGTTGAAATAGGTACTGCAGTCCAGATTCAAAATATTGTTTGTCCCTCCTCAGACTCGACAATCATGCGGGTTGCCAGTTTGAGGACACGCAACAGGAACAAGTGAGCAACAATGGAAGGTGAGGAGACTTACACACACAAGTTGATTTATCCGCGTTTTAATATGCTCTCATTCATTGAGATTTTTTGATGGATTCCGAGGCCTTTTAGGTCGGATAGAATCTACGATCTCTGGCCGCGTTTCCATTACCCTTCAAACTGCGCAAATTTAAATTGCGAATTGAAAATATGCCCAATGGAAACTCAATTTCGCGAAAACTCCCATATATTGCAAAAAAAAAATTACGCTCGCATGAGGTGGTTTTTCAAGCAATTAGAAAAAGGACATTTCCGCGAAAATGCAATGGAAACAGTTTTTCCGCATTTACAGGCATTGCTGCCAAAACAACATATTTTCTCCTAATAAAGACATATGTTGTATAGTGATGTGTAGACTACAAAATATGCCTTTATCCACATTAGATAATTTATATAGCCTATGTGCATTTGCCACAATTCCATGTTTTTATACTATATATTAGTATAAAAGTATAATATAATAAAGTATATCAGTCTGGCGACTAAACAAAAAAAATTACTAGCAAATGACGATTCTATTACCAAGGTGTGCGTAGAAGGTTGTGCTCACTTTTTACAATCAACATATGAAATAAAAAAAATATATATATTATTTAATATTTAAACAGCCTAACTACGAAACTAAATATGCTACGTTTCCTTTAACCCATGGCCGACGAAGGCGTCTCCACGTTCTGATGGATTTTTTTCCCTTTATGACAGCGGAAACAACGCCCAATACTCCGTCATTTTTAGCCATACAGATAAGTGCAAGTCATAATTATTAACTATAAACTGTCTACTTTTATTTGTGTACACTCACAATAACAACAAAGGCCGTGGACTGAGGGAACGGATTATTTTGCATGCACTCGTCTCCACGCCAAACGCTGTCTTCATTTCAAAAATGTTTTTTGTTTATTAAACGCAAAGTTTTCATTTCAAAAGCATTTCTAAATTTAGTTCATATTTCAAACAAACAAAATTTCAAGCCAAAATAACAAAATGGTAAAATAAATAAATAAATAAATAAATAAATAAATATACTTTGAGTTACCACCATGCAAATTCAAACATTTCACTATTTTAATTTTAATTAATGCTTGAATAACACGCCTATGTCTCCTTCCATTAATAATAATGGCTAGTGCGGTGGCTGGGATATAGTCTACATAAACCAACCTACGTGGCATCATTTTTGGAATTACTTATCACGAGAGGAAAAAAGACGCTTTAGTCGCATAACATCGCTAAATGGAAATGCCGTCATTTCGCAATAGTTTTTTATCGATATTTAGAAAATATCGCAAAAGTTTTACAGAAATCTGTAATGGAAACGCACCCAATATGTTTGCTGGCTTCCATGACAGTAATACACTGTGTTTTCCGCCAACTGGCAACCTGTGGTGTCAAAATACGATTGGGTAAACTGGCGGCGTGTGGTAACTCACAGACCAAAACGAAAACAGACATGGCGGAACACGGAACGCACATTTTAAAGCAGAATAACTGGATGCTGCATTGTTTTTCAGAGAAACGAGTATGTAAACTCAGCATGTTTCCTAAATATCTACAAACATATTATGGTACTTTTATGCTTCAGTACAGTCAAAAGCATACATACAGCACCTTTAAATAAAAGTGTTTTCTATCAAATGCTGTATTTCCTACATCTTGAAATCTTGAAAGGACAATCTCAGAAGGGTGACCAAATAATGTTTATGGTCATCACTTTAAAAATAACATTCAAATTACAGACACAGTGTTTCTTAATCCAACGTTCCCATTAGCTTAGTCATTATTGCAATCAATAAAACTGCATTAAAATATAAACACGACATTAAAAAGTCAACCATTGATGGTTTTGTGCCAACGTATAGCGAGTACAGAATGACAGCTGACAGTTCACGAGAAATGCCTAAGCTGGTTTATCGAAAACCTAGACTGGTTAAAACCAGACCATTCTCAGTAATAACTGAGTTATGGTCTGGCAAAGCTTCATAGACAAATCATTTCCAAAGGGGCGTCACCAAGGGACGTCACTCAAATGCCTCTGGGCGCAATTGGATAGACCTAAAACCAAGCAACAGAGAAACATCTGAGACTCTGACAGCAATTCTGTTTTTAACGAAAAGGAAAAGTTTAAATTGCTTAAAACAGACGCGATAGCTGATTCGAACGAGTGATGTTCCACGGCGGCATCCATCTTTGCAATGTACAAAATCTGCTTCACCGTCGCTGCGCTGTTGTCATCGTGTAAAGCCGCCCGCCCCAACGTTTCTGATTGGTGCCGAGATTTCGAGGGATTAGAAATGGGCTTGAATGGGCTCTTTGCCAGAATAACTTGCAGAGTAAATCTAAATTTTCTGGAAGTTGTCTGGATTTTCCCAAGCTATCGAAAACCAGGAAGTATGGTCAATTAAAGATCAGATTCTTTTCAATGAATCAGTTGATTCAGTTCACAAAACTGAATTTGTTCACAAATGACTGATTTCAACTCAATGACCTGGTAACAATGATTAATAGTTCACTGGAGGGTAAGATCATCAGCAAGTAACTTCAGTGTTAACTATGTTTATGCCTGCTTTCCTTGCCACTGTCGCCTGCTTGCTTAGTTGGAGACACTTAGTATTCAACAAAATGATTGATCTTGACGTCACGGTTTTCTCCAGAGCTGCTGCATAGATAAATGAACTAAATTAATGTTTTTATGACCGAAATTAATTAACACAGAACTTACTTAAGCTGGACAATGACACTATTTGCTGCTGTACAGCCAGACTTTTTTGTATCTTTTTCACTGTAAAGCTGCTTTGAAACAATCTGTATTGTAAAAAGCGCTATATAAATACAGGTGACTTGACTTGTTGCATGATTGCATCCTTACTAGCGACAAATCTAGCAACTTTTTGGACTGCTGGTTAACATTTCGTCAGTCACTATATCATACTCGTTCCGCTGTCTGACAGAAAATATGTGAATGAGAACAGCTTTATTGGACTTTCGGCTATATATTATATTAAAATAAAGTATATATGCATGGATTAGGGGAGAAAACAAATGCAACATTACGTTATCTAGCGACATTCTGAGCAGGTTTTAGGTACTCTCGATTGAAAATATTTGACAACACTGATCCTTTTTGAGACTTGAAAGCTTTAGTGCCCATTCATTGTAACGCATGGAAAAAAGCATCCAGTACATTATGCTAAATTTCATCTGTTGTGTAGCTCAGAAAAATAAAAATAAAACTAATATAGGTTTGGAATGACACTATGCTGCGAACTATTCCAATCTGTTCTTTACTATACCTATGATTATTTGGTGCTTTTATATTTCTCTGTTTGCAATCTTTAAGACTGCTAAAATACACACACTGCAGTTCCTGTAGGTTTCACAGTAGAGCACAGCACCAGCAATATCTTATTATGCACATAATGCAGTATATCTTCACATTAACAGGTTTAGCCACGGTTGTGATTGATTATAGCATATTACTTTAACCTGTTCATTAAACACATCTGATCATGTTTAATGCATTTAAAAAGCATAACCAATAATAAGTATGTATTATAATTACTTGTGATAATGGATTTTTACAGTTATTTGAGAAAACAATTTGTATTAAAAGGCATTATAAATCCAAATAATGCACAAATATCCCACGGCTTTCGGTTCAAAACTGCATTATAACCACAAACATGACTAATATATTGAATATTCATAAGTTTTATTCAACCTTCTGTCCTCTTTAAGTCTCTACTGTAAAAGATTGAAGGGTAATTCTATCACAGGAAACAGTATCTGCTCACTGGATCCACTGACCATGAATTTCTGCGTGCCAATTACAGTCTGTACAAAACACCTTGCAAAAACAGACAAAAAGTACTCACTTATCCCGGCGAAAGTGCAGTCTTTTCCTGAGCGTGGACACCCGCGGGTGACAGCCCAGTTTGACGGGTGAGGTGCATGATAAAGTCCTGCTCTGAACCATGATGCACTAAACTCATGTGGACCTGCACACGGTTCACACACACCCTAGTAGGATGAAGACTCCTCATTACTGAACTCCCCTCACCCCCTCCTCTCCCTCTCTCTCTCTCTCTCTCTCTCTCTCTCTGTGCGGACCGTGTCTTGTCCTGCAGTGACCTAGATCCTGTATTTTCTGTGTGTGTGTTGTAGATCAGCACAGCTTGTTTCCTCACCTGAGGTGTCAGAACACCAGCAGAGACACTAATATGACCATCACAGTCTCAGACAAGGCAAAAATGCATATAACTAATAACCACTGAGAGACAGATCTGATAGGGTTGATGATTTATGAGCATGGCTGAACCTGAATTTGAATCAATTTGGCAAGTATGATGAAGAATTGTATTAAGTAAGATTAAGTAATTTATGTTAATAAATACCAAATAAATACCAATTCAACATCATGTGAGATGTGGCCAATTCAAATGAAAGGGTACAAGCTTTATATGTGTGTAAATGAGAGTTGAGCTGTGATTCATTCAGCCTAATGGGACACAAGCAGGCCAACCATTCATCACTTTGAATGTACATTAGCAGCTTTTACGTCACAACACAAAACTGATTTAAAAATAAGTTCAGGAATCAGCTGAAATCAGTTGCTGAGTGCACAAAAAAGAACTGTGGGCGATCGTGTGCAGACTGACTTTAACAAACTGACTTTAGCAGGTGTATAGATGAGCGCGCACACACACACGCTTGTGCACAGACTCACACACAAATGGTTATCTATAAGGAGTTTATAAAGACAATGGTAAATAATGCTCATGAACATTAAAAGCAACAAACAAACACAAAACGAATCAATGCACATTCAGCGATGTTCACACGACATAAATCATAAATCCAGAAGAAAGAACGCAATGTTCTAAGAGGTCCAATAAAGGCACCAATGAACAAGTGCTGGAAGGCTGAAGATGAAAAAAAAAAGGTCATATGATATTCCAGCCGAGGAACGAGGTGTTCTTTGCCCAGCTGGGCCCAACGAGAACATTTGAGCACAGCTAAAATTCTGGGCTTTCTCTACAAAAACGTGCTAAGCTGATTCAACCTGCACAACACCTGGTTTAGTTCAACAATAACGTGATACTTCTGAGATGACGACAAAACAAAAGTGATCTGAGAAGGTGCAGCCCTGCCATG